>CM054945.1:7028814-7052011 GCA_029168755.2 Tillandsia fasciculata
TGTTACGGCATTTTGGTGTTGGCATATTTCGTGAGTCAAGTCAGTGAGTTGAGTCGGAGTCTTAAAGGGATCAAATTGTCAATCAGCAATCAAAGACTTAGAGAAGATTCAACAAGAGCTCAAGTTGACACTCAGTGTCTTGAGTCTTGAAGATTGAAGATGAAGAATTGTGGATCAGTTACATCAATCTCAAGAAGAAAGTATTCAAAAGGATCAGGTATGTTTAACTAAATAATTTTGGTGATCCGAATACTTTCTTATAGTGTAGAAACACTTGGATGAATTTTTAATTGCATAAAAATCAAAAACTGGACATGGGACATGTTCAGGATCCGGATCAGATGATCCAATCCGGATCCCGAAGGGTATTGTTCATGTGCAAATCCAATCCGGATCCAAGCCTATTCTGATCCGGATCCCGAACATTGGATGTTGCTGAAATTCATGAACGATCCGGATCGGGCCTTGCGATCCGGATCCCGAACCCTTGGATTTCTGGAATCGTCAATCTCGTTACGACGATCCGGATCGCAGTAATCCGATCCGGATCGCCGTCCTGAAAATTCCAGATAAGGTATGTTTTTGATTCTTATCTCTTTCCAAAGGTTTCTAAACTATAAATAGACATTTAGGGTTTCTCAAAAACGTGGGAGCACGGCCGATCAATTTATAAAACACTTGAGAGCAACCCTAGAGGCTAGGTTTTTATCGTTCTTCTTTATAGCCTCTTTTAGGTCAATTCGATGGTTCTTTCAAGAACATATCTTTTGTCGAATTGATCTAATCTTTGCTTAGAGATTTTTCCCATGGATCTTCATTGATAATCTAAGCAAAGGATCACCATCGAAGCCAATATTCTTACCGGCTGAGTTTGCGTCGTGGATTCGACGTGGCACCGTGGATTCGGTGTGTTGAAGGCGTTTCGTGGATTCGAAACGTGTGCTCGTGGATTCGAGTGGCGTTCGTGGATTCGAACGTGTGCAGTGGACGTGCAAACGGTGGAGCGCAAGGTCCGAAGAAGTTGAAGGAGGGGTTAAATCCGTGGAGACGGTAATCACCTTGTTATTCTTCTTTTCTTAGTGGATTGTTATTGCGTGGACATCCAACCGGTCAGCGCAAGGTCCGAAGAAGTTGAAGGAGGGGTTGAGTCCGTGGAGTCGGTAATCACCTTGTTATTCTTCTATTCTTAGTGGATTGTTATTGCGTGTTGGTCCCGTGGTTTTTCTCCTGGATTGGAGTTTCCACGTAAATCTCGGTGTGTTGATTTTTATTTTCCGCATTGTTTTTATTTTTGCACTGAGATTGGTTTTTATAATATTACACCTATTCACCCCCCTCTAGGTGTTTGATAGTACCTATTTAGATCCTTGTGGATCCTAAATAACTCTACAATTGGTATCAGAGCGGGTTTTAGGTTTATCTATCATGTGGGTGAAAGTGGTAATATTTTTAGACCTCCTCTTTTTGATGGGACCAATTATGCATATTGGAAAGTGCGGATGAGAGCTTTTCTCATCTCTATTGATGAGCGGGTATGGCAAACCGTGGAATACGGTTGGGTGCATCCGGTTGAGGAAGTAGGAAATTCTACTACCCCAAAACCTCGCTCTAGATGGTCTAAAGAGGAAATCGAAAGATCTTCTTACAATGGGAAAGGTATGAACGCTTTATATAATTCTCTTTCCTCGACTGAGTTTACAAGAATTTCCGCGTGTGAAACCGCGAAGGAAATTTGGGATATTCTCAAAATTACACATGAGGGTACTAATCTTGTAAAAATTCAAAAGCTCCAGATGCTTACAAGTCAATTTGACTCTATTCATATGGAAGAGCATGAATTGTTTACAGATTATTACACTAGACTTCAAGATGTAATTAATACATGTGCTAATTTAGGAGAAAAGATCCCGGAGTCGAAAATTGTAAGAAAGATACTTCGGACTCTTCCGGAACGGTTTAGGGCAAAGGTTACCGCCATTGAAACCGTTAGTCATCCGGATGAGATGAGTGTAGAGGAATTAGTAGGTGCTTTACAAACTTATGAGATGACTTTTCCTACTAATCAAATTTCTTCCAAGTCTTCTTCTAAGCTTACAGGTATTGCATTCAAATCAACAAAGGAAGAAGATGACGAATCAAGTTCCGACGATGAAATCTCTTTTGCCGATTTTGAAGAACAATTGGCGCGGATCACAAAGAAATTTCGTCGGAAATTTTGGAAGAATCGAACCGATGGATCTTCATCCACGAAACCATCTAAAGGATCATCGGGTTCTAAATCCTCTAAACTCAAAGGCGTTGCAAAACCTTCTAAAGAAAAAGAAAAAGATGATTTCGAAGGGGAAATCCGATGTTATCGATGCAAAGGCTACGGCCATATTTCAACGGATTGTCCTTCTAAGAAATCATACAAAAAGAAGGCTTTGCAAGCAAAAACTTGGGACGATTCTAGTTTCGATGAATCGACCTCAAGTGAAGAGGAAAAAGAAAAAATTGTTGCTTTTCATGCCTCTCAAATTCCCTC
Organism: Tillandsia fasciculata; assembly: GCA_029168755.2. Classification (NCBI taxonomy): domain Eukaryota; kingdom Viridiplantae; phylum Streptophyta; class Magnoliopsida; order Poales; family Bromeliaceae; genus Tillandsia; species Tillandsia fasciculata. Next base: position 7,031,339 of record CM054945.1, read on the forward strand.
TTCTAATTTGTGCTTATCATCTTTAGTCACTGACTCTATTCCTTTGATTTTGCATGAAACATCAACATCCGGAGGAGAGTCATCAAGTGAGGGGGAGTCGGACGAAGAAGAACTCGTTGAGGCATACCAACAACTTCTTGCGGAATCAAAGAAGATGGCCAAGCATATCAAGAAGTTGAGGAAGCAACGACTTGAAGTTCAAGACGAGAATCAAGCTTTAAAGATCAAACTTCATGATCTCGAGGAGGAACAAGGACGGTTATTGGATAACAATAAAATCCTCCAAGAAAAGCTAAACCAATCGGAGACAAACGCAAAATCATATATGGACAAGATTGGTTTTCTTGAAAAGCAGTTTGAAGAAATTCATGTCACCAACCAAGCTTTGACCAAGCAAGTTCATGAACTCAAATCCGACATACAAAGGCTTTCAACCGGTTCCAAGAAACTTAGATTGTATGTCCGGATTAGGTCAAACAAGCAAGGTTGGTTTGGGATTTAAAAAGAACCAAACTGTGCATGCTTCAAGTTCCACAATAAATTGAAAGGAAGAACTTGTCACCTATGTGGACTTGAAGGACATTTGGTGAAGAATTGCCCGAAAAAGAGAAAGAAAAATTCTTCGGCAACTTCATCTACGGAGCGGACTCAACGGAATCAAAAGACACATCAAGTCAAAGGAGTTCACTCAACCCACCAAAGGTCCGAGCCACAACATCAATCATACAAGTGGATCATTGCGAGGCAAAGACCTAAGGTGGATCAACAGTCAAAGCGGACAACCCCCGGCCACAACGAATCAAGACAACCCAAAATCCAGCGATTTTGGATTCGGAAAGGTGATATCTTTCCTTGTCTTAAGTTCTAAATAGCTTATGACTGTATGTAATGCTTTGATTGGTTTTCCCTTCATATTTTTCTTAATCTTTGCATTACATGTTTTTCAATGCTCTTTGTTTTTATACTTTGTTTTTGAACAAAAGGGTTTTTAACGAACAAGTGCATTGAATAAAAAGGGCTTCACGTTCATTCACTCCAAATTAAATTTTCTTGGATTATCAACTTGACTCCATATTCATAATCTTGAAGACACTTCATTTAGAGGAGTTGTTTAATTGAGCATTGGTTAAATTGACTTTAATTGCATCCTTTCACGCATTTAGAAATTTATTATGCTTTTGATATCATAATATTTCAATGTTGCAATGATCATTTATGTTAATTAATTCATCTTTTAAGTGATCAAAGTCAATTTCTCTCTCAATGATCTCTTGGTATAGTCATTATCTTATTTGATTGCTTAGTCGAGTATGAATGCGAGATCAATTTTTGGTTGAATACCTTATATATTAAATAATTGATAGCCAATTGAGGGGGAGTCAAAGAAAAGTAAAATGCTCAAAAGATGTGGAAAGAGTTACATCCCAATGAGGAGTGTGAAAACTACCACCACATGGAGGAAAAGAAAGAAAGAAAAAGATACTCCATGAATGCAAAGCAAATTTTTGTTTTAAAAATATTGATGAAATGCATATTGAAATACTTGACTCAGTCGTATTTCATGGTTGGTATAAGGTGGGATTTTTGATAAAAGATGCTCAAAGAGCCACTCCTTCAACAGATTGTCTAGATATATTATCTAACTTATCTGGGATTTCAAACATCTATTGATCTTGGTATTTCATTTTCTTTACCAAAATTGATGATTTGATAAAGGCATTACACATAAGATCATGTTAGATGTGATTGAAGTTGTTCAACTTTAAGAGTTTTAATTTTCATAAATTTTCGTTTCATTTTTGAGTATTTTTGATAGATTTGGTATAATCTATTTCTTGTTGCATGAAACGATGACTTTTGTTTAAAGTTGATGCGCTAAAGTGCTTACATACTCTTTCTGGTTTTTATTTTTCTAAATTATTCTAATGAAAGAAATTTGGATTGAATGACATCTATTAATTCATTGTTTAAAGCACTTAAATTGATTTCTTGATGGAATACAAATCGGTATTTGAAAAGATTTCAAAATCTGGATTTGTTTCAAGAAATTATTTGATTTTTGTTCTTTCTGGTACCGGTACGCAATCTGCATTTTTGTTATATACCGGAACTGAGCTTTTATCTCTCTTTCTCTATGAACTAATGTTGTTAGTGATTTCCTTTTGTCTAGTATGTTCACTGTTTGACAATTTGTGACAAAAAGGGGGAGAAGAGAAATGACGGAGATGAGATCATCAAGAGAGGACAAACGAAAATGGAAAAATGGGGGAGAACGGAAAATGATGATCGTATCACAAAGGGGGAGAACATAGATGCTCAAGAACATGGAGAACATGGAGAACATGTTAGAGATGCTCAAGATAGGGGGAGATAAAGAAAAGATTGAAAGAGCCGAAAAACAAAAGAACCAAAAGGACGAATCAAATGTAGGATTTTAATTTCTAACGACTAACGTTTGATTTTGTTTGGAGTTTTGTTTTGCAGGAATTACATCACTTTAAGACTCCAAGTCCTAAGTCATAGAGTATGTTCTAGGACTGTTTGGTTCAAATGTAATTTTGTATTTATTGGATCTTTCACGCAAAGAAAATCAATGTTTTGGTGATGACATTGAATTTCGATTTTTTGGTTTAAGATGAGTGACTTGAGCGTTTTTATGTATTTTTGGGTTTTGTCACGAAATTGCCAAAGGGGGAGATTGTTACGGCATTTTGGTGTTGGCATATTTCGTGAGTCAAGTCAGTGAGTTGAGTCGGAGTCTTAAAGGGATCAAATTGTCAATCAGCAATCAAAGACTTAGAGAAGATTCAACAAGAGCTCAAGTTGACACTCAGTGTCTTGAGTCTTGAAGATTGAAGATGAAGAATTGTGGATCAGTTACATCAATCTCAAGAAGAAAGTATTCAAAAGGATCAGGTATGTTTAACTAAATAATTTTGGTGATCCGAATACTTTCTTATAGTGTAGAAACACTTGGATGAATTTTTAATTGCATAAAAATCAAAAACTGGACATGGGACATGTTCAGGATCCGGATCAGATGATCCAATCCGGATCCCGAAGGGTATTGTTCATTGGCAAATCCAATCCGGATCCAAGCCATTCCGATCCGGATCCCGAACATTGGATGTTGCTGAAATTCATGAACGATCCGGATCGGGCCTTGCGATCCGGATCCCGAACCCTTGGATTTCTGGAATCGTCAATCTCGTTACGACGATCCGGATCGCAGTAATCCGATCCGGATCGCCGTCCTGAAAATTTCCAGATAAGGTATGTTTTTGATTCTTATCTCTTTCCAAAGGTTTCTAAACTATAAATAGACATTTAGGGTTTCTCAAAAACGTGGGAGCATACCGATCAATTTATAAAACACTTGAGAGCAACCCTAGAGGCTAGGTTTTTATCGTTCTTCTTTATAGCCTCTTTTAGGTCAATTCGATGGTTCTTTCAAGAACATATCTTTTGTCGAATTGATCTAATCTTTGCTTAGAGATTTTTCCCATGGATCTTCATTGATAATCTAAGCAAAGGATCACCATCGAAGCCAATATTCTTACCGGCTGAGTTTGCGTCGTGGATTCGACGTGGCACCGTGGATTCGGTGTGTTGAAGGCGTTTCGTGGATTCGAAACGTGTGCTCGTGGATTCGAGTGGCGTTCGTGGATTCGAACGTGTGCAGTGGACGTGCAAACGGTGGAGCGCAAGGTCCGAAGAAGTTGAAGGAGGGGTTAAATCCGTGGAGACGGTAATCACCTTGTTATTCTTCTTTTCTTAGTGGATTGTTATTGCGTGGATATCCAACCGGTCAGCGCAAGGTCCGAAGAAGCTGAAGGAGGGGTTGAGTCCGTGGAGTCGGTAATCACCTTGTTATTCTTCTATTCTTAGTGGATTGTTATTGCGTGTTGGTCCCGTGGTTTTTCTCCTGGATTGGAGTTTCCACGTAAATCTCGGTGTGTTGATTTTTATTTTCCGCATTGTTTTTTATTTTTGCACTGAGATTGGTTTTTATAATATTACACCTATTCACCCCCCTCTAGGTGTTTGATAGTACCTATTTAGATCCTTGTGGATCCTAAATAACTCTACAGGCAGCAGTGCGCTCATTTCTCTTCAATCCCGCACAGGAGCCGCACAGTCCTCTCCGCTTCGAGCACAGTCCTCTTCGCTCCGAGCCGCTCCCGCACAGTCCTCTCCGCTCCGAGCACAGTGAGATCGCTCCCACACAGTGCCGATCTCCTCTCCCACCCTCTCCCGCACAGTGTCGATCTCCTCTCCCGCACAGTGCCGATCTTCTCTCCCTCGCGCCCTTCGCCGTCGCCGTCTCTCTCGCGCTCTCTCTCTCTCACGTGAGCTCGCTCCCTCTCTCTTCTCTCTCTCTCTCTCTCTTTCTCTCTCTCACTGTGAGAGATCACTGTGAGTCTCTCACAGTGATCTCGCTTCACTGTGAGAGAGTGATCTCTCACAGTGAACTCTCTCACTGTGAGAGTGATCTCTCATAGTGAGAGAGCTTCACTGTGAGAGAGTGATCTCTCACAGTGAGATCGCTCACAGTGAGCGATCTCCTCATTGTGAGATCGCTTATTGTGAGCGATCCCCTCACTGTGAGATCGCTCACAGTGAGCGATTCCCTCACTGTGAGAGTTATCTCACAGTGAGGGATCCTCTGTTCTCACAGTGAGGGATCCCTCATTGTGAGGGATCCCTCTGTTCTCACAGTGAGGTCTGTTCTCACAGTGAGGTCTGTGTTTAATTTTTTTTGTAGTTAAAATGGCTAATCGTCGCATGTAAAGTGAGAGGTTTCACTGTTGGTCTCCGACTGTAAAGTTAAAAGTAGTATTTTGAAGTGGTTAATTTTATTTTGTAGTTGAAATGGCTAATCGTCGCATGCCCATAAGTGTTCATTGGGATGGACAGTTAGTTATCGATGAGAATGGTCCACGATATATCGGCGGTCAAAAAAAGTTAATCGCGATACGTTCTGATTCTACATATACTAGTTTCGAGACGAGAATGTATCGTTTAGTAAATTGTACAAGAGAACAATTTCGTTTAAAATTTACTATTGGTTGCCCCACGATCGGTAGTGGATATTTAGCTCACGAAGTAGTAGATGATGAATCATTGGAGGGAATGATTGGATTATGTGAACATCATGGTGTTGTGACGGTATACATTGAGAAAGAGCTACATCCGTCGGATAATTTTGAACCGCAAGGTTATTACACGAGAATGCTCCACAATTATATTGATTTGGGTCCTTCCGCCAATGTAATGAGTGATCAAAATATTCCACACGAAGGTGGTGTCAGAATGACAAGGTTAGAAAAATAACCTAATAATTTAGTAATTTGGCATCTTCTTTAAATGGGCTTAATCATTGTATATATTGCAGAGAAAGTGAGTATGACCCTATTGAGAGTGTTGTACCTTGCTCGATTAGTAGTGTGCCACCAACGACCACATGTGTGCCACCTACGACCACACACACGCAAGCCACGACCTCACGCGGACACTGCACGACATCACGCGAACAATGCACGACCTCCCATATAGAACCAAGGATGTCTCATTTACAATTAGAACCTTCTGATTGGGGATAAGTACAAATCTAATTAAATGTTAAGTTTTAAATTAATGGCAATGTTTGAATTTTAGGTTTACCAAATTTGCAGGTAATCTAATTTCTATGCACATTGGAATCCAACTGCTATTAATGAATTTGATACTAATGTTGAGGAAGGAGGTGATAATATCGACGAAGGAGATTGTAATGTTGACGGGGGTGGTGATAGTGATATTAATCATGAGAATTCACCAATCAATGATGATCAGAATAGTAGTGAGGATGACGAACTGGATGTTTCATTTTCAGATATAGATGATAATCATGATGGAGGGTTAAATGATCTTGCAAATATAATTTACAGTCAAATGGACGATCCACAAATAAGCAATGATTACGTAGACAATCCTGACGAGGAAAATGAATTTATTGATCATCCGGAACGTTTTCTTTCAGATACTAATTTGCTGTAGATCATACAGATCTTCATATTCGACAAATTAATACTGGTCTCCCTAGTATCGATGGGAGTTGGGCTGGACGTGTCTTTCAAGATAAGGCATCTTTATTGGATGCTCTAGACCGGTGGCATATTGAGCATAATGTACAAATGAAAGTGTTGAAATCTACAAGAACGACTTACACCGTCAAATACTTAGTAGAGGGATGTGCTTGGAGATTACATGCTTTAGTACCCAAAGATACGACATACTTTAGGATAAAAACATATGCTGGGCCACACACATGTGTAATTCCAATACTGAACGCGGCGCACCGTAATTGTAATTCTACCCTTATATGTCAATTGATTCTTCCGACATTAAAGGTTAGACTTAATATGGCGCCAAAAGAAATTTGAGATACGGTGCGAGCAAAGTACCATACTGACATAACATATTGGAAGGCTTGGCAAGCAAAGAGTAAAGCATTACAAATTATTTATGGGAGCTGGAAGCAATCGTACACAGACTTGTCTCGTTACCTTACTATGGTAAAGAATTCTAATCATGGTACTTTATGGCGTCTGGATCATAGGTGGCCAGCTGATGGCATTTTTTTCTTTGGTCGTGTTTTTTGGTCATTTGGACCTTCGATCCATGGATTCGCACATTGTCGGCCGGTGGTGAGTATTGATGCCACACATATGTACGGCAAATACGAAGGTCATGCTTTGATAGCGACGGCTGCAGATGCAAATGATGGATTATATCCTTGGCATTTGCAATTTGTGAGGGAGAGAATACCAGGAGTTGGCGATGGTTTTTGCATAACTTGCTTCAGTATGTTACCCGTGATAGAGCCATTTGTTTTATATCTGATTGATTTTTTGGATTGAGGGAAATAGTGGCTACTATCTATCCTCCAACACGGGGTCACTCGCATCGTTGGTGTCTTCGACATATGAAAGCAAACATGAAAAAGCGCTTCAAGAACGACACTTTGTTAGATAAATTCGGGCAGATCGGAATTGCTGCAACACCGACGGCATATAATCAGCTGAAGGAAGAATTAGATGTGCTGGATCACGATGCTTGGCAGTGGGTCCATGATCTTGACAGATATAAAGAGTACTGGGCAAGAGCATTTGATGGAGGCCGCCGATTTGGATTGATGACTACAAATCTTTCTGAATCTTTAAATGGGGTTCTTAAGGACACTCGTGGTTTGCCTATCACGGCTTTTGTTGCGGCTACTTTTTATAAGCTTAATAAGTATTTCTGCGAGCGCCGTGCGGCCGGTGAACATTCGACGGACGCTTTTGTCCCTAAAGTCAAAAATATGATTACTGAAAATCTAGATACGGCGCGGGGACATCATGTTGAAAGATTTGGACACAGAATTTAAAGTTAAAACTGGAGATTTCGACTACAAAGTGATCGTCAATGGAACAAATGTCGAATGTTCATGTTGTGAATTTTATCTAACAGGAATACCTTGCTCCCATGTCTTAGCAGTTTGTAGTACATCACATATGAGATTACCCTACCAGAATTTTTGTTCACCCTGGTATAGTACAGACTGCTATCGTCCGGCGTACGCACCACATTTTCAGCCTGTTCCTGATAGACGGCACTGGCCACGATCCCAAGGTCCCCCGATTGTACCGCCTCCTATACGAAGGAAGAAAGGTCGTCTACGATCTACACGTATTCGTAATATAATGGACGAGGGGGGTGGCTGATGAGGAAAATGCTCCATTTGTAAGCAGGCAGGCCATTATAGGAGCACTTGCCCACAAAATACAGAAAGAGTGCAACAAGGATGCCGACGTATGATTTACACAATTATATTTATCTTGTCTTAATATTTAATTATTTTTAGCTATCATGTTACTAATATGTAGATTGCTTATTGCAGATGGCAGATCACGAGGACGCGGGGCCAGTTGATCCGTCTGTCTTAGTAGACCAGCATCGCCATAGGTCCGCCTTTATCAGGACTTAGGTAAGAGCTATAAATTTTTATTTTTTGAAATATTATAAATAAGCTGAATTGATGTAAGAGCTAACTATATTTTTTTTGCATCACAGGGGTATTGTCCTGTCTTGTTTGCAGAGCATGTGTCACGCCCCGGGGTAACCAGAACCCGGGCCCGCCAACAGATCCGCCGTGTACACAGAATTTTCCATGTACACGAAGCGCTGGTAACCTGCTCAGATAGATAATATACAATAGAAGAGCATAAACAGAGCTGAACTAATAGAACTAACAGTAATCTCAGACTGAAATAAACTGTAAACTGAAATAAAAGTACAATATACTCCCAGCTCACCATAAATAATACAACCAGCTGGCCACAGCCAGACCCAAAGTAAACTACTATAGTCTGAGATACAAAAGGGGAGTACAGTAATAGTCTAGCTAAACTCTCGCTCGGGGTAGACGATCTAGCTAGTCGGCGATCCTCTTACCTCGATCTGCCGCTGAAGGCCCGGCAGCTCCCACAGTCGACTCTGCAAAACAAAGGGGAAAAAGAACAAGAAACAACAATGGGGGTGAGAACTACTAGATAAACCAGTAGCCTCCCCTAGTGGGTAAAACCTCTGATGCTGACGCACCCACTAGGAATAAAGAGGCAAAAAGGAAAGAACAGTGGTATGCAATAAAGACTGCTGAAAAGAAACTACCACTACTATGCCTCTAAATGCAGTGCCAAAAATGACTGTATAGATGCAACTATAAAGCTGACTGCCCAAAGAAAACCCAATCAGAGGGCCAGGAAATACTGGCACTGCCTGCTCTGTCATCACTCACAACTCACCAACTGACCGGCACCCATCACGGTCTAAAAGCCTACTCCGGAGTGGCACTCGAGGGGAGCGACCCACACGAGTAAAGTATCTCTGTATCAATCATCTCTGTAACCGATGTCTCACAATAGCAGGACTGGATCATGACCATGATCAAAGTGGGAATACTCCATCCACTAATGCAACCCCGATCCCCAATCTGGTGTGATAATAACACCCGGTCAACCGCCCAAAATCCGCGGCTACCGCTGAACCCATAGACCCCAATCTGATAAAGTAAAAACATCTGGTCAACCGCCTAACATCCGCGGTTGCCACTATGCCCCACAATCCCCTAAGACAATCCCAACTGTCCCAAACTCAAGGTTCAGACACCACTATCTCAAAATCCCGATCAGACTCGAGCAACATGCATCGATAGAGAAGAATAACAATAACACATGTTTTCTCCTAAGTCAAGTCCCATAATATAGTGCTGCAGTAAATAGTGGCCTAACTAGATGTCCAATGAGCATGCAAGTGTTCTCTTTTAAAAACATTTAGAAAGGAACTAAGTTTCATGTGAAGAACAATTTTAGAACTATTTTAAAAATATTGTTGGGTTACTAATTTGCATGCGGTTCACGATATAGCAATTGTCCAATTTTCTTGTCCCAGATTTATCACATAGAAGCTACTAAATTAATTTAGGGGCCAAATACAATAGGTTCATATATCACAAGTTATCTATCACATGTATAATTGGGAAACTCTTTTATTCCTAGTGTGCAAGTCAACAAAGAGGGAACGCAACCACCCACCTCGAAAAGCGTGCACAATGTACCCAGAAAATACCCGCTGTCCTCTAAACACACCGTCAGCTGCAACAATGTCCTACAACATCACACAAGTGTACACGGTGTAAATATTACAAGTTCCAAACACACATTTGCTGTTTTTAAAATCAGCACGCAAAACGAGGAATTTCACCTCTGTCCCGAGCTCCTAAAATCCCAGAAAAATCACGGTTGCGTTCCTCGCGAAAAAGTAGCCCAAAATCGACTCTTGAATCGCCTCGATCCGATATTCCTACGCTGAGAAACAATTCGTCGAAGTCGCCGCTGTCCAAAAATCCAAACAGCAAAATAGGGGGTCAAATCACCTCGGGAATCGTGCCAAGAATCGGAATCCAGAGAAACCATCAACACGAAAAACGAAGCCCTACCTCTTAGGAACACACTGGCGAAGAAATCGTCGAAATCGGACTCCTGTACTGCGCAGGGGACTCCTCGGACTGAAATGCGACGATAACGGGCCGAAATGGGGGAAAACCGAGGCACACTGTAAAATCCGGAACGCCGCTGTCGATCTTCCCAAAAATCTGGGAACGCACCACGAGGTAGAAAAATAAGTGAGGAACAAACTTCTCTTCAATGACCTCTCCCTGGTTCTCTCTCTTTCTCTCGGAAAAAGCCCAAGAAGAGAGGGAGGAAGGCCTATTTATAGGCCCAAAAAAACTTTTGGGAAAATGACCCCTGTGTCCCCACTTTCGGGCGCAGGGGCATTTCGGGCTGCTACAGTGCGGCCCGGCCCAACAATTTCGGGCGGCTACAGTGCGGCCCAGCCCAACCTGGGCCGCACACGGGATCCCCGCCCGTCCGACCACTTGTCCAACCCGGCCCAGGGCCCGCCACGCGTCCGCCAAACAGGCGGCAGCCGTGCGGGCCCAGCGGGGACGCGCCACGTGTCCCCCCGCGGGGCGGCGGGGTGGGTGGCGCCCGCCAATGGCGGGGCGCCACGTGGCGGGCGCTTCCCCGCCCGTCACGCCCGCTGGGCGCCGCCTGCGCACCTGCGCCGCACCTGCGTACGGCGCGTGCGTACGGCCGCAGGTGCGCGCCCGCGGGTGCACCGCGCGCACATGCGCCAACCAACCCGGGGCCGCCACGTGGCGCGCCCCGGTGCACCGTGCACCGCGCCCCACCGCGCCTGCCCGGCCTGCCCGCGCTGCCCGCGCACCCCCCCGTGCGCCGCGCGCCCTGGACCGGACCAACCGACGCCTGCCACGTGGCCCGCCGGTGCACCGTGCACCGGCGGCCCGTTCCGTGGACCGGGAGTGGCGCGCCGGCCCAATCAGAGGCCGCCACGTGTCCCTGGCCGGTCCACAGCCCCCCCATGCACCATTTTGCACAGAAAACTTCCGGGGGTCCGTTTTTGGGCATCCGGACTCCAAATTAAATAAGTAAATAGCCGTTTTCAAGCGTTTTTCCGCGCTGAATCCAAATACGGCCTCCGTTTAGCCTGATTCCATTCCTAAAATTCGGCAAAGGCAGCCGAAGGTCAGGCTTGATCCCAAATCCTCCTGAGTCCAAACAACACATCCCTTTGACATGTTGGGGCCCAACACACCAACACTAGGTGTTCCACACCCCGAACAGGGGAAAAACACAGGGAAAAACTGGGACACTACATCCTCCCCCACTAACAAAAGTTTCGTCCTCGAAACTAAAATCATACCTCAATCCAGAGCCTCGAACAAGTAGGGGTAGGCGTCCATCATCTCTGACTCAGCTCCCACGTCGCCTCGCGCTCATCATGATTGCTCCAAAGGATCTTCACATAGGGGATGGTCCGATTGCGCAATTCTTTCACCTCCCGATCAAGAATCCGCACTGGGCGCTCCTCATATCTCAAATCCTCGCTGATCTCGAGGGGTGCAAAGTCGATGACGTGCGACGGGTCGAAGACGTACCTCCTCAGTGTGGAAACATGGAAAACATCGTGGACACCAGCCAGTCTCGGGGGAAGTGCAAGTCGATAAGCAACAGGCCCGATACGCTCCAACACCTCGAATGGTCCAATGTATCGGGGGCTGAGTTTCCCGCGAATGCCGAACCTCCTGATCCCCTTGGACGGCGAGACTTTCAGAAATACATGATCTCCAACCTGAAACTCTAAGTCTCGTCGCCGAACATCAGCATAGCTCCTCTGTCGGCTCTGAGCGGTCTGAAGATGCTGTCGAATCACCCGGACCTTCTCCTCTGCCTCTAGCAGTATATCTGGCCCCAAGGTCCGTCTCTCGCCTACATCACTCCAATAAAGTGGTGATCGGCACTTGCGTCCATACAACGCTTCAAACGGAGCCATCTGTATGCTCGCTTGAAAGCTGTTGTTGTACGCAAACTTAACCAAGGATAAGTGCCGAATCCAACCTCCGCCGAAATCCAAGACGCAAGCCCTCAGCATGTCCTCCAAGATCTGTATAGTCCGCTCTGACTGCCCATCAGTCTGGGATGAAAAGCTGTACTGAATCTGAGCTGAGTCCCCATCGCGGTCTGCAAACTCCCCCAAAATCGTGAGGCAAACCTCGGATCTCTATCTGACACAATGGAGGCGGGTACTCCATGCAATCTCACAATCTCATCAAGGTACAACTGGGCTAGTCGCTCGAGTGGCCAAGTAGTCTGCATAGGCAAAAAGTGCGCTGACTTAGTAAGTCGATCCACAACTAGCCAGATAGCATCTGCTCCGCCCTGTGCCCTCGGCAATCCGACCACGAAATCCATCGTGATGTGGTCCCATTTCCACTCAGGGATTGGAAGACTTTGTAACTTGCCAGCTGGCACTCGATGCTCAGCCTTTACCTGCTGACAAGTTAAACACTGGGCCACAAATCTCCCGATATCCCTCTTCATGCCATTCCACCAGAAATGTGCCTTGAGGTCCTTATACATCTTAGTCCCCCCAGGATGAAGGGTATAAGGTGTATAATGGGCCTCTCTCAATATCTGCTCTCTGATCTCAGCATCCACTGGCACACATGCTCGGTCCCTGTACCTCAGTACTCCCGCAGCATCCACTGTAAAGTCCCCTGACTGATCACTCGGAAGCTGATCTCGAATCCTGGTCAAGTGGGGGTCCTCACTCTGTTTCTCCCTGATCCTGTCCAGCAGAGTGGGCTGCACGACTAATGACGTCAGTCTAGCAGAGACCCCAGGGGACACAACCTCTATCTCGAGCCGTCTCATCTCCTCTAATAGGGGCGCCTGGTCTGTGATCAACATAGACAAACTCTGCACTGCTCTTCGGCTCAATGCATCAGCGACCACGTTAGCCTTGCCTGGGTGGTAAAGGATGTCCACATCATAATCCTTTAATAGCTCTAACCACCTGCGCTGCCTCAAGTTCAGCTCCTTCTGGGTGAACAGATACTTTAAGCTCTTGTGGTCGGTGTAGATCTCACAATGCTCCCCGTACAGGTAATGGCGCCAAAGCTTCAGTGCAAACACCACGGCAGCGAGCTCTAAGTCGTGGGTAGGGTAATTCTTCTCGTAATCCTTGAGCTGTCTCGATGCATAAGCAATTACCCTCCCATCCTGCATCAACACGCAACCAAGTCCACTGTGCGATGCGTCACTGTAGATCACATATCCTTTCCCCATAACAGGGAGGGAAAGGATAGGAGCAGTCATCAGTCTGTCCTTCAGCTCCTCGAAGCTCTTCTGGCAGTCCTCACTCCAGATAAACTTAACCCCTTTACGCGTCAACCGAGTGAGGGGTGTGGAAAGCTTCGCAAAGCCTTCCACAAACCGACGATAATAACCAGCTAATCCCATGAAGCTGCGCACCTCTGATACAGTCGTCGGTCGGGGCCAATCACGAACTGCCTCAATCTTCGCCGGGTCTACAGCTACACCGGCGGCGGAAATCACATGGCCCAAGAAAGCTACCTCCCGAAGCCAAAACTCGCACTTTGCCAGCTTGGCATACAACTTCTTCTCCCGTAGAAGTTGTAGCACAGTCCTCAAGTGCTCCTCATGCTCGGCCTCGCTTCGGGAGTAAATCAGGATATCATCAATGAACACCACCACAAAGCGATCCAGAAATGGCCGAAATATCCTGTTCATCAAGTCCATAAAGGCGGCAGGGGCATTAGTCAATCCAAACGGCATAACTGTAAACTCATAATGCCCGTACCGTGATCTGAAAGCAGTCTTAGGAATATCCTCGGCCTTCACCTTCAATTGGTGGTAACCAGACTGTAGATCAATCTTGGAAAAGACACAAGACCCTTGCAGCTGATCAAAGAGATCATCGATGCGCGGCAGAGGGTACTTGTTCTTGATGGTCACTTTATTCAGCTCCCTATAGTCCACACACAGTCTAAGTGACCCATCTTTCTTCTTCACGAATAGCACCGGCGCTCCCCAGGGCGACACACTGGGTCTAATAAACCCTTATCCATCAAATCTTGCAACTGTGCTTTAAGCTCTCGCAGCTCAGCCGGTGCCATCCGATAAGGAGCCTTAGAGATTGGCGCAGTTCCTGGAACTACGTCAATCACAAACTCAATCTCTCTGTCGGGCGGCATACTAGTCAGCTCAGGTGGAAACACATCCGGAAACTCGCGGACGATAGGAATATCCCCGAGTCCCGGTGCCGCCGTAGGCCCCTCAACAACACTAGCCAAAAAGGCTACACATCCTCGGTGAATCATCCGCCTCGCTCGGGAAGTCGAAACCATAGAGGCAAAGAAAGCACTCTGACATCCCCGGTACACCAACACCTCCTGGCCTGGCTCTCTAAAAGTGACAGTCCTCTCGGCACAGTCAATAGTCGCAAATACCGAGCCAGCCAGTCCATCCCGAGAACCACATCAAAGTCCTGCAGCTGTCTCAAGACCAACAGGTCTGCTGGCATAATCCAGGACTCGATCTGCATCGGGCAGGACCAACAACACTCCTCCACGTGCAAAGTGTGATCGGGAATCTGAACCTCTCGTGCACGTGGCAAAAGTCCTACCTCTAACCCATGTAATGATGCAAAAGATCTACTAATGAAAGAATGCGATGCTCCAGTATCAAATAAAGTACGAGTCCTAATGCCAGAAAGTAAGGTGATACCTGCCACCACATGGTCTGCTGCTGAAGAATCCTCTACCTGTGCAGCATACACTCGCCCACTCTGAGCTGGAGGGCGATAATCTGTGGAATGGGAAGAAGATGGCCTGCTCGCTGGAGCATAAGGCCGCTGAGCCGTCGACCGCTGCTGCGATGATGCTGGGGCAGATGCTGAAGAAGGGGCGGCTGAGGTCGAAAAGGGGCACGCAGCTCGAATGTGCCCTGGCTGTCCACATCCGTAGCAACGACCCCACCGCTGGTCGCAGGTGCCGGGGAAGTGCGGACCTCCACAGAAAATACAACTGCTGGGAGCCCGTGACTGTCGGGACTGCTGCTGCTGAGACTGTCGCTGTCGCTGTGGCTGCCGCTGAGACCCGCGCTGCGACGACTGCGATCTCTGCTGCTGCTGCTGCTGCTGGGGCCTCTGGGATCCACCAGGCCCTCGCCGCTCCGAACGCCCACGGCCGGAAACTGAGGCGGTGGCGGTCGGGGCGGCCTCCAAGTACTGGCCTGTCCCCCCTCATCCTGGGCTGGTCGCTTTCTGTCGGAGCTCTGAGCGACCGCGGCCCGCTGTCTGGCCACCACCTGATCACCTCTCTCCACCCACTGTGCATGCTCTGCGGCTGCATCCAGAGTCTGAAATCTCTGAGCATGCACCAGGGTGTAAATCTCTGGACGAAGGCCTCCCTCGAACATCTCAACCTGGTGCGGCCCGTCACGAGCGACGAAGGGCACGCAGTTCAACAACTCCATGAACTCCTGGAAATAGGCATGGGCCGATCGCTCGCCCTGCTGCAGGTTCTTCAAGTCGTCCTCCAACTTCTTCTTCACACTGGTCGAAAAATAGGTGTCCAGCACCAACCGCCGGAACTCCTCCCAGGGCAGCTGCCGAGAAATCCGGAACTCCGGTGGCTCTACCCGCTGCCACCAAAAATCTGCATCCCCGTCCAAACAGTGCACCGCCATGTGCACTCGATACTTCGGGTCGATGAAGAAGTCCCGAAAAAGCTTCTCCATCGCAGAAAGCCATCTCCCAACAGCCGAGGGCGGAGCATCCCGCCCTGAGAATCTAGGTGGTCCCCGCTTAACAAACTGGGAGAGTTTGTCAGCAAAATCCTGCTCCTCCTCCGCAGTCAAAGGCTGAATAGCTCCAGGAGCCCCGCTACTCGAAGATGGCGCTGACGGCACAAAAGGTGCAACAGGAGGCACAAAAGGAACAGCTGGGGGTGGTGTCTCTCTCTGCGCGAGCAGCTGATCAATCCTCTGCTGCTGCGACGATGGCTCTCCGCCAATTGGGCCATCATGGCCCGCAGCTCACCAATCTCAGTGGATCCCGTCTGCTCCGGCTCAACAGGGGGTGTAGGGGCACCCAGAGTAGGGATCCGACGTCGGGGAGGCATCCTGCCACAAGAAACCACGAATCAGTAACATAACCCCACACGACCCAATCTAGCGAAAGTCAAAGACATCCCCCAATTTCTGCGACTTTATGTTGTCTGCAGCCAACATAACGGTCCACCAGAAATTGGGTATGTCGATCCCTCTTCACTCACTGGAAGAGTCCAATAAATAAATCAACGACTTTCGCAAAGTGTCACGCCTCTCACGCCCTATCATCCTAGGGTCTGCCAAAAGCCTAGGGTTTCCTAAGTCCCAACTGACCTATCCCTAAGCTCTGATACCAACTTAATCTGTCACGCCCCGGGTGTAACCAGAACCCGGGCCCGCCAACAGATCCGCCGTGTACACAGAATTTTCCATGTACACGAAGCGCTGGTAACCTGCTCAGATAGATAATATACAATAAAAGAGCATAAACAGAGCTGAACTAATAGAACTAACAGTAATCTCAGACTGAAATAAACTGTAAACTGAAATAAAAGTACAATATACTCCCAGCTCACCAAAATAATACAACCAGCTGGCCACAGCCAGACCCAAAAGTAAACTACTATAGTCTGAGATACAAAAGGGGAGTACAGTAATAGTCTAGCTAAACTCTCGCTCGGGGTAGACGATCTAGCTAGTCGGCGATCCTCTTACCTCGATCTGCCGCTGAAGGCCCAGCAGCTCCCACAGTCGACTCTGCAAAACAAAGGGGGAAAAAGAACAAGAAACAACAATGGGGGTGAGAACTACTAGATAAACCAGTAGCCTCCCCTAGTGGGTAAAACCTCAAATGCTGACGCACCCACTAGGAATAAAGAGGCAAAAGGAAAGAACAGTGGTATGCAATAAAGACTGCTGAAAAGAAACTACCACTACTATGCCTCTAAATGCAGTGCCAAAAGATGACTGTATAGATGCAACTATAAAGCTGACTGCCCAAAGAAACCCAATCAGAGGGCCAGGAAATACTGGCACTGCCTGCTCTGTCATCACTCACAACTCACCAACTGACCGGCACCCATCACGGTCTAAAAGCCTACTCCGGAGTGGCACTCGAGGGGAGCGACCCACACGAGTAAAGTATCTCTGTATCAATCATCTCTGTAACCAATGTCTCATAATAGCAGGACTGGATCATGACCATGATCAAAGTGGGAATACTCCATCCACTAATGCAACCCCGATCCCCAATCTGATGTGATAATAACACCCGGTCAACCGCCCAAAATCCGCGGCTACCGCTGAACCCATAGACCCCAATCTGATAAAGTAAAAACATCTGGTCAACCGCCTATCATCCGCGGTTGCCACTATGCCCCACAATCCCCAAGACAATCCCAACTGTCCCAAACTCAAGTTCAGACACACTATCTCAAAATCCCGATCAGACTCGAGCAACATGCATCGATAGAGAAGAATAACAATAACACATGTTTTCTCCTAAGTCAAGTCCCATAATATAGTGCTGCAGTAAATAGTGGCCTAACTAGATGTCCAATGAGCATGCAAGTGTTCTCTTTTAAAAACATTTAGAAAGGAACTAAGTTTCATGTGAAGAATAATTTTAGAACTATTTTAAAATATTGTTGGGTTACTAATTTGCATGCGGTTCACGATATAGCAATTGTCCAATTTTCTTGTCCCAGATTTATCACATAGAAGCTACTAAATTAATTTAGGGGCCAAATGCAATAGGTTCATATATCACAAGTTATCTATCACATGTATAATTGGGAAACTCTTTTATTCCTAGTGTGCAAGTCAACAAAGAGGGAACGCAACCACCCACCTCGAAAAGCGTGCACAATGTACCCAGAAAATACCCGCTGTCCTCTAAACACACCGTCAGCTGAAACAATATCCTACAACATCACACAAGTGTACACGGTGTAAAAATTACAAGTTCCAAACACACATTTGCTGTTTTTAAAATCAGCACGCAAAACGAGGAATTTCACCTCTGTCCCGAGCTCCTAAAATCCCAGAAAAATCACGGTTGCGTTCCTCGCGAAAAGTAGCCCAAAATCGACTCTTGAATCGCCTCGATCCGATATTCCTACGCTGAGAAACAATTCGTCGAAGTCGCCGCTGTCCAAAAATCCAAACAGCAAAATAGGGGGTCAAATCACCTCGGGAATCGTGCCAAAGAATCGGAATCCAGAGAAACCATCAACACGAAAAACGAAGCCCTACCTCTTAGGAACACACTGGCGAAGAAATCGTCGAAATCGGACTCCTGTACTGCGCAGGGGACTCCTCGGACTGAAATGCGACGATAACGGGCCGAAATGGGGGAAAACCGAGGCACACTGTAAAATCCGAACGCCGCTGTCGATCTTCCCAGAAAATCTGGGAACGCACCACGAGGTAGAAAATAAGTGAGGAAAAACTTCTCTTCAAGGTCCTCTCCCTGGTTCTCTCTCTATCTCTCGGAAAAAGCCCAAGAAGAGGGGAGGGAGGCCTATTTATAGGCCCAAAAAACTTTTGGGAAAATGACCCCTGTGTCCCCACTTTCGGGCGCAGGGGACATTTCGGGCTGCTACAGTGCGGCCCGGCCCACCATTTTCGGGCGGCTACAGTGCGGCCCGGCCCAACCCGGGCGCACACGGGATCCCCGCCCGTCCGACCACTTGTCCGACCCGGCCCAGGGCCCGCCACGCGTCCGCCAAACAGGCGGCAGCCGTGCGGGCCCAGCGGGGACGCGCCACGTGTCCCCCTGCGGGGCGGCGGGGTGGGTGGCGCCCGCCAATGGCGGGGCGCCACGTGGCGGGCGCTTCCCCGCCCGTCACGCCCGCCGGGCGCCGCCTGCGCACCTGCGCCGCGCCTGCGTACGGCGCGTGCGTACGGCCGCAGGCGCGCGCCGCGGGTGCACCGCGCGCACATGCGCCAACCAACCCGGGGCCGCCACGTGGCGCGCCCCGGTGCACCGTGCACCGCGCCCCACCCCGCGCCTGCCCGGCCTGCCCGCGCTGCCCGCGCACCCCCCGTGCGCCGCGCGCCCTGGACCGGACCAACCGGCGCCTGCCACGTGGCCCGCCGGTGCACCGTGCACCGGCGGCCCGTTCCGTGGACCGGAGTGGCGCGCCGGCCCAATCAGAGGCCGCCACGTGTCCCTGGCCGGTCCACAGTCCCCCCGTGCACCATTTTGCACAGAAAACTTCCGGGGGTCCGTTTTTGGGCATCCGGACTCCAAATTAAATAAGTAAATAGCCGTTTTCAAGCGTTTTTCCGCGCTGAATCCAAATACGGCCTCCGTTTAGCCTGATTCCATTCCTAAAATTCGGCAAAGGCAGCCGAAGGTCAGGCTTGATCCCAAATCCTCCCTGAGTCCAAACAACACATCCCTTTGACATGTTGGGGCCCAACACACCAACACTAGGTGTTCCACACCCCGAACAGGGGAAAAACACAGGGAAAAACTGGGACACTACAGCCATGGGCGCAAGATGAACCAGTGGGAGCTTGAACATCCAGCGATAATAGATCTACTTCGCCAGTCGGATTTTAGGGTTATCACGAGTCCGACGATTGGTGCTGGATCAGGCTCTGCTGGGCGCCCTTGCCGAGAGGTGGAGACCGGAGACCCAGACCTTCCACTTCCGCCACGGTAAGATGACCGTCACACTACAGGATGTGGGCGGTTATTTCGGGTTCCGTGTTCATGGTGCGCCGGTCTCGGGATCCACGCTTCACAATTGGTCAGCTCTATGTATGGATTTATTGGGGGTGTACCTACTCACATCAAGGGGGCTACGGTATCTCTAGATTGTATATCAGCATTTTCATCATATACCTCTAGATGCCCCTGCTGGAGCAGTCGCAGCTACCACTCGTGCATACATTCTATATCAGATCGGGGGTAGTTTACTCCCAAACCCTAGCGGATACAAAGTTCATCTAAAGTGGCTACTATTTTTAGCTGACTTTGATATCTGTGGCGCGTATGCGTGGGGTGCTGCGACGCTGGCCTATCTATATCGAGCGCTAGGAGATGCCGCGCTGAACGGGAAGGCCGAATGTTGCTGTTTTGGGACCCTTTTGCAGGTATAAAATCTAATTTATTGATTTCAGTATTATCTTTATATATTGGTATTGTATCTTTTATTATTATATTAACCCGTTGGCGTGAATTTATAGATCTGGGCTTGGGACCATATCATATCGGCCGACCTATAGGCGTCCTAGAGCTGCCCGATATAATCGATCGACCTCGGGGTTGCCGGTAAGATATTATTGATATAGTAGATTTTTGTATTTCAATTGTAATTGCAACTAATATATGTTTTTATAATCTAGATGGGGTAAAATGGAGGGCTATGTTTGGAACCAATGTCAGGGCGTGTGACATTGAGTTTTATAGAGACGAACTAGATCAGCAGCGAGAGGCGTGGTATTTAGATGTTTTATGAATACTTTAAGTATATTTTGCTTCAACACTTCTATATTAATAATCATTTTGTCCATTAACAGGTTATATGGATGCCGTACACAGATGACATTATAGATACATTACCAGCTTTCTGTATGCATGGCTCAGCGGTCTGGCGTGCAAGAACGGTCCTTTTTGCTTTCATATTAGTCGAGATGCACT
>CM054945.1:7052111-7138947 GCA_029168755.2 Tillandsia fasciculata
AAATAACCAGCTAATCCCATGAAGCTGATGAACCTCTCTGATACAGTCGTCGGTCGGGGCCAATCACGAACTGCCTCAATCTTCGCCGGGTCTACAGCTACACCGGCGGCGGAAATCACATGGCCCAAGAAAGCTACCTCCCGAAGCCAAAACTCGCACTTTGCCAGCTTGGCGTACAACTTCTTCTCCCGTAGAAGTTGTAGCACAGTCCTTAAGTGCTCCATATGCTCGGCCTCGCTTCGGGAGTAAATCAGGATATCATCAATGAACACCACCACAAAGCGATCCAGAAATGGCCGAAATATCCTGTTCATCAAGTCCATAAAGGCGGCAGGGGCATTAGTCAATCCAAACGGCATAACTGTAAACTCATAATGCCCGTACCGTGATCTGAAAGCAGTCTTAGGAATATCCTCGGCCTTCACCTTCAGTTGGTGGTAACCAGACTGTAGATCAATCTTGGAAAATACACAAGACCCTTGCAGCTGATCAAAGAGATCATCGATGCGCGGCAGAGGGTACTTGTTCTTGATGGTCACTTTATTCAGCTCCCTATAGTCCACACACAGTCTAAGTGACCCATCTTTCTTTTTCACGAATAGCACCGGCGCTCCCCAGGGACACACTTGGTCTAATAAAACCCTTATCCATCAAATCTTGCAACTGTGCTTTAAGCTCTCTCAGCTCAGCCGGTGCCATCCGATAAGGAGCCTTAGAGATTGGCGCAGTTCCTGGAACTACGTCAATCACAAACTCGATCTCTCTGTCGGCGGCATACTAGTCAGCTCAGGTGGAAACACATCCGAACAACTCGCGGACGATAGGAATATCCCCGAGTCCCGGTGCCGCCGTAGGCCCCTCAACAACACTAGCCAAAAAGGCTACACATCCTCGGTGAATCATCCGCCTCGCTCGGGAAGTCGAAACCATAGAGGCAAAGAAAGCACTCTGACATCCCCGGTACACCACACCTCCTGGCCTGGCTCTCTAAAAGTGACAGTCCTCTCGGCACAGTCAATAGTCGCAAAATATCGAGCCAGCCAGTCCATCCCGAGAACCACATCAAAGTCCCGCAGCTGTCTCAAGACCAACAGGTCTGCTGGCATAATCCAGGACTCGATCTGCATCGGGCAGGACCAACAACACTCCTCCACGTGCAAAGTGTGATCGGGAATCTGAACCTCTCGTGCACGTGGCAAAAGTCCTACCTCTAACCCATGTAATGATGCAAAAGATCTACTAATGAAAGAATGCGATGCTCCAGTATCGAATAAAGTACGAGTCCTAATGCCAGAGAGTAAGGTGATACCTGCTACCACATGGTCCGCTGCTGAAGAATCCTCTACCTGTGCAGCATACACTCGCCCACTCTGAGCTGGAGGGCGATAGTCTGTGGAATGGGAAGAAGATGGCCTGCTCGCTGGAGCATAAGGCCGCTGGGCGTCGACCGCTGCTGCGATGATGCTGGGGCAGATGCTGAAGAAGGGGCGGCTGAGGTCGAAAAGGGGCACGCAGCTCGAATGTGCCCTGGCTGTCCACATCCGTAGCAACGACCCCACCGCTGGTCGCAGGTGCCGGGGAAGTGCGGACCTCCACAGAAAATACAACTGCTGGGAGCCCGTGACTGTCGGGACTGCTGCTGCTGAGACTGTCGCTGTCGCTGTGGCTGCCGCTGAGACCCGCGCTGCGACGACTGCGATCTCTGCTGCTGCTGCTGCTGCGGGGCCTCTGGGATCCACCAGGCCCTCGCCGCTCCGAACGCCCACGGCCCGGAAACTGAGGCGGTGGCGGTCGGGGCGGCCTCCAAGTACTGGCCTGTCCCCCCTCATCCTGGGCTGGTCGCTTTCTGTCGGAGCTCTGAGCGACGCGGCCCGCTGTCTGGCCACCACCTGATCACCTCTCTCCACCCACTGTGCATGCTCTGCGGCTGCATCCAGAGTCTGAAATCTCTGAGCATGCACCAGGGTGTAAATCTCTGGACGAAGGCCTCCCTCGAACATCTCAACCTGGTGCGGCCCGTCACGAGCGACGAAGGGCACGCAGTTCAACAACTCCATGAACTCCTGGAAATAGGCATGGGCCGATCGCTCGCCCTGCTGCAGGTTCTTCAAGTCGTCCTCCAACTTCTTCTTCACACTGGTCGAAAAATAGGTGTCCAGCACCAACCGCCGGAACTCCTCCCAGGGCAGCTGTCGAGAAATCCGGAACTCCGGTGGCTCTACCCGCTGCCACCAAAAATCTGCATCCCGTCCAAACAGTGCACCGCCATGTGCACTCGATACTTCGGGTCGACGAAGAAGTCCTGAAAAAGCTTCTCCATCGCAGAAAGCCATCTCCCAACAGCCGAGGGCGGAGCATCCCGCCCTGAGAATCTAGGTGGTCCCCGCTTAACAAACTGGGAGAGTTTGTCAGCAAAATCCTGCTCCTCCTCCGCAGTCAAAGGCTGACTAGCTCCAGGAGCCCCGCTACTCGAAGATGGCGCTGACGGCACAAAAGGTGCAACAGGAGGCACAAAGGCACAGCTGGGGGTGGTGTCTCTCTCTGCGCGAGCAGCTGATCAATCCTCTGCTGCTGCTGACGATGGCTCTCCGCCAATTGGGCCATCATGGCCCGCAGCTCGCCAATCTCAGTGGATCCCGTCTGCACCGGCTCAACAGGGGGTGCAGGGGCACCCAGAGTAGGGATCCGACGTCGGGGAGGCATCCTGCCACAAGAAATCACGAATCAGTAACATAACCCCACACGACCCAATCTAGCGAAAGTCAAAGACATCCCCCAATTTCTGCGACTTTATGTTGTCTGCAGCCAACATAACGGTCCACCAGAAATTGGGTATGTCGATCCTTCTTCACTCACTGGAAGAGTCCAAAAAAATAATTCAACGACTTTCGCCAAATGTCACGCCTCTCGCGCCCTATCATCCTAGGGTCTGCCAAAAGCCTAGGGTTTCCTAAGTCCCAACTGACCTATCCCTAAGCTCTGATACCAACTTATATCTGTCACGCCCCGGGGTAACCAGAACCCGGGCCCGCCAACAGATCCGCCGTGTACACAGAATTTTCCATGTACACGAAGCGCTGGTAACCTGCTCAGATAGATAATATACAATAGAAGAGCATAAACAGAGCTGAACTAATAGAACTAACAGTAATCTCAGACTGAAATAAACTGTAAACTGAAATAAAAGTACAATATACTCCCAGCTCACCATAAATAATACAACCAGCTGGCCACAGCCAGACCCAAAGTAAACTACTATAGTCTGAGATACAAAAGGGGAGTACAGTAATAGTCTAGCTAAACTCTCGCTCGGGGTAGACGATCTAGCTAGTCGGCGATCCTCTTACCTCGATCTGCCGCTGAAGGCCCGGCAGCTCCCACAGTCGACTCTGCAAAACAAAGGGGGAAAAGAACAAGAAACAACAATGGGGGTGAGAACTACTAGATAAACCAGTAGCCTCCCCTAGTGGGTAAAAACCTCTGATGCTGACTCACCCACTAGGAATAAAGAGGCAAAAAGGAAAGAACAGTGGTATGCAATAAAGACTGCTGAAAAGAAACTACCACTACTATGCCTCTAAATGCAGTGCCAAAAATGACTGTATAGATGCAACTATGAAGCTGACTGCCCAAAGAAAACCCAATCAGTGGGCCAGGAAATACTGGCACTGCCTGCTCTGTCATCACTCACAACTCACCAACTGACCGGCACCCATCACGGTCTAAAAGCCTACTCCGGAGTGGCACTCGAGGGGAGCGACCCACACGAGTAAAGTATCTCTGTATCAATCATCTCTGTAACCGATGTCTCATAATAGCAGGACTGGATCATGACCATGATCAAAGTGGGAATACTCCATCCACTAATGCAACCCGATCCCCAATCTGGTGTGATAATAACACCCGGTCAACCGCCCAAAATCCGCGGCTACCGCTGAACCCATAGACCCCAATCTGATAAAGTAAAAACATCTGGTCAACCGCCTATCATCCGCGGTTGCCACTATGCCCCACAATCCCCTAAGACAATCCCAACTGTCCCAAACTCAAGGTTCAGACACCACTATCTCAAAATCCCGATCAGACTCGAGCAACATGCATCGATAGAGAAGAATAACAATAACACATGTTTTCTCCTAAGTCAAGTCCCATAATATAGTGCTGCAGTAGGATAGTGGCCTAACTAGATGTCCAATGAGCATGCAAGTGTTCTCTTTTAAAAACATTTAGAAAGGAACTAAGTTTCATGGGAAGAACAATTTTAGAACTATTTTAAAAATATTGTTGGGTTACCAATTTGCATGCGGTTCACGATATAGCAATTGTCCAATTTCTTGTCCCAGATATTCACATAGAAGCTACTAAATTAATTCAGGGGCCAAATACAATAGGTTATATATCACAAGTTATCTATCACATGCATAGTTGGAAACTCTTTTATTCCTAGTGTGCAGGTCAACAAAGAGGGCAACGCAACCACCCACCTCGAAAAGCGTGTACAATGTACCCAGAAAATACCCGCTGTCCTCTAAACACACCGTCAGCTGCAACAATGTCCTACAGTATCACACAAGTGTACAAGGTGTAAATATTACAAGTTCCAAACACACATTTGCTGTTTTTACAATCAGCACGCAAAACGAGGAATTTCACCTCTGTCCCGAGCTCCTAAAATCCCAGAAAATCACGGTTACGTTCCTCGCGAAAAGTAGCCCAAAATCGACTCTTGAATCACCTCGATCCGATATTCCTACGCTGAGAAACAATTCGTCGAAGTCGCCGCTGTCCAAGAATCCAAACAGCAAAATAGGGGGTCAAATCACCTCGGGAACCGTGCCAAAGAATCGGAATCCAGAGAAACCATCAACACGAAAAACGAAGCCCTACCTCTTAGGAACACACTGGCGAAGAAATCGTCGGAATCGGACTTCTGTACTGCGCAGGGGACTCCTCGGACTGAAATGCGACGATAACGGGCCGAAATGGGGGAAAACCGAGGCACACTGTAAAATCCGGAACGCCGCTGTCGATCTTCCCAAAAATCTGGGAACGCACCACGAGGTAGAAAATTAAGTGAGGAACAAACTCTCTTCAATGACCTCTCCCTGGTTCTCTCTCTTTCTCTCGGAAAAAGCCCAAGAAGAGAGGGAGGAAGGCCTATTTATAGGCCCAAAAAAACTTTTGGAAAATGACCCTGTGTCCCCACTTTCGGGCGCAGGGGACATTTCGGGCTGCTACAGTGCAGCCCGGCCCAACAAGTTTCGGGCGGCTACAGTGCGGCCCAGCCCAACCCGGGCCGCACACGGGATCCCCGCCCGTCCGACCACTTGTCCAACCCGGCCCAGGGCCCGCCACGCGTCCGCCAAACAGGCGGCAGCCGTGCGGGCCCAGCGGGGACGCGCCACGTGTCCCCCCGCGGGGCGGCGGGGTGGGTGGCGCCCGCCAATGGCGGGGCGCCACGTGGCGGGCGCTTCCCCGCCCGTCACGCCCGCTGGGCGCCGCCTGCGCACCTGCGCCGCGCCTGCGTACGGCGCGTGCGTACGGCCACAGGTGCGCGCCCGCGGGTGCACCTCGCGCACATGCGCCAACCAACCCGGGGCCGCCACGTGGCGCGCCCCGGTGCACCGTGCACCGCGCCCCACCCCGCGCCTGCCCGGCCTGCCCGCGCTGCCCGCGCACCCCCCCGTGCGCCGCGCGCCCTGGACCGGACCAACCGACGCCTGCCACGTGGCCCGCCGGTGTACCGTGCACCGGCGGCCCGTTCCGTGGACCGGTAGTGGCGCGCCGGCCCAATCAGAGGCCGCCACGTGTCCCTGGCCAGTCCACAAGCCCCCCCCGTGCACCATTTTGCACAGAAAACTTTCGGGGGTCCGTTTTTGGGCATCCGGACTCCAAATTAAATAAGTAAATAGCCGTTTTCAAGCGTTTTTCCGCGCTGAATCCAAATACGGCCTCCGTTTAGCCTGATTCCATTCCTAAAATTCGGCAAAGGCAGCCGAATGTCAGGCTTGATCCCAAATCCTCCCTGAGTCCAAACAACACATCCCTTTGACATGTTGGGGCCCAACACACCAACACTAGGTGTTCCACACCCCGAACAGGGGAAAAACACAGGGAAAAAACTGGGACACTACAGCATGGGCGCAAGATGAACCAGTGGGAGCTTGAACATCCAGCGATAATAGATCTACTTCGCCAGTCAGGATTTTACGGGTTATCACGAGTCCGACGATTGGTGCTGGATCAGGCTCTGCTGGGCGCCCTTGCCGAGAGGTGGAGACCGGAGACCCAGACCTTCCACTTCCGCCACGGTAAGATGACCGTCACACTACAGGATGTGGCGGTTATTTCGGGTCTCCGTGTTCATGGTGCGCCGGTCTCGGGATCCACGCTTCACAATTGGTCAGCTCTATGTATGGATTTATTGGGGGTGGTACCTACTCACATCAAGGGGGCTACGGTATCTCTAGATTGGTTATATCAGCATTTTCATCATATACCTCTAGATGCCCCTGCTGGAGCAGTCGCAGCTACCACTCGTGCATACATTCTATATCAGATCGGGGGTAGTTTACTCCCAAACCCTAGCGGATACAAAGTTCATCTAAAGTGGCTACTATTTTTAGCTGACTTTGATATCTGTGGCGCGTATGCGTGGGGTGCTGCGACGCTGGCCTATCTATATCGAGCGCTAGGAGATGCCGCGCTGAACGGGAAGGCCGAATGTTGCTGTTTTGGGACCCTTTTGCAGGTATAAAATCTAATTTATTGATTTCAGTATTATCTTTATATATTGGTATTGTATATTTTATTTATTATATTAACCCGTTGGCGTGAATTTATAGATCTGGGCTTGGGACCATATTCATATCGGCCGACCTATAGGCGTCCTAGAGCTGCCCGATATAATCGATCGACCTCTGGGTTGCCGGTAAGATATTTATTTGATATAGTAGATTTTTGTATTTCAATTGTAATTGCAACTAATATATGTTTTTTATAATCTAGATGGGGTAACACTGGAGGGCTATGTTTTGGAACCAATGTCAGGGCGTGTGACATTGAGTTTTATAGAGACGAACTAGATCAGCAGCGAGAGGCGTAGGTATGTAGATGTTTTATTGAATACTTTAAGTATATTTTGCTTCAACACTTCTATATTAATTAATCATTTTGTCCATTAACAGGTTATATGGATGCCGTACACAGATGACATTATAGATACATTACCAGATTTCTGTATGCATGGCTCAGCGGTCTGGCGTGCAAGAACGGTCCTTATTTGCTTTCATATTGTCGAGATGCACGTGCCGGACCGAGTCCTGCGGCAGTTTGGTCTTCTCCAGCATATACCTCTCAATGTGGAGTCCATCCGACGCATCACATCACGTCGGCGTCCGGATGAGGATTGGATCGCATTTCATGCTATCCACATTGAGAAGTGGTCCGGGAGGCTAGATCAGATTTTTGATCAACTCCCAGCTGCTGGTGAGGACCCACTGCATGCGGCATCCATATATATGCAGTGGTATTGGACGATTACGAGACGATGGATATCTCATCCAGTACAGCGTCCTCCGCTGACTTTTCATCCTCGTGGGCATGTCGAGAGAAGATTGGTATAATAATTTATATATATAAATTTAACATGTTCAACTTTCCTCATATAAATTTAATTTTAATTTCTAAATTAAAATGCAGGCCGACACACTACGACAGGTTCATATTATTGTCGGCCAGTTATTGCAGGACCAACCGCCGGCTGAGTTCGCATATGGCACTTTGAGAGAAATGAACGACAATATTCAGATGGTACTACAGTATGTATCATCTGAACCTACGGTCAGAGTGTCAGGCGGACCTTCATATGAGGGAGCGACCTCGAGTCATCAGGTACCATTTAGCATAGAATTCAAATTAAGTTTTCAAATTCAAATTAACAAACTATTTACACTCTTTCAAGTGCCACGATCTCCATCTCCTACCATTCAGGCCTCGACGACAATTCCCTCGACGTCAGAGTCACTCCCGCCTCCAGTATCACGGACATCTTTTGCATCGACATATTCACGCCATCATCGATCGTCATCATCGCCACAGGAGATCCAGCATATTGCGGAGCAGGATGAGGGTGGTATCATCGAGGAGCTCGATCAGTTGATAGCAGTCGAGCATCTCGATGATATACCTATTATCGACCTTGTTGTTCCCCGTGGGCGAGGGCGAGGGCGAGGGCGTGGACGTGGGCGGGGCTGAGGACGTCGAGGTCGAGGATGTAGTGGTCCGGGTTCCCATGCAGCGTTCTTCCGATGAATCCACTGTTAGAACACCTAGTGTTGGTGTATCTGGTCCATGGTGCATCAATGGGATGCCACAGAGGGACCCAGTGTGATATCACTTGCTGTGTTGGCTTTCGGCTAGGTTTGCTGAAATTTCTGAAAAGAATTAGGCCAAACGGAGCTTGGAAATGGATTCAGCACGGAAAAACGCTTGAAAACGGCTATTTGTTTGTTTGATTCTGAGTCCGGATGCCCAAAAAGGGGCTCCCGGAAGTTTTTCTGGATTTTTGGTGCATGGGGGAGCTGTGGACCGGCGGGGGTGCCACGTGGCAGCCGCTGATTGGGCGGTGCACGCGGCCCGGTCCACGGAACGACCTGGAGAGGCCCGGGGTGCACGGCTGGAGGCGTGGACCGGCCTAGTGCCACGTGGCAGCGCCGGATTGGCCGGCGCACGAGGCGCGGTCCACGGAACTGGGCGCTGGTGCATGGGCCGGCGCTGGGGACATGTGGCAGCTCGCTATTGGCGAGCATTGTGTGCGCGGTCCACGGGGTTTGGCGGCCTGGCGCATAGACCAGGGCGCGCCACGTGGCGGCCCGTGAGTGGCCGGCTCACGCGCACGCGGTCCACGCACCAGGGGAGCAGGTCGGAGTGGTTGGGGTTGGTGGCCGCGACGTGGGGGCGCCACGTGGCGCCCCGCGATTGGCCGAGTGCACCTGCCCCCTGAGCCGCGGTCGGGACACGCGGCACTCGGCCATTCGCTGGCGCGTGTGCGCCGGGCGCAGAAAGCGGGTTCTGGGACACGTGGCGGCTCCTGGGCGATTCGGGCGCGCACAGTGTTGGGCCAGGCCCAACACTGTAGGTGCCCGAATTCCCGGGGCGCCCGGAAGTGGGCCCAAACAGCCCAATAACTTGTTTTTTTGTGGGCTTTTTGTGGGAAGGCCTATAAATAGGTCCTTCCACCTCTCTTTTCGGGCTTTTCCCAAACTCTTTGGCCTTGGCACCCATAAGAAGATTTCTTTCTTATCCTCTTGTGCATCTACTGAAGGAGTTTCGAAATTTTTGGAGCGCGCGAACTCGACGACTTCGGCAGCGAAGCGCAGTGCGACGATTACTGTTGGAGGCCCATTTTCGTCGCAGTTTAGTCTGGGAGGTATTCAGAGCTACCCCGACATTATTTTTGGACGATTTTCACGGCGGCGGTTTCGTAAGAGGTAAATTTACAACTTTCTTATTGGGCACTTCTTCTGGAACCGAGCTCTTCTTGGGGTTTGGGGTACGTTTTTAACCCCCTTTGCAACTGATGGTTGATTTGGACAGCACCAACTTGTCGGATTTTTATCTCCTCAACCGGACATCGAATTTTGATGTTCCAGGACTCTATCGAAATCTACTCTTCGCGAGGATCGCCGTCATATTTTTTTCAGAATTTTTGGAAAATGTTTTTCAGGTGAAATTTTTAGATTTCTGGGACTGTTCATGCAGATTTTTGTAACTTGGGAAATTGTATGGAAATTAAGTGTAATTTTGGAATATGTTGTACCCAGGACATTGTGAGCACTACTACCGTGTTGCTAGCTTGGTGGATACTTTGTTTGGGCTATTTTTGGACTTCTTTAGCTGTACAATCCCGGACAGTTAGCGCGTGCAGGTGGGTGACCTTGCTTTCAAAATCTATGGACTGCACTCTAATTCTATGTTGTAGGAGCATGTATGCTAGCAAATTATGTTAAAAGCATGTGTAAACTGTATGATGTACTTTTGTATGTTAGTTGTCGGATTTTGTGATCTCCACGTGATTCCTACTACATGCTAATTAATTAAATTTTGGAACTTGACCTAGCACCCCTGTCATATGTATCATGTTCAGCCAGACTGTAGAAAACTTCAACTTGGGCTAGGTTTCTTTACTGCTTTAGGCATTCCCACATCACTTGTTATATTTATTATTTCTGGACTTAGCTTTTCTCGCCCGGGTTGTGGGCTGGGAGGTCGGGTGGTTGTGGGATGCATTTGCACTCGTGTCTGGGGACCGAGTGGAGTTGATAGCAGTCTGTAGATTAGCTTTCTTTGGGTGAGTGATAGTGGTGGTAGATCTGGGTTTCTTGGGAGCTGTCAGAGTGACAGTGAGTCTCAGTGTGTGGATTCTAGCCAGTGAGAGAGACAGTGATTGTTGGTTAGCCGATCTTGTTGATCGAGGATTTGGATCATAGCCTGCATGAGCCATATTTGTGCTCGACAGAGATGCGCGATATTTTACTCGTGTGGGTCGCTCCCCTCGAGTGCCACTCCGGAGTAGGAGAGACCGGGTTGTAGTACCGGCGTTGAGATTGAGCTAGAGACCGGGTTGGAGTACCGGCGTGAGATTGAGCTCTCTATCGCGACATGTCGATGCTTGTGTCCCTCTGGCTGAGCCAGTTTTGGCAGCTACGGACTTACCTACAGCAGTAGGTAGGCGCAGGTTGACTGTGTTACGGCTTTTTGGTGTTGGCATATTTCGTGAGTCAAGTCAGTGAGTTGAGTCGGAGTCTTAAAGGGATCAAATTGTCAATCAGCAATCAAAGACTTAGAGAAGATTCAACAAGAGCTCAAGTTGACACTCAGTGTCTTGAGTCTTGAAGATTGAAGATGAAGAATTGTGGATTAGTTACATCAATCTCAAGAAGAAAGTATTCAAAAGGATCAGGTATGTTTAACTAAATAATTTTGGTGATCCGAATACTTTCTTATAGTGTAGAAACACTTGGATGATTTTTTAATTGCATAAAAATCAAAAACTGGACATGGGACATGTTCAGGATCCGGATCAGATGATCCAATCCGGATCCCGAAGGGTATTAGTTCATGTGCAAATCCAATCCGGATCCAAGCCTATTCTGATCCGGATCCCGAACATTGGATGTTGCTGAAATTCATGAACGATCCGGATCGGACCTTGCAATCCGGATCCCGAACCCTTGGTTTTCTGGAATCGTCAATCTCGTTACGACGATCCGGATCGCAGTAATCCCGATCCGGATCGCCGTCCTGAAAATTTCCAGATAAGGTAGGTTTTTGATTCTTATCTCTTTCCAAAGGTTTCTAAACTATAAATAGGCATTTAGGGTTTCTCAAAAGGGGGGGAGCACGGCCGATCAATTTATAAAACACTTGAGAGCAACCCTAGAGGCTAGGTTTTTACCGTTCCTCTTTATAGCCTCTTTTAGGTCAATTCGATGGTTCTTTCAAGAACATATCTTTTGTCGAATTGATCTAATCTTTGCTTAGAGATTTTTTCCATGGATCTTCATTGATAATCTAAGCAAAGGATCACCATCGAAGCCAATATTCTTACCGGCTGA
The DNA here is from genome assembly GCA_029168755.2 of Tillandsia fasciculata. Taxonomy (NCBI): domain Eukaryota; kingdom Viridiplantae; phylum Streptophyta; class Magnoliopsida; order Poales; family Bromeliaceae; genus Tillandsia; species Tillandsia fasciculata. Next base: position 7,063,730 of record CM054945.1, read on the forward strand.
GTTTGCGTCGTGGATTCGACGTGGCACCGTGGATTCGGTGTGTTGAAGGCGTTTCGTGGATTCGAAACGTGTGCTCGTGGATTCGAGTGGCGTTCGTGGATTCGAACGTGTGCAGTGGACGTGCAAACGGTGGAGCGCAAGGTCCGAAGAAATTGAAGGAGGGGTTAAATCCGTGGAGACGGTAATCACCTTGTTATTCTTCTTTTCTTAGTGGATTGTTATTGCGTGGACATCCAACCGGTCAGCGCAAGGTCCGAAGAAGCTGAAGGAGGGGTCGAGTCCGTGGAGTCGGTAATCACCTTGTTATTCTTCTATTCTTAGTGGATTGTTATTGCGTGTTGGTCCCGTGGTTTTTCTCCTGGATTGGAGTTTCCACGTAAATCTCGGTGTGTTGATTTTTATTTTCCGCATTGTTTTTTATTTTTGCACTGAGATTGGTTTTTATAATATTACACCTATTCACCCCCCTCTAGGTGTTTGATAGTACCTATTTAGATCCTTGTGGATCCTAAATAACTCTACAATTGGTATCAGAGAGGGTTTTAGGTTTATCTATCATAATGGGTGAAAGTGGTAATATTTTTAGACCTCCTCTTTTTGATGGGACCAATTATGCATATTGGAAAATGCGGATGAGAGCTTTTCTCATCTCTATTGATGAGCGTGTTTGGCAAACCGTTGAATACGGTTGGGTGCATCCTGTTGAGGAAGTAGGAAATTCTACTACCCCAAAACCTCGCTCTAGATGGTCCAAAGAGGAAATCGAAAGATCTTCTTACAATGGGAAAGGTATGAACGCTTTATATAATTCTCTTTCCTCGACTGAGTTTACAAGAATTTCCGCGTGTGAAACCGCGAAGGAAATTTGGGATATTCTCAAAATTACACATGAGGGTACTAATCTTGTAAAAATTCAAAAGCTCCAGATGCTTACAAGTCAATTTGACTCTATTCATATGGAAGAGCATGAATTGTTTACAGATTATTACACTAGACTTCAAGATGTAATTAATACATGTGCTAATTTAGGAGAAAAGATCCCGGAGTCGAAAATTGTAAGAAAGATTCTTCGGACTCTTCCGGAACGGTTTAGGGCAAAGGTTACCGCCATTGAAACCGTTAGTCATCCGGATGAGATGAGTGTAGAGGAATTAGTAGGTGCTTTGCAAACTTATGAGATGACTTTTCCTACTAATCAAATTCTTCCAAGTCTTCTTCTAAGCTTACAGGTATTGCATTCAAATCAACAAAGGAAGAAGATGACGAATCGAGTTCCGACGATGAAATCTCTTTTGCCGATTTTGAAGAACAACTGGCGCGGATCACAAAGAAATTTCGTCGGAAATTTTGGAAGAATCGAACCGATGGATCTTCATCCACGAAACCATCTAAAGGATCATCGGGTTCTAAATCCTCTAAACTCAAAGGCGTTGCAAAACCTTCTAAAGAAAAAGAAAACGATGATTTCGAAGGGGAAATCCGATGCTATCGATGCAGAGGCTACGGCCATATTTCAACGGATTGTCCTTCTAAGAAATCATACAAAAAGAAGGCTTTGCAAGCAAATACTTGGGACGATTCTAGTTACGATGAATCGACCTCAAGTGAAGAGGAAAAAGAAAAAATTGTTGCTTCTCATGCCTCTCAAATTCCCTCTTCTAATTGTGCTTATCATCTTTAGTCACTGACTCTATTCCTTTGATTTTGCATGAAACATCAACATCCGGAGGAGAGTCATCAAGTGAGGGGGAGTCGGACGAAGAAGAACTCGTTGAGGCATACCAACAACTTCTTGCGGAATCAAAGAAGATGGCCAAACTTAACAAGAAGTTGAGGAAGCAACGACATGAAGTTCAAGACGAGAATCAAGCTTTAAAGATCAAACTTCATGATCTCGAGGAGGAACATGGACGGGTTTTAGACAACAATAGAATCCTCCAAGAAAAGCTAAACCAATCGGAGACAAACGCTAAATCATATATGGACAAGATTGGTTTTCTTGAAAAGCAGTTTGAAGAAATTCATGTCACCAACCAAGCTTTGACCAAGCAAGTTCATCAACTTAAATCCGACATACAAAGGCTTTCAACCGGTTCCAAGAAACTTAATTGTATGTCCGGATTAGGTCAAGCAAGCAAGGTTGGTTTGGGATTTAAAAAGGACCAAACTGCACATGCTTCAAGTTCCACAATAAAATCGAAAGGAAGGACATGTCACCTTTGTGGACTTGAAGGACATTTGGTGAAGAATTGCCCGAAAAAGAGAAAGAAGAATTCTTCGGCAACTTCATCTACGGAGCGAACTCAACGGATTCAAAAGACACATCAAGTCAAAGGAGTTCACTCAACCCACCAAAGGTCCGAGCCACAACATCAATCATTCAAGTGGATCATTGCAGGCAAAGACCTAAGGTGGACCAACAGTCAAAGCTACCAACCCCCGGGCACAACGAATCAAGACAACCCAAGATCCGACGATTTTGGATTCGGAAAGGTGATATCTTTCCTTGTCTTAAGTTCTAAATAGCTTATGACTGTGTGTAATGCTTTGATTGGTTTTTCCTTCATATTTTTCTTAATCTCTGCATTACATGTTTTTCAATGCTCTTTGTTTTTATACTTTGTTCTTGAACAAAAGGGTTTCTAACGAACAAGTGCATTGAATAAAAAGGGCTTCACGTTCATTCACTCCAAATTAAATTTTTCTTGGATTATCAACTTGACTCCATATTCATAATCTTGAAGACACTTCATTTAAAGGAGTTGTTTAATTGAGCATTGGCTAAATTGACTTTAATTGCATCCTTTCACGCATTTAGAAATTTATTATGCTTTTGATATCATAATATTTCAATGTTGCAATGATCATTTATGTTAATTAATTCATCTTTTAAGTGATCAAAGTCAATTTCTCTCTCAATGATCTCTTGGTATAGTCATTATCATATTTGATTGCTTAGTCGAGTATGAATTGCGAGATCAATCTTTGGTTGAATACCTTATATATTAAATAATTGATAGCCAATTGAGGGGGAGTCAAAGAAATGTAAAATGCTCAAAAGATGTGGAAAGAGTTACATCCCAATGAGGAGTGTGAAAACTACCACCACATGGAGGAAAAGAAAAAGAAAAAGATACTCCATGAATGCAAAGCAAATTTTTGTTTTAAAAATGTTGATGAAATGCATAATGAAATACTTGACTCAGTCATATTTCATGGTTGGTATAAGGTGGGATTTTTGATAAAAGATGCTCGAAGAGCCACTCCTTCAACAGATTGTCTAGATATATTATCTAACTTATCGGGGATTTCAAACATCTATTGATCTTTGTATTTCATTTTCTTTACCAAAATTGATGATTTGATAAAGGCATTACTCATAAGATCAGGTTAGATGTAATTGAAAGTGGTCAACTTTAAGAGTTTTAATTTTCATAAATTTTCGTTTCATTTTTGAGTATTTTTGATAGATTTGGTATAATCTATTTCTTGTTGCATGAAACGATGACTTTTGTTTAAAGTTGATACGCTAAAGTGCTTACATACTCTTTCTGGTTTTTATTTTTCTAAATTATTCTAATGAAAGAAATTTGGATTGAATGACATCTATGTGAATTCATTGTTCTTCAAAGCACTTAAATGGATTTCTTGATGGAATACAAATCGGTATTTGAAAAGTTTCCAAAATCTGGATTTGTTTCAAGAAATTATTTGATTTTTGCTTTCTGGTACCGGTACGCAATCTGCATTTTTGTTATATACCGGAACTGAGCTTTTATCTCTCTTTCTCTATGAACTAATTTCCTTTTGTCTAGTATGTTCACTGTTTGACAATTTGTGACAAAAAGGGGGAGAAGAGAAATGATGGAGATGAGATCATCAAGAGAGGACAAACGAAAATGGAAAAATGGGGGAGAACGAAAATGATGATCGTATCACAAAGGGGGAGAACAGAGATGCTCAAGAACATGGAGAACATGGAGAACATGTTAGAGATGCTCAAGATAGGGGGAGACAAAGAAAAAATTGAAAGAGCCGAAAAACAAAAGAACCAAAAGGACGAATCAAATGTAGGATTTTAATTTCTAACGACTAACGTTTGATTTTGTTTGGAGTTTTGTTTTGCAGGAATTACATCACTTTAAGACTCCAAGTCCTAAGTCATAGAGTATGTTCTAGGACTGTTTGGTTCAAATGTAATTTTGTATTTATTGGATCTTTCACGCAAAGAAAATCAATGTTTTGGTGATGACATTGAATTTCGACTTTTTGGTTTAAGATGAGTGACTTGAGCGTTTTATGTATTTTTGGGTTTTGTCACGAAATTGCCAAAGGGGGAGATTGTTACGGCTTTTTGGTGTTGGCATATTTCGTGAGTCAAGTCAGTGAGTTGAGTCGGAGTCTTAAAGGGATCAAATTGTCAATCAGCAATCAAAGACTTAGAGAAGATTCAACAAGAGCTCAAGTTGACACTCAGTGTCTTGAGTCTTGAAGATTGAAGATGAAGAATTGTGGATCAGTTACATCAATCTCAAGAAGAAAGTATTCAAAAGGATCAGGTATGTTTAACTAAATAATTTTGGTGATCCGAATACTTTCTTATAGTGTAGAAACACTTGGATGAATTTTTAATTGCATAAAAATCAAAAACTGGACATGGGACATGTTCAGGATCCGGATCAGATGATCCAATCCGGATCCCGAAGGGTATTAGTTCATGTGCAAATCCAATCCGGATCCAAGCCTATTCTGATCCGGATCCCGAACATTGGATGTTGCTGAAATTCATGAACGATCCGGATCGGACCTTGCAATCCGGATCCCGAACCCTTGGTTTTCTGGAATCGTCAATCTCGTTACGACGATCCGGATCGCAGTAATCCGATCCGGATCGCCGTCCTGAAAATTTCCAGATAAGGTAGTTTTTGATTCTTATCTCTTTCCAAAGGTTTCTAAACTATAAATAGACATTTAGGGTTTCTCAAAAGGGGGGAGCACGGCCGATCAATTTATAAAACACTTGAGAGCAACCCTAGAGGCTAGGTTTTTATCGTTCTTCTTTATAGCCTCTTTTAGGTCAATTCGATGGTTCTTTCAAGAACATATCTTTTGTCGAATTGATCTAATCTTTGCTTAGAGATTTTTTCCATGGATCTTCATTGATAATCTAAGCAAAGGATCACCATCGAAGCCAATATTCTTACCGGCTGAGTTTGCGTCGTGGATTCGACGTGGCACCGTGGATTCGGTGTGTTGAAGGCGTTTCGTGGATTCGAAACGTGTGCTCGTGGATTCGAGTGGCGTTCGTGGATTCGAACGTGTGCAGTGGACGTGCAAACGGTGGAGCGCAAGGTCCGAAGAAATTGAAGGAGGGGTTAAATCCGTGGAGACGGTAATCACCTTGTTATTCTTCTTTTCTTAGTGGATTGTTATTGCGTGGACATCCAATCGGTCAGCGCAAGGTCCGAAGAAGCTGAAGGAGGGGTTGAGTCCGTGGAGTCGGTAATCACCTTGTTATTCTTCTATTCTTAGTGGATTGTTATTGCGTGTTGGTCCCGTAGTTTTTCTCCTGGATTGGAGTTTCCACGTAAATCTCGGTGTGTTGATTTTTATTTTCCGCATTGTTTTTTATTTTTGCACTGAGATTGGTTTTTATAATATTACACCTATTCACCCCCCTCTAGGTGTTTGATAGTACCTATTTAGATCCTTGTGGATCCTAAATAACTCTACAGACTGGACCCGATGCGGCAGTCAGTTTAGATTGGGTGACCTCAGTGAGAGTCAGTCGTGGCATATTGGTCTTTCTGTTCCACTCTTTGAGCATCTAGTTAGAGGCATAGTAGCTGTAGGCTTTATCTTACCAGCTTTCCTTTACAGCATTATTTTGGTTACTTCATGCCTCTAGTAGACTTAGTGGGCAGACCGTCGGGCTTGTTGGCGGCATCCACTGAGAACTACTGTGGGATGTAGTTCTCACACCCATCGTGGTGTTTTTCCCCAGGGACTTCTGCTCTGGTTCCTGCTGTTCCTGTTGCTGATCCAGCTCCTACAGACCGAGGTAAGGGAGTCGCGAGATAGATCCCTTCCCCCTTCAGCTTCGGTGTGTGATAGAGGTGCCCTATGTGTATTTTGGTGTGTGGCATGCTTGAGAGTTTTTGTAGTGAGGTATCGAGTTGTACCCTTTTTATCTTTCCTATTTTGAGAGACTTCTGTATTCTTGTTTTTTTGGTGAGGATGCTCTGTTCTTATTTCTGAGAGGCAGTTTTACTTTATGTTTATGGTCAGTCTTTACTATTTCAGCTCTGATATCTGCTAGTATAGATGTTTATTTGCAGGTTAGTCGCTACGTCTCTACGGGGCTTCCCATAGGGGCGGCGGATCTGTTGGTGAGCCAGGGGCGCAGTTCGACCCCGGGGCGTGACAGATTAGAGTGGTATCAGAGCCTAGGATGTAGGTCTTGGAGGACTTAGGAACCCTAGGCTTGTAGTTGAACCCTAGGATGACCCACGTGAGAGCCGTGATTTTTAGCGAGAGTCCTGATTGGGTTTCTAACTCTCCCGAGCGGTTTGGGATGAGTGATTGATATGTCTTCCTTCGGTGGCAACTATGTTGGCTGCAGACAACATAGTACTTCGGGAAGGGGGACATGCCTTTTGACTTTCGCTAGATTGGGTCGAGTGTTGATTTGGGTTCTGATTGTTTGCTTTGTTCCTCAGGTGGGGATGCCTCCTCGACGCTCGATGGTGACGCGTTCGCAGCCCTCGTCCTCTGAGCCCGAGCAGGAGGACTCGGGGCGAGGACAGCAGGCAGAGGTTCAGGAGCTCCGTGCCCAGATGGCACTGTTAGCTGAGACGACTCGGCGCCACGAGGAGGCAGTGGGTCGGTTGATGCTCTTGATGGAGCAGAGGGCACAGCCGGCTGTAGTACCCCCTGAGAGTTCGCCGGTGCCTTCTTCCCCTATTGTGGCACCCCCTGTTGTGCAGCCTGCATCGGCGGTTCCTGTTGAGCTGGTTTTAAGTAGGCCACCGGCGGCGGCGACGGGATCGTTGACTTCAGCGGAGCAGCGGGAGGTGGTGGATCATTTGATGAGGTTCCGCCAGTTTGATCCACCTCGCTTTTCGGGTATGTGTACTGAGCCGTGGGCGGCCGAGTCCTGGATTACGGCCATGGAGCGCTATTTCGAGAGCCTGTTTATTGAGGAGAGGTTTCGTGTTCTGTTGGCCACTCACTTCTTGGAGAGCAACGCCGAGGCATGGTGGCGGCGTGTGCGACCAGCTGGTCCGCCTGGGACGCAGCTTTTCTCGTGGGCAGAGTTTCGTAGTATGCTTCTTGGCGCATTCTTTCCTGAGAGTGTTCGACAGGGTTTGGAGGAGCAGCTGAGGAATCTCCGCCAGGGAGATAGGCCTGTACACATGTATATAGCTGATTTCAATCGACTATTAGCTTGTATGCCCCACGTAGCCAGAGATGAGACCCACCGGATCTACTTGTTTGAGAGAGGGTTGCGTCGGGACATCTATCAGTTCGTCCGCTCCCGCAGATTACAGACTCTGGAGGCCTCAATGGAGCAGGCACTTTATGTGGAGGGTGGAGAGGTAGTTATGGCTGAGGTGGCTCCAGCCCTCGTAGCGACTTCTGGGGCGAAGCGCCCAGCATCGATGGAGGAGGGGCAGTCGAGTAGGCAGGGACCCCCGAGACCTCTACGATTTCACCCTCAGGGTCGGGGGTATCAGGGGCGGCAGAGATCGGGGGCATCTCGCCAGTTTCAGCAGCAGCAGCGTCGACCACCCCGACAGCAGCAGTCTTCACAGCAGCAGCAGACTTCTCGGCAGCAGCGCTCTGATCGTTGTATTATTTGTGGAGGACCGCACCCGCCGACCCAGTGCCCGCAGAGGCAGGGCCGATGTTTTCGCTGCGGGCAGACCGGCCACTTTGCGAGTGCATGCCCCAGAGCCAGTCATCCAGCTCCTTCTTCAGCTTCGGCACCATCAGTTCCTCCCCATCCAGCTGGACCTTCTGCGGCCTACAGCAGGCCGGATTTTGCTTCGTCATCTTCGCGGCAGCCAGAGCGACGTCCCCCGGCGCCGAGCGGTCGAGTCTATGCCGCTCAGGTGGAGGATGCTACAGCAGCAGAGCAGGTCGTCGCAGGTATTATTCTGATTTCTGCAGTTCGTACTCGTGCTCTCTTTGATACCGGTGCATCACATTCATTTATCAGTAGAGCATTTGCATCCCTACATGGTATAGAGGTAGTTTCTTTATCGCATGCATTAGAGGTTCAGATACCAGATCATGTCTTGCATGTCGAGGAGTATTGTAGGGATTGCCCTGTGCAGTTGGGATCCTGGATTTTGCCGGCAGACTTGCTTGTCTTGCGGCAGCTCCAGGATTTCGATGTTGTACTTGGTATGGATTGGTTGTCGAGATACTATGCTACCATAGACTACAGAGAGAGGACGGTGACCCTCCGTGAGCCGGGATAGGAGGAGCTTGTTTACCGAGGCTGTCAGAGTTCCTTGTTCGCAGTGATGATTTCTTCAGCGAGGTCTAGGAGGATGATGAGTAGAGGCTGTACCGCTTTCCTGGCGACGATCGTGGAGGTGCCTACGGCGGCACTGGGACTCGAGGATATTCCTGTTGTCCGCGAGTTCCCAGATGTGTTTCCCCCTGAGTTGACGACTATGCCGCCGGAGAGGGAGATTGAGTTTGTGATTGATGTGGTACCAGGAACCGCACCAATCTCAAAGGCACCTTATAGGATGGCACCTGCTGAGTTGAGGGAGTTGAAAGCCCAGCTTCAGGATCTGATGGACAGAGGCTTTGTGAGGCCCAGTGTTTCTCCGTGGGGAGCGCCAGTTTTATTTGTGAAGAAGAAGGATGGGTCACTTCGTTTGTGTGTGGATTACCGGGAGCTGAATAAGGTGACCATCCGGAACAAGTATCCCCTACCACGGATCGATGATTTATTTGACCAGCTGCAGGGAGCCTCAGTGTTTTCGAAGATTGATCTTCAGTCAGGTTACCACCAGCTGAGGGTGAGGGCCGAGGACATCCCCAAGACGGCTTTTAGATCCCGGTATGGGCATTATGAGTTTACGGTTATGCCGTTTGGTTTGACCAATGCCCCAGCTGCATTTATGGATCTGATGAACCGGGTATTTCAGCCGTACTTGGATCGGTTTGTGGTTGTTTTCATTGATGACATCTTGATCTACTCCCGGAGCGATGTGGAGCACGAGGAGCACTTGAGGATAGTGCTACAGCTTCTGCGTGAGAAGAAGCTGTATGCCAAGCTTAAAAAGTGCGAGTTCTGGCTTCGGGAGGTTGCATTCTTGGGCCACATAGTATCAGCCGCTGGAGTGGCAGTCGACCCGACGAAGATTGATACAGTTCGGGATTGGCCGAGACCGACGACGGTTACCGAGGTGCGGAGTTTCCTGGGTCTGGCAGGCTACTACCGTCGGTTCGTGGAGGGCTTTGCGAAGCTCTCTACTCCCCTGACCAGTCTGACTAGGAAGGGGACGAGGTTTGTTTGGACCGAGCAGTGTCAGCAGAGTTTCGAGGAGCTGAAGAGGAGATTGATCTCAGCACCAGTTCTTGCACTGCCGGTGATGGGTGAGGGCTTCGTGATTTACAGTGACGCCTCGCACAGCGGTTTGGGATGTGTTTTGATGCAGCATGGTAGGGTAATTGCCTATGCTTCACGGCAATTAAAGGATTATGAGAAGAATTACCCTACTCATGATTTGGAGCTTGCAGCTGTAGTGTTTGCTTTGAAGCTGTGGCGGCATTACCTCTACGGTGAGCATTGTGAGATTTACACAGATCATAAGAGCTTAAAGTATCTGTTTACACAAAAGGAGCTGAACCTGAGGCAACGCCGGTGGTTGGAGCTGTTAAAGGATTACGATGTGAGTATCCTTTATCATCCCGGCAAGGCCAATGTTGTAGCAGATGCCTTGAGTCGGAGGTCAGTGCAGAGCTTGAGCTTATTGATCACACAGCAGGCGCCGCTGATTGAGCAGATGAGGCGACTTCAGATTGAGGTAGTATCCCCTGGGGTCTCTGCTAGACTTATGTCTATGGTCTTGCAGCCCACTCTGTTGGACAGGATCAGGGAGACACAGAGTGAGGACCCCCACTTGGACGAGGATCAGATCACAGATTCAGGCAGATCAGATAGGGGATTTTGCAGTGGATAGCTCGGGAGTACTGCGGTACAGGGACCGAGTGTGTGTGCCTTCGGATCCAGAGATCAGAGACCAGATTTTGAGGGAGGCCCATTATACACCTTATACCATTCATCCTGGTGGTACTAAGATGTATAAGGACCTCAAGGCACATTTTTGGTGGTCTGGAATGAAGCGGGACATTGGAAGATTTGTGGCTCACTGTTTAACTTGCCAGCAAGTGAAGGCAGAGCACCGGGTTCCTGCTGGCAAGTTACAGAGTCTTCCAATTCCCGAGTGGAAGTGGGACCACATCACCATGGATTTTGTTACAGGGCTGCCGAGAGCACAGAGTAGAGCCGACGCGGTCTGGGTTATTGTAGATAGACTCACCAAGTCTGCACACTTCTTGCCTATTCAGATGACTTGGTCATTAGAGCATCCAGCTATATTTGGATGAGATAGTGAGGTTGCACGGGGTACCAGCGTCGATTGTTTCAGATCGGGATCCGAGATTTGTGTCACGATTCTGGGGGAGCTTACAGGCAGCTTTGGGGACTCAGCTCAGATTCAGCACTGCTTTCCACCCACAGACTGATGGCCAGTCCGAGCGCACCATTCAGACCCTCGAGGATATGTTGAGTGCATGCGTTATGGATTTTGGAGGAGGGTGGTACCGACACTTATCCCTGGTTGAGTTTGCGTACAATAACAGCTATCAAGCGAGCATTCAGATGGCTCCGTTTGAGGCGTTGTATGGACGCAAGTGTCGGTCACCCCTGTATTGGAGTGACGTGGGTGAGAGGACTTTGGGGCTAGATTTACTGTTAGAGGCTGAGGAGAAAGTCAGAGTTATTCGCCGACATCTTGAGACAGCCTAGAGTCGTCAGAGGAGCTACGCAGATACTCGGCGGCGAGACCTTGAGTTTCAGATTGGTGATCATGTCTTCCTGAAGGTCTCGCCTTCGAAGGGGGTCCGGAGATTTAGAGTGCGTGGGAAGCTTAGTCCCCGCTTTATTGGACCCTTTGAGGTACTCGGGAGGATAGGCCCTGTGGCTTATAGAGTTGCTCTCCCTCCCCGCTTGGCCGGTGTACATGATGTGTTCCACGTCTCAGCTCTGAGGAGATATGTGTTTGATCCGTCGCATGTGATTGACTTCGCTTCTTTGGAGATCGGCGAGGACCTGGGTTATGAGGAGCGCCCGTTGCGGATTCTTGCTCGTGAGGTGAGGGAATTGCGCAACTGGGCTATTCCGTATGTGAAGATCTTATGGAGCAATCATGAGGAGCGAGAGGCTACTTGGGAGCTGGAGACAGAGATGAGAGACGCCTACCCTTTTCTGTTCGAGACTACTGGTTGAGGTACGCCTGTCTTGCTTTACTTTGTTTCGGGGACGAAACTTTTTTTTAGTGGGGGAGGATGTAGTGGCCCGGGTTCCCATGCAGCGTTCTTCCGATGAATCCACTGTTAGAACACCTAGTGTTGGTGTATCTGGTCCATGGTGCATCAATGGGATGCCACAAAGGGACCCAGTGTGATATCACTTGCTGTGTTGGCTTTCGGCTAGGTTTGCCAAAATTTTTGAAAAGAATTAGGCCAAACGGAGCTTGAAAATGGATTCAGCACGGAAAAACGCTTGAAAACGGCTATTTGCTTGTTTGATTCTGAGTCCGGATGCCCAAAAAGGGGCTCCCGAAAGTTTTTCTGGATTTTTGGTGCATGGGGGAGCTGTGGACCGGCGGGGGTGCCACGTGGCAGCCGCTGATTGGGCGGTGCACGCGGCCCGGTCCACGGAACGACCTGGAGAGGCCCGGGGTGCACGGCTAGAGGCGTGGACTGGCCTAGTGCCACGTGGCAGCACCGGATTGGCCGGCGCACGAGGCGCGGTCCACGGAACTGGGCGCTGGTGCATGGGCCGGCGCTGGGGACACGTGGCAGCTCGCTATTGGCGGGCGTTGTGTGCGCGGTCCATTGGGTTTGGCGGCCTGGCGCATGGACCAGGGCGCGCCACGTGGCGGCCCGTGAGTGGCCGGCTCACGCGCGTGCGGTCCACGCACCAGGGGAGCAGGTCGGAGTGGTTGGGGTTGGTGGCCGCGACGTGGGGGCGCCACGTGGCGCCCCGCGATTGGCCGAGTGCACCTGCCCCCTGAGCCGCAGTCGGGACACGCGGCACTCCGCCATTCGCTGACGCGTGTGCGCCGGGCGCAGGAAGCGGGTTTCGGGACACGTGGCGGCTCCTGGGCGATTCGGGCGCGCACAGTGTTGGGCCGGGCCCAACACTGTAGGCGCCCGGAAGTGGGCCCAAACAGCCCAATAACTTGTTTTTTTGTGGGCTTTTTGTGGGAAGGCCTATAAATAGGTCCTTCCACCTCTCTTTTCGGGCTTTTCCCGAACTCTTTGTGTGAGGATCCGAATCCCCGCTCTAGGGTTTACTGTTGGTTTGGAGGCTTCACGGAGTGTGTGTGTGCGTGTCGGGCCCCAGATTTGAGTTTCTGGTGAAATTGGAGCTTGTTTTCTTTTCTGGAAGTCCATTTTGGGTGTGTGAGGTGTTTGCGCGCTTATTGGAGCTAAGAATGTGGCCCGGCACGAAAATTGGATCAAGTCTACTCTTCCGGGATTTTTTAGGAAATTTTAGAAGTGGAATTTGGCCGAACGGATCTCGGATTTGGATTCAGCGCGCGAAAACGAGCGAAATGGACTATTTACTTGAATTTTTCGGAGCCCGGACGCGAAATCACGGAAATCGAGGCTTGGGTTACTGTTCCGGCGGTCGGAGAGGCACCGGCGGCGGTGGAGCATGGCGAGCCGTGCCCGACCCGGAGCCGGCGGCGGCGCGGCCGCGCACGTCGCGCGGCGTGGCGTTGACCCGGGCGACGTGGGGGCGCCACGTGGCGCCCCGTGATTGGTCGGGCGCAGCGGTGCACGTCGCCAGGTCGGGACGCGTGGCAGCGCGTGATTCGTCGCGGAGCGTGCGCCGGGTGCGGGGAGCAGGCCAGGGACACGTGGCGGCCCGTGAGGGTTTCGGGCGCGCACAGTAACGGGCCGGCCCGTTACTGTAGCAGCCCGAAACTTTTCGGGCGCCCGATTTCTTTGGGCCAAAATCCGAAGGTTGCTGTTTTTGGGCTGGGCCTATAAATACCGAGCTTGGGAGGGATTTTTCGCCCCTTTCCCGAGCTCCTCAGCCAAAGGTCCCTTTACGAAAGTTGTTGATCTTCGAGTCACGCATCTCCTGGTGAAATCTCGGATTTTCTGGAAGCTCCGGCGACGACGTTTCCGGCATCGTAGCGCAGTGCGACTAGTTTCAGTTGGAGGCCCATTATCGCCGCATTTCGGTCTAAAAATTCCACAGAGCTACCCCGACAGTATTTTTCAGCGATTTTTGCGGCGTTGGATTCACGAGTGGTATATCTTCGACTTTCGTGTTGAGTGTTTTGTCTAGATATGGGTTTTTGGCATGGCTTTCGAGGCTTTACTAAGCCCTATTTTGCTGTGAGAATTCCTAGACAGCACGCACTTCGCAGATTTTTATCTCATCATCGGGACATCAGACTTCGACGATTCAAGAGCCTATCGACATCTACACTTCGCGAGGATCGCCGTGGTATTTTTATCGGAATTTCTGGAAGAATATTTTCAGGTGAAAATTTTATGGCAAGAGGACTGTTCATGCAGGATTGTTAGAACTTGAAATTTGTGTGGATTTGTATGTAATTGTGGATTGTTGTTGTACCCAGGACATTGTGAGTACTACAACGGTGTGGCTAGCTTGGAGGATTTTGTGCTTGGGCTGTTTCTGAACCCTCTCATCTGTACGACCCCAGTTGTGCGCTTTCAGGTGGGTGGCCCTGTCCTCAAGACTTATGGAATGTTCATTAAATCTGCTTTAGTAGAACCATGCATGATAGTGTTACTCATGTGTAGTATGTTAGAATGTGATAGCTGATAATTCTAGTGCTATCTGATGATCCTGTAAATTAATGTTATCTTGGAACTTGATCTAGCCCCCCGCTTATTTATATCATGTCCAGCCAGACTTTAGAAAACTGCAACCTGGGTTAGGTTTCATCATTGCTTTAGATTTTTCCACATTACTTGTTACCTCTGCCCTTCTGAGCGTAGTGCTTTACTCACCCGACCAACGGGCTGAGAGGTCGGGATTCTTTAGCATGGGATGCGTCTTACACTCGTGTTTGGGAGCAGAGTGGAGTCTGGTAGAGGTAGTTGACCGTTCATCATATAGCGGGAGCCGTTTGGGGAAAACGGCGGTCCCGAGGTGTTTTATTGGTGCCACTGGGTTAGTGGCAGTTGTTTACCAGTGTCAGAGGGACCTAGGACCCAGACTTTTAGACACACATGATTTCGGAAAATTAACGTTTTTCTTCCAAATCTCGAGGGGTCGCCGAAGCCTGTTCTTGTCTGATTGGGTGATGGCAACAGCCCTTCGGGGTTTGGAAAAATCCATTTATTCTAAACCGATTTTCTTAAAGAAAGTAAAATATACTAAATTTGGTTTTTCCCAAGATTAAAATAGTTTTAATAACAACTGTCATCTTTTTATTGCAATTTCTTCTCCGAGATAGATTAGGTGATCTGGGTTCTAGGGACCGTTCCTATCATCGGGACGGAAGCCACGGAGGCCGAGCCTAGGACCTGTTCTTGTTTGATAGGGTTGTAGGTGTTGGTCTTCCGGGACTTTCGGGCCCTGGTTGGTGTTCTCCGCTTGTTGTTCAGAGTGTCGGTTCTCCCGAGTTTGGTGCTCTGTTGTGGGAGCCGTCAGGTAGACGGTAGTCCCGGCTGTGAGTATTTCTACCCCTTTGAGTGAGAGATGTGACATCGGCAGTGTAGTTCTTAGCTGGTGAGTGAGTCAGTGATTGGATCATAGCCTGCAGGAGCCATACTTGAGATCGACAGAGATACGCGGATACTTTGCTCGGTGGGGTCGCTACCCACGAGTGCCACTCCGGAGTTGGGCCTGTTACTTGCTATCGCGACTTGTCGACACCGTCCCTCTGGCTGAGCCAGTTTTGGCAGTCACGGACACCCTACGGTAGACCCGTCCTGTTGAGGATGTGCGGCAGTAGGGGAGGCGCAGGTTTGACTAGACCCCTTGTGGTAGTCAGTACAGATTGGGTGACTATACTTGAGAGTCAGTAGTTGCATCATGATTTTCATCTGTCCCGCTTTTTGAGCATCTAGATAGGGGCATAGTAGCAGTAGAATTTATCTTTCAGCTTTTCCTTTCCGCACTATTTTTGTTTATCCATGCCTCTAGTAGACTTGGTGGGCAGACCGTTGGGCTTGTTGACGGCATCCACTAAGAGCTACTGTGGGATGTAGTTCTCACACCCGTCGTGGTGTCTTTTTCCCCAGGGAGTTCTACGCCTGATCCTGCTGTTCCAGCTGCTGCTTCTTCTGACCGAGGTAAGGGAGTCGCGCGCTAGATCCCTACCAGATGTCGTCCTCCTGAGAGTAGATGTACCCCCTGTATATGTTTTAGAGTGGTATGTTGAGCGACCTTGTAGTGAGGTATCGAGTTGTACTTTCTTTTCTTCCTTTGAGAGACTTTTGTATTTTTATTCGTCTTTTGGGTGAGGACTTGTTGTATTGTGAGAGTTGTATTTTATTTTATTTCTAGCAGTTTATTTTTGCTCTGATATCTGTTTAGTATAGTATCTTCCTTTTTGCAGGTTAGACGCTTCGTCTATACAGGGTTCACTGTATAGGCGGCGGATCTGTTGGCGAGCCGGGTCGCAGTTTCGACCCGGGGCGTGACACTTTGGCCTTGGCACCCTTAAGAAGATTTCCTGCTTATCCTCTTGTGCATCTACTGAAGGAGTTTCGCAATTTTTGGAGCGCGCGAACTCGACGACTTCGGCAGCGAAGCGCAGTGCGACGATTTACTGTTGGAGGCCCGTTTTCATCGCAGTTTAGTCTGGGAGGTCTTCAGAGCTACCCCGACATTATTTTTGGACAATTTTCACGGCGGTAGTTTCGTAAGAGGTAAATCTACAACTTTCTTATTGGGCACTTCTTCTAGAACCGAGCTCTTCTTGGGGTTTGGGGTACGTTTTTAACCCCCTTTGCAACTGATGGTTGATTTGGACAGCACCAACTTGTCGGATTTTTATCTCCTCAACCGGACATCGGATTTTGACGTTCCAGGACTCTATCGACATCTACTCTTCGCGAGGATCGCCGTCATATTTTTTTCAGAATTTTTTAAAAATGTTTTTCAGGTGAAATTTTTAGATTTCTGGGACTGTTCATGCAGATTTTTGTAACTTGGGAAATTATATGGAAATTAAGTGTAATTTTGGAATATGTTGTACCCAGGATATTGTGAGCACTACTACCGTGTTGCTAGCTTGGTGGATACTTTGTTTGGGCTGTTTTTGGACTTCTTTAGCTGTACAATCCCGGACAGTTAGCGCGTGCAGGTGGGTGACCTTGCTTTCAAAATCTATGGACTGCACTCTAATTCTATGTTGTAGGAGCATGTATGCTAGCAAATTATGTTAAAAGCATGTGTAAACTGTATGATGTACTTTTGTATGTTAGTTGTCGGATTTTGTGATCTCCACGTGATTCCTACTACATGCTAATTAATTAAATTTTGGAACTTGACCTAGCACCCCTGTCATATGTATCATGTTCAGCCAGACTGTAGAAAACTTCAACTTGGGCTAGGTTTCTTTACTGCTTTAGGCATTCCCACATCACTTGTTATATTTATTATTTCTGGACTTAGCTTTTCTCGCCCGGGTTGTGGGCTGGGAGGTCGGGTGGTTGTGGGATGCATTTGCACTCGTGTCTGGGGACCGAGTGGAGTTGATAGCAGTCTGTAGATTAGCTTTCTTTGGGTGAGTGATAGTGGTGGTAGATCTGGGTTTCTTGGGAGCTGTCAGAGTGACAGTGAGTCTCAGTGTGTGGATTCTAGCCAGTGAGAGAGACAGTGATTGTTGGTTAGCCGATCTTGTTGATCGAGGATTTGGATCATAGCCTGCATGAGCCACATTTGTGCTCGACAGAGATGCGCGGATATTTTACTCGTGTGGGTCGCTCCCCTCGAGTGCCACTCCGGAGTAGGAGAGACCGGGTTGTAGTACCGGCGTTGAGATTGAGCTAGAGACCGGGTTGGAGTACCGGCGTGAGATTGAGCTCTCTATCGCGACATGTCGATGCTTGTGTCCCTCTGGCTGAGCCAGTTTTGGCAGCTACGGACTTACCTACAGCAGTAGGTAGGCGCAGGTTGACTGGACCCGATGCGGCAGTCAGTTTAGATTGGGTGACCTCAGTGAGAGTCAGTCGTGGCATATTGGTCTTTCCGTTCCACTCTTTGAGCATCTAGTTAGAGGCATAGTAGCTGTAGGCTTTATCTTACCAGCTTTCCTTTACAGCATTATTTTGGTTACTTCATGCCTCTAGTAGACTTAGTGGGCAGACCGTCGGGCTTGTTGGCGGCACCCACTGAGGACTACTGTGGGATGTAGTTCTCACACCCGTCGTGGTGTTTTTCCCCAGGGACTTCTGCTCCGGTTCCTGCTGTTCCTGTTGCTGATCCAGCTCCTACAGACCGAGGTAAGGGAGTCGCGAGATAGATCCCTTCCCCCTTCAGCTTCGGTGTGTGATAGAGGTGCCCTATATCTATTTTGGTGTGTGGCATGTTTGAGAGTTTTTGTAGTGAGGTATCGAGTTGTACCTTTTTTATCTTTCCTATTTTGAGAGACTTCTGTATTCTTGTTTTTTGGTGAGGATGCTCTGTACTTATTTCTGAGAGGCAGTTTTACTTTATGTTTATGGTCAGTCTTTACTATTTCAGCTCTGATATATGCTAGTATAGATGTTTATTTGCAGGTTAGTCGCTACGTCTCTACACGGCTTCCCGTAGGAGCGGCGGATCTATTGGCGAGCCGGGGGCGCAGTTCGACCCCGGGCATGACAGAGGACGTGCTCAAAATTGAGCTTTTGAGTTCGAGGTTGTCGTATACACATTTTTGTAATGTTCATTTTTTGTTGTTACTCAACTCTGATTTATGAATGTAATGATTGTTGGACCTTCATTTGGTGTTTGTGAATGTTGTTTTAGCTTTTTCAATGTTAATTATCATTGCTTGCAACTTGTTGTACAAATTTGGAATTTTTTTAAAGTGGACTAAAGTAATGTTTGTAGGTCCAGCTAAAGGCGCTGAATGGCTCAGCGCCTTTAGTGTTCTGCACTGAAGGCGCTGAGTCGCTCAGCGCTTTTAGTGTTCTGCACTGAAGGTGCTGAGTCGCTCAGCGCCTTTAGTATAAACCACTAAAGGCACTGAGCAACTCAGCGCCTTTAGTGTTTTAAAGTAAAGGCGCTGAGTCGATCAGCGCATTCAGCAAGTTATCAGAACTTAGCCATTTTTCACGAAAATGGCCAAGTCCTCAACGCCTTATAGTATATGCTGAAGGCGCTGTTTCATTCAGCGCCTTCAACACATTGTATTAAGGCGCTGTTTCATTCAGCGCCTTCAACACATTGTATGAAGGCGCTGAATGAAACAGCGCCTTCAGCACTGAAATGAAGGCGCTGATCCATTCAGCGTCTTCACAGGATTTTTGTGAAGGCGCTCAACGCTTCAGCGCCTTTAGGTTATCTGATCTCCGTAGGGCCCTGCTGGCAAAAGGAGGGTTAGTTTTACAAAATATTTTTTTACAGGGTTATTTGGCAAATATCAGTATTTGGGAGGGTTATTTTAAAAAAAATCCCGATTACCTTCTGCTCAAAACTTATAAACTTTAGAAATAGGATAACGAAATGTTCACCGTAAATTCAATAGTAACTATATTTATATGCATAGGCTATGAGTGCAGTTTACTTGTAACTTTTGCTCATCCCAGTCTTTACTGAACTGATCAAACTCAGTACTTGGATAAGCAATTTTAGTCGGATTAACCATGCAATACGTACGAAAAATATCAGAATAATCATATATGAGCTTTTATATTAAAAATATAATAACAATAATTAAGTTTCACAAAATTTCACAAATTCTATTTCAAAATTTTGAGTCTTAATAATGTGGTGAGGAACATATCTTTCTCAGATGCTATTTTCTGGAGATGGAACAGCAACAGGAGTTTCAGCGCTCGGAGCGCATACAACTTTCTCGTTTTTGACGGTGTGGACGACCGCAGAATTCTTCATCTCTGGAACATCAAGATACCGCTCCGCACTAAAATTTTCTTATGGCTGGTGGCTAGGAACAGATTACTAACCACTGATTTGTTGGTCAAACGGGGTTGGTTTGAACCGTCGATCTGCCTCTTATGCAGTCGCGATGAAGAATGCTTAGAGCACCTCCTTTTCCGATGTCCTTTCGCTCGCTTTGTCTGGAATTGGATACTCTATGGTTATCACCGCTTGCGCACGATACTCCTTAATGAAACAAGGGATCTATTTAGACAGTCACTGGAGGGGCGCGATCAAGTTTCCCTCGATCTCTGCATAGTGGCCACTTGCTGGGAACTCTGGATGGAGCGGAATCACAGGATCTTTGATGATCGTCCTACAAGTTCAGTGGACTGCGGCAAGAGAATTGTTGATACTATTAACTTGTGGAGCAGTGCTCTAGGAGGGTAAGCAAGCTGGGAAGTGGGGCCTGGTTTGGGATGATCGGATTTAGACAAGACTCAGATTTGGCGGGTTTCCTCTTATGCAGGTGGGGAATGGCTGGGATTCTAGTTTTCCCACACAGTAGTGTAAGCGCAACATCGGGGTCTCTGCGTGCCGATGGAGGGATTCAGGGCGACGTTGTGGGGCCTACGGCGAATATAATATTTGCTTTGTTCTGCTGCTGCTAGTTGAGTTTGATGGCTTGAATGGAGCAGAGGTGCTTTCGATAACGTCCTAGCTCTGAGTGAATCCTGCGCAACTTGAGTGTAATACTCGGGAAAATTGAGTTAGTGTAAAGAGTGTGTTTCAGGTGCAAATGTGGGCGAGGAAACAAAAATTAACTTTAGTGGGGTGTATGGTGTACGGTTGGCACAGTTGCCGAAGCACAAATTCCGCCTTTCCGATCCGAGTCTGATCTCGGAAATCTGAGGTCGCCAGTGCGACCGTCTCATCGAATCGAGGGGAAATGGTATAGACCGTTTGACGATCCGACGGTCGGATCGTCCGGAAATCAGCAATGAAGCGGGCGGGACCCGCGACTTAAGTGAATAGTAAAATGAATAGTAACCCCGTTTTGGGCCCCCCCTCGATCGGTCGATGGCCAGTTCACTGTCTGAAATCCCAACCTATCAGTATGAGTAGACGATTTTAGCTAATTTCGACATTCTGAGCGCAATGGCACTGATAGAATTCCCGTTTGACGACCCTAGAACCTCGAAAAGCGTGCTGAACTATAGAAAGCGCAGTACTTTATGGGTCTGCGATTTAGCAGGATTTCTAGTCGACGAACAAAAATCGCTACCTGATAGGTTTCGTCGAGCCGGACGTCGTGGTGGTGTCCGTTGTTCAGTTTGACAACCCGGTCGTCTCGAAAAGCGCGAAATATGGAAAAAGTTACAGTATTTTGCGAAGAAGCTTAATATTTTATGTACCAAAGTGTATGGATCTTGGAGGGGAGCGACCTTTATGCATGGTTTGGCTTCAGCTAGGGACCCAGATCAAAGCATATAGAATTGGGGGACTTATGTGCATATTAGTGCAAAGTATATAAGAAGCAACCTAGGGCATCTTTGGGAAAAAACCCTAGCCGCAACCCTCTTGCAACCGTAGCCACCCACGACCCTCCTCTCCCTCTGCTACCTATCCCGCACAACCGCGCCGCCGGCCGCCGCCCCTGGTCGCCGGAAAAGCAAGGGCTTCAAGGAAACCCTTGATCTTGGGTCGGTAGAAGAAGAAGAGCGCCCGAGCCCCTAGACCGGAGCCCAGACCTCTCTGCGGCCATCTCCTACACCCAGAAGACGAGCCGAGGAGGGCTGGTGCACCGCCGTGGCCGCGCGACGCCGGGAAGACCGTTTTCTTCTCCCTCGGATCCAATCAAGGTGAGCCTCCATCATTCTTGGTTAGTGCTGGTTTTAAGCAACTGCAGTCGGTTTTCCTCGTTCTTGGGATGCTCCTGATGGAGCCGCGGTCTCGGATGGGCGCCCGGTTGTCGGCGGAGGCAAGAAGCCGCCGGAAACCTAGATTAGCTCCGCCCCTAAAGAACTCGGTAACCACTGGACCTAAACGCACCAAAATCGGTGTGCCGGGACTGTAGGGCATGTAGACTAATCCTGAAAAATTTGGAAGAATATGGTTCAGTATTTTGGAAGAAAAATGATGCCCTAGTTTTCGGGTTTTTGAGCCTCAACCGAGCTTCTTGCTCCGGCGCCGGCAGGCTTCCCCGTCGCCGGCCACCTGACCAGAACACTTTCTGGGACCAAGGGGAATGCAACCATGCCGGTGCATGGCTCCCATGCACGCCAGAGGTGGCTCGGCCATGGTTGAACCCGAGAGTGACCAAAATTGGTCGCCGGCGCTCCGGCCAACTCCGGCCGGGGCGGGACTGGTCGGGAAGCTTCCTATGGACCCGAGGAGCATTCCCTCCAAGTTACAAAGCCTCAGGTGATCCCGGTGCAAATCCGCCATTAGAGCCCTCAAGATCCAAACCGGATCTTTGCCCCGCCGCGCCGCCGCCGCACCCCGAGGCCAGGCATGTGCATGGAGAGTTTCAGGGAGGTGAATGGCACCTACTGGTGCACTTAGTTGAGCCCCAGAACCCTTTACTCAATGGTCACGAATTTCAAAGTTCACCCCCATCTTCTTCTTCCCGGGCTCGGCCAAACGGTGGTGCAAGTTTGCACCTAAGTTGATGGGAGTTGCTCCAAAAACCTAGTAGATCACTTTGATCCAAGTTAGGGTGGTTCAGATGCAGTGTGGACAGAGAACCCATTTCGGATTCTCCTGATGTGTGTGTGTGTGAAAGATGCATGCCACGTGTTTGGGTAAATGCCTCAAAGAACTTGTAAATGGAATTTGACAAAAATATGAATATGAAAGTTGCTCAAATTCATCCCCTGAGCTTTGTGCTCATTTAAGTTCGAGCAGAAACTGAGCGGATTAAAAGTTGGAGCATTGTGAACTTGTATGTGACCTTGGCTTTGGAACTTCTTGATCTAGCAGACCTGGGCTGCAACCAGGGTGAGCCCTGTGATCCTTGCAAAATTTAAAGACCTTCTTACATACAAAGTTTAATCAGAAGAGGTCTAGATTAAAAGTTACAGTATTAACTACCTTTAAGAGTAATTTTGACATAAAACAATGTTCTAGGCTAATCGTGAAGCCGCGACAGGGTGCCCTTGGTTAATTTGGGGTCACTGGACTCGATGCTCATGATAAAAATTGGTTTTGATGAGCCGGAGAAACAAAAATTCATTTAGGCTATGTTAGCAAGGTATTCATGGCCCGAAGTTTCCCTCGGGTCCCGTGCCGCCGCAAATGGGTGAGCACGGCGTCCAGCGGGTCAAGTGTCACCTACTGGAAGCGACGGTTCGTAAAAATAATATCCCAGTTAAGAGAACGAGCAAAAACGGCTCTCAAAGTATTGTAGAAGTGTAGCTGGGTAAAACCCTAGGGGTTAATTTGTAATTGTAGCCTGGTAGACTGTTGTACACAGAGTGTCAGTGGGTTGGGTATGTGTAAGAGTTATTTTTCCCTGACCCGTGTAAATGATTCAGGTCCCAGCAGTCAGCCGCCAGCTTGCGAACCATCCAGCAGCCACCGTGATCATCTACATTAAGGTGGGTTGTTGTTTTAAGCCCTTGCATTTAATTCTATTAAATTGGGTGGGGTCAATCTTGTGCGTACTTGGGTTAAAGATCGAAGGGTGATAGACATTACTTGTTTGATTGTGCTAACGTTTGAAAACAAAGAGAAAAAGAAAATGTAGAAAAAGGAGGGATGTTCTAAACTCTATATGGACCTCGTGCTTGGATTAAAACAGTGTGGGTTTGATTTTGAAAGTTCTAGCATTTAGTTCTATCATGTTGGATGGGGACAAGCAAGTGCGTACGTGGGTTGAGTGGGGTGTTTAGCGTCGATTCCCGAGGACTGTTTACTTTAAATATTACATATTATCGTTCTACTTTAAATGCTACCGATTATCGTTTCTTTAGTTGTTACATGTTACCGCTTTACTTCGGCTATACTTGTTAGTAGGGTACTTTGATTACACATGCTACTATCTTGCTCTTGTTCATACATCATGGTTACTTGGCTCGAGGCTGCAGCACGCGCACCCGCGGTTTGGCCACCGCAAAGGGTGCGCTTTTCCGGAAAAGTGGTCTATGACCCGTGTATACCCACGAGGTGACGTAGTGGGGCCCCTTATTAGTTGTGGGGTTTGAGGCGCCGAGGTGCGAGCGGTGCGACCCGTCGGTTATTAGTTGTCCGACGTGGTCGGGATTTTGCAGGTACGGTACGACCCGTCGGTTATTAGTTGTCCGACGTGGCCGGGTATTGCAGGGCACGGGAGTACAGATTATCGTTACCCTCTTGAGAGGGTGGTTGCTCCGGTTGTCTTCACGGTTTGTTTATTATATTTTCCCGTTCCATTATTATTAGTCACTGACTTCCCACTTCGTGACAGGGTCCAGGCGAGGGGAGAGGTAGGCGGCAGTGAGGACGGGACGGACGCAGCTGGGTCGTTGGGGACCCCGGACTGTATTTCCTCTTTCTTTTCGGCATTTCATTTATATTGTAGTTATGTGTGAGGTTCTCGATACCCTCGTGGGGTCGACGTGGATGTCGGTATTTGGTTATTCCCTTATGCATTACTTTTCCTTCTAATTCTGTCGGCCATTTGAAAAAAAAAAGAGAAGGGCAAAACCAAAGAAAAGATTGCGGGAACCGTTTTTAAAACCTAAGTGTCGTGTGGGCACTGATTTCAAAACCCTGTGGATTTATGGATTGCGAAATGGATTTCAAAACTTGGGTGTCGTGTGGGCACCGTTTTCAAAACCTTGTGGATTTATGCTAATTTTGAAAACTAGTCTTCAAAATGCAAGTGCCGAGTGGGCGCTCTTTTAAAACTGCGAATTTTATCCTTTCCAAACTGATCGGCCACGTACTTTAATAAATTAGAATGCTGGTTGTAGGTTGACAATTGTTGTGATTGAATGGTTGTGGATGTTTGGGTTATGTACTGAACGCTACGCCGTGCACATACAGGGGAGGCTCTGTCCGTTTACAGAGAGATCCTGTATGTGTGGCGGGTCTGGGCACGCGCCGGGAAAGAGGGGTTTTCCTTACTGTCAAAAAAAAAAAAAAAAAATCCTCCGTCGAACATACGACTTCTGCAAAACGTTTCCGCTAAAACAAACCCCCGGGGCGTGACAGACTAAGATGGTATCAGAGCCATACATTCAATCACAACAGTTAGTGCCGACATCCGTGGGGACACCTCACGTGCCTACAAATGAATGAAATGGGTAGGGCATAGGTAGGTAGAACGCGAGCGACCGAAAGAGAGAGAGAGAGAGAGAGAGAGAGAGAGAGTCCGAGTCCTTTCTGTCGCTAGGTGGTTCGTGATTCCCGTTACGTATTAACAAAGGCTAAGACTGACTTTCCTTGTGTGTGTACAGATAGAGGGCCGACTCAGCGTGCAACCGACGACGGAAATGGACATCGCTGACGAGGCCAATCGTTTGCTCCGCAACCAGCTGCGCGACGTGGCTGGGCAACTGCTAACACTCGCGGAGCGCCTGAGCATGCTGATACAGGAACTTGAGGGCGTCGATCGATTCCGGGGCGGCAGCAGAGGCTTTGCCCCTCTCGGGACGCTACCGACGGGCCCTCCCGCCTTCCAGGAGGCGACTAATTTGGCCGTGTACACCAATGCTGAGCGCGCCCGGCAGGAATACTCTCACCCCGGGCCGGCAGGGGACCCCCAGCGGAAGGACCAGGCGAACAAACGCCCGAGAGTCGAGCGGAACCTCGGTCAGGCGACAGAGGAACCTAGGCCACCGAAGCCGTGCGTCATTTGTGGCAGCGCGCACCTCATGACGAGCTGCCCGTGGCGGGATGGGCACTGCTTCCGATGTGGCAAGCCCGGCCACACGCGTTACGACTGCCCTTCGAAGCCGGGTGCTACTAGACCCCCGGCGCCGCGACGTGATGAACCGAAGGGAACTGCTGCCCCCACCTCACGGGGGGGGGCCGATCCGAGGAGCCGGCCAAATCCACGCCCGAAGCAGGTACCGGAAGGCGAGCGAGGACTTAGAGGGAGCGCGCACGTGCAACCAGAATCCTGCATCATCTGCGAAGGCGCGCACCCGGTGGAAGAATGCACTTGGAGGTACCACTACTGTAACCGGTGCGGCTTGCCAGATCACACCTGTGCCTCCTGCCCCCAGGGACCAACCCATGACTCCGCCATCGCACCCCCACCGCAGCAAGGACCGGAGGGCACTGCGGCCCCCGTTCGGACAAAGGATACGCCCGGCAACCAGCAATCCGCGGACTCTTCTGACAGCAGACCCCTGCCCCAATCCGCGGTGCGACGCTGGCCCAAGGGTTGTGGGCGGGCTTCCTCGGCCGCTCCGGTGGACGACGCGACCTCCCAAAGTGGGGAGTAACAGGTACGCACTTATTTATTGTTGTTTTCCTGTCCTCCTTTGTCTAGATAGGAGTACCCCCCCGAGCCGGAGCAACCCGCCCCCTTTTTGACCCTTGCGAGCCTCCCCCACACTTAGTTTTACCCGCCGATTTTTTTTTTTTTTTTTTCTGACCGTTCCGGCTTCCGCACTAAATAGGGGTCAAACACCATGAGAGATTGCTTGGCGTAGGCCAAACTCATAAGGTGTGAGTTTGGGTACCACGAGGGGGACGCGAAGCCTTTTGAGAGCACCAGTCGGGCATGCTTAGGCCCTTTTTCCCTCTTAGGAGATTCCCGGGGTGTTTAAGTTTCGAGGACGAAACTTCCTTTAAGGTGTGAGTGATGTAATACTCGGGAAAATTGAGTTAGTGTAAAGAGTGTGTTTCAGGTGCAAATGTGGGCGAGGAAACAAAAATTAACTTTAGTGGGGTGTATGGTGTACGGTTGGCACAGTTGCCGAAGCACAAATTCCGCCTTTCCGATCCGAGTCTGATCTCGGAAATCTGAGGTCGCCAGTGCGACCGTCTCATCGAATCGAGGGGAAATGGTATAGACCGTTTGACGATCCGACGGTCGGATCGTCCGGAAATCAGCAATGAAGCGGGCGGGACCCGCGACTTAAGTGAATAGTAAAATGAATAGTAACCCCGTTTTGGGCCCCCCCTCGATCGGTCGATGGCCAGTTCACTGTCTGAAATCCCAACCTATCAGTATGAGTAGACGATTTTAGCTAATTTCGACATTCTGAGCGCAATGGCACTGATAGAATTCCCGTTTGACGACCCTAGAACCTCGAAAAGCGTGCTGAACTGTAGAAAGCGCAGTACTTTATGGGTCTGCGATTTAGCAGGATTTCTAGTCGACGAACAAAAATCGCTACCTGATAGGTTTCGTCGAGCCGGACGTCGTGGTGGTGTCCGTTGTTCAGTTTGACAACCCGGTCGTCTCGAAAAGCGCGAAATATGGAAAAAGTTACAGTATTTTGCGAAGAAGCTTAATATTTTATGTACCAAAGTGTATGGATCTTGGAGGGGAGCGACCTTTATGCATGGTTTGGCTTCAGCTAGGGACCCAGATCAAAGCATATAGAATTGGGGGACTTATGTGCATATTAGTGCAAAGTATATAAGAAGCAACCTAGGGCATCTTTGGGAAAAAAACCCTAGCCGCAACCCTCTTGCAACCGTAGCCACCCACGACCCTCCTCTCCCTCTGCTACCTATCCCGCACAACCGCGCCGCCGGCCGCCGCCCCTGGTCGCCGGAAAAGCAAGGGCTTCAAGGAAACCCTTGATCTTGGGTCGGTAGAAGAAGAAGAGCGCCCGAGCCCCTAGACCGGAGCCCAGACCTCTCTGCGGCCATCTCCTACACCCAGAAGACGAGCCGAGGAGGGCTGGTGCACCGCCGTGGCCGCGCGACGCCGGGAAGACCGTTTTCTTCTCCCTCGGATCCAATCAAGGTGAGCCTCCATCATTCTTGGTTAGTGCTGGTTTTAAGCAACTGCAGTCGGTTTTCCTCGTTCTTGGGATGCTCCTGATGGAGCCGCGGTCTCGGATGGGCGCCCGGTTGTCGGCGGAGGCAAGAAGCCGCCGGAAACCTAGATTAGCTCCGCCCCTAAAGAACTCGGTAACCACTGGACCTAAACGCACCAAAATCGGTGTGCCGGGACTGTAGGGCATGTAGACTAATCCTGAAAAATTTGGAAGAATATGGTTCAGTATTTTGGAAGAAAAATGATGCCCTAGTTTTCGGGTTTTTGAGCCTCAACCGAGCTTCTTGCTCCGGCGCCGGCAGGCTTCCCCGTCGCCGGCCACCTGACCAGAACACTTTCTGGGACCAAGGGGAATGCAACCATGCCGGTGCATGGCTCCCATGCACGCCAGAGGTGGCTCGGCCATGGTTGAACCCGAGAGTGACCAAAATTGGTCGCCGGCGCTCCGGCCAACTCCGGCCGGGGCGGGACTGGTCGGGAAGCTTCCTATGGACCCGAGGAGCATTCCCTCCAAGTTACAAAGCCTCAGGTGATCCCGGTGCAAATCCGCCATTAGAGCCCTCAAGATCCAAACCGGATCTTTGCCCCGCCGCGCCGCCGCCGCACCCCGAGGCCAGGCATGTGCATGGAGAGTTTCAGGGAGGTGAATGGCACCTACTGGTGCACTTAGTTGAGCCCCAGAACCCTTTACTCAATGGTCACGAATTTCAAAGTTCACCCCCATCTTCTTCTTCCCGGGCTCGGCCAAACGGTGGTGCAAGTTTGCACCTAAGTTGATGGGAGTTGCTCCAAAAACCTAGTAGATCACTTTGATCCAAGTTAGGGTGGTTCAGATGCAGTGTGGACAGAGAACCCATTTCGGATTCTCCTGATGTGTGTGTGTGTGAAAGATGCATGCCACGTGTTTGGGTAAATGCCTCAAAGAACTTGTAAATGGAATTTGACAAAAATATGAATATGAAAGTTGCTCAAATTCATCCCCTGAGCTTTGTGCTCATTTAAGTTCGAGCAGAAACTGAGCGGATTAAAAGTTGGAGCATTGTGAACTTGTATGTGACCTTGGCTTTGGAACTTCTTGATCTAGCAGACCTGGGCTGCAACCAGGGTGAGCCCTGTGATCCTTGCAAAATTTAAAGACCTTCTTACATACAAAGTTTAATCAGAAGAGGTCTAGATTAAAAGTTACAGTATTAACTACCTTTAAGAGTAATTTTGACATAAAACAATGTTCTAGGCTAATCGTGAAGCCGCGACAGGGTGCCCTTGGTTAATTTGGGGTCACTGGACTCGATGCTCATGATAAAAATTGGTTTTGATGAGCCGGAGAAACAAAAATTCATTTAGGCTATGTTAGCAAGGTATTCATGGCCCGAAGTTTCCCTCGGGTCCCGTGCCGCCGCAAATGGGTGAGCACGGCGTCCAGCGGGTCAAGTGTCACCTACTGGAAGCGACGGTTCGTAAAAATAATATCCCAGTTAAGAGAACGAGCAAAAACGGCTCTCAAAGTATTGTAGAAGTGTAGCTGGGTAAAACCCTAGGGGTTAATTTGTAATTGTAGCCTGGTAGACTGTTGTACACAGAGTGTCAGTGGGTTGGGTATGTGTAAGAGTTATTTTTCCCTGACCCGTGTAAATGATTCAGGTCCCAGCAGTCAGCCGCCAGCTTGCGAACCATCCAGCAGCCACCGTGATCATCTACATTAAGGTGGGTTGTTGTTTTAAGCCCTTGCATTTAATTCTATTAAATTGGGTGGGGTCAATCTTGTGCGTACTTGGGTTAAAGATCGAAGGGTGATAGACATTACTTGTTTGATTGTGCTAACGTTTGAAAACAAAGAGAAAAAGAAAATGTAGAAAAAGGAGGGATGTTCTAAACTCTATATGGACCTCGTGCTTGGATTAAAACAGTGTGGGTTTGATTTTGAAAGTTCTAGCATTTAGTTCTATCATGTTGGATGGGGACAAGCAAGTGCGTACGTGGGTTGAGTGGGGTGTTTAGCGTCGATTCCCGAGGACTGTTTACTTTAAATATTACATATTATCGTTCTACTTTAAATGCTACCGATTATCGTTTCTTTAGTTGTTACATGTTACCGCTTTACTTCGGCTATACTTGTTAGTAGGGTACTTTGATTACACATGCTACTATCTTGCTCTTGTTCATACATCATGGTTACTTGGCTCGAGGCTGCAGCACGCGCACCCGCGGTTTGGCCACCGCAAAGGGTGCGCTTTTCCGGAAAAGTGGTCTATGACCCGTGTATACCCACGAGGTGACGTAGTGGGGCCCCTTATTAGTTGTGGGGTTTGAGGCGCCGAGGTGCGAGCGGTGCGACCCGTCGGTTATTAGTTGTCCGACGTGGTCGGGATTTTGCAGGTACGGTACGACCCGTCGGTTATTAGTTGTCCGACGTGGCCGGGTATTGCAGGGCACGGGAGTACAGATTATCGTTACCCTCTTGAGAGGGTGGTTGCTCCGGTTGTCTTCACGGTTTGTTTATTATATTTTCCGTTCCATTATTATTAGTCACTGACTTCCCACTTCGTGACAGGGTCCAGGCGAGGGGAGAGGTAGGCGGCAGTGAGGACGGGACGGACGCAGCTGGGTCGTTGGGGACCCCGGACTGTATTTCCTCTTTCTTTTCGGCATTTCATTTATATTGTAGTTATGTGTGAGGTTCTCGATACCCTCGTGGGGTCGACGTGGATGTCGGTATTTGGTTATTCCCTTATGCATTACTTTTCCTTCTAATTCTGTCGGCCATTTGAAAAAAAAAAGAGAAGGGCAAAACCAAAGAAAAGATTGCGGGAACCGTTTTTAAAACCTAAGTGTCGTGTGGGCACTGATTTCAAAACCCTGTGGATTTATGGATTGCGAAATGGATTTCAAAACTTGGGTGTCGTGTGGGCACCGTTTTCAAAACCTTGTGGATTTATGCTAATTTTGAAAACTAGTCTTCAAAATGCAAGTGCCGAGTGGGCGCTCTTTTAAAACTGCGAATTTTATCCTTTCCAAACTGATCGGCCACGTACTTTAATAAATTAGAATGCTGGTTGTAGGTTGACAATTGTTGTGATTGAATGGTTGTGGATGTTTGGGTTATGTACTGAACGCTACGCCGTGCACATACAGGGGAGGCTCTGTCCGTTTACAGAGAGATCCTGTATGTGTGGCGGGTCTGGGCACACGCCGGGAAAGAGGGGTTCTCCTTACTGTCAAAAAAAAAAAAAAAAAATCCTCCGTCGAACATACGACTTCTGCAAAACGTTTCCGCTAAAACAAACCCCCGGGGCGTGACATTGAGCTAACTTAACTTCATCTTTGGAGCTTCCTGGTTCGGGTTCTTTTGTGTGCTATACTTTTCCGTCTTGCACTGGAGCTTTCTAGTTCGGGGCTATTTAGTATCTCCAAGGGTGTTGTTAGGTGCATCGGGTGGTGTCTTCTTAGGGGGGCATTTTGATTACTGGTGTTGTTGGGCTGGCTTCTGTGTCGGTTTGGACATGATCCTACATCGTGTTCTGGGTCCTTTCTTTTATTTCAAATAGGGTATACCCCTGTTTAATCAAAAAAAAAAAAAGTCTTAAATAAGTATATTTTACAAAATAATTAAGAGAAATAAAAATTAACAAAAATATTTGTGACACCCTAGAATTTGGAATAGCTTTATATATCTATATATATATATATCTATATAATATATATATATATATATATATATATATATATATATATATATAGATAGAGAGAGAGAGAGAGAGAGAGAGAGAGAGAGAGAGAGAGAGAGAGAGAGAGTAGAAGCTTATATACTTCTAAAAGCACAAGCTTAATTATGCTTGTGAATTTTTTACCATTAGATTTGTATTGAGATTCGTGTTATTGAAAGTCAACTAAAAAAAGAGAAAGAGAAAGTACAATAACACGGATCTCAATACAAATCGAATAGTAAAAAATTCACAAGCAAACTTGGGCTATTAGATGTATGGCTTAGAAGCGAATTTGGCCTACACATATATTCTTTTAAGGAGATAAATTTGTATTTGATATTGTAAATTATGAATGTTATTGGGTTTTTATTTTCATTCATGTTGTGTATGTGTCCATAAATTATCCAAGGAATTAATAAGATGATAATACGTATTCTCGCGGGAAAGGTATTAACGCTTTATTTAACTCTCTTTCCTCGACTGAGTTCACACGTGTTTCTGCGTGCGAAACTGCAAAAGAGATTTTGGATACTCTTCAAATTACACATGAGAGTACAAATCTAGTAAAAATTCAAAAGCTCCGGATGCTTATAAGTCAATTTGACTCTATTCATATGGAAGAGCTTGAATCGTTCACTGATTATTATACTAGATTCCAAGATATAATAAATATATATGCTAATTTGAGAGAAAAGATCCTGGAATCTAAAGTTGTAAGAAAGATTCTTCGGACTCTTTCGAAACGTTTTAGGGTAAAGGTTGCCGCCATTGAAACTGTCAATCATTCGGATGACATGAAAGTAGAGGAATTAGTAGGTGCTTTACAAACTTATGAAATGACTTTTCCTACTAATCAATTTTTTTTCAAGTCTTCTTCTAAGCATACAGATATTACATTCAAATCAACAAAGGAAGGAGATAGCGACTCAGACTCCGACGATGAAATCTCTTTAGCCGACTTCGAAGAACAACTGGTGCAAATCACGAAGAAATTTCATCGAAATTTTTCGAAGAACAGAACCGATAGATCTTCATCCTCGAAATCGAAAAGTTCATCTAAAGGATCATCGGGTTCTAAATCCTCTAAACTTAAAAGATTTGCAAAACCTTCTAAAGAAAAAGAAAAAGTGAATTCGAAGAGGAAATCCAATGCTACAAACGCAAAGGCTTCGGCCATATTTTGACGGATTGTCCTTCTAAGAAATTATATAAAAAGAAGTCTTTGCTAGCAAAAACTTGGGACGATTCTACTTCTGATGAATCAACCTTGAGTAAAGAGGAAAAGAACAATGTTGTTGCTTTTCATACTTCTCTAGTTCCCTCCTCTAATGTTTGCTTGCCATCGTTACTTACTGACTCTACCACTTTGGTTTTGCATGAAACATTTACACCTGACGGAGAGTCAATTGAGGGGGAATCAGACGAAGAAGAACTTGTTGAGGCTTATCAACAACTTCTTGTGGAATCAAAGAAGATGGCCAAGCACATTAAGAAGTTGAAGAAACAACGACTTGAGCTTAAAGACGAGAACCGAACATTAAAGATCAAAATTAATGCTCTCGAGGAGGATCAGGGATTTGGATTGAACAATAATAAAATCCTCCAAGAAAAGTTTGACCAATCGGAAACGACCATTAACTCTCATATGGACAAGATTGGTTTTCTGGAAAAATAATTTAAGAAAATTTATGACGCCAACCAAGTTTTGACCAAGCAAGTTCATCAACTCAAATCCGACATACAAAAATTTTCATCCGATTCTAAGAAACTTGACGGTATGTCCGGATTAGGTCAAACGAGAAAAAATGGTTTGCGGTATGAAAAGAAACAAACTGAGAAGGCTTCAAGTTCCACAAATAAATTGAAAGAAAAAATATGTCACCAATGTAGAATTGAAGGACACATCTTGAAGACATGTCCGAAGAAAAGAAAGAGAAATCAATCGGCATATTCATCTACAGAGCGAACTTCGCAGATTCAAAAGCCACATCAATTTAATGGAGTTCTCTTAATCCACCAAATGTCCGAACCACAAAAGCGATTATTCAAGAGAACAATTACATCACGGAACCCTAAGGTGGATCAACAGTCAAAACGACCAACCCCCGACCACGGCAAATCAAGACAACCCAAAATCCGACAAGTTTGGATTCGGAAAGGTGATATTTTTCCTTGTCTTAAGTTTTAGATTGCTTTTGATTGTATGTAGTGCTTTGATCAGTTTTTATTCCTTATATATCTTGATCTTTGCATTACATGGTTTCAATGCTAGTCGTTTTTTATGTTTTGTTTTCAAACAAAAGGGTTTTAATGAACGATTGCGACTTCATTAGTGCATTGAACATCAAAAGGGTTTACTTTCATTCACTCCTAATTAATTTTATATTAATTATCAACTTTACTCCATAATCATTATCTTTGAAGATATTTCATTATAGGAGTTTTTGATATTTATATTCATCAAATTTTAGTAATTATGTGTGATCTTAAGATGCTCAACCTATCTCGGTTGTGTGAATTCATTGTGATGAATATGAGACAACAAATAGACTAAAATTTAGGATTTAATTCTTTCATGTAAGAGATTACATTCTTACAAGGGTAAATAAATAAGATAAAAAAGATGTGGAAAGAGTTACATTCATAAAGGAGTGTGAAAACTACCACCATGTGATGA
The DNA here is from genome assembly GCA_029168755.2 of Tillandsia fasciculata. Classification (NCBI taxonomy): domain Eukaryota; kingdom Viridiplantae; phylum Streptophyta; class Magnoliopsida; order Poales; family Bromeliaceae; genus Tillandsia; species Tillandsia fasciculata. The sequence goes on from CM054945.1 coordinate 7,097,389, forward strand.
CCTGGATCTCTGCGAAGGTCTTGCGGAGTGAATTGTGGCTTATGGAGGCCTATGATGTGTGTTGGAGATGGTTGCGCGCAAAACAGACCTCAGAATTGAACCAAGCGTGAAATTTGGATTAAAAATACCTGTCCGGATGCCTTCGACAAATTTTATTAGTGGAATTTGGCAAAACGGATATCGGATTTGGACTCAACGTGTGAAAACGATGAAAATGGACTATTTATTTGTATTTTTCGGAGCCCGGATGCCAAAACACGAATTTCGAGGCCAATGTTACTGTTCCGGCGGCAGGGCAGCGCCGGCGGCAACGGGCAAGCGGCGGAGCACGGGCAGGCTCGAGTAGGTTCGGCGCGCGGGTAGGCCGGTCCACGGGCCATGGGCGTGCACCGGGCGGAGCCAACGCAGCGCTAGCCACGTGGCGCGCTATGATTCGCCGCAATCAGCGCAGTGTTGGGCGCTGATTGGCGGCGTGTACGGTGGCACGCGGGCGGCCGCCCGCGTCAACAAATGCGGGCACCACGCGGTGCCCCGCAAGCGGGTCCCCTCCTACTGTTTCGTGCAGTGGCACACGCGGCGCCCCATGGTTGGTGGGCGCCGGTGTCCCGTGTTCGGCCGGATTTTTTGTGAGGAGCCCAAAATGGAGTTGCCATTGATCCTCTTGCCTATTTAAGCCACTTCTCTCCCTCTATTTTCGAATTTTTGGAGATCCTTTAGAGCTCCTCTTTTGATAGAGTTCTTCTTCTACGAGTCCTCCACATTCTGTAGAATTTTGGAAATTTTTGGAGTCCGCAACATCGATGTATTTCCCGTTTCGGCGCGCTTCGACGTTTCTTTTTTCGGTGGTTTTCTCCGTCGCAGTTTCTTCCGTGGACTCCCCTGGACAGACCCGAAGGAATTTTAAGCCGATTTCTACGGCAACATTTCCGCGAGAGGTAAATCTTCGTTTTTCGTGTTTACTGCTCCTCTTATTTTTGGGGTTTTATTGGGGTATTCGGAGCATTTTTGAACCCCTTTCTTGCTGCTGGTTTTCCTGGACCCCCCGAGATTGTTAGATTTTTATCTCCGTGCTCCGTTATTGGATTTCAGCCTGTGAGGACTCGATTGATATCTACGCTTCACAAGGATCGCAGTCATATTTTTATTGGAATTTTTGGAGATCATCTCGCAAGCGATATTTTGGCTTCTTTCGGATTGATCTTTCCACAGATTTGTGATCGTATGGATTTTTGCTTACCGCGATGTTTGGACTGTATCTTTGTGCCCAGGAGGAGTTTTCAGGTGTTTTTGTACTCGTTGAAATTTTGACAACCTGAGGATTACCTACGTTCAATTTGGACCTTGGATCGACACACACTTTCATGTGGGTTGCTTCGTCTCCAAAACCGGTGGACGGTTTTCTAATTCTATTGAATAGAATTGCATGTATGATTGCGAGGGAGTTAGGAAGCATGTTAGAGTGAGAGATGATACTTTCTTGTGTTGTTACTAAGTTCATGTCGACTAATGCTTCCTAGTTGTATTAACAAATGTTATTATTGAAACTTGACCTAGCACCCTGTCATATGATGTATGTTCAACCAGACTAGTAGAAAACTCTCACTTGGGCTAGGTTTGTTTATACTTTAGACATCCACACTTTACATTCTATCCCTGGACATAGTATTTTTCTCGCCCAGGTAGTGGGCTGAGTGGTCGGGATTTCTCTTAGTGTAGGATGCATGTTACACTCGTGCTTGGCGGCCGAGTGGAGTCTGGTAGATGTAGCTAGTTTTGTATCAGTGACGGGAACCGTTTGGGTAAACGGTGGTCCCAGGTTGTCGAGTTCTTCGATTTATTTGTCGCCACTGTGTTCGTGGCAGTGGTGTACCAGTGATAGCAGGACCTTGAATCCAGAATTTTTTTGGACATACATGATTTCAGTAAACCAATATTTTTCTTCCAAATGTCGAAGGGTCGCCGGAGTCTGTTCTTGTCTGATTGGGCGAAGGCATTAGCCCTTAGGGGTTTGGGAATAAAACTTGTTTTCTAACTGATTTTCCTAAAATAGCTAAAATTCATTAAAATGGGTTTCCTTAAATCAAGATAGTTTTACAAAAATGAATTACTTTTAGTCGTTACCCTGCGTGGGTTCGAGTGAAAATGGTTTTCGGTAATAAATATCACCTTTTCTGTAAACTTCTTCACCCGAGAGAGTTCGAGTGATCTGGATTCTAAGGGCTGCCTTTTTTTTTGGGGTCAAGAACAACGAGAGGCTATGCCTAGAGCCTATTGTTGTTTGAATTGGGTTGTAGATTCTAGTCTTTCGGAGTTTTCGGACCCTTCATTGTTGTCGGTTGTGGAGTATACCCAGCTAGTGAGTTTGCATGTTGAGTTGATGTCCTATTTTGGCAGCCGTTGCGTTGACGGCGGTCTGGCCTGGCTGTCGAGTATTTCCAGCCCGTGAGTTAGAGATGTGATGTTGGTTATTATCGATCTTGTTGATCGTGGATTTGGATTATAGCTTGCATGAGCCACATTGAGCTCTACAGAGATGCGCGGATACTTTCCTTGGTGGGGTCGCGCCCCTCGAGTGCGGCTCCGGAGCTGGGCCTGTTACTTTGCTATCACGACTTGTCGACGCAGTCCTTCTAGCTGGGCCAGTTTTGGCAGTCACGGACGCCCTACGTAAGTCCAGTCCTCTGTGGATGTAATGGCAGTAAGTGGGCGCAGGTTTGACTGGACCCTATGTGGCAGTCACTGTGATTGGGTTGATTGAGTATATTGGGTTAGAGTCGATGCATCATTTTCATCTGTATCACCCTTTGAGCATTGTAGATAGAGGCATGATAGCTGTAGATTTCCTTCCAGCTTATCTTTACATTATTTCAGTTTTTATGTTATCTTATGCCTCTAGTAGACTTAGTGGGTAGACCGTCGGGCTTGGTGGCGATACCCACTGAGAACTACGTGACGGTGTAGTTCTCACACCCGCTGTGGTGACAGGTTTTTCCGAGGTAGCTGTTCCGGCTTCTGTTCGAGCGGAGACAGCAGTTCGAGGTGAGGGTGTCGCAAGCTAGTTCCATACCCATCTTTGGAGTATAGTGGTACCTTTTTTGGAGCTTTGTAGTATAGTCTGCTGGATTCTAGTAGATAGTTACTTTTGAGAGTTTTATTTTTGAGAGACTTATGTATTGTGAGGTTCAGATCTGTACTATTTGGAGTTGTACATTTATGTTTCAGTAGTTTATTTTACAGCTCTGATATTTGTATAGTCGTAGTTTTATCTTTTGTAGGTTAGACGCTTCATCCATACGGGGCTTTCCGTATGGGCGGCGGATCTGTTGGCGAGCCCGGGTCGCAGTTTCGATCCTGGGGCGTGACACACCACATGTTGGAAAGAGCTGCCACCTCGGTCGTCCGGTAAGTGTGTGAAGCTACCACATATTTTGGATGCTTGATAATATTTTTGGTAAAATTTTTAGATAAAGCATTCGGAGATATATATATTCAAATTTCTTATATTTTTTATCAATCTCCTAGTTGATATAAGGTGGGATAGTGGAAAGATACTCAAAGAGCCACCCTTAGGTATTTTTGTGCTTATCTCAAATTTGAAAGGGTATTGATCAAATTCATGTCATTTGGAAATCTCTATAAGTCATTTTTGATAATCCATTACATTTTGATAAAGTTTGGATCTCTAGATTATTTTTGATGACTTGTGTTTGACGTATATAAAATGAAAAACGGTTATAATATTTTATCTTTATTTTTCATGATTAAGGAGTAAATCTTTTTAATTTTTGTAAAATTAATTGGATTGAATGACATCTGTGTGATCTCATAATATTCAAGCACTCAAATTGATTTGCTTGATTTCATGCAAATCGGTATTTGAAAGATTTCAAATTTTGGATTTATTTCAAGAAATTTATATTTTTTGCTCTGGGGTACCGGTACTCCCCTTTCGGTACCAAAACGAAATTCCCGGAATACTGTTTTTTATCCGGAACCCAAAACTGGTTTTTAATGTTTTTTTATTGGGTACCGGTACGCCCATTCGAGTACCGGTATGCGATCTATATTTTCGTTAAATACCGGAACCGAGTCTTATTTTTCTCATTTCTTCCTCAACAAAAACTCTCCCCTTCTCGCAAAAACTCTTCGACAAGGAACTTCGTCTTTGAGTCTTCTTTGATATTTGGGATCCCAAAATTTTTTTGGAAGTCGTTTCCTCAGTTTCCTCCTCGACATTGCGAGCTTCGACGTGCCTTCGATACCGATCTTCTCCGTCAAGGCTTCGTCCACAGGCTCCCCTGGGCTGATTCGAGGGAGTTTTTGGCTGACTTTTGCGGCATCGTTTCAACGAGAGGTAGATCTTTGATTTTTGTGTTTATTGCTCCTCTCAGTTTTGGATTTTTATCAGGGTTTTTGGAGCATCACTGAACCTCTTTCTTGCTGCTGGTTTTTCTGGACATCAGAGCTTGTTTGATTTTTATCTTAGTGCTCAGTTATCGAATTTCAGCTCGTGAGGACTCAATTGACATCTACGCTTTCCAAGGACCACAGTCGTATTTTTATTGAAATTTTTGGAGATCATATCAAAGGTGATATTTTGACCTCTTCTGGACTGAATCTCCGCAGATTTGTAATTTTTGGGATTTTTGTTTACCGCGGTGTTTGGTCTATATCTCAGCGGTCGGGAGGAGTTTTCTGGTGTTTTTGGGCTTGTTGGGATCATGGGAACCTGAGAAGTATCCCCGTTCAGTTTCGGCTTATTCGGACTTCGGATCGACACGTGCTTTCAGGTGGGTTTCTTTCGTCTCCAAAATCGGTGGACGGTTCTCTAATTCTATAAGATAGTGAGCATGCATGTTTGTGAGATGAGATAGAAAGCATACTTGTGAGAGATGGATGTTTCCTGGTATTGATATTGAGATCATGTTGGTTAATGTTCCGTATTTTACATTCAGTTAAATTTAATGTTATTATTGGAACCTTGACCTAGCACCCCGTCATATGTTGCATGTTTCAACCAGACTAGTAGAAAACTCCAACTTGGGCTAGTTTATTTATGCTTTAGACACTCCCACACTTGTATTCGTTTTTCCTGGACTTAGAGTGTTCCTCGCCCGGGTAGTGGGCCGAATGGTCGGGTTGTTGGGGGATTCATGTTACACTCGTGTCTGGGGGCCGAGTGGAGTCTGGTAGCTGTGGTTAGATCAGTGCTAGTCTTGAGAGTCGTCTGAGTCGACGGTGGGTCCCGGCTGTCGAGTATTTTCAGACAGTGAGTTAGAGATGTGATTTGGGTACTATTGATCTTGTTGATCGTGAATTTGGATTATAGCCTGCATGAGCCATATTGAGCTCGACAGAGTTGCACGGATACTTTTCTCGGTGGGGCCGCGCCCCTCGAGTGCCACTCCGGAGCTGGGCCTATTAGTTCGCTATCGCGACTTATCGACGCAGTCTTTCTGGCTGGGCCCTTTTTGGGCAGTCACGGACGCCCTATGTAAGTCCAATCCTCCATAGATATAATGGCAGTAGGTGGGCGCTGGTTTGACTGGAACCTTTGTGGCAATCAGTGTAGATTGGGTGATTGTTTCATCGAGAGATAGTAGATACATCATGTTTCAACTGTATCACCCCTTGAGCATTTAGATAGAGGCATAGTAGCTATTGAGTTATTTCCAGTCTTTCCTTTTCAGTACTGCATTTGTTACTTTATGCCTCTAGTACACTTAGTGGGCAGACCGTCGGGCTTGGTGGCGGTATCCACTGAGAACTACTGTTGGTTGTAGTTCTCACACCCGCTGTTGGTGACCTTTTTCCAGGGACTTCTTCTCCAGTTCCTGTTGCTCCAGTTGCTGCTCCATCTGACCGATGTAAGGGAGTCGCGAGTTAGATCCCTACCCGTTTCCAGCGAGAGAGTAGATGTACCTCTTTTGGTGGTGCTTCTAGTACTGTCAGTGGTTTAGAGATATCTTATATTTATTTTACTTGAGTTGAGAGTTTTATTTTGGAGAGACATTTGTATTATGAGGACCTAGACATGTATTATTTGGAGTTGTGTTTATTTTATTTCTGCAGTTTACTTTTTCGCTCTGATATCTGTATAGTGGTTAGTATTATCTTTTGCAGGTTAGTCGCTTCATCTATACGGGGCTTCCCGTATAGGCGGCGGATCTGTTGGTGGGCTCGGGACGCAGTTTCGACCCCGGGGCTTGACAGTTGTGATTCCAGTCTGGACCGTGATGCAGAAAAAATTCTATTATAATCAGTTTTTGATTCTTATCTTATTTCTAATAATTTCTAACCTATAAATAAACCCTAGAGGTGTTATTTTAATTAATCCACAAAATAAAAAAATATAGAAGAAAAGAAAAACAAGCTCTAACCTAGATTTCTTCTTTTCGATCTCTTGATCGTATTTTCGATCAAGAAAATTTATCGATTTGATTCTTGGGTTTTTCAGCTCTTTATTCATTTCAAGAATCAAATTGATTAATGCTTAGACGGTATTTTTCTTATCTATATATGATTTTCTAAACATTCAAAATCACCACTACAAATAAACTGGAGCACGACAAAGGTCTCTCAAAGTACAAGCCTGAACCTCACTACAAAGGTCTCTCAAAATAAAACTCTCAAAAATAAAAAGGGGGTACATCTACTCTCTCAAGAAGACGACTGGTAGGGATCTATCTCGCGACTCCCTCACCTCGATCAGCAGGATCAGCAACTGGAGCAGCAGGAGCCGGAGTAGAGGTCCCTGGGGAAAAAATACACCACGGTGGGTGTGAGAACTACATCCCACAGTAGTTCTCAGTGACAATAAGCCCGACGGTCTGCCCACTGAGTCTACTAGAGGCATGAAGTAACAAAAGTAATACTGAAATGAAAGAGCTGGAAAATAACTCTACAGCTACTATGGCTCTATCTAAATGCTCAAGAAGTGAACAGATGTAAACATGATGCATCTACTAACTCTCAAATATAATCACCCAATCTACGCTGACTGCCGCATAGGGTCCAGTCAAACCTGCGCCTACCTACTGCCGCACATCCACAAGAGGACGGGTCTACCGTAGGGTATCCGTGACTGCCAAAACTGGCCTAGCCAGAGGGACTGCGTCGACAAGTCGCGATAGTAAAGTAACAGGCCCAACCCGGAGTGGCACTCGAGGGGCGCGACCCCACCGAGAAAAGTATCAGCGCATCTCTGTCGAGCTCAATGTGGCTCATGCAAGCTTTTGGGAACACAACTCCCTCAGTAAAACATGCGGAGGAAACTAACCAGGGCCCGAGAGTTCCAAAAGACCAACACCTACAACCCTATCAAACAAGAACAGGTTCCAGGCACGGTCCCCGTAGCTTTCGTCTCGAAACAAAAACAGAAAAGGCCCCTAGAAAGAATAACGGCTCGACATGCAACTCATTAGCCGGATATACTCCACAACAGGCAACAATGAAGGGTCCGCGAACCCCGAAAGACTAGAACCTACAACCCAAATCAAACAAGAACGGCTCTAGGCATAGCCCCTAGTTGTTCTCGACCCAGAGAAAAGGCAGCCCTTAGAACCCAGACCACTCGAACTATCTCGAGTGGGTAAGTTTATAGGAAAAGGTGACATTTATTACTAAAAGCCATTTTGATCTGAGAGAAATCCATGTTTAATGATTTTTAGTTCTTTTTAGGAAAAAGTTTGAAAACAAGTTTTATATCCAAACCTCGAAGGGCTAATGCCTTCGTCCTATCAAATAAGAACAGACTCCGGCGACCCTACGATGCTTGGAAGAAAATATTGGTTGACTAAAATCATGTATGTGTCCAAAAAAGTTCTGGGTTCAAGGTCCTGCTATCACTGGTACACAACTGCCACTACCACTGTAGCGACACCCAAATCGAAGAACACAACGTCTCGGGACCACCGTTTACCCAAACGGTTCCCACCATAAATAAACGACTAGCTATATCTACCAGACTCCGCTCGGCCCCCAAGCACGAGTGTAACATGCATCCCACACTAAGAGAACCCGTCCACTCAACCCACTAACCGGGTAAGGAAGACACTATGTCCAGGAATAGAAGAACAATGTGGATGTCTAAAGCATAAATAAACCTAGCCCAGGTTAGGATTTTCTACTAGTCTGGTTACACATGCAACATATGACGGGGCGCTAGGTCAAGTTCCAATCATAGTAATGAGTTTAACTAAAGCAGGATCAGGATATAGCAACTAACAAGATATCAAACATGATACAGGAAAGATAACATCTCCCTCTCTAACATGCATCCTAATCCATCTCATACATGCATGTTCCTATATTATAGAATTAGTAGGAAATCCACTAGTTTTGGAGGCGAAACAACCCACCTGAAAGTGCTAAACTGTCCAAAATCCCAACATGCAGAAACTGAACCGGGACAATCTACAGATTCTCACAAATTTATCTGCCCCAAAACTCCCACAAATACCCCTAGATACAAAAATATAGTCCAATATTACAATTTATACAACATTCCAAGAGTGCTGTCCAAGATGAAACTTTAGTCCCAAAGAAGCAATATTTTCACCTGCAGAAAGGCTCCAAAAAAATCCAACAAAAATACCGCTGCGATCGTCGCGTCGAGCCCTTCGAAACGATTACCTGCACGTCTCAATCTGAGTTTCCTACATCAAGATAAAAATCCGACAAAGTGAGCCTCTCAAAAGAATCCTGTACAAAATCTGTAGCACTTAGCTCTGGAAACAGAGATTTTTCACCTTCGGAGAAAACTCAGAAAAATTCAGAAAAATTCGAGGACATTCCTTGCGATATGTAGTTGCAAAACGACTATTGGCACGCCTCCATCCGATGCCTGTGCGGGGAGATATCGTCGAAAAACCAAGGTGCTGTCCATAACTCCGCGGTAGAAGATGGGTCATAAAAAGGCTCGAAGAACTCCGAGAAAAACTTGAAAAGAGGGAAAACTTAAATCACAAAGATCGTAGCCCTACCTGTCATGAAGCCAACGGCACAAGAATCGACGAAAACGGTGGTCGGAGTAAGCCGAGGGAGTCCTCGCACCGAAACACGACGAAGGAGGTCACAAATGAACGAGCATCGTGCCGTGCCGTAAAAATGGAAACCTCGAAGTGTGTGCCACCAAAAAATCACAGGAATCCACAAATAGAAGTAGCTCTGGTAGAGGAAGAATTTTGCTGGGGTTGCACTGCGAGAATCCGAATAGGGAAAGAGTTCCCTGGGCTAGAACAGGGCCTACTTATAGGCTGGGAAAACAATTGAATTAATTCCCAGGGTGTCCCTGGTTTCGGGCGCCCGAAACATTCGGGCGCCGAAAACCGGGTGCAGTGGACCAATCAATCAGCGTCCGAAACGTCACGGGTGTGCCACGTCAGCGCAAAACAGGCTACAACCGGCACTGCCAACCGCCTTGCGCCGCGTGGCCACCCAGGATGCCTGACGCGTGACGCGCCCGAGCGCGGGAAATGCGTCAACCCGCGCCCACGTGCGCGCCTGCGCCGCCGCCTACGCCTCTACGAGGCACGCATCCCGAGGCCACCCCCGCCTGCTCCGTGGACCGAGCGCGCTACACCGCACCAACCACATGCTGCCACGTGTCCCCCCCAGCCCACTGTACACCCGCGCTTTTCCCGTGGACCTCGCCTGCTGCGCCAGCCAATCGGGAGCCGCCACGTGTCCCGCGCCCGGGTGCACGCCTCCACGGTGGACCGAGCGGCTGCGCCTCAGCCTACCGCCGCGCTCCGCCGCCCGCCGCCACCGCCGGCGCCTCTTCGGCAGCTTGAATAGTACACCCACACCTCAAAAATCGTGTTTTCGCATTCGGGCTCCGAAAAACATAAGTAAATAGTCCATTCTCATCGTTTTCGCGCGATAAATCCAAATTCGATGTCCGTTTTGCCAAATTCCACCTCCAAAATTAGTCAAAAATTCCCGGAGAAGCAAACTTGATCTATTTTTCGTGCTGGGTCCAAAACTAGGGTTCGATCTTGCGCGCAATCACCTCTAACATACACCATAGGTCTCCAGAAGTCCTCAATCGCACTGCAAACTCTCTGTGGAGATCCGGGTCATCACAGAGTCGTGGGGTTGCGTTATATCACCTTGTATGTATTTAATCTAAGTGGATTTTTTCGTGTGATCGGTCCCGTAGTTTTTTTACTCTAGATGGAATTTTTCACGTAAAATCTTGCGTACTCTTTTTACTTTTTCGCATTGGGTTATTTTTACGCAAAGATTTTTAACATTTTATCGTTTACACCTATTCACCCCCCTCTAGGTGTGGTTCACCTATTTAGATTCTTGGGATTTTATAATCCACACTTGCTTCGATAGAGTTCTTCGCTTCCCTCGCCCACCCCCCTGCAGCTTTAGCAAGCCACGGATGGTTGTCGCGCGGAGGGTTGGCGTAGGCATGTGACGGCGCAGGTATGCGACAACCCCCCCCCCTCGGGCTTCCCTTACTCGCGGATGGCTTCTCTTCGGGCGACTCCCTCAAGTTGTGGCATAGCTCCTGCAAATTGTGGCCGGTTGTGCCCTTGAGGGTTGCTAGAGATTTATAGGTGTAATCCTCCCACCCTCTGTAGCTATGCCTCTTTCCCATGGTTCCTCTTCTCCCTTCCTCTGCTTCAGAGTACTTCGGACTGGTTGTGAGAGCCTCTCTCCCTCGGTTCTAGGTGTACGGCACTCTCTCCTCTCTCCCTCTGTGGCTATGGCTCTCTCCTATGGTTCCTCCTCTCCCTACCTTTGCTTCAGAGTGCTTCCTAGAGGTACAAATGTCCATCAAAATATGTTACGGTGAGTAGGCCTATTCCCTCTGCATCTTACTTCTTCTCAAAATGTTCTATATATATATATATATATATATATATGCATGCATATGTGAAGAGAACCCTCTTTCTTTCATCTCTAAGCTAAATATCTAAGGTTTGTTCTGAGATTTAGTATTTGTGAATAGAAAAAGTTCTGCCCATTTACAGAAGAAATTAATGTTCAGTGCTCTAATGTTCTTCCAGGGTATTTCCTCATTTCTTATGGTGTTCTAGATTTTTTTTTGGATTGACCTACACCCTCCTATCTTCTAATCCCAAGGTCAGCTTTAAGTTTTACACTTTTCTTTTCTAGGTTTGTGTTTGGATTGGCCTACACCCTCCTATTGTGTTCTTTTTTTTTTTTTTTTTTTTTTTTTTATGCAATATTCTCCTAGGGTTAAGAAGAATAGCATTTCAAGGATAATTGCTTTTTGTGTTTGCCTGTGTACCAGTAACTTATGCAATATTCTTCTAGGCCTAAAAAAAAAGGGGCGTCGTACATGTGCTTAGAGAATTAGCCCTCCCCCTTTTGATATTTTAGCATATTGTCTACTAATGTTCATATTCTTCTAGGTCAACCTTCTCTTTTTTGTTGTTTTGTTAGGTTGTCTGCTAATGATCATTTCGGATAATAGTTGATTTCCCATGTATTTCTTGAGAAAGTAAAAATATATTTTAAAGGATAGTTGCTTCTTACTTTGGGTTAATATTTGCCTTCCTATTTATTTAGACTTGAGAGATTACAAAAGTTGATTGTTTCTAGTTTCTGGTTTTGAATGGCTGGCCTTTTAATTTGAGTTGCCTTTACCTATATCTTCTATATGAAAGTTATGGCTTTAAATAAGTTGACTGTTTCTAATTTGTGGTTTTGAATGGTTGGCCTTTTAATTTGAGGGGTCCTAATCTTCTAGGCTAATATGCAATAAAGTGATGGTTTTAAGTAAGTTGAGTGTAGAGTACCGGGACTTTGTAGAGTGCACCGACCTCGTGAGATGGCGTGGTGCAGAGAGATCGCCTTGGGCGAGTTCCAATTGTGGTACATCTGTGTTCGGAGTGTTTCGGATCGACACAGAATCCATTGGGATGGAAAGTGAGTTAGCGGCGTCAAACTTGGAAGCCCAGTTGAATCAGTGATGTCGGGGCATTGTGTACTTGTAGAGTATTGGTTTGGATAGAAAACCGACTCCGCGGTTGTACATAGAAATTTGGAAAGTGTTGGGACACGTGTATCTTCAGGTTACAGCGGAGTTCGGGTTGACTCGGACTGATGCGGAGGCCCCGAAGACAAAAGTGAGTTGGACTTGGCAAGTAAGGATTTTCTGGTGAGAGCACCGGATTGTTGGATTGAGTGCACCGACCCCACAGTTGAGCTTTCTGGGTGGGAAAAGCCTTGGACATGGGTACTTTATGTTTACAGTGGGGTTCGGGAGATTTTTGAGTGATGCGGAAGCTTCTGGGACAGAAAGCGAGTTGATGGCGAGAGAACCGAAGCTTCAGATTTCGGATCAGCCTGGGGAGCTTGGTGTTTCGGAACTGGGTATTGTGTTCCGGAACTGAGGGCTGGGTTCCGGAAATGGGAGTTTTGTACCGGAACCCAATGAGGATTTTAGCTTGAGTACCGGAACGTGAGTGTGGGTACCGGTACTCAATGGTGGATTTATCAGAGTTAGCTCTCGGGTTGGGATTTTTGAGCCTAGGTACTGGTACGGGAGCCCAAGTATCGATACTCAGCCCCCAGATATTTATGAAAGCAAGGGTAAAATGGTATTTTCATATTTCTTTAAGTTACCCTTCACCCTGGTTATTATATAGGAGCCTCTCCCCTGCTTCTTCTCTTCGACAGAGCAAGAAAGAAAGAAAGAGAGTGAGAAAGAAAAGAAAGAGAAGAAGATAAAGAGAGTAAGGGAGATTGAGAGGGAGTTGATGCAGCTTGGTGTTCCTGCAGCTTGGAGTGGAGCGGAGTCGCGCGCGCGTCGGCCACATGTATGAGGTAAGCCGGCAGATTTTTGTACTTGGGTTTTTGGATTCTTAGATGGATTTTTGGATGAGGTTTTGAGCTTATTGGATTATTCTTTCCATCTTTGCACTTGTGCTATGAGCTTGTGGATTTTCTCGGCGCGGAGTCGAGGCGTGTGTGCGCGCGTGCGTGAGTGTGTGTGTGCGTGCTGTGGGATGGCCGCGGAGAGGACCGAAGCGCGCAGAGGTTGTGCCGAGGTGCTTGCGATGCTGCTGTGAGCTTCGGCGGAGTTTTTGGAGCGCTCGGCAGTGTGCGCGCGCGCGAGGGCATTTTCGACAAATTGTGAGTTTGGCGCTACACCGACTTCGGCTTTGCCTGCGGAATGCATTTGAGGTGGGTTGGAATTTCTTCGAGATTTATGGAATGCCCTCTAATGCTTCTGTAAGCATATTGATCATGTTTAGCTTAATTATTGTATATTGATAAATCTGATAGTTGCCTAGAAAATTGTAGAAAGACTTTCATGAGCCCCAGACATTTTTAGTATGATCTAGAGGTTATTTGACACTAGACTGCATATTCTTTTGAGATTCAGGTTGCATCTGGACCTTCATAATATTTTAGTACCCAGTTTTAAGTAAAACTTCGTTTTAAAAGGATTTTTTTTTAATATTGAGAACATTATGAATGGTCCAAATTGTTCGAGTTGTATGAGTACTCGTGCTAGAGGGCCGAGTGTATTTTTAGAGCATCGTGCGTCGAGTTTCTAGTGTCATGAGAGTTCTTCTTCCTTGTTGGGATGATTCTAGATCTTGGGCTGTGTCTTCCTGATTCAGATGTGGAGATGGTTCTCCGTCCTAGCTTTGAGAGTTTTGGGGTTCTGGCAGATCGAGTCGTGGAGGTTTCCCGACTTAGCCATGGGTTATGCATTATCAGATTGAGTCGTCGAGGTTTCTCCGACATAGCTTTGAGATTGTTGGGCATTTTCTGATTTAGTCGTGGAGCCTTTCTCCGACTGAGTTATGCTATCTGTTTGATCGTGGATCATAGCCTGCATGTGCCGCTTATGAGACAGTGAGACAGATGTGATACTTGAGTTCGGTGGGGTCGCTACTCTCGAGCTACGCCCCGGGTGCGTGTTGATGATGCGACTAGTTGATACACTAGAGTTCGCTTGAGATTGAGATAGTCCGTGTGGGACGCCCTATGTAAGTCCCGTCCCAGTGGGGATGAGGTGGCAGTAGGTTTGGCGCAGGCTTGACTGGACCCTATGAGGCAGTCATTGAGATTGGATGATATTGAGAGAGTGATTGCATAGCATGTTCATAGATGAGTTTTCCTTTGAGCATGGTACTTGAGGCATATTATTAGTAGTGAGAATGTATGCATAGCAGGGTCAGAGTAGAGTTCCTTGAGCATGATGTTGATACATATTAGCTGTAGTTCCTTTCCTGCTTTCCTTTTATCTATTTGCATACCTATCTGTTGTGCCTCCAGTAGACTTAGTGGGCATACCGTTGATATTGATGACGGTACCCACTGAGATCTACCTTCTGCAGTAGATCTCACACCCGCTGCGGTGACAGGTTTTCTGAGGCTGCTGTTCCGGCTTAGCTCGCGCGGAGACAGTTGATCAAGGTGAGAACGTGGCCGAGTAGTTCCTTACCAGCATTTTGAGTCAGAGGTAGATGTACCCTGTTAGCTTTATGATTCTACTTTTGTACTGGACAGTCTGAGAGTTGGGTGAGGCTTGTATTTTATTATTTATTTGAGAGACCTGTATTGAGGATTTGTGTATTAGTGGAGATGATTTTCTTATATCAGATGTTCAGTGTTGACTTCTTTAGCTTTTGGTTTTTAGTCTCAGCTTTGATACAAGTTTTAGTTTTAGATCTGACTTGCAGGGTAGTCGCTTCATCTGTGCGGCAGTTTTCGTACAGATGGCGGATCTGTTGGCGAGCCCGGGGCGCAGTTTCGACCCCGGGGCGTGACATTGAGTGTTTCTAATTTGTGACTTTGAATGGCTGGGCTTGTAAGTTTTAAGCAAGTTGAGTGTTTCTAATTTGTGACTTTCAATGACTAGGCTTTTAATCCGAGAGGTCCTAATCTTTAATCTTAGGGGTCCTAATCTTCTTGACTAATATGTGAAGTTTGTATTTAAACAAAGGGTTAATATGTTACCTTTATATTTAGTTAGCAAAAAGGGTTCATAATCTAATTTGTGCCTTTGATGTAATTTGTATTTTTGAATGACTCGGCTTTTATATGAAAGTTATGGTTTCAAATAAATTGGTTGTTTCTAATTTGTGGCTTTATGTGATTTTCCTACTTGGTTTATCAGCATCTTCTCTATGAAAGTTATGGTTTTAAGTAAGTTGAGTGTTTCTAATTTGTGACTTCGAATTGCTGGGCTTTTAAATTTTAAGTAAGTTTAGCCTTTCTAATTTGTGACTTTGAATGGCTGAGCTTTTAATCCAAAGGGTCCTAATCTTCTCCGAGCTTTATACCTGGTTAGCAAAAAGGGTTCATAATCTAATTTGTGCCTTTGATATAATTTGTGCCTTCGGATGGCTAAGCTTTTATATGAAAGTTATGGTTTCAAATAAATTTGTTGTTTCTAATTTGTGGCTTTGAATGGTTGGCCTTTCAATCTGAGGCCTGCTAATCTTCTAGGCTAATATGCAATTTCTCTGCTTGGTTTACCCTTTTAATCTGAGGCCTCCTAATCTTCTAGGCTAATATGCAATTTCCCTACTTGGTTTACCTGCATCTTCTCTACGAAAGTTATGATTTTAAGTAAATTGAGTTTTCCTAATTTGTGACTATGAATGGCTGGTTTTTTAAGTTTTAAGTAAGTTGAGTGTTTCTAATTTGCGACTTTGAATGGATGTGACTAATATGTGAAGTTTGTACTTGCGTTTTGTAATACTCGAGAAATTCGAGTTTGAATTTGAATTCGAAATTCGAAAAAAACCCTAAGTGGTATATAGACTAGAGTGCATTGAGCCCTATATGTGCATGTATAGAAGTGGATAGTACGGACATAAGTGAATAGTAACCCGTTGAGAACTTTGATTTTCTGATCGAAGTCGGCCAATACGACCTATCGAAGTTCGAATCTGACGATCTAGGTAGTCGATTTGAACGGTTTCGACATTCTGAGTGTGATGATCCGGACTCCCGCAGGAACTGTGCAATATTAAACAGTGACTGCAGGGAGCTTATACGGTGCAACGGAGCTTGTAGAATCGAAATTGGACCTTAAAAATAGACTCGGCGCGAAAATCAAAGCAAATGGGCTTTTTCGGGAGCTTTCGGCAAAATTTCGGATGAGAATTTGGCAAAACGGACGGCGGATTTGGACTCAGCGCGCGAAAACGATCAAAATGGTATATTTACTTTTTTTTTCGGCGAAAAATTACTGTTCACGCCGGAACAGTAATTCCGGCCGCCGGCGGCGGCCGGCGGCGACCGGCGGGCGGCGAAGCAAGGCAGAAAGCGGCGGCGCGCGGCGTGGGCAACGCGGGCAGGCGCGCGGGAGCGCGGTCCATGGGCTTGGCGTGCACCAGGTTCACGGAAAAATAGGGTCGCCACGTGGCGTTCTCCTATTGGCTGGCCGGCTTCTAGAAGGCCTCTGGGGAGGTGACACGTGGCGAGATCCGATTGGCCGACATTTTCCGGAAAACCCGGAGCGGGGACCGGGCATGTGCACCACGTGGACACTTGGCAGATTCTGAGTGGTCCTTGCACGACTGTTTCCTGTTTTGTGGACATGTGGCGCAATCAGGTTGGTCCATTTCGGTGTTTCCTGTTTTGCCCGATCCCGTGTGGGAAGATTCCCTTGGCCTATTATAAATAGGATTCCCCACCCCCTCCCATTCTCACCTCGGTTTCCGAGCCGTAGAGAGAGAATCAGAGTTTGGGCCCTTTAGGAAAATTCTTCCTCTCTCTCTTCTCTCTCTCTCCTAAAAATTTTAGAATTTTTGGAATTACCGATAGTGAGTTATCTGCGACGCGGCGCACTGCGACGGTTTTCTTTTTCGGCCCATTTTTCGTCGCAGTTCAGTCGAAAAATCCCTATGGGCTAATCAGGAGGAATTTTTGGACGATTTTTGCGACAGCGCGTTCCTAAGAGGTAAGGCTTCGATTTCCGTGTTGATCACTTTGCTCCATTTCACAATTTTGGCACAGTTTCCGAGGCCTCTTTGGCCCCCCCTTTTGCTATGGTAATTTCTGGACAGTATCGACTTCTCCGATTTTTATCTTGGCGTAGGAGCATCAGATCGAGACGTTTAAAGAGTCGATTTTGATCTACTCTTCGCGAGGAACGCAACCGTGATTTTTCTGGGATTTTTGAAGCTCAGTATAGAGGTGAAAAACTCCTCTTTTCCCGTGCTGTTTGAAAAACAGCAAATATTGTACTTTTTGGGATTTATATTTATACCGGGAGCGTTGTTATGTACAACTGTGCACTGATTTGCAGGATTTGAGGACTGTGGACAGCTAGGAGGCTTTCTGGGGTGTGAGCTGCTCGAGGTGGGCGGTTGCTGCTTACGTCATTTTTGACAAGCTCACTGGGATTATTAGAACTCCCCTAAAATTTAATTGATGAGGACCATTGGGACAAACTAATATGACAATTGATCAGAACCATTGGGACAAACTAATATGACAATTGATGAGAACCATTGGGACATACTAATATGACAATTGATGAGAACTATTGGGACGAACTAATGTGACAATTGATGAGAACCGCTGGGACGAACTCTCCTAAAAATTTAATATAACCCCACAGATTATATGATAACTTATCTTGGGACACTGTGATTGGAATAAAGGCTATAATCTCGCATGCAAATAACTTTTATATCAGTACAGTAAATCAATCTTTTTAAAATAAATATTTGACACTTTTCTACAGCTTTTAAATAGTACAATTGCATGTTGGCTTGGACATCTAGTTAGCCACTATTTATTGCTACACTATCATATTGGGACTTGACATGTTCTATTGCTCTCCTTTGCATTTAGATGCTTGTTGCTCGAGTATGAGCAGGGGTTGGGATAGTGTAGTCGAGATTATACTAGATTGTGGACTTGTAGGGTATTACGGTGACCGCGGACATTAGGCGGTTGACCGGATGTTTATCTTTGCATCAGGTTGAGTCTTGTCGATCTTTGCATCAGATTGAGGGATGGTTTTTCCCACTTTGATCATAGTCATGATCCAGTCCTGCTGTTTTATGGCACTTATGATACTTATCACTGAGATACTTTACTCGTGTGGGTCGCTCCCCTCGAGTGCCCCTCCGGAGTGTGCGCATTTTGAGTCCTTGAGACTCCTATTTCCTATCGGTGTTATGGGCTGGCCAACATACCCGATTTGGCAAGCAAGGCACAGCAGGCAGTACCAGTCCTTACTGGTTCATTGATTGGGTTATTTCAGGCAGGCATGTTCAGGTTTTGATGCATACATCGAGTCACTTCGTTCTACATAGCATTTAGAGGCATAGTAGTGGTGGTTTCCCTTTTTATCAGCAGCCTTTATAGCTTACCACTGTTCTTTCATTTTGCCTCTAGTAATCCTAGTGGGTGCGTCAGAGTTGAGGTTTTACCCACTAGGGGAGGCTACTGGTTTATCTGGTAGTTCTCACCCCCATTGTTATTTTCTGTCTTCTCCTTTATTTTTTTTTGCAGAGTCGTCTGCGGGAGCTGCTAGGCCATCGGCAGCGGATCAAGGTAAGGGGATCGCTGAATAGATAGATCTCCTGTAAGACTGAGAGCTGTTAGATAGATGCTGCACCCTGTCACGCCCCGAGTTCAAAAACCAGCGTCTAAATTTTTTTTTTTTTTAAATCAGAGTTTGAAAACCAGCCAGGGCGCAACAGACCGCCACATATATAGAAGAGTCCCAATCCCCCTTGGGATTGAGCCTTTTCTATATATGCACGGCTAACATGGCAAGCAACATCAGAGTACCATCTAAACTACAACTAATTATTACAATACAATACATAAATTACAACTCTTTTGTTTACAATATTCTTTCCAACTTAACCTTTATTTTATTTACACGGCTGTCCAGGGTCGATCACCTATCTCGATACCTCACCAAACCGCCCCAATGTCTCAGCACCCGCTTGACCTGAAAAACAGTCACCCGAGGGTGTGAGACACACCGGAGTGTATCCCAGTGGGCACGACGAGCCGAGAAATAGCAGATCGTACCTACTGGTATACAATACTAGAGGATAGTAATAGATCATGGGTTAGGATAAAGCAGATATATAACTGGTGCTGTAAAGAAAGCAAAACTCATAATCTGGGTACAAGCATAGGAGATAATTTTAGCAGAATTTAAAAACAGGACAATCATGTATCAGGAAAATCAACGCATCAAGGAGTTAGGACAATCAGCAAGATAACAATGAAACTATAATCAAAGACATCACATAGAATCATATAAAGGTAGATAACTAGAAGCCAGATCAAAGAATCAAGAAAGCATGCTAAAGCAACTTAACAACACATGCATCAAATAGATGAAAACACAAGACCCAATCACAAGCTACCATATTGGCCTTCACAAGACCTCAGGCAAGGCTGCCCACCTGGCACCACCTGGTTGACATTCCCTCCACTGAGGGTCACGGGTTGCAACTGCTAACCACTTTACCGGTAAAGTACACCGCTACGGGTGATCGGTCCGCTGGTGTATGTGAAGAACAACGGTGCGGGCGAATCATATGCAAACGCTCAAACTGGCGGTCCACTGACCGGGTAATCGGCTACAAGCCGGGAAATCCCCACTGGGATGCAAGTGCAAAATCAACTGAATCTCTATTCTCATGCAGGATCAAGGCAAATCTCAACTCAGCATAAGCTCAACAGCAAAACTCAACTCAATCATGCAGACCAACCAAATAATACAAAACTAAACACATATTTTTTTTAAGAAAATTATTTTGAAAAGTCCAAACCTCAAAGAGCATTGCCCTCGTCCTATCAAACAAGAACAGACTCCGGCTACGCTACGAAGCTTGGGTTTCCAAACCTCGCAGAGCAATGCCTTTGTCCTATCAAACAAGAACAGACTCCGGCGACCCTACGAAGCTCGGTAAAAGCATCAGTTAATTAAATCTATGTGTTCAGCAGTGTATCATTTGATCGACAGGACAAGCAGGCTCACCAATCAAACATGGAAATGCTCTAAGATAAGATATAAATACCAGAGGCACTATGAATAATCATGTGAGGCAGAATAGAACTGATAACAGGCATAGCTCAACACCAATCAGCCAGACTAACCCCTTATGCAACTAAACACATGTTTTTAAGAAAACCTTTGAAAACAATAGGTTTTTTTTTGGGTCCCAACCCTCGTAGAGCGTTGCCCTTGTCCTATCAAACAAGAACAGACTCAGGCTACCCTACAAGGCTTGGTAAAAACATTTATTTTAGAAGATCATGTATTTAGCAGCATAACAGGCGAACAACAAGGAAGCAGGCTCAACTATCAGATGACCAAACCGGCATGGCAATAAGTAGAGCAATAATATAACCACTGGAAACAACTAGTCAGCATATATGGTAAAGATCACTAAAGAAGATCATAATCAGGCATAGGAGTGCAACTACGAAATGGCCAATCAGTCAAAACAACTAACAGTAATATATTTTGCAACCAAAGGCAGACAGGCTCAAGATAAACTAGGTTACCAAAAACAGGAGTCCAACCAATACCGTACACCGAGGGCCGAAATGATAAAGCCCGGACCGAAGATAACCCACCTGTCGCTTGCAGGCGAACTTCGACTCCAACTGGACGCTCGAAGACTTTGTCAACCTAAATCAAAATTATGATTAGGGAACAACTCAACCAAACCTATCCCGACATTATTTTTATACTTTTATCACAACACGGGGAATCCAAATTACAACACGGACTCGCACCGTAATTCGTGAAACCGACAATTTTGCCGATTTACGAAACAAGATCCGTTTTCCACTCAACTAGAGTCCTCGGAACTTTAACAAAAGGCTTAGAAGGTACGTATATACTGTCTAAAGACAGCCAGCATGCTACATTTACAACTTAATCCATTATTTTCTCTATAATCGCATTATTACGCTTATTTGAACACTGTTTTGACCCGTTCTTCCAAACCAGGAATCCAAAGACAGCGCCGTAAGTTTCAGCGTGTCCGTTACAACATGACGAAGTCCGTGCTCACCATTTGGAAGCAGCACGAGACCCGAGGAAAAGTTCGGCCCATAAAATTCCTCTCTAACATAGCCATTTTGCATTTTTGTTTCTCCGGGACTTCAGACACCAAATCTGACGCGAGCATCGCGTCCAGTGACCCCAAATTAGCTAGGAATACACTATCGCGACTTTGCTAACAGCCCGGAACATAGTTTTGTTCCAACCTTACTGAAAAAGGTCGATTTCGCTACAACTTTTAATCCGTTCGTCAAACAGACAAACTTTGTATATGGAAGTGTCTCTGGACAGTGCCAGGATCCCAGGGCTCACTCTCTTTTCAGTCCAAAAGTGATGGATCAACCAGATCCAAGTTCCTCGCTCTCTAACACTTTAACCATGCCCCACACACCAATCCACACAGCCAACATTGGGTCTGAAGTGAGCATCAAGCTCAGGGAAATGTGTGTGACAACTTTCATATACAAATCGACCCCTAAATCCATACAAAAATTCTTTGAAGCATTTCCTCGAACATCTAGAGTGCACAACTCATTATCAAACACCTAAGCCTACAACAAGCTTGATCTCAACAAGAGACCACCTGGGGGCTTCTAAGATGGAAAGAAACCTTACTAAAGTTAGTTAGTGGATACCTGGGGGTCCTGCCGGCGACCGGAGGCGGCGGCGGCCGGAGATGGTGAAGCTCGGGCTTCTTCATGGTGCCTCAACAGAGACGGGAAAGCCCACATAACTACCTTCATGCAAATGCATGAGGAGCCTCTACATGATCTCACAAGCTCTTCTGGATCATCCACCGGCGGCGCGGAGCGGCGGTGAGCGCCGGCGATGAGATTTGGTGGAGCTCGGCACCCACCATGGTGCAAACCCGAAGAGAGAAAAACCCACGTTAACCTTCACATGCAAGTGCATAGGGGGCATCAAAAAGACCAAGGGAACTTACCTGAGCCACTCCCCCATCTTGCGGAGCTCCGGCGATCGCCGGAGATCGAAAACGCCAATTCTTGAGGTTTCCGGCCACCTTTAATGGTGGATTCCGGCCGACGAGGCATTGGCCGGCGCAAGATGGATCAAAACTCTCCCCTCGGTCCCCCGGTGCTTGCTGGGTGGTTGGCCGGCGGCGGGGACGCGCGGCGGCGCCGGAAAATAGAACTCCGGCGAAGAACAAGGAAGCCCGGTTCTAGGGCTTCATGGATCTCCGTGGATCTTCGGCCGATTAACTCCAGACTTTGGGAGGAGCTTGCAGCCACCGAGAAGATGGGATTCAATGGACCTGATCCCATTTTAAACGGTTGGATGAGGCCCGGGGTGCATCTCGGTCGCAACAAGGTATTCCGGCTATACTTTGCTCCCGCCGGCGGCCGAGACGACGGGGACGGCTCGGACTTCACAGGGAGGGTCCACTAAAGATCAGGAATATGTTGTTTGGGTTTTGGGGCCATTAAAAACAAATAAATTGTAACCTCCTTACCTTGCCGGAGAGAGAAAGAGGAAGGAGTTGGCCGCGGCGGCGACGGCCGTCGGCATCACCTCGGCTCGGTCGCGGGCACACAAGGAGGCACCCAGTTGAAGCTTGGTCCATCCTAACCTCCAAAACACCTCCTCCCAACCACCAACCCGAGAATAATACCTTATTCTTTATCTTCTTGGGTTGCTCCGGCGACGTGGACGGCAGCCGAGGGTGGCGCGGCGCTTGGAAGATGGAGGGGGGGGGGGTGTCGGTTTCAGAGGGAAGTTGAGGGGGTGGCTAGGGTGTGAGGGAGTCCAAGGGTCATCTACTCCGAATGCATGTATTATAATGCACATTGCAACAAATGCTAAAAGCCCCTTCCTCAACAGCAATTTAAACTTTGGTCCTATACAAAAGTGTTCATATTACACTTAGGTCCCTGCCCAAAGAGTGGCACAATTTCCGAGGCGGAAATTATTGGGTTTTTTCGCAAAATAACCCAATTTTCACTGCATTTCACGCATTTCGAGGAGTTCCGGTCGTCAGATCGAAAAATGGATTTCGTCGATGCGTCCGGAACGTCGAAATCTTTAAGGTAGCGATTTTGGTTTTTCGACGCGACGTCCAGATAAAATTCCGTTCCATAAAAACTGTCCGATTTTACAGTTTTCATGCTTTTCGAGATTCCAGAGCCGTCAAACGAGGTTTTCGTCTGCGCCATTGCGTCCGGAACGACGAGGCCAATAAAAACGACTACCTGGATCACTGAATTCGGATTCCGAACAGTAAAATGGTCCACGTTGCAGTCGACGGGAACCCGAAATTGAGGTTTACTGTTCATGAACAGTGCTCACTTAAAGCACTGTGCGATGGGGTTACTGTTCCATTAATTCCCAATTTACCCGCTTCTTTTATTTTTTTCTGGAAGATCCGACCGTCGGATCGAAAAGTGCTGAATATGAAAACCGCTCGGTTTGACGAGACGATCGCAACGGTCAACTCGGATTTCCATGATCATGCCCGGATTGGGAATTAGCCTTTTTGCCTCGTAATTCGTGCAACTTGCACCCCGGCAATTGATCAAATAGATCAATTTAGATCTTTAGAATCTAACTCCGGCTAAAATTCACCTTTTTATTTTATTTATTAAAAATAAAATATCCGGATTACTACACACCCTTTACTCAGACTGTGGTATTCTCCTTTTATTTTATGTCTGGCTTTCGCCAGCTGGTTGTACTATTTTGGTGAGCTGGGAGATTATTGTACTTATTACAGCTTTATTTGTAGTTCCAGTCTGAGATACTATGTGGTTCTTCTATTTCAGCTCTGTATTCTGCTCTTTTATTGTTCATATTATATCTGAGCAGGCTACCAGCGCTTCGTGTACGCGGGAAATCCCGTATACACGGCGGATCTGTTGACGAGCCCGGGTCCCAGTTTACACCCGGGGCGTGACACTGAGCGCAATGGCATAGTTGAAATCTATGTTCGATGAGTCTAAGTCATCGTAAAGTGTGCCAAATAGTGAATTTAACTATATAAGATGGATTTTAGAATTATCGAAACTCGAATTCAGCGAACCAAAATCACTGATCAATAGGTTTCATCAAGCTGGACGTCGTAGTGCGGTCTATTTGTTGATTTGACGACCCTAGTGCCTTGAAAAGCACAAAATACAACAAATTTTAGTGTCTTTTGTTAAAAGACTGAATATTTTATGTGTTAAAGTGCACCAAACTTGTGGAGAAGTGGTTTCTATGTGATTTGTTCTACAGCCAGGGACCCAAACCAAAATACCTATTGTTTAGGGTCTTCCTAGCATTTTGTTCATGGGATTATATAGCAATCTTGGAGAAGCCCTAAGTGGAAACCTTAGCCGCCTCCCTCTAGGTAACCGCAGCCCCCACGACCCCTATTCTTCCCTCCTCTGTCCTCCCCGAGCTCCAGCACCTCCGGCCGCCGCCCCCATCGCCGAAAAAGTAAGATTATTCATAAATCTTGCTAGATCTTGGGTGGAGGAGTTGAAGTGTCCACCAAGTATCTTCAACTTCCTCTCTGATCGGCCCGCAGCCATCTACAACTCCTGTGAGTGTTTCCCGAGGAGTGCCGCCGTCGGTGTGATGGCCTAGATCCTCGTGTAGCTTATCCCTGTGGTCCGCAGCGAGAAACACATATTATTGGTGTACCGGGTCCATAACGCATCAAACAGACGAGTTAAACGGACTCAGCACGGAATTAGATCATGTTGCCCTTTGGCTGCCTTTGCCGAAAATTTAGAAGTAGTTTCTCGCTAAATGGAGGATGGATTTGGATTCAGCGCGGAAAAATATTGAAAACGACTATTTAGTTGTATTTTTCTGAGTCGGGATACCCAAAAATGGACACCCGAAAGTTTACCGCGCATTTTGGTGCACGGGGGGAGCCGTGGACCGGCGGGGGGTGGGGGTGGGGTGGGGGGGGGCACGTGGCGGCCCCGGATTGGCCGGCGCAGCGTCGCGGTCCACCCTGTGCACCTCCCTCACCTCAGATCCGGCAAGGTAGGCTCACCCTCTCCTCGAGTTTTCTTGCTACCTAAACACCCTGTGCACCTTCCTCACCTCTTGGTGAACCTCCCCAGCCGAACCCCGACCCCCGAGGTGTGCCCAGTTGCCGGCGGGGGAGTTGCACCCGTCGCAACCCTAAAATGGGCCGCCTCATGCGCGCTGTGACGCCCCAATTTCCCAGGGAATCACCCATCCTAGAACTACTCTAGCTATAGCATGCTTAACTCTTTTAACCTCTTGGGTCTTGCTACCACCCAAAATACTATAGCCGGATTAAGAGATTTAGTCCTATTATATTATATTATATATATATATGACTAATACACATTCTAGGGGTGTCACATTCTTCCCCTCTTTAAGCCCTGACGTCCTCGTCAGGCTCAACGACACTCACAAGCACCAGGCGATGTGAGACTCATCTCGCTAGCCTTAGTCGACCTTGTGGGGAGCTACACTCCACCCACAACGGTCATTAGCCGGGGAGCCTCGCTCTACCTGCTATATAACCCTGGTTCAGCCGAGACTCATCTCATATTTCCGGCTGGTGAATGTCTCTGATACCATCTGTGACGACCCGGCCCATTAGCAATGATAACTTGTTGGGGCCCAAACCACAGCCCAAAATGCTTTGTAGTGTCCCAGGTTCCCCAGTGGTTTTTTCCCTGTTTCGGGGTGTGGAACACCTATTATTGGTGTGTTGGGCCCCAACATGTCAAAGGAATGTGTTGATTTGGACTCAGTGAGGAATTGGGATCAAGCCTGATCTTCGGCTGCTTTTGTCGAATTTTAGGAGTGGATTCAGGCTGAACGGAGGCCGTATTTGGATTCAGCGTGGAAAAACGCTTGAAAACGGCTATTTATTTATATTTTTCTGAGTCCGGATGCCCAAAAACGGACACCCGAAAACGGTTCGCCGGGCGCGCTGTTCCCTGTGCGAGGGACACGCGTCGCACCCCGAGCCGGGTCGAACGGCCGCGCGGTCCGGCTGTATCCGCTGTGTGGAGTGGGCCAAGTTGGGCCGGGGCACTGTTTGGGCCCGGTTTCGGGGCCCGAAACTTTCGGGCCCCCGAGAGAGGGACACAATTGGTATTATTCCAATTGTTGGAATTGGCCTATAAATAGGCCTCCCCTCCCCTCCTTTTTCTGGTTTTTTCGAGAGATAGAGAGAGAACCAGAGGGAGAGCATTGAAGCAAATATGTTCCTCTTTGATTTTACATCTCGTGGTGCATTCCCAGATTTTTCGGAGACTCGACAGCGACGATCCAGATTTTACAGTGTGCCTCGATTTTCTCCCATTTTGGCCCGTTTTCGTCACCTTTCAGTCCGAGGAGTACCCTGCGCAGTACAGGAGTCCTTTTTCGACGATTTCTTCGCCGGTGTGTTCCTGAGAGGTAGTACTTCATTTTTCGTGTTGATGATTTTTCCGGATTCCGACTCCTTGGCACGGTTCCCGAGGTGTTTTGACCCTCCTTTTACTGTTTGGAATTTTGGACAGTGGCGACTTCTCTGAATTATATCTTGGTGTAGGAGCATCAGATCGAGGCGTTTAAATAGTCGATTTGGGGCTACTTTTCGCGAGAAACGCAATCGTGATTTTTCTGGAATTTTTGGAGCTCGAAACAGAGGTGAAATGCCTCGTTTTGCATGCTGATTGTAAAAATAGTAAAAATCTGTGTTTGGGACTTGTATTTTTACACCGTGTGCAATGTGTGTTGTTGTAGAACACTGTTTTCGGCAGACTGCATTCTTAGAGGACAGCGGACAGCGGGATATTTCTTCGAGTGTTGTGCACGCTTTTCGAGGTGGGTGGTTGTGTTTCCCTCTTTGTTGACATGCTCACTTGGAGTATTAGAGTTTCCCAATTATATATGTGACGACTAGTTGTTAGTATGTGAACCTGATGCAATGCCCCCTAATTTAATTGATAGTCTTTATGTGATAAATTTGGGACAATAATGTTGGACAATTGCTATATCTTAACCCCGCATGCAAATAAGTATCACATTAATGTTTTAAAATAATTCTTTGCAATAGACCTTACTCACATTTCTAATACTTTTTAAAAGGACAATTGTGTTGGGTTTAGGTTAATAAGGATCTAATAGGGGAAAAAACACCTAGAGGGGGGTGAATAGGTGTAAACAATAAACACTCAAAAAATCATTGTGCGATAAAACCCAATGCGGAAAAATAAAAGAACACACAAGATTTTTACGTGGAAAAACTCCAAACCGAAGTAAAAAACCACGGGACCGATAACACGGCGAAATCCACTAGAATTGACACACGTACAAGGTGATATAGCGTACTCACTGACGACTCAACCTCTTACCATACGCTCCTAGTAGATCTTCTCCGCTCGCTCCACGACGCTTCTCGAATCCACGATCCGCGCCCAACGCTGAATCCACAGCGTCCAACGTCGAGTCCACGACGTCCAACCGAATCCACGGTCTTCACCCAATGGCACGCTTCGAATCCACGAACGCACCTCGCTCCGAATCCACGAGAGCGATAACACCTTGAATCCACAAGGCCACGCGAGTCCACGCGCCGATTTTGGGATAAATCGTTGTTTGTTTGGGTGGTGATGATCCGCCGAATACTTAGATTAAAGATAGATCGGAAATACCATCTAAGTATTCATTGATTTGATTCTACTCAAAATGTGAGTATGGAAAACCTAGAATCAAATCAATCAATATAGATGAAGAACCATTGAATAGATCTAATGATTTCCGTTCTTCTCTATATATGTGGATTTTTCTTTTCGGCTATCTTTTCTTAACCAGCCGATCTATTGCGGATGCCCTAGAAATGAAATGGAAGGGCTATTTATAGGTTAGAAACCCTAGGAAGAATATTCGGATCAAAAACAGCCTTTTCTGGAAAGAAATCCCGACGGCGATCCGGATCAGATTTGGCGATCCGGATTGCAGAAGCACAAACCACGATTTCCAGAAAATTGCCTGTTCGGGATCCGGATCGTAGTCCCCGATCCGGATCGTTCATACAGTTTTACCAGAATATCATGTTCGGGATCCGGATTGCAATTCCTGATCCGGATCGAAGAAGCACACAGGTAAAACTAGTGTTCGGGATCCGGATCAGAGAGTGCTGCGATCCGGATTGAACCAGTGTATGAACAAACACCTTTCGGGATCCGGATTGAAAGCCACGATCCGGATCCTGAACATGTCCCATGTCCAGTTTTTGATGAATAAGCAATTAAAACCTCTTCCAGGTGTTTCTACACTATAAGAAGTATTCGGATCATCAAAATTCTTTAGTTAAACGTACCTGATCCTTTTGAATTCTTCTTTCTTGAGATTGAGGTATACGATCCGAAGTTTCTTCATCTTCAATCTTCAAGACTTAATACAATCACGAAATACGCCAACTCAAATTCCGTAACAATCTCCCCCTTTGGCGGTTTCGTGACAAAACACAAATCCACAAAGAAAATTCAAAAAGAATATTTTTGTTGCTATCACCATACAACAAAAATTTACAAAAGAGTTCCAGAAATTAAAAACATGAGATAAACTCCTAGAACAGACTCTAGACTTAGACATCTGTAATCTCTGCACACAGAAAACATTCTTGACAAACAAATTCGTTAGATACCTCAAGAATTGGAACATACAAAACCAAATACAGAGATAGAGTTTTAGTCTCATCATGACATTTGAAAAAAATCAGATATGTGAAAGAAGCATAGTTAAAACCAACATATCTTCTAAGCAGTTGAAAACCAAATGTCAAAGTATGTTAGTCCAACATCAACTTGTTAGTCATATTACATGCCCAAATAGTTAGTCGAATAGTTAGTATAGAAGCATGTCACAAATCACAAAAGAAAAACCAAAAGTTGAAGTCATACTTACCTTGATATCATCGATATTCACAATCATTGTTCACATTTCATTGTTCAGAGTTCTTTCTAACTCTCTCACTCTCCCCCTTTTTGTCACAAAACAAAGCCAAAACGTAGCATGAGCTACAATATGTAAGGAGAGTAAAGAAAACATAAAGTCCTAATAGTATGCACAAACTGAAAACTAAACTAAAAGAATCGTTAAAAACAATAATCCTGCACAAAAAGAAAAGGTCAGTTATCAGAATCTGAATCTTCAGAACTTGTGCAACCAATCTTGGACATTATCTTTCGCATCCGCTTGTCCATTGAATTTATCTTCTTCGTGATGGTGATGTGAGCTGCTGTTGATATTTCTAGCTCATTGATAATCCGCTGTTGTTCTCTTCACCATTTGTTCCTGCTGGATAGACAGTCGTTGCTGTAACTTGAAAATGAATTCAATGATGCGTCATCATCTGTGCCAGGTGCTTGACGAGATGGTGATGCAGCCGTGCTTGGGTCAGGCTTCTTCCCAGATGCTGAAACTTGAGTGACATGTGGCAATTTGTGAAGGGATTTGACAATTGTGGACTCATCTATCATGTTCAGACATTGATGATAGGTTGTAGAGGTGATGTCAACTTGAAATTTCTTTAATATCCTCATTATAATCAGTGGAAAAGGAATTCTTTCGCTGGGGTGAGGATGCTCAACATATCGTGCCATTCTATTCCAGATGATGTACGGGATGTTGATATTCAATGCCGTTGCCTCTGATGGGTGTCCTATGAGATATAAGAACAACAATCGTTCCCATCTCACAACCTTCGTCTGCATGTTTGGAAGTATATTGTAACACGTGATGAAATTTAAGAAGCGATATTCAAGACGAAGTTCTTTAGATCGAACTGATTTTTCGGTTGACTGTGTTCCCTCGAGACAAATTCCTTCGATAACTTTTCGCCATAAAGTATTTGTCAAATTTATCCCTTTCAGGTAGTGGACTCCTTCTTGCTGGCTTCCATTTCCAAAACCTCGCCAATCAACTGTGGAGTGATTTTGAATCTCGTGCCTTGGATATTCGTGTAGAACTCCATAGGACCGTTTTCAAATTCGCGAAGATGCCGTGCGTTGGTATAGAAGGTCCTCACCATGTGCAGGCAGTAACCGAGAGTTTCTGGGAAGCGACATACTTGAATGAGATTTGCTTGTTCAATCAAAGTACCAAATTCAGGGGAGTGACCTTGTAGAGCCTCAATGTTCACGTGCCTTTCGCCAATGCATTCGCGATGTTCAAACGCTCTAAGACGGTCACTGTTAACAAATACTTCTTCAACACGTGGCGGAGAGTCAGGAGCTATTGGTGGGTCAACCTTGGTCTCCTGTCTCAGTCCAAAACGTCGAGCAAGTCGCTTACGTTTTATAGAGAAAGTTGGGGCAGGCATAGGAGCATTCCCAGTGTCCAAGGGAGCTTTTCCTTTTCGTGTTGAGTTAGTCGGCAATACCTCATCATCTTCATCATCTGTTATCATGTCCCAATGAATCTCATTCTCATTCTTTCAAGTTCAGTGTCACTTATGACATCGACTTCTCCTTTCTTTGGAGTTTCTTGGCTCTTTTCAACTTATTAGTTGCTCTGGTGAGCACCATTGTAACCAGTAGCAGAATTAACCAGGAGAAGGCCATTGCGTCTAGTGCTTTGAGTTTAAGAAAGTGTCCTGTGAAACCAACTCAAGAACATATGAAAAATTGTCAATTTTGAAAAATTTGAAAACATTGTACCTAGACAATCATAATCATGTAGAGAAGCCAAGAATCAAATTAGTTTTCCAAAAAGAATTTTAAAAATAGATCAAATCCATGATTTACAAAAATTCCTCTTTTATGCCCTAAAACCGAATTTTTAGAAATCGAAGCCTAAAAACTCGTTAATCAAGTAAAATCCCAGCATAAAAGCAAAACTAATTGACCCAGAGTTCTTATTTCAAAAGAAATTTGATCAAAAACCATTCACAAACGAAAAAAGTTCCAATTTTTCAACTCACGTTTGATGAAAAACCATAAAAACTGAGAAAAACCGAGTTTTGATCATGAAAACTTACTTGAATCCGAAGAACTTTGAGTTTTGAAGCACCAAGAAGCAAGAAATCTAGAGAGAGAAACTCTAGAGGCTTGAAAACCAGAGATTAGGGTAAAGAAATCAAGAATCTGTATGTTCTATATAAAACCCTAGCCGTGATCCGGATCGGCCGAGAATGTGATCCGGATCGGCTACCCGCAGGAAAAATCCTGCGTTCGGGATCCGGATCACTTGTCCCGATCCGGATCGGCTACACCTTTTTCTTCAGAAAAATTTAGAAAAATTCAATAAAATCCAGAAAAAGTATGTAAGCACTTTACCATGTCAACTTTAAACAAATGGCATCGTTTCATACAACAAGAAATAGATTATGCAAAATCTATCAAAAATATCCAAAAATGAAACGAAGATTTACGAAAGTTAAAACACTTAAAGTTGAACAACTTCAATTACATCTATCCTGATCCTATGTGTAATGTCTTTATCAAATCATCAATTTCAGTAAAGAAAATGAAGTACCAAGATCAATAGATGTTTGAAATCCCAGATAAGTTAGATAATATATCTAGACAATCTGTTGAAGGAGTGGCTCTTTGAGCATCTTTTACTAAAAATCCCACCTTATACCAACCATGAAATACGACTGAGTCAAGTATTTCAATATGAATTTCATCAACAATTTTCAAAACAAAAATTTGCTTTTCATTCATGGAGTATATATATATATTTTTTTTTTTTCTCCATGTGGTGGTAGTTTTCACACTCCTCATTGGGATGTAACTCTTTCCACATCTTTTGAGCATTTCACATTTCATTGACTCCCCCTCAATTGGCTATCAATTATATAATATATAAGGTATTCAACCAAACCATTGATCTCGAATTCATACTCGACTAAGCAATCAAATATGATAATGACTATACCAAGAGATCATTGAGAGAGAAATTGACTTTGATCACTTAAAAGATGGTTTAATTAACGTAAATGATCATTGCAACATTGAAATATTATGACATCAAAAACATAATAAATTTCTAAATGCATAAAAGGATGCAATTAAAGTCAATTATGATTTATGCTCAATTAGTGTGCTATGTACAGAACATAGATAAAGAACAAAACAAAAACAAGAACAAAAACAAAACCTAATCTAAGCAAAGGTTTCAAAAGAGTTTATTTCAAGGAAAGCATGCCAATTGCTTTACGCAAGTGAATAAAACGTTTTTGATCCAAAGGTTTTGTTAAGATGTCGGCTAATTGATCCTCAGTTGAAATATATGACAGTTGAAGAATGTTTGATTCAACTAGCTCTCTAAGAAAATGATATCTAAGTTCAATATGTTTTGTTCTAGAGTGCAACACAGGGTTTTTAGAAATGTTAATAGCACTAGTGTTGTCACATAAAATGGTTACCGAAGATGTTGAAATCCGGAAATCGCTCAACACGCTCTTCATCCAAATCAATTGGGTTGAACAACTTCCTGCAGAAATGTACTCCGCTTCGGCAGTCGAGAGTGCTATGCAGTTCTGCTTTTTACTGTGCCATGCAACAAGGCAGTGGCCAAGATAGAAGCATGCACCACTCGTGCTTTTCCGGTCATCCACCGATCCAGCCCAATCGGCATCTGAGTATCCAACAATATCCAAAGTCGTTCCCATAGGATACCAAATTCCGAAATTGATTGTACCTTTGATATACCGGATGATCCGTTTCACCGCTTTCAGGTGAACCTCCTTCGGTGCTGATTGATATCTCGCACAAATCCCAACACTGAAGGATATATCCGGGCGACTAGCCGTGAGATATAGTAGACTTCCAATCATACTGCGGTACAGTTTCTCGTCTACATTCTCACTTTGTGATTCACTTCCAAGTCCCTTATGGCTAGTTCCCATTGGAGTCGGAAAATCCTTAGAATTTTCAAGATCAAACTTTTTGACCAACTCCAGTGCATACTTGGATTGACACAAGTGAATTCCTTCATCGTTTTGTTTAACTTGTAATCCAAGAAAATAATTCAACTCGCCCATCATGGACATCTCAAATTCGCTTTCCATGGTCTCCGCGAATTTAGAAGCATCATTATCTCTTGTTGCTCCAAAAACAATGTCATCGACATAGATTTGAGCAACTATGAAATTGTTTTGATAATGCTTCACAAAGAGAGTCCTGTCAGCTCCCCCTCGAGTGTAGCCCTTTTCCAAAAGGTGCTTTGTCAACCTTTCGTACCATGCTCGCGGTGCTTGTTTCAGACCGTAAAGAGCCTTTTTCAGACGAAAAACATGGTTAGGTAGTTTATGATCCACAAAACCTTTCGGTTGAGCTACATAAACTTCCTCATTTAAAAATCCATTTAAAAAGGCGCTCTTAACGTCCATTTGAAATAATCTGATTTTAAAATGACAAGCGATCGCAAACAATATACGAATGGACTCGAGTCTAGCTACAGGGGCGAAAGTTTCATCAAAGTCTATACCTTCTACTTGAGAATAGCCTTGAGCAACTAACCTTGCTTTGTTCCTGATGATAGTACCTTCTTCGTTTTTCTTGTTCTTGAAGATCCATTTGGTACCTATCACATTGTGTTGCTTCGGAGGCTTCGTCAGTTCCCAGACTTTGTTTCGCTCGAATTGATGGAGCTCTTCCTGCATTGCTTTAATCCAATAATCATCTTGGAGAGCTTCATCAACATTCTTTGGTTCGATTTGAGATACATAGCATGCAAATCCGCAAACCAATTGTCTCCGTGTTCTAACTCCTTCTTGTGGATCTCCAATTATGTTCGATTCAGGGTGATCCTTGGAGATGCGTAACGTTTGAGGTAGAGGAGTAGGCGGAGGTACACGAGATGATTCCTGCACATCAGATAAGCTTGAAGAACCGTTAGATGCATCAACATTATTATCGAAAGAATTGTTAGAAGAAGATGCATTAGCAGGTGTATCATCATCAAGAGAGATATCGAGGGTAGATTTTTCAGATTCAAAATGAAAAGCTTCATCTACCTTAACATTTATCGATTCTACGATCGTCTTAGATTCTAAGTTAAAAACTCGATATGCTCTGCTGTTTGTAGAATAACCTAAGAAAATCCCTTCGTCACTTCGAGAGTCAAATTTTCCAAGATTCTCACGATCACGTAAAATAAAACACCGACTCCCAAAGATGCGAAAATATTTGATGTTAGGTTTTCTACAAAACCAAAGTTCATATGGTGTATTCAAAGTCCCCGGGCGCAAATACACGCGATTGATAACATAAACAGCAGTGTTCACCGCTTCAGCCCAAAAATAAAAAGGTAAGTTCCGGCTGTGAAGCATAACACGTGCCATTTCCTGTACGACCCTGTTTTTGCGCTCGACTACACCATTTTGTTGAGGTGTGTAAGGTGCGGAGAATTCATGTTTAATGCCATTAGAAATGCAAAAATCAATGAATTTGGAATTTATGAATTCCCCACCTCTATCACTCCTAACTCGAGTAATCCTATCATTCTTTTCTATCATAATACGATTGCAGATTTCGAGAAAAGAATCAAAAGTATCAGCTTTTTCTTTTAAGAAGGCTACCCAAGTATATCTAGAAAAGTCATCAACCAACAAGAAAATATACCATTTACCTCCCAGAGATGGTTGACGAGTTGGCCCCATTAAGTCCATATGCAAAAGTTCCAAAGGCCGTTTTGTACCTATGTGGTTCAAATTCTTGTGTGCAGTCCTAGACTGTTTTCCCTTTTGGCAACCGCCACACACAAGGTTTTGTTCAAAAGAAAGTTTGGAACCCCCTTGACCACATCTTTATTTGAAATTCTAGCAAGTTCCTTAAAGTTTATGTGACCTAGCCTTTCATGCCAAAGTGTTTCATTTTTCAAAGATGCTAGGTTACATTTTTCAGAAATCTTAGAAGGAACTACATAACAGTTGTTTTCTGATCTAACCCCCTTTAAAAAGAAAGCATGGTTCATGTCAGTTACAGTGCATTTATCAGATGAAAAATTAACTGAATAACCACTATCACACAGTTGACTTATGCTTATGAGGTTAGTCTTAAGGCCATGAACAAATAATACATTATCTAGAACCGGGCCATCTGGAATAGCTACCGTTCCCTTTCCAACAATTTTGGAAGACCGACCATCTCCGAAAACAACAAGTCCTCCGGAGTTTTTCTCAAATGTTTGAAAACAGTTTTTATCGCCGGTCATATGACGGGAACACCCGCTATCCAGGTACCAAGACGAACTATCATATGCATGCAAGAAACATTGGTAGCAAGACAGGGAAAGATTTCACCTTTGCGCACCCAAACCTTTTTGAAGTGCGTCGGTAATGGTCGTGAAGTTGATTTCCTAGGTGAGAGCGTCTTGCTTGAAGAATTGCTGCTCCTTGATGATGTCGTCTTGAGCGATGTACTACCAAGGCTCTTTTCTTTGAATGAATTGCAGTTGTTTTCCGAGGAATAGCCCTTTTGGTAGTCATTGCAAGATGTGCTTGAGGTGTGCGTTTGGCTTCCGTCTTGCAATTTCTTCTTATGTGCCCTGAAATGCCACAACGAAAACATACCTTGGTTCTTGTCGATTCCGAGGAAGATGTAGTAGGTTCGTTGTCGTTGCTTGTCGTGAACACCGGTGTCGGAGGAGGAGATACCGACTGAGGCACAAATACTGTACCACTCGAACTTGGAATGTCTCCAGTTTGAGTGTATCCGAGGCCGAACTTATTTCTTTGACCGAGACCAAGAAGTCTGTCCAACTTACTCCTTCCAGAAGAAAATCTCTGTAAGTCATCCTTTAGTTGGCGTATGGTCTCTGTCATTTCCAATTTTTCCTGTCGGCCTCGCCGTTGAGCTTCAAGAAGTAATTCGCTTTGTTCACCATATCCATATAATTCTTCTCGAATTGCTCATTGGACTCTTGAAGGGAAACATTTGTCTTAATCAGATTGTCCCTTTCCACTTCAAGATCGGTTGAGATAGAGGTTACTCTTTTTACTTCATCTTCAAGATCCTGTAATCTCTCTTTCAACCCCTTGTTTTGCTTAGCCAGTTTCTTTGAATCCCTCAAAAGCTTATGGTAGGCTAAAACAAAATCTTCACCTTCCGAATCATCTGATTCATCGTCCGTTGCAATCTTTTCAACAGTGGAGTTGGACAGTGAGTCGGATGTACTTGCCATTAAGCACATGAAGGGAGAAGATGTAGTGGACGCGTGGAAAGCTGTCGCGTTGTCTTCTTCATCACTTGACGATGACTCATTTGACGTGGAGTTGTCATCCCAAGTAACTACTTGCATCGCTTTCTTCTTTGCCGGATTCTTGTTGGGACATTCCGTTGCAATGTGGCCGTAGCCTCGACATTTGAAACACTGAACTTGTCCCTCAGAACTTTTCTTATCCTTTGAGAAGTTCTCTTGCTTTCTTGACTTGTGACTTGAAGGACCCTTGCCTTTCTTCGACTTTCCGAAGGATTGAGTTTTGCTTGAATTTCCCCTTCGAAAGTTGCGGCGAAACTTCCTTGTCAAGAGAGCGAGCTGCTTCTCAAAGTCCTCCATAGAAATGTTCTCGTCGTCGTCCGAGGAGGATGAATCCGCGTCTTCTTCTTTAGTTGATTTCAATGCGTAACCTGAAGACTTAGAAGAGGATGCCTTTCCAGAAGAATAGTTAGTAGGAAAAGTCATTTCATAAGTTTGTAAAGCACCTACTAATTCTTCTACACGCATTTCGTCCGGGTGTTTAATTGTTTCAATGGCTGCGACCTTCGGGCGAAATCGTTCAGGAAGAGTTCTTAGAATTTTTCTTACAACTTTAAATTCTGGAATCTTCTCTCCCAAGTTAGCACATGAGTTCACGATGTCTTGCAATCGTGTGTAATAGTCAGTGAAGGATTCATTCTCTGCCATAGAGATAGAGTCAAACTTGCTCGTGAGCATTTGCAGTTTCTGAATCTTCACTAAGTTAGTTCCCTCATGCGTAACTTGCAGAACATCCCAGATTTCTTTCGCAGTCTCACATGCCGAGACGCGAGAGAACTCAGTTTGTGACAAAGCATTAAATAGAGCATTAATCCTTTGCCATTGTAAGAAGATAAGTCTATCTCTTCCTTGGTCCATTTCGACCTAGGTTTTAAGGTGCGAACATCATCTAAAATTTCAGTTGGATTAGACCATCCTAATTCAATTGATTGCCACACCCTTTCGTCGATGGAAATTAAGAAAGCTTTCATCCGTACTTTCCAGTACGCATAATTTGTTCCATCAAAGAAAGGGGGTCGATTGATGTTTCCACCTTCAACCATTGTTTACAACCCTATTCCCGCTCTGATACCACTTGTTGGGTTTAGGTTAATAAGGATCTAAATAGGGGAAAAAACACCTAGAGGGGGGTGAATAGGTGTAAACAATAAACACTCAAAAAATCATTGCGCGATAAAACCCAATGCGGAAAAATAAAAGAACACGCAAGATTTTTACGTGGAAAAACTCCAAACCGGAGTAAAAAACCACGGGACCGATAACACGGCGAAATCCACTAGAATTAACACACGTACAAGGTGATATAACGTACTCACAGACGACTCAACCTTTTACCATACGCTCCTAGTAGATCTTCTCCGCTCGCTCCACGACGCTTCTCGAATCCACGATCCGCGCCCAACGCTGAATCCACAGCGTCCAACGTCGAGTCCACGACGTCCAACCGAATCCACGGTCTTCACCCAATGGCACGCTTCGAATCCACGAACGCACCTCGCTCCGAATCCACGAGAGCGGTTGCACCTTGAATCCACAAGGCCACGCGAGTCCACGCGCCGATTTTGGGATAAATCGTTGTTTGTTTGGGTGGTGATGATCCGCCGAATACTTAGATTAAAGATTAGATCGGAAATACCATCTAAGTATTCATTGATTGATTCTACTCAAAATGTGAGTATGGAAACCCTAGAATCAAATCAATCAATATAGATGAAGAACCATTGAAATAGATCTAATGATTTCCGTTTTATCTATATATGTGGACTTGTTCTTTGCGGGCTATCTTTCTTCAACCAAAGCGATTATTGCGGATACCCTAGAAATGAATGGAAGGGCTTTATAGGTTAGAAACCCTAGGAAGAATATTCGGATCAAAAACAGCCTTTTCTGGAAAGAAATTGCCCCGACGGCGATCCGGATTCAGATTTGGCGATCCGGATTGCCCCAGACTGCACATAGTGCACCACGATTTCCAGAAAATTGCTTGTTCGGGATAGGATCGTATGGTCCTCGATCCGGATCGTTCACAGTTTTACCAGAATATCCTGTTCGGGATCCGGATTGCAATTCCTGATCCGGATCGAAGAAGCAACAGGTAAAACTAGTGTTCGGGATCCGGATCAGAGAATGCGATCCGGATTGAACCAGTGTATGAAAACACCCTTCGGGATCCGGATTGAAAGCCACGATCCGGATCCTGAACATGTCCCATGTCCAGTTTTTGATGAATAAGCAATAAAACCTCTTCCAGGTGTTTCTACACTATAAGAAGTATTCGGATCATCAAAATTCTTTAGTTAAACGTACCTGATCCTTTTGAATTCTTCTTTCTTGAGATTGAGGTATATGATCCAAAGTTTCTTCATCTTCAATCTTCAAGACTTAATACATTCACGAAATACGCCAACTCAAATTCCGTAACAATATTGCATTGCTTATTGGGACCTAGTTAGGCACTATTTATGCTGCACTATATTATTGGATTAACTAGGGAAAACATGTGTTATCGTTTTTCTTCTCTACGATGCATGATGCCTCGAGTTGATTGGGATTTTGGGATAGTGCAGTCTGGACTCGAGTCTGGGGATAGTTAGCCTCGTCTGGGGATTGTGGGCCATATTGGCAACGCGGATGTTAGGCGGTCAGGCAGATGTTTTTACGTTTCAGATTGGGATTTAGGGTTCAGCGGCGACCGCGGATTTTGGGCGGTTGACCGGATGTTATTATCACCTCAGATTGGGGATCGGAGATTGCATTAGTGGATGGAGTTTTTTCCACTTTGATCATAGTCATGATCCAGTCCTGCTTAGTGGAGACATTGGTTACAGAGATGCTTGATACAGAGATACTTTACTCGTGTGGGTCGCTCCCTCGAGTGCATTCCGGAGTAGGCTTTTGACCGTGACGTGTCCGGTCAGTTGGTGAGTTGTGAGTGATGACAGAGCAGGCGTGCCAGCGCTCCTGGCTTTGGTTAGGTTTCTTTGGGCGGTTAGCGTTATAGTTGCATGCATACAGTTATCTTTTTGGCACTGCATTTAGAGGCATTGTAGTAGCAGCACCTTTTTCAGCAGCCTTTATAGCTTACTACTGTTCCCTCCTTCTTGCCTCTTTATTCCTAGTGGGTGCGTCAGCATTTGGGTTTTTTACCCACTAGGGGAGGCTACTGGTTTATCAAGTAGTTCTCACCCATCATTGTTGTTTTCTGTCCTTTTGTCCCTTTGTTTTGCAGAGTCGTTCTGCTGGGAGCTGCTGGGCCTTCAGCGGCAGATCGAGGTAAGAGGATCGCCGACTAGCTAGATCATCTACCCGAGCGAGAGATAGCTAGGCTTTTATTGTATCCCTTTTGTATCTCAGACTACAGTAGTCTTTTGGGGTCTGCCTTTGGCCAGCTGGTTGTATATTTGTGGTGAGCTGGGAGTTATTGTACTTTTATTTCAGCTTGTACTTTATTTTAGTCTGAGATTAATTTTAGTTCTTTTAGTTCAGCTCTGTTTATGCTCTTTATTGTATATTATATATCTGAGCAGGTTACCAGCGCTTCGTGTACATGAAAAATTTGTGTGCACGGCGGATCTGTTGGCGGGCCCGGGTTGTGGTTTACACCCGGGGCGTGACAGATTAAGTTGGTATCAGAGCTTGGGATAGGTCAGTTGGGACTTAGGAACCCTAGGCTTTTGACAGACCCTAGGATGATAGGGCGCGAGAGACGTGACATTTCGCGAAAGTCGTTGATTTATTTATTGGACTCTTCCAGTGAGTGAAGATGGATCGACATACCCAATTCTGTGGACCGCTATGTGGCTGCAGACAACATAAAGTCGCAGAAATAGGGGGATGTCTTTGACTTTCGCTAGATTGGGTCGTGTGGGTTATGATACTGATTGTGGTTTCTTCTGGCAGGATGCCTCCGCGACGCAAGGATGTTGACGCATTCGCAGCCTTCTTCTCGTAGCCCGAGCAGCAGAGTCCGGCAGGGCCAGCAGAGTGAGGTGCAGGAGCAACATGCCACAGATGGCAGAGGTTGTTAGGCGTCAGGAGAAGCCATGGGTCGGCTACGCAGTTGTTAGAGCAGAGGGTGCAGCCAGTTGTAGCCACCCCCCGGAGGTTCTCCCCGTACAATCTTTCCCTGCTGTGGCTCCCCCAGCTGTACCAGTGACCCGGGCATCCTCTATTGCTCGGGGCCTGGGGGACAGCCCTCTGGATTGACGGGACCTCTGACCCCGGTTGAGCAGCGGAGGTGGTTGACTTACTGATGAGGTTCCGCAGTTGACCCGCCGTTTTTTTCGGGGCAGAGCGCCGAGCTGTGGGAGGCAGAGTCGGGGATCACGGCAATGGAGCGACGCTTTGAGACACTGTTCATCGAGGAGCGGTACCGGTGTTATTGGCGACGACTTTTTGGAGCGCAACGCCGAGGCTTGGTGGCGGCGTGTGCAACGGCTGGTCCGCCTGGGGCTCAGCTCTTGACCTGGGCGGAGTTTCGCAGTCTTCTTCTTAGGCCTTCTTTCGGAGAGCGTCCGGCAGAGATTGGAGGAGCAGTTGAGGAACCTTCGACAGGGGGATCGGCCTGTACACGAGTATATTGTGGATTTCAATCAGTTGCTGGCATGTGTACAACAGTAGCTAGGATTGAGGGCAAGGATTTACATGTTGAGCGAGGGTTGCGCCGGGACATTTTTCAGCTGGTTCGCTCAACAGCAGGTTGCAGACCTTGGAGGCCTCGATGGAGCAGGCGCTCTATGTGGAGTGCGGGGTGGTAGTGATGGAGGAGGTAGCTTTAGCTCCGTAGTGATCCGGGGGCGAAGCGACCAGCACCGGAGGTTGGGGACAGGTAGTTCATGGAGGCCGCCACGACCGCTCAGCCACAGTTTTTCGGCCGAGGACGGCCTGAGCGGCGAGGGCTGGTGGATCTCAGAGGCCAGCAGCAGCAGCAGCAGCAGAGATCGCAGTCGTCGCAGCGTGGGTCGCAGCGGCAGCCTCAGCGACAGGGCAGTCTCACCAGCAGCAGCAGCGTCACGACAGCCACGGGCCCCCGGCAGTTGTATTTTCTGTGGAGGTCAGCACCTTCCGGGACCTGCGACCAGCGGTGGGGTCGTTGCTACGGATGTGGACAGCCCGGGCACATTCGAGCTTCGTGCTCCTTTTCGGCCCCGCCGCCCCTTCTTCAGCATCTGCCCCATCATCATCGCAGCAGCGTCTACGGTCAGCGGCCTATGCTCCAGCGAGCAGGCCATCTTCTTCCAATCCACAGATTATCGCCCTCCAGCTCAGAGAGTAGGCGATGTATGCTGCACAGGTAGAGGATCTTCTTGCAGAGACCATGTGGTGGCAGGTATTCACCTTACTCTCTGGCATTAGGACTCGTACTTATT
>CM054945.1:7139047-7309047 GCA_029168755.2 Tillandsia fasciculata
CTCTAAACAAACGAAAAGTAAAAACACCGGCGGACCCCGACTCAAAGCGGCTTCCCCCGTGAGGCCGTACAGGGCGCTGCCCGCATGCGGTGGGTGCACGGCACACCAATTCTGCCAGGCCGCTCGGGCGTGTCACCCACTGCGGGGCCGCCCGCCTGCGCGTGTGCGCATGCCGCCCTGCCCCTGGCAGGCTGATCGGGCGCACCCCCATGCAGGGGCCGCACGCATGCGCGGGTACGCATGCGCCCTGCCCCTGCGCAGGCTGCTCGGGCGCGCCAACCGCATGCATGGGTGCGCGCCTGCGCAAGCCCCTGAGCAGGCCGCGCGGGTGCGCCACCCGCATGCTCCGGGTGCGCCTGCGCCCAGCCCCTGCGCAGGCCGCGCGGGTGTGCCATTCCGCATGCGGTGCCGCCTCTTGCGTGGGGTCCATACGCACACCGGGAAAATTCCCCCCCCCCCCTCTCCCGCCTCGAAGACAAGAACCCTAACCAAACCAAAACAAGAATCCTAAAAGAAGGTACTCACCACGGTTTCGTCGCTAGGGATGAACGAGGGAAGGATCGTCCCGGTCTCGCGTGCTTGTCGTCTTGTCGAAGAGTATCTCGTCGGTCTTCTCCCTCCTAGGTCCCGTCGCCTCGGTTCTCCAAGCGATCGGTAGGAAGAAGTGGGATTGGGAAGTTGATTCTCGTCCGCTCTCGGATATCGTGCGTTAGGGCAAGGAGGAATAAAACGAAAGGGGCGGTTTCCCAAACCTAAAATCCCAACCAATTAATTAGCCAAATTGGCGCAATCAGACTGAGCCAAGTAGGTCAAACAGGAGTTAAAAGAGTCAACCAGGATGCAAACCGGGTCCAGTCTGCCCCGGCATTTGGGTTAGTCGCCTGGACCACGCAAACCTCCGGAATTTATTCTGGAAGATTCCGGGTCGGAATCCGAACCGATTCGCCGTCGTTCACGTTTCGCGAGCTTTATTAACTAAAAAATACTCGCGAGCCCCGATGGTCGGTTCAGAAACAAAGAATTAATAACTCGCCTCCGGACCCCCAAGCGTAAAGAGAACCAAAAGAAAACCAAAAAGTAGACCCAAACATATTTTAAAACAGCGGTTACTACAGGTGGTAACCCTCGGGGATACCACCAAACTGGCGTTTCCACCTTTCAGGGAGCGGTCAAACTTGGCCGTGCGCGCGGAACTAGAGCGTACACGACGGGCACACCCCTACCCGGCCCAAAGGAGGCCCGTACCCGAGCGACAGAGCAACCAAACGTCAGAAGAAAGGGCCGAAATTCGGGCAGGCGAAGGGGGAGGGACCGGAACCACCACCAAGCCCTGAGTCATTGCGGTGGTGCGCATCCAATGATGAATTGGCCTTGGCGGAACGGACATTGCTTCCGGTGTGGCAGGCCGGGCCACACGCGTTACGATTGCCCCCGGAAGCGGCCGTACCAGACCCCCGGCTCGAGACCGGACGAACTACGCTGACGGACTCTTCGGATACCGAGTCCCCATCCCGCCCCGCCGAACGAGACTGGCCCACAGGTTGTGAACGGATCTTCCCAGCTGCCCCGGGAAGCAGTGATGAGGAATCCCAGAACAGGGATAGCAGGCAGTGATCGGATGTCGGATCTGGGTTAGGATGGTCTTTATGGGTAGTTTACTTCTCTTTTCTGTTATAACCACTAGGAATAGTAGAGAGTGAGCCCTTTGTTGGACATGTCGAATGGTCACCTAATGATATGCATGCTTAACTAGATCATTGTGAGCCTATCATGTGGAAAACATTATGATGGAAATCTGACATGTTGGAACTCTTACATGCTTCATGGACGTTGTTCTAGCGTTTAACCTTGCTTAAGGGGGTGGGGATGTACGTCATAGTGCGATTGTGTGAGACGTCTTGTGGGAAAACATCACTTTGAGGATTTTAGGACAGGCATAGGTGGTTGATTCAAGTGAGGGTGATTAGCAGGTTATGGACACGTGCAGTTAGATTG
The DNA here is from genome assembly GCA_029168755.2 of Tillandsia fasciculata. Lineage (NCBI taxonomy): Eukaryota > Viridiplantae > Streptophyta > Magnoliopsida > Poales > Bromeliaceae > Tillandsia > Tillandsia fasciculata. The sequence continues at coordinate 7,141,043 of CM054945.1, forward strand.
TGATTTTGGTATGATTACTTGACACACATGTTGAACCCCTATATGGCGCTTCTTTTTTTTTCTTCCATAAGGAGATAGTTTGACTTCAGGGATATCTAGTTAGAACACTTCTGATCGCTACACTATAGGTGTGGAAGACTTAGGAGGATCGGTAGGTGCGATACTGAGCAGAGCAACTTAATCGCAGAATTCTCACGACTAGGGGGAAGTAGTGCCAGCGGGCACGGTCGCGCAACTTCTAACTTTGGCGGTCAAGACAACATGCTAGAAAAGATTCGAGAGGGGACAGCAGGCAGACTCGCACTTACAGCTCGTACAGAGACAAGATCTCGCTGAATCAGGAAGGGACTTTTCATTGGAAGGCGATGACACCCTACGTTTCCGCGGGCGGATTTGCGTGCCGGATACCCGGCATTGAAGAAAGGAAATTCTGTCCGAGGCACACAGCGCCCTTATGCAGCGCATCCAGGAGGCACAAAGATGTACAGGGACCTCAAGCACGACTTCTGGTGGCCCAAGATGAAGAGGGATGTAACTCAATTTGTAACTCATTGCCTGGTGTGTCAACAAATAAAGGCGGAACATCAACGAACCGGCTGGAAAGTTACAACCTTACCGATACCGGAGTGGAAATGGGGACCATATCACCATGAATTTTGTCACCGGATTTCCGCGCTCACAACAAGGACATGACACGATATGGGTTGTGGTAGAACGGCTAACTAAGTCAGCACACTTCCTGCCGATTCACACAACTTGGACCACGAGAGCGGTGGCCCAAGCCTACCTCAGCGAGATTGTGAGATTACATGGAGTACCGGCATCGATCCCATCAGACAGAGACACGCGTTTCGTATCAAGTTTTGGCAGAGTCTGCAACGAGCCTTAGGACTAAGTTGCAGTTCAGCACAGCCTTCCACCCTCAAACAGACGGGCAGTCAGAGCGAGTGATACAGACGTTAGAGGACCTGCTTCGGGCCTGTGTACTTGATTGGGAATCGGTGGGAGCGTTACCTGCCACGTGTAGAATTGCGTACAACAATAGTTACCAGGCCAGCATTCAGATGGCACCCTACGAAGCCTTATACGGGAGATGCTGCCGATCCCCGATCTGTTGGGACGACTTGGGAGAACGAAAATTTTGGGAACCGATTTGGTAGAGGAAATGGAAGGGAAGGTGCGCCTCATCAGACAGCGCTTACTAACCGCCAGAGTCGACAAAAGAGCTATGCAGATCGGAGACGCAGCGCTTAGAATTCCAGGTGGGGGAACACGTGTTTTTGCGGGTCTCGCCGTCGAAGGAATCAAGCGATTCGGGTTAAAGGCAAACTGAGCCCGCGGTTCGTGGGGCCATTCGAGTCCTAGAACGGATTGGCCCCGGTAGCCTATCGCCTTGCCATACCACCGAACCTCGATCGGATTCACGATGTGTTCCACGTTCGATGCTTAAGAAGTACATTCCCGACCCGTCGCATGTCTGGACGTCTCGACGCTCAAGGAGGACCTAAGCTTCGAGGAAACCCGGTGCGGATCCTAGCACAGAGAAAGCAAGACACTTCGAAACCGAGTCATATCCCCTACGTGAAAGTGCTCTGGATCAACCACGAGGAGCGGGACGGCGACGTGGGAGCTGGAAGCGAAGATGAGGGAGGGTTACCCCCATCTCTTACCGAGAACAGGAGTGAGTTTCGAGGACGAAACTCGTTTAAGAGGTGAGTGATGTAGTAACGCCGGTTTAAAAATAATTGCTAGGGTCCACTTTTGGTTATTTATTTCATTTAGACTCGGAGGGTGGATCGAATAATTTATTGTTTCCGGACCGACCGTCAGGGCCCGCGGGTATTTTTAGTTGATAGGGCTCGCGAAACGGAGACGGCGGCGAAATCGGTTTTGAATTCCGACGCCGGAATCTCCGGAATAAATTCGGAAGTTTGGCTAACGATTCAGGCAACCAGCACGGTTTTTGAGGCGGACCGGACCCCGATTCGTACCCGTGTTAATTACCCGCGTTTGATTTAATTTGGTTAATTCCCTTTCCTAACCGCCCCCAACTTCCCACCACTTCCCATACTTCCCCCAACTTCCCACTACTTCCCCAACTTCCCACCACTTCCCCACTAACCGCCCCAACTTCCCACTACTTCCCCCAACTTCCCACCACTTCCCCACTAACCGCCCCAACTTCCCACTACTTCCCCCAACTTCCCACCACTTCCCCACTAACCGCCCCAACTTCCCACTACTTCCCCAACTACCGGCCACTCCCCACAACTCCCCACAACTCCCCTTAACCCCCCTACGTACGAAAACCCCAAAGGAACGGGAAAAGGAAACACAATTTCCCCAAACTTCAGTTTCCCAACCGAGCGTACCCTTTCCCCAATCGATCGAGAGGAGAAGCAAGGCGGAGCGGGTGAGGAGAAGGAAGAACGCCGGCATAACCTTCACCCAAGAACAGGACGATCATCCCCTAGATCAACCCTAGCCAACGAAATCGAGATTCGTGTAGGCCCGGGCGGGTACCCGAGACACGAGAGAACCTAACATCGGTCAGGAGCGCGACAACAAGGTACCTCCAGGGGGTAGAGGTAGGCGACGGTGAGGCCGAGGTGGTAGCAGTCGGGCTGAGGGGCCCTAGTATGCTGTTTTTATTTATTCTCTCTGCATTGCATTTCATTCGGAACTGTAAGTTATTGTGTGGTTCTCGATACCCTTGTGGGGTCGTGTGGATGTTGAGTATTTTCTTTTCCTTTATTATTCCCGGTTGGCCGTTTTCTAAACAAATCAACCAGAAAGCAAAAGAAAAAGGACTTCGTAAACTGGTTTCAAAACCTAAGGCCGTGTGGGCCTGTTTTCAAAACAGTGAGTTTATACTTTCAACTCGACTGGCCACGGGTATTGTTTAGTCTCCATGCACCGTACTACCTCAAACTGTTGTGATTAAATTTAAATGATTGCTTGTGTGTGACGGTTGTAATAGCCGCGACGCCGTGCATATACAGAGGAGACTCTGCCCGATTTTTCGAGTAAATCTGTATATGTGGCGGGTCTGGGCACGCGCCGGGGAAGAAGGTTTTAAAAGAAAAATTTTGTACGCGCCTTACGCTTACCTTTGTGTACCGTTTCCGCTAAAATAAAACCCCCGGGGCGTGACAACTAAAAGAAAGTTTCGTCCTCGAAACTAAAGTCATTCCTCAACACGGAATCTCAACCAACAGGGGGGTAAATATCCAATCATCCACCACTCAAGCTCCCAAAACTACCAAATATCTCATCTAGAGACCCGATGCAATCCTTGGGTCTCTAACCAGAACGAAACGAAGGAAAACACTCCAGAGGACCACGCCACCTCAACTTGGTACAGCTGGGCTAACTGCTCGGCTACCAAGTAGTCTGCATCGATACAAGCATCTGCCCCCCGCTAAGACCTCAGAAAATCCAACCACAAGTCCAACAACACCCAGCTCGATCCAAGTACCTCGGTACTCCCGAGGCACCCGATATAAGTCCCCCAACTGAACCCGTAGCCTCTGGTCTCAAATCCAAACCGTCAGGATGTAGAAGCACATCCCTAACCCTCCGGCATCAATACTCTGCCATGAGCAGTCGAGAGGACCAGATTTGCAAAACAACCTTCGCGAAGATCCAATATCCTTGCAACTGGTAAATCAAATCCTCCAAGCTAGGCAGAAGGGTGCTAGCTCCCGATGATCACTTCATCAAACTCTTAAGGGTCCTCACAAAGCCGAAGCGAACCAACCTTCTATCACTCGGATAGCACCGGCGCCCCCAAAGGCGCCACCCTAGGCCTGACACAAATCCAACACATCAATTCCTGAAGTTGGGTCCTCAACTCCCAAACTGGTGTCACGCCAAACAACTCGATAGGAGGACAGCTAGAAACTCACAACCAAAAGGGGGGTATCACCAAGTCCTGATGCCGCCGCAGGTCCCCCACACACCAAGCAAACAAGCTACTCACCCACTACGAGACATCCGCCTCGCTCACAAGGTCAAAGTCAAAGAAGCGAAGACACTCTCAAGCAGCCCAGGTACACCAACACCTCCAGGCCTGGCTCTCACAAGAACCGTCCTCGCAGCATAAGCAGCGCCGCGAAAAGAAAATAACCGAGCCAGCCTGACCGTCCTAAGTACCAAACCAAGCCCCACAACTTGGTCAAGACCATCAGGCCTACAGGTAAAAATCAAGGACTCAACTGCACCGGGCAGGACCCACAACACGTCCCTACGTGCTAAAGATCGGGAATACGACCTCCCGAACACCGGTAACCGTCCTACCCTTAACCCAATGCAAGGAAGTACATGTACTCCTAACAAATGACTAGGATGCCCAAATGCAATACAATGCACAATCAATGCCGGTAAATACAGTAAAATCATACCTGCCCCTACAAGGTCGGCTGCTGCAAAATCCTCCACCTGAGTGACGTAGTCCCAACCGCCCTGAGCCGGCGGCTGATGATCCGCAGGGTAAAAGGATGGTGATCCGCTCACCGGAGCGTAAGGCTGCTGAGTCGACAACTGCTGCTGCGGCGAAAGAGGAGCCGATGCAGATGAGGGTGCCCCTGAAGTCGAAAGGGGGCACGAAGCTCGAATGTGGCCTGGCTGTCCGCACTTGTAACAACAGCCCCATCTCTGATCACAGGTGTGCGACAAATGAGGTCCTCCACAGAATATGCATCTGTCTCTATCACGAAACCATGGCCGCCCCGACTGCTGCTGTCTCTGTCTGATGCTGAGACTCCTGCTGCTGCTGCGATGGCCACTGGGATCCACTAGACTCTCGCTGCTCCACACGCCCACGGCTTGGTGACTGAGGCCGTGGCGGTCTCCATGAACTAGTCTGTCCCTCATCCTCGGGTACTGGTCGTTTCCTCACAGAACTCAGCGCGACCATCCCGCTTTGCCTTGCCACCACTGTGTCGCCGCTCTCCACCCAAGAGGCATGCTCGACGGCCTCCTGAAGAGTCTGGTGTCGCTGTGCATGCACAAGGATATAAAGCTCGCTGCGGAGGGCCTGTCTCAAACAACTCAACCTGATGCGTCCATCCCGGGCGACATAAGGCACACAATTAAACAGCCGCATGAACTCCTGATGGTAATCCTGGACTGACCGGTCGCCCTGCTGAATGTTTTTCAAATCATCCTTCAGCTTCCTCTTCACGCTGGTCGAAAAATAGGTGTCCACTATCATACGCCGAAACTCAGACCAGGGTAACTGTCGAGAAATCTGAAACTCCCGTGGCTCCACCCGACGCCACCAGAGGTCTGCATCTCCATCTAGGCAATGTACCGCCATATGAACTCTGTACCTCGGGTCGATGAAGAAATCCCTAAAAATCTTCTCCATTGCTGCTAACCATGTCCCAACCTCCCACGGCTGCATATCTCGCCCCGAGAACCTGGGCGGTCCGTGCTTACAAAACTTAACCAGTTTGTCAGCGAAGTCCTGCTCCTCAGCCGGGGTCAAAGGCTGGGCCACGCCCTGAGCCCCGCTACTCAATGATGGCGCCGTCGGCACAAGTGGTTCCACAGGTGGTGCCAGGGTCTCCAACACTGTCGGAGGCGGCGCCCCTCTCCGCGCCAGTAGCTGCTCAATCCGCTGCTCCTGCCGGCGGCTGCTCTCCGCCAATTGGGCTACCAAGGCCCTCAGCTCAGCAATCTCAGAAGATCCAGCCTGTCCTCGCCCAACAGGGGATGTAGGGGCACCCCGGGTAGAAATCCGACGTCGGAGAGGCATCTGCCATAAGAACCACAGATCAGTAACGAAGCCACACTCGACCCAATCTAGCGAAAGTCAAAGGCATCCTCCTATTCCTGTAACCTTATGTTGTCTGCAGCCAACATAACATTTCACCAGAAATAGGACATGCCAATCCCTCTTCTCTCACTGGAAGAGTCAAATAAACACATGACCAAATTGCCGACTTTCGCATAATGTCACGTCACTCACGTCCTGCCTTCCTAGGGTCTGCCAAAAGCCTAGGGTTTCCTAAGTCCCAACTGACCTATCCCTAAGCTCTGATACCAACTTAATCTGTCACGCCCCGGGTGTAAACCAGAACCCGGGCTCGTCTACAGATCCGCCGTATACACGGAATTTCCCGTGTACACGAAGCGCTGGTAACCTGCTCAAATATAGATGATATAATAAAAGAGCATAAACAGAGCTAAACTAGAACTAATACATCTCAGATAAAGCAGAAAAGTAAAGTGCAGAAGTAAACTCTCAATAATACATATGTCTCTCCCAGCTCACTAATCAAATACAACCAGCTGGCCGAAGCCAGACCCAAAAGAAATGAAAAGTAGAGTATCTGAGAGTATCGGGGTACATCTACTAACTGAACTGGTGCCTGGGTAGACCGCTATCTAATCCGCGATCCTCATACCTCGGTCCGCTGAGGAGGGTCCCGCAACTCCCGCAGACGACTCTGCAAAACAGAGGGGAAGAGAAAAAGAAAAGCAGTGGGGAGTGAGAACTACTATAGAACAGTAGCCTCCTCCTAGTGGGTAAACCTCAACTCAAATGTGCCCACTAGGACTATAAGAGGCGGAAGAATAAAACAAGGTGGTAAGCTGTAAGTATGACTGCTGATGACGGATGAAGCTACCACTAAATGCCTCTAAAGTGCCAGCTAGGAATATAGCTAAATGTATGCATCAGAATATAAATGCCTGCCTGCCTAGACCCAATCGATACACCAGTAAGCACTGGTACTGCCTGCTCTGCCTGCCTGCCAAATCGGGTATGCCAGCCTACGCATAACACCGATAGGGATGAGAGTCCCGAGGACTCGAAGCCTGTAAAACGCACACTCCGGAGTGGCACTCGAGGGGAGCGACCCACACGAGTATAATGCCTGGGTAACAAGTACCAAATCAGCAGGACTGGATCATGACTCTGATCAAGGTGGAAAACCCATCCACTAAGAGAAATCCAAATCCTCTATCCCAATCTGATGCAATAACCACTGTCCGGTCAACCGCCAAAGATCCGCGGTTGCCGCAATGCCCTGCCCTCACAGCCTGCCTGTCCCAAAGCCCACAACTGTCTGACTACACTATCCCAGCCCCTGCTCGAACCCGAGCGCACTATCCCCCAAAGGTAGATAAAAGAAGAGAAAAGCATGGTTTCTCCTAAGTCAATGCCATCATGATAGTGTAGCAGAAAAAGGTGGCCTAACTAAATGTCCATACAAGCATGCAAAGTCCTTTATCATTATTAAACATGATTCAAGTATTCTAGTTCTCACAAAGTAGAGATATGCCGTTTAAATAAGCTTCCATTTTACTAAGTTGCCCCAAAATAGTTTATGTATATGTAAAAGAGGTCCCATCATGTATATGCAACATATCCATTTTTAACAAGGCTAACCCCGTGGCTTTAGGCGACATATTATATACAAGAATGAACCATTAATTATCACTTAGTCCTCTTGAAGTCACAAAATCTCGCTATAAGTCCAATTCTCAAATTAGTATGCCATATTCATTTCACCGGTTCATTTAGCCATGTAACATATTAGCAACTCAAATAGGCCTAGTGGGGACATCACAAGTAGGAGGTTAAACAACGGTACCCACCTCGAGCGCTAAATCCAAGTCCTGACAGCGAAGTCCGCGCTCGATCCTCAACAGTCCCCGCAATACTGCGCCATAAATCCCAAAGAATACATATACAATTACTATCCAAATTTAATCCGAAATCTGTCCTCAAAAATCAGATTAACAGTTCAGCCATTTTCACCTGTGAAACGTGCCCAAGAAATTCCCAGAAAAATACTATCACGATCTACGCGACGAACCGGTCGAAACGAGTACCTGCACGTTTTCCCACGATTTTTCTGTGCTGAGAACGAAAATCGACAAGAGAGACATCCCCAAGCAAGTGGATCACAAAAACTGAATCTGAAAATACTGTAAAAAGGGGTTCTCACCTTCAGGGAAATTCCACAAAAATCCAAGAAAATTCAGAGAGATTCCTTACGATGCGTAGATGCAAATCCCCTTTTGAATCGCCTCAATCCGATGTCCGGTTGCGGAGATATCCCAAAAACAATACTGTGCTGTCCAAAATTCCACCCCAAAAATGGGGCTACAAGATGACCCGAAAAACCCATGAAAACCTCGGAATGGGGAAAAACCAGTAGAAACAAGAAATGTAGCCCTACCTGTTACGAAGACGATGGCGCAAGAATCGCTGAAAAGTACTGCCTGGGTAGCTCGGGAGAGCCAAAACACTGTCGCTGCGCCGAAGAAGAATCCAGGAATGCAACGTCGCGCCGCGCCGAAAAATCCAAATCTCGAAGTGCGTGCCACCACAAACCCTCAAACTTCACCAGGAGATGGAGAACTCGAAGGGGAGCAACTTCCCTGAAGACACCTTGGTGAGATGAGGCTCGGAAATGGTGGAAAAAGTGAGCTGAATGGGGTTCGGGCTGCTTAAATAGGCCACTCCAGAAAACAATTGCCAAAATGACATCCGGGTCCCCACTTTCGGGCGCCCGGAAATTTCCGGGCGCGCACAGTGCGGCCCGGCCCAGGATTTCCGGGCGCGCACAGTGCGGCCCGGATTTCGGGCGCGCACAGTGCGGCCCGGCCCAATACGCCCCGTCGGACGGGATCTGGAACCCGTCCGACCCGCCTCCCCGCCTGCCACGTGTCGCCCAAACAGCCGACAGCCGCCGCGACCACTCCTGCTGCGCCACGTGGCCACCTCCGCGAGTCGACACGCGTCCCCGACCACCGTACCGCCGCGCCTGCCCGCACAGTCCGCGCCAGCTGCCCTCCTGCCCGCACAGTTGACCGCCCAATAGGAACGCGCCACGTGTCCTGCCTCTGACCAATGCACCCGGTGCACGAACCTCTGAACACCGAACCAACCAAATTCTGCCACGTGTCCACCCCCAGTGCACCGTGAACCAAAGCCAACCAGAATACTCCGTGGACCAACGCCTGTGAGCCAGCCTATGGGAAGATGCCACGTGTCCCCGCCTCGGTGCACGCCCGCCGCGTGGACCGGCCGCCTGCCCGCGCGCCCGCGCGCTGCCCGCGCGCTGCCCGCGCCCTGCCCGCGCCGCGCGCCGCCGCTGCTCCGCCTGCCCGAGGCTGCGCCGCCGCCCGCCGACGCTGCCCGCCGCCGCCGCCGGCCGCCGGTGATCGCCGGAATTACTGTTCCGGCAGTGAACAGTACTCGAGACCCAAAAATGCAAGTGGGTAGTCCGTTTTGACCGTTTTCGCGCGCTGAATCCAAATTTGACGTCCGTTTCGCCAAATTCCAACCCGATAATTCGCCGGAGGCTCCCGGAAGGGTATTTTCAATCCGAATTTCGCGCCGAGCCCAAATTTGATATCCGATTTGCGCGAAAGCACTTCTAAACATCCGACGGGGTCCCCTGATCACCCGCGTGATCCATTTTAAGCCCGAAGTCTAACACTTGTGTCAAATCGTGCCCCGAACACCTCCAGCACAACGCGTAGGCCTCCAATGCCCACCCTAATGCACCGCAACAGCTCTGCGGAGATCCAGGTCGTCACATGCTTTTACCCCCACTCACGGTGCTGGTATGCTATTTTCAGCTGGCATGAAGGGGGTCCTCACGGCTCCCACTCCTTTGTGAGGCACACGGGTCACAAAGACCACTTCTCCGGAAAAGTACACCCATGCGGAGGCCAATCCGCCTGTGTATGTGCAGCATCCGAAAACGGATTTGCCGAGATCGGCGTGTAGAGAGCACCGCGGCCGCAGCCGCTTCAGTTGTTAGATAAAATACATTTATGCGAAAGGTTAAACTGTCCATCTACTTTGTTAGGCAAATTGAGAGCAATTTAATGATGATAGATGCACTTACTGTGTGATGATCCGGAATTCTACAGGGCTTTTACAGTGTGACCGGCAGCTTCTGGAGGCCTTTGGGGCATGTCGGCGGTGTTCGGGCGGCAATTTGGACTCAAGTGATGAACTCCGGGCTTAAAATGGATCACGTGGGTAATCGAGGGACCCCGTCGGATGTTTACAGGTGCCTTCGCGCAAATCGGATATCAAATTTGGACTCGGCGTGAAATTCGGATTGAAAATACCTTTCCGGGAGCCTCCGGCGATATATCGGATTGGAATTTGGCGAAACGGACGTCAAATTCGGATTCAGCGCGCGAAAAAGGACTATCTACTTGGGTTTTTTTGAGCTAGGGTACTGTTCATCGCCGGAACAGTACTTCCGGCGATCGCCGGCGGGCGGCGGGCAGCGCCGGCGGGCGGCGGCGCGGCCTCGGGCAGGCGGAGCGGCGGCGGCGCGGGGCGCGGGCAGGGCGCGGGCAGCGCGCGGGCGCGCGGGCAGGCGGGCGGTCCACGCGGCCGGCGTGCACCGAGGCGGGGTGACACGTGGCATCACCTGATAGGTCGGCTCACGGGAGTTGGTCCACGGAGTTTTCGGGCTGGCTCAGGGTTTATGGTGCACCGGGCTTGGACACATGGCAGGTTTTTATTGGTGCGGTCCACGGGATTTCGTGCACCGGGTGCACCAAACAGTGGCAGTGACACGTGGCGCTTCCCTATTGGTGGGTCAACTGTGCGGGCAGGCCGGTCAGAGGCGCGTCTGGGCGCGCGGGCAGGAGCGGTCGGGGGGGGGGGGGGGCACGTGTCGCAACACCGTTGGATAAGTTTGGTGTTTCCTGTTCTGTGGGACACAGATGGAATTTTGGGAATTGTTTTCTGGTTTTGTCTCCCTTGTTGCATCCGAGAGCCATTCAAGAGGGGTTTTCACCATCTTCGAGGCTCCATCTCCCTTAGAGGTGAGAAGATGAAATCTTCATCAAGAAGAGAGGAACACTCCTGTCAAGTTTGAGGAATTTAGGAGGCTCGGATCCCGAGGTTTGAGATTTTTCCGGCGCGGCGCGACGATCATTCTCCGGCAACCCGATTCGTCGCATTTCAGTGTTCAGGCTCCCCCGACTCACCCCGACCTCCTATTTTCACGATTTTTTTGCCGTTAGATTTGTGACAGGTAGGGCTACGTTTCTTGTTTCTACTGGTTTTTCCCCATTCCGAGGTTTTCATGGGTTTTTCGGATCATCTTGTGACCTCATTTTGCTGTGATGGAGTTTTGGACAGCGGTTCGGTATCTCGGCGATATCTCCGCAACCGGGCATCGGATTGGGGTGATTCAAAAGGGGATTTGTATCTACACATCGCAAGGAGTCTCTCTGAATTTTCTTGGATTTTCTGGAATTTTCCCCGAAGGTGAGAAACCCCTTTTTACAGAACTTTGTAGCACAGTTTTGGGTGGAAGTATTGTTCGGGGTGGTTCCCTTGTCGATTTTGGTTCTCAGCGTAGGAAAATCGTGTGGGAACGTGCAGGTACTCGTTTCGACCAGTTCGTCGCGAGGATCGTGACGGTATTTTTCCTGGAATTTCTCGAGCAGATCTCGCAGGTGAAAAAGGCAAAACTGTGGACTGATTGTATTTGGGACAGATTTTGGTGTGAGCATTGTATGTTAATTGTGCTTGTTCTTTTCGGGTATTTTGTGCAGTACCGTGGTGATCGTTGAGACCGGGCGCGGACTTTGCTGTTGGGATCAGGATTTAGCGCTCGAAGTGGGTGGTTGTTTCTTGCCTCTATTTTGACATGCTCACTAGGAATATTAGAGTGATCCCCTTTATTGGACATCTTGATTAATCATGATTGGGGTTGGGTTTATGCATGCCGGTGTGGGAATAGGATTGCTTTGATAGCGGTTAACCTTGCATGTGGAATGGAATATTTATGTTGGACTATTTGATTATCCTGTTGATGGTACTATTTGAGGGTAGACGACATGCGTAGGTGGATACTGTTAATGGTTAATGCCTTTAATTATATTTCCTTGAGAACACTTGTATGCTTGTATGGACATCTAGATAGGCCATCTTTTATTGCTACACTATCATATTGGGATTTGACTTAGGAGAAATCATGATTGCTTTCTTTCTCCTTCTTATTTAGACTTTCGAGTCATGTTGCTCGGGTTCGAGCGGGGGTTTGGGATAGTGTAGCCGGGACCTTGGGGTCGGAGACAGGGTGTACTTGATGTCGGACTTGGGGGTTATTGCGGCAACCGCGGACAGTAGGCGGTTGACCGGATATCGATTGTTCTACCGGATTGTGGACCTTAGATTTTGGGACAGGCAGGCTTGATGGCAGGGTATTGCGGCAACCGCGGACCTTGGGCGGTTGACCGGAGGTTGCTTATGCATCAGATTGGGTATCAGGTCTCTAGTGGATGGGGTTTCCCACTATTGTTTATCTTGCATCATCTTTGAGATCGGGTTTCCCTTTAGTGGATGGGTTTTCCCACTTTGATCAGAGTCATGATCCAGTCCTGCTGATCTATGATACTTGTTACTGAGGCATTATGCTCGTGTGGGTCGCTACCCTCGAGTGCCACTCCGGAGTGTGCGATTTACAGGCTTCGAGTCCTCGAGACTCTCATCCCCTATCGGTGTTATGTGTAGGCTGGCATACCCGATTTGGCAGGCAGAGCAGGCAGTACCAGTGCTTACTGGTGTATCGATTGGGTCTGGGCAGGCAGGCATTCATATTCTGATGCATACAGTTAGCTATCTCTTTAGCTTGGCATATTAGAGGCATAGTAGTGGTAGTTTCCTGTTTTCAGCAGTCATCATTGCTTACCGCACGCACTTCTTTCCTTTTTGCCTCTGGTAGACCTAGTGGGTGTGTCAGGGTTTGAGGTTTTACCCACTAGGGGAGGCTACTGGTTTACTGGTAGTCTCACCCCCATTCTTCTTTCCTTTTTTTCTTCTCCCTTGTTTTGCAGTGTCTTCTGCGGGTGCTGCTGGGTTTTCTGCGGCGGGTCGAGGAGAGAGGACGGCTGAGTAGATAGACTTCGAGGCAGGATGAGCGTGTTAGCTGGACTGTTGGTGTACCCGTGTTTCCTCAGACGATTGTACTTTTACTTTGGGACTGGCTTTTGCCAGCAGGTTGTATTTTTTTTGGTGAGCTGGGAGAGACAGATGTATCATTTATACAGATGTATTGTATTTTATTTCCAGCTTCAGTCTGAGATGTATTAGTTTTAGTTCAGCTCTGTTTTTATTGCTCATTTATTATTATCTCTTATATATCTGAGCAGGTTTGGCGCTTCGTGTACGCGGGAAATACCGTGTGCACGGCGGATCTGTAGACGGGCCCGGGTTCTGGTTTACACCCGGGGCGTGACAGATTAAGTTGGTATCAGAGCTTAGGGATAGGTCAGTTGGGACTTAGGAAACCCTAGGCTTTTGGCGGACCCTAGGATGTTAGGGCGTGAGAGACGTGACTTTTGGCGAAAGTCGGTGATTTGGTTTTGACTCTTCCAGTGAGTGAAGAGGGATCGGCATACCCTATTTTGTGGGACAGTTATGTTGGCTGCAGACAACATAACGTTACAAAAATAGGGGGATGCCTTTGACTTTCGCTAGATTGGGTTGAGTGTTTGGGGTGTGCTGATTTGCGGTTTTGTCGTGGTGAGCGGTGTCTCCCCGACGTTGGGGCTCTGACCCAAGTGCACCTTGGTGCGGCAGTTGGGCCTGAGCTGGTTGTTTCGGGCCGGATACCCAGATTGGAGGAGTCTGAGAGCACCGGACCCGAAGGGTAGGAGTGTTGGAGGCAGATCAGCAGTGCGGTGACACAGTTGTCGGATCAGCACAGTGGCGCAGTTGTCGGAGCAGTGACACAGTTGTCGGAGCAGCGTGGTGACACAGTTGTTGGATCAGCACAGTGGCGCAGTTGTCGGAGCAGTGACACAGTTGTCGGAGCAGTGTGGTGACACAGTTGTCGGATCAGCACGGTGGCGTAGTTGTCGGAGCAGTGACACAGTTGTCGGAGCAGCGTGGTGGCACAGTTGTCGGACTAGTGAGTAGCCCCTCCGTGCCGACGTTTAGTGCTGGGGCACCGAGGAAGGGTGGACAGTTGACAGCGGGGAAAATTGTGGGATTGAGTATGGAGCCTTTGGAGGCAGGGTCTTGTTCGGTGGGGGATTGAGAGTACTAGGGACGCCTCATTGGAGTAGGCGCCGGGTATGGAGCGTGGCATTGCAGTTCCTTTGGATTGGGATCTGCCGCCTGAGGCGATTCTGATTGAGGCGCTTGGCGCCGGGTGTTGGAGGACAGGTCAGTCGGATGAGGCATTCCTGATTTCTTTTTCTGGATAGTGGATTTTGAGACCGTCAGAGCACATTGATTCCAGCGGCCAGTGTGGCGGTAGGTTTGAATTGTTCCAGGCTCTTGGGTTCGTATCTTTCGATACGAGAGGTTTTCCCTCCTTGGTGGTTAGTGTTTGGCTTCATTGCTTTGGGTTAGGGGTAGGACGGTTACCTGGTGTTCGGGAGGTCGTATTCCCGATCTTTTGCACCTAGGAGGGGAGTGTCGTAGGTCCTGCCCGGTGCGGTTGAGTCCTTGGTTGTACCTGTAGGCCTGATGGTCTTGACCTAGTTGTGGGGCTTGGTTTGGTACTTAGGACGGTTAGGCCGGCTCGGTTATTTTCTTTTCGCGGCAGCTGATTATGCTGCGAGGACGGTTCTCGTGGGAGCCAGGCCTGGAGGTGTTGGTGTACCTGGGTTGCTTGGGAGTGTCTTCGCCTCTTTGGTTTTGACTTTGTGAGCGAGGCGGATGTCTCGTAGTGGGTGAGTAGCCTTTTGGCTGGTGTGTTTGAGGGATCTGCGGCGGCACCAGGACTTGGAGATACCCTTTTGGTTGTGAGTTCCTAGCTGTTCTCCTATTGGAGTTGTTTGGCATGACACCAGTTTGGGAGTTGAGGACCCAACTCCAGGATTCGATGTTTTGGAATTGTGTCAGGCCAAGTGTGGCACCTTTGGGGGCGCCGGTGCTATTCGAGTTGTGGAAGGTTGGTTCACTTCGGCTTTGTGAGGACCCGTAAGAATTTGATAAAGTGATCATCGGGAGCTAGCACCCTTCTGTCAAGCTTGGAGGATTTGAGTTACCAGCTGCAAGGGTATTGGATCTTCGCGAAGATTGATTTGCAGTCTGGTTCTCTCGACTGCTCATGGCTGAGTATTGATGCCGGAGGGTTAGGGAATTGCTTCTACATCCCGACGGTTTTGGATTAGAGATCAGAGGCCACGGGATCAGTTGGGGGACTTATATCGGATGCCTCGGGAGTACCGAGGTACTTGGATCGAGCTGGGTGTTGTTGGACTTGGGGTTGGATTATCTGAGGCCCTAGCAGGGGCAGATGCGTGTACCGATGCAGACTACTTAGTGGCCGAGCAGTTAGCCCAGCTGTACCTAGTCGAGGTGGCGTGGTTCTATGGAGTGTTCTCCCTTGTTTTGTTCCAGTTAGAGACCCGAGGATTGCATCGCGTCTCTGGAGGAGGTATTTGACAGCCTTGAGAGCTTGAGTGGTGGATGATTGGGTATTTACCCCTGTGTGGCTGAGATTCCGTGTTGAGGAATGGCTTTAGTTTCGAGGACGAAACTTTCTTTTAGTGGGGGAGGATGTGATGATCCGAAATTCTACAGGGCTTTTACAGTGTGACCGGCAGCTTCTGGAGGCCTTTGGGGCATGTCGGCGGTGTTCGGGCGCCAATTTGGACTCAAGTGATGAACTCCGGGCTTAAAATGGATCACGTGGGTAATCGAGGGACCCCGTCGGATGTTTAGAGGTGCCTTCGCGCAAATCGGATATCAAATTTGGACTCGGCGCGAAATTCGGATTGAAAATACCTTTCCGGGAGCCTCCGGCGATTTATCGGATTGGAATTTGGCGAAACGGACGTCAAATTCGGATTCAGCGCGCGAAAACGCTTAAGATGGACTATCTACTTGGGTTTTTTTGAGCTAGGGTACTGTTCATCGCCTGAACAGTACTTCCGGCGATCGCCGGCGGCCGGCGGCGGCGGCGGGCAGCGCCGGCGGGCGGCGGCGCGGCCTCGGGCAGGCGGAGCGGCGGCGGCGCGCGGCGCGGGCAGGGCGCGGGCAGCGCGCGGGCGCGCGGGCAGGCGGGCGGTCCACGCGGCCGGCGTGCACCGAGGCGGGGTGACACGTGGCATCACCTGATAGGTCGGCTCACGGGAGTTGGTCCACGGAGTTTTCGGGCTGGCTCAGGGTTTATGGTGCACCGGGCTTGGACACGTGGCAGGTTTTTATTGGTGCGGTCCATGGGATTTCGTGCACCGAGTGCACCAAACAGTGGCAGTGACACGTGGTGCTTCCCTATTGGTGGGTCAACTGTGCGGGCAGGCCGGTCAGAGGCGCGTCTGGGCGCGCGGGCAGGAGCGGTCGGGGGGGGGGGGGCACGTGTCGCAACACCGTTGGATAAGTTTGGTGTTTCCTGTTCTGTGGGACACAGATGGAATTTTGGGAATTGTTTTCTGGTTTTGTCTCCCTTGTTGCATCCGAGAGCCATTCAAGAGGGGTTTTCACCATCTTCGAGGCTCCATCTCCCTTAGAGGTGAGAAGATGAAATCTTCATCAAGAAGAGAGGAACACTCCTGTCAAGTTTGAGGAATTTAGGAGGCTCGGATCCCGAGGTTTGAGATTTTTCCGGCGCGGCGCGACGATCATTCTCCGGCAACCCGATTCGTCGCATTTCAGTGTTCAGGCTCCCCCGACTCACCCCAACCTCCTATTTTCACGATTTTTACCCCGTTGGATTCGTGACAGGTAGGGCTACGTTTCTTGTTTCTACTGGTTTTTCCCCATTCCGAGGTTTTCATGGGTTTTTCGGATCATCTTGTGACCTCATTTTGCTGTGATGGAGTTTTGGACAGCGGTTCGGTATCTCGGGGATATCTCCGCAACCGGGCATCGGATTGGGGTGATTCAAAAGGGGATTTGTATCTACACATCGCAAGGAGTCTCTCTGAATTTTCTTGGATTTTCTGGAATTTTCCCCGAAGGTGAGAAACCCCTTTTTACAGAACTTTGTAGCACAGTTTTGGGTGGAAGTATTGTTCGGGGTGGTTCCCTTGTCGATTTTGGTTCTTAGCGTAGGAAAATCGTGTGGGAACGTGCAGGTACTCGTTTCGACCGGTTCGTCGCGAGGATCGTGACGGTATTTTTCCTGGAATTTCTCGAGCAGATCTCGCAGGTGAAAAAGGCAAAACTGTGGACTGATTGTATTTGGGACAGATTTCGGTGTGAGCATTGTATGTTAATTGTGCTTGTTCTTTTCGGGTATTTTGTGCAGTACCGTGGTGATCGTTGAGACCGGGCGCGGACTTCGCTGTTGGGATCAGGATTTAGCGCTCGAGGTGGGTGGTTGTTTCTTGCCTCTATTTTGACATGCTCACTAGGAATATTAGAGTGATCCCCTTTATTGGACATCTTGATTAATCATGATTGGGGTTGGGTTTATGCATGCCGGTGTGGGAATAGGGTTGCTTTGATAGCGGTTAACCTTGCATGTGGAATGGAATATTTATGTTGGACTATTTGATTATCCTGTTGATGGTACTATTTGAGGGTAGACGACATGCGTAGGTGGATACTGTTAATGGTTAATGCCTTTAATTATATTTCCTTGAGAACACTTGCATGCTTGTATGGACATCTAGATAGGCCATCTTTTATTGCTACACTATCATATTGGGATTTGACTTAGGAGAAACCATGATTGCTTTCTTTCTCCTTCTTATTTAGACTTTCGAGTCATGTTGCTCGGGTTCGAGCGGGGGTTTGGGATAGTGTAGCCGGGACCTTGGGATCGGAGACAGGGTGTACTTGATGTCGGACTTGGGGGTTATTGCGGCAACCGCGGACAGTAGGCGGTTGACCGGATATCGATTGTTCTACCGGATTGTGGACCTTAGATTTTGGGACAGGCAGGCTTGATGGCAGGGTATTGCGGCAACCGCGGACCTTGGGCGGTTGACCGGAGGTTGCTTATGCATCAGATTGGGTATCAGGTCTCTAGTGGATGGGGTTTCCCACTATTGTTTATCTTGCATCATCTTTGAGATCGGGTTTCCCTTTAGTGGATGGGTTTTCCCACTTTGATCAGAGTCATGATCCAGTCCTGCTGATCTATGATACTTGTTACTGAGGCATTATGCTCGTGTGGGTCGCTCCCCTCGAGTGCCACTCCGGAGTGTGCGATTTACAGGCTTCGAGTCCTCGAGACTCTCATCCCCTATCGGTGTTATGTGTAGGCTGGCATACCCGATTTGGCAGGCAGAGCAGGCAGTACCAGTGCTTACTGGTGTATCGATTGGGTCTGGGCAGGCAGGCATTCATATTCTGATGCATACAGTTAGCTATCTCTTTAGCTTAGCATATTAGAGGCATAGTAGTGGTAGTTTCCTGTTTTCAGCAGTCATCATTGCTTACCGCACGCACTTCTTTCCTTTTTGCCTCTGGTAGACCTAGTGGGTGTGTCAGGGTTTGAGGTTTTACCCACTAGGGGAGGCTACTGGTTTACTGGTAGTCTCACCCCCATTCTTCTTTCCTCTTTTTCTTCTCCCTTGTTTTGCAGTGTCTTCTGCGGGTGCTGCTGGGTTTTCTGCGGCGGGTCGAGGAGAGAGGACGGCTAAGTAGATAGACTTCGAGGCAGGATGAGCGTGTTAGCTGGACTGTTGGTGTACCCGTGTTTTCTCAGACGATTGTACTTTTACTTTGGGACTGGCTTTTGCCAGCAGGTTGTATTTTTTTTGGTGAGCTGGGAGAGACAGATGTATCATTTATACAGATGTATTGTATTTTATTTCCAGCTTCAGTCTGAGATGTATTAGTTTTAGTTCAGCTCTATTTTTATTGCTCATTTATTATTATCTCTTATATATCTGAGCAGGTTTGGCGCTTCGTGTACGCGGGAAATACCGTGTGCACGGCGGATCTGTAGACGGGCCCGGGTTCTGGTTTACACCCGGGGCGTGACATACTGCACTTGTTGCAGTTATAGCAACCGTACCCACCTGGAATGAAGACATACGACCGCTCCCGTGACCCTCTTAAGCAATCGGAACTCCTCGCGGCCTACTAGAATATCCAAGAGTACAAATTAACACCTTACCCTAATCAGGTAACATCAGTGGTCCCAACCACTGTAATAAAGAACCTACCAAAGCCGAAATCACTACACCTAGAGGACCGCGATGTCAATCAAAAATCCAACAAATCAAAACAGTCAAGTAAAATCGAAAACTCTGATCACACCGGTAAATTCAAAGGCTAACAACCACCGGACCGCGACTGTTTCATCGCGAACCCCGTCGGAGTCTAAAACCGCTAATGAAAATCCAACAAAATCCAATTCTCAACCGGTAGCCGACTCGGGACGATATTGATTAAGCCCGGAAGATCCCGACGGTAAAAAGATAAGACAAGAGACCCGGCGGCGCGCCCCCGACGATTTCGTCGGGGCGCGGAGCACCGGCGAAATTAACACCCGACATAATAAAACAGTGACCAAAAAGATCCCAAGTGGCCACACCAAGAAAACCGCGGAGATAATGATCCCAACGGCGAAAACGGCGCTCAAAACGGTGGAGAAACGGACCCAAACGGAGCCACCGAATTTTGGGCTGTCGGGTGGTGCACAGGGGCAACCGTGGACCGGGTCTGTGCATCGGGCGGCCGTGCGGCATGCGCCGGGTGCACGCAGGAGGCGTGCACCGCGCGTCTTGGGCCGGGCCGGTGCACGCGCGAGGCGTGCACCGGGTCTGCGCTTCCGACGCTGCGGGCGTGCACCGGGTGCACGCCTGGACCCGTGGACCGCGCTGTACGGTCAAGCACAGTAAACCCTAATTTTGCCGTTTTCGCTCCCATTTCGCGATTTCTTCTCCGTTTTCGCTCCCGTGCGACTCCGGCGAAGACCCCGCGACCATGGTAACGACGGCGGCGGCCTCCCGTTTAACAACGGCGGCGGCGGCCTCCCGTTAACCCACTATGTTCCAACGAAACATCCCCAAAAATTCCCGAATAAATACACGATAATTCTAATGACTAAACCAATGATCGACGGACAACCAAAACGTCGATCGGAAGCCCGATAAAAAGAAACCGATTAAAAATCATCGATTAAACTCGATAAAAACCATCGATCACCCTCGATCAAGAACGAGAATGAATCATGGATCAAAACCCGACGAAAATCCGCGATCGATGTACCAATTAAAACGGCCTTACAAGAACACGGAAAACCCTCGATTAATTTGACAAACGTAACGATGATCACTAACCTTAATTTATCGGAACTAAAGAACCGATCTTGGTTCTTGCGGCGTTGGAGATCCGGATCTGCTCCCCGAAGATGATGGCGTCTCGTTCTCCGGTCTCCGGACGTCAATCGGGGCGATCGGGTTCCTCCGATTTCTCCTTCTTTCCCTCTTTTCTCCTCCGGTTAGGGTTTCCTTTTTCTTTTCTCTCTTTTCCTTTCTCTCTTTTCAACTAGGGTTTCGTTTGGTTTTCGGTTCGCACGAAAGAGGAGGGTTTGAGGAGGCGGTATTTTAAATTAGGGTTTTCCTTCCGGTAACGGGGTTTATTTATCCTCTTATTATAAATTTATTTTCTTTATTTAGTTAATTTCTAACTCGTACGTAAGAAAATTCTATTTCCCGTCACCGAATAATTAATTAATTAATTAATTATCCCCTACGAGATAATCCCCATTATCCCAGAGGGGTGCAAGATATTTTGCACGGGTTTCGATGCACGACTAATCACTGCATCACTAAGAATTCCGTTCCGGGAGATCCGTAAGTCGGATTTTGGATTCGATTGCACCGCCGTTCATCGTTTTTCGAGCTCTATCACCGAAAAACACCCGCACCGCATGTTAGTCAACTCTAAAGAGCCCGATAATTTAATTTCCTCTAACTTACACTCTATCAGCAGGTGGGTAAAATATTACTAGAAAAGTCGTGTCATTACATTGTAATCCAAGAAAATATGTCAATTCGCCCATCATGGACATCTCAAATTCGCTTTCCATGGTTTCAGCGAATTTAGAAGCATTATTATCTCTTGTTGCACCAAATACAATGTCATCGACATAGATTTGTGCGACAATGAAATTGTTTTGATAATGATTCACAAAGAGAGTCCTGTCAGCTTCCCCTCGAGTATAGCCTTTCTCCAAAAGGTGTTTTGTCAACCTTTCGTACCATGCTCGCGGTGCTTGTTTCAGACCGTAAAGAGCCTTTTTCAAACGAAAAACATGGTTAGGTTGTTTATGGTCTACAAAACCTTTCGGTTGAGCCACATAAACTTCCTCATTTAAAAACCCATTTAAAAATGCGCTCTTAACGTCCATTTGAAATAATCTTATTTTAAAATGACAAGCAATAGCAAATAGGATACGAATGGACTCGAGTCTAGCTACAGGGGCGAAAGTTTCATCAAAGTCTATACCTTCTACTTGAGAGTAGCCTTGAGCAACTAAACGTGCTTTGTTCCTGATGATGGTACCATCCTCATTTTTCTTGTTCTTGAAAATCCATTTGGTACCTATCACATTGTGTTGCTTCGGAGGCTTCGTTAATTCCCAGACTTTGTTTCGCTCAAACTGATGGAGCTCTTCCTGCATTGCTTCAATCCAGTAGTCATCCTGAAGAGCTTCATCAATGTTCTTTGGTTCGATTAAGGATACGTAGCAAGCGAATCCGCAAACCAATTGTCTCCGAGTTCTGACTCCTTCTTGTGGGTCTCCAATAATATTCGATTCCGGATGATCCTTGGAGATGCGTAACGTTTGAGGTAACGGAGTAGTCGGAGGTACATGAGATGATTCCTGCACATCAGATAAACTTGAAGAACCATTAGATGCATCATTATTATCGAAAGAATTGTTAGAAGAAGATGCATTAGCAGGTGTATCATCATCAAGAGAGATATCGAGGGTAGATTTTTCAGATTCAAAGTGAAAAGCTTCATCTACCTTAACATTTATCGATTCTACGATCGTCTTAGATTCTAAGTTAAAAACTCGATATGCTCTACTGTTTGTAGAATAACCTAAGAAAATCCCTTCGTCACTTCGAGAGTCAAATTTTCCAAGATTTTCGCGGTCACGTAAAATAAAACACCGACTCCCAAAGATACGAAAATATTTGATGTTAGGTTTTCTACAAAACCATAGTTCATATGGTGTATTTAAAGTCCCCGGGCGCAAATACACTCGATTAATTACATAGACAGCAGTGTTCACCGCTTCAGCCCAAAAATATAACGGTAGGTTCCGGCTATGAAGCATAACACGTGCCATCTCCTGTACGACCCTGTTTTTGCGCTCGACTACACCATTCTGTTGAGGTGTATAGGGTGCCGAGAATTCATGTTTAATGCCGTTTGAAGTGCAAAAATCAATGAATTTAGAATTTATGAATTCTCCACCTCTATCACTTCTAACACGAGTAATCTTTTCATTCTTTTCAATCATAATACGATGGCAAATCTCGTGAAAAGAATCAAAAGTATCAGCTTTCTCTTTTAAAAATGCTACCCAAGAATATCTAGAGAAATCATCAACCAATAAGAAAATATACCATTTACCTCCCAAAGATGGTTGACGAGTTGGCCCCATTAAATCCATGTGCAAAAGTTCCAAAGGCCGTTTTGTACCTATGTGGTTCAAGTTCTTGTGTGCAGTCCTAGACTGTTTTCCTTTTTGGCAACCGCCACACACAAGGTTTTGTTCAAAAGAAAGTTTCGGAACCCCCTTGACCACATCTTTGTTCGAAATTCTAGCAAGTTCCTTAAAGTTTATGTGACCTAGCCTTTCATGCCAAAGTGTTTCATTTTTCAAAGGCTAGGTTACATTTTTCAGAAATTTACTAGGAACTACATAACAATTGTTTTCTGATCTAACCCCTTTTAAAAAGAAAACATGGTCCTTATCAGTTACAGTACATTCATCAGATGAAAAATTAACTGAATAACCATTATCACAAAGTTGACTTATGCTTATGAGGTTAGTCTTAAGGCCATCAACAAATAACACATTTTTCAAAACCGGGCCATCTGGAATAGCTACCGTTCCCTTTCCAACAATTTTGGAAGACCGACCATCTCCGAAAACAACAAGTCCTCCGGAGATTTTCTCAAAGTTTTGAAAACAGTTTTTGTCACCGGTCATATGACGGGAACACCCGCTATCCAGATACCAAGACGAACTATCATATGCATGCAAGGAAACATTAGTAACAAGACAAGGGAAAATTTCACCTTTGCGCACCCAAACCTTTTTGGAATGCGTCGGTAATGGTCGTGAAGTTATTCTCCTAGGTGAAAGCGTCTTGTTAGAAGATTGCTGCTCCTTGATGATGTCGTCTTGAGCGGTGAACTACCAAGGCTCTTTTCCTTTGAATGATTTGCATTGATTTCTGAGGAATCACCTTTTTGGTAGTCATTGCAAGAGGTGCTTGAGGTGAGCGTTTGGCTCCCATCTTGCAATTTCTCCTTATGTGCCCTGAAATGCCACAACGAAAACATACCTTAGATCTTGACGATCCCGAAGAGGATGAGGTAGGCTTGTTGTCGTTGCTTGTCGTGAATTCCGGTGTCGGAGGAGGAGATACCGACTGAGGCACAAAAACTGTCCCACTCGAACTTGGACTGTCTCCAGTTTGAGTGTATCCGAGGCCGAACCGGTTTGTTTGACCAAGACCAAGAAGCTTGTCCAACTTACTCCTTCCAGAAGAGAATCGCTTTAAGTCATCCTTTAGTTGGAGAATGGTCTTGTCATTTCCAATTTATCCTGTCGAGCCTCGCCGTAGAGCTTTGAGAAATAATTCGCTTTGTCCACCAATTTTGTATGTTCTTTCTCGAGAAGCTCATTGGACTCTTGAAGGGAAACATTTGCTTTGACTAAATTATCCCTTTCCACTTCAAGAGCGTTTGAGAGAGAAGATGCCCTTTTTGCTTCTTCTTCGAGATCCTGCAATCTCCCTCTCAAACTCCGGTTTTGCTTTGCCAGTTTCTTTGAATCCCTCAAAAGCTTATGGTAGGCAAGAGCAAAATCTTCACCTTCAGAATTACTCGATTCGTCGTCCGTGGCGTTCTTTTCAGCTTGGGAGGAGTTGGACACGGAATCGGAGGTACTTGCCATCAAGCACATGAAGGGTGAAGATGTGGACGCGTGGAATGCCGTTGCGTTGTCTTCTTCATCACTTGAGGATGACTCATTTGACGTTGAGTTGTCATCCCAAGTGACGACTTGCATCGCCTTCTTCTTTGCCGGATTCTTGTTGGGACACTCCGTTGCAATGTGGCCGTAGCCTCGACATTTGAAGCACTGTACTTGTCCCTCCGAACTTTTCTTATCCTTTGAGAAGTTCTCTTGCTTTCTTGACTTATAGCTTGAAGAACCCTTGCCTTTCTTGGACTTTCCGAAGGATGGAGTTTTGCTTGGATTACCCCTTCGAAAGTTGCGGCGAAACTTCCTTGTCAAGAGAGCGAGCTGCTTCTCAAAGTCCTCCATAGATAGGTTCTCGTCATCGTCTGAGGAGGATGAATCCGCGTCTTCTTCCTTTGTTGTTTTCAATGCATAACCTGAAGACTTAGAAGAGGATGCCTTTCCAGAAGAATAGTTAGTAGAAAATGTCATTTCATAAGTTTGTAATGAACCAACTAATTCTTCAACACGCATTTCGTCCGGGTGTTTAATTGTTTCAATGGCTGCGACCTTTGGGCGAAATCGTTCAGGAAGAGTTCTTAATATCTTTCTTACAACTTTAAATTCTGGAATCTTCTCTCCCAAGTTAGCACATGAGTTTACGATATCTTGCAATCGTGTGTAATAGTCTGTGAAGGATTTATTTTCTGCCATGAAAATAGAGTCAAACTTGCTCGTAAGCATTTGCAGTTTCTGAATCTTCACAAGGTTAGTTCCCTCATGCGTAACTTGAAGAACATCCCAGATTTCTTTCGCAGTCTCACATGCCGAGACGCGAGAGAACTCTGTTTGTGACAAGGCATTAAATAAAGCATTAATTCCTTTGCCATTGTAAGAAGATGAATCAATCTCTTCCTTGGTCCATTTCGACCTAGGTTTGATGGTGCGAACATCAGAAATAATTTCAGTTGGATTAGACCATCCTAATTCAATTGATTGCCACACCCTTTCGTCGATGGAAATTAAAAAGGCTTTCATCCGTACTTTCCAGTACGCATAATTTGTTCCATCAAAGAAAGGGGGTCGTTGATGTTTCCACCTTCAACCATTGTTTACAACCCTATTCCCGCTCTGATACCACTTGTTGGGTTTATGTAATAATGGATCTAAATAGGGAAAAAAACACCTAGAGGGGGGTGAATAGGTGTAAACAATAAACACTCAAAAAATCATTGCGCAATAAAACCCAATGCGGAAATATAAATGAACACGCAAGATTTTTACGTGGAAAAACTCCAAACCGGAGTAAAAAACCACGGGACCGATAACACGGCGAAATCCACTAGAATTAACACACGTACAAGGTGATATAACGTACTCACAGACGACTCAACCTTTTACCATACGCTCCTAGTAGATCTTCTCCGCTCGCTCCACGACGCTTCTCGAATCCACGATCTGCGCCCAACGCTGAATCCACAGCGTCCAACGTCGAGTCCACGACGTCCGACCGAATCCACGGTCTTCACCCAGTAGCACGCTTCGAATCCACGAACGTACCTCGCTTCGAATCCACGAACGTACCTCGCTCCGAATCCACGAGAGCGGTTGCACCTTGAATCCACAAGGCCACGCGAGTCCACGCGCCGATTTAGGGTAAATCGTTGTTTTTGGGTGGTGATGATCCGCCGAATACTTAGATTAGAAATAGATCGGAAATACCATCTAAGTATTCATTAATTTGATTCTACTCAAAATCTGAGTTTGGAAAACCTAGAATCAAATTAATCAATATAGATGAAGAAACATAGAATTAAATCTATTGATTTCCTTTCTTCTCTATATGTGGATTTTTCTCTTTTTCGGTTTTTTTTTTTCGGATTATTCGGCTTACCCTAAAAAAGAATCATAGGGTCTATAAATAGGTTAGAAACCATTGGAAGAAGATAAGGATCAAAAACTATCCGTTTCTGGAATTTTTCAGGACGGCGATCCGGATCGGGTTTACGGTGATCCGGATCGTCGTAGCGTGATAGACAGTTTCCAGAAAAACAAAGGTTCGGGATCCGGATCGGAGTGCCTGATCCGGATCGTTCATACAGTTTCACCAAACACCAACGTTCGGGATCCGGATTGAAAAGCCTGATCCGGATCGTTCAAATAAAATGGTAAAACCAGTGTTCGGGATCCGGATCAAAGGAGGCTACGATCCGGATTGAACTTGTGTATGAACGAACACCCTTCGGGATCCGGATTGGAAAGTCTGATCCGGATCCTGAACATGTCCCATGTCCAGTTTTTGATTTTTATGCAATAAAAAATTCTTCCAAGTGTTTCTACACTACAAGAAGTATTCGGATCACCAAAAATCTTTAGTTAAACATACCTGATCCTTTTGAATTCTTCTTTCTTGAGATTGAGGTATATGATCCAAACTTCTTTCATCTTGAATCTTCAAGACTTAACACTTTCACGAAATACGCCAAAACAAATTCCGTAACAATGCCTGCCATGCCTACTATGCCTGCCATGCCTGCCATGCCTGCTATGCCTGCTATGCCTACTATGCCTGCCATGCCTGCCATGCCTGCTATGCCTGCCATGCCTGCCATACCTGCCATGCCTGCTATGCCTGCTATGCCTGCCATGCCTGCTATGCCTACTATGCATGCCATGCCTGCCATGCCTACTATGCCTGCTATGCCTGCTATGCCTGCTAAGCCTGTAATGACCTCAACCTAGTGCCACTAGTAAAACTGGTATTGCCTGCTGTGCCTGCCAAATCGGGTATGCGGGCCAACGCATAACACCGATAGGGGATAGGAGTCTCAAGGACTCAAAGGTGCCTGCCAAATCGGGAATGCTGGCCAATGCATAACACCGATAAGGGATAAGAGTCTCAAGGACTCAGAGTATGTATATCGCACACTCTATGCCTGCCAAATCGGGTATACGGGCCAATGCATAACACCGATAGGGGATAGGAGTCTCAAGGACTCAAGGTCTGAGTAACAAGTATCATAGTAGAATAAATCAGCAGGACTGGATCATGACTCTGATCTAAGTGGGAATGCCCAACCACTAAAGAAAGTCTCGGTCCTCAATCAGATGCAAAAGTACTCAAATAGTGGGAAACTCTGTCCACTAGAGAAATCAGATACCCAATCTTGTGCATAAATAAATATCCGGTCAACCGCCCAATATTCGCGGTAGCCGCAAAGCCCCACAACTAATCCAACCTGTCCCAGACACCAAGTCCTGACTACACTACCCAGAACCCCTGCTCGAACCCGAGCAACACTGACCACTTGACTAACAAAGAAGGAGAAAGGAAAAGCATGGTTTCTCCTAAGTCAAGTTCCAATATGTAGTGCAGCAGTAAAAGATGGCCTAGCTACATGTCCAAACAAGCATGCTTTTGTCCTCGAATGTAGGTTTTTATGATCCACAAGGATCTAAATAGGTACTATCAAACACCTAGAGGGGGGTGAATAGGTGTAATATTTTAAAAAAATAAATCTCAGTGCAAAAATAAAAACCAATGCGGAAGAAAAAAGATAGCACACCGAGATATACGTGGAAACTCCAATCCAGGAGAAAAACCACGGGACCAACACGCAATAACAATCCACTAAGAAAAGAAGAATAACAAGGTGATTACCGACTCCACGGACTCAAACCCCTCCTTCAACTTCTTCGGACCTTGCGCTCACCGATTGCACGTCCACTGCACACGTTCGAATCCACGAACGCCACTCGAATCCACGAGCACACGTTTCGAATCCACGAAACGCCTTTAGCACACCGAATCCACGATACCACGTCGAATCCACGACGCAAACTCAGCCGGTAAGAATATTGGCTTCGATGGTGATCCTTTGCTTAGATTATCAATGAAGAACCATGGATGGAATCTCTAAGCAAAGATTAGATCAATTCGACAAAAGATATGTTCTTGAAAGAACCATCGAATTGACCTAAAAGAGGCTATAAAGAAGAACGTTAAAAACCTAGCCTCTAGGGTTGCTCTCAAGTGTTTTATAAAATAATCGGTAGTTCTTGAGAAACCCTAAGTGTCTATTTATAGTTTAGAAACCTTTGGAAAAAGATAAGAATCAAAAACTTACCTTATCTGAAATTTTACAGGACGACGATCTGGATCGGAATTACGGCGATCCGGATTGTCGTAACGAGACAGACAATTTCAGAAAAATAAAGGTTTGGGATCCGGATTGAAATGCCCGATCCGGATCGTTCATATATTTCAGCAAAAACCAATGTTCGGGATCCGGATCAGAATTGGCTTGGATCCGGATTGGATTTGCATATGAACCAACACCCTTCGGGATCCGGATTGGATTGTCTGATCCGGATCCAGAACATGTCCCATGTCCAGTTTTTGATTTTTATGCAATAAAAAAATTCATCCAAGTGTTTCTACACTATAAGAAAGTATTCGGATCACCAAAATTATTTAGTTAAACATACCTGATCCTTTTGAATACTTTCTTCTTGAGATTGATGTAACTGATCTACAATTCTTCATCTTCAATCTTCAAGACTCAAAACACTGTGTAGTGAACCGGAACTTGGTATATAAACAAAATATAAATAAAAATGGTATGAAATACTATTTTTATTGAGTTAGAAAAGTACAGGATGACCTGGAAGTGAATTGGGCCCAAATCGGGATTAAAATAAGATATCTAGAATCTTATGTGAGAAAGTGGGCCCAGATTGTAAGTGGAAAATTCACAGTCTCGGAAAATTCCGAGAAAATTATGGGAGCTCCGTAAATGTGTTTTAAGGCCACAGTAAAAGTTTCGCGTTGATCGGACACCCGGATAGTGAGAACGGGCTCCTCCAGCGAATTCGAATACAGTGGGACTTTGGGTGACCTAGAAGTGGTCCAAACTGAAAAGTTAAAGTACCATGAGGTAAATTAAGTTAAACTGTGGCTGCCCGTCAAATTTGAGCGTAAACGGGCGAGAAACGGGCAAGAACGGACGAAAACGGGCGAAACTGGGCTTGGGCACAAGTTTCGGGCGCCCGAAAGTGGGAACCGGGCGCCCGGAAAGTACTGTAGCAAGTGGGCTTTTCGGGCTGCAGTGAACCGGGTTCGGGCACTGTAGCGAACCGGTTACTGTAGCAGCCTGGTTCGGATTTCGATGCGCCCGAAAGTTACTGTGCGCGCCCGGAAATCTACTGTAGCGCACGGATCCCGAGGCAGTGGCACGGATCCCGAGGCAGTGGGCACGGATCCCGAGGCAACTGGCACGGATCCCGAGGCGTGGGCGCGAATCCCGAGGCAAGTTTTCACGCGCGACGCGCTGTGGCGCGCGGCTCGAGGCGCGCGGTAGGTGGGGAAATGCCACGTGTCGCCTCCCTATTGGTCGCTCTGACCGGGGGAGCGTGGGCGTGCGCGGGGAAGGCGCGACGGGCCTGTCGCGGTGTCAGCGGGGGAGGCCACGTGTCGGCCTCCCATTCGTCGGTCAGCGCGACGCGACGCGTTGACGCGACGCGTTGACGCGACACGTCGCTGCGGCCGGTGTCAGCGCGAGGAGGTAGTGCGGTCCACGTGGCGGCCAACGATTGGCCGCCGCTGTTCCGTGGTCGCGGTGCACGGGTCCACGGACACGTGTCATTCCACGATTGGCCGAGCATGGTGACGTGGCGCTGAGCTGGCGCGGCGTGGACGCGTGGACCGCGGCGGGGGCTTTTACTGTAGCCGCCCGAAAGATTTCGGGCGCCCGAAAAGTGCGCCCGAAATCCGGGAAACGGCCTATAAAGGCCCGAATTGCCCCTTTTTCCTCCTTTTTCTCCCTGTTGGCTTCACCTGAGCGTACCAGGAGGGGAACCGGGCGATTTCGCCCGGGGTTCTCGAGGGCGCACGAGCACGCCGTGGACGCCGTGGAGCGTGCAAGATGTTCCAAAAAGCCTATTAGGCGCGTTGGACGTCACGGCATTGTCGAGGTAGGCCCTTTATGTTGTTTTTGTGGTATTTTCGGCACAGTTTTGAAGTTCCTTTTGGATTTTTGGATTTGACCCCATGCCCACGTGCGTGATAGGGACCCAACTTTTCTGTGCCGTTTTACTGCGCGAGTTTTGCGAGCGTTTTGGGCGCGCTCGTTTTGCGTGCCGCTCGGGGGAAATATGCACCGTTTTGCGTGCGGATTCGACAAATATGCACAGTTTTGGGCGCAGGCTTGGAATACGTGCATTGTTTTGCGTGCAAAGTTGGAAATGGAGCGTGCACCGTTTTGCGTGCCAATATGAGGTATGTGCTCCGTTTTGCACGCAGGTTGGACTAACGGGCACCGTTTTCCGTGCGGACTCTAACGATGCGTCTCGTTTTACGTGCAGGGTCGGAAAAATATGCACCGTTTTGCGTGCAACCCTACAGTCAGATGTGCACCGTTTTGCGTGCAGTTTCGAGGTACGTGCACCGTTTCGCGTGCAGTTCGTGTTGTCGCGCACCGTTTTGCGTGCCGTTGCTAATATTATGCACTGTTTTGCATGTAGGGTTGGAAAATAATGTGCACCGTTTTGCGTGCAACCCCACAGTGAGGCGTGCACCGTTTTGTGTGCAGATTTGAGGTAAGTGTACCGTTTTGCGTGCAGATCGTGTTGCCGCGCATCGTTTTGCGTGCCGGCTGATGTGGCGCGCATCATTTTACGTGTGGGTTTTAATGACATGCACCGTTTTGAGTGCAGGTATAGGGGACGTGCACCGTTTTGCGTGCGGACTCGGCAAGTGCGCGCCGTTTTGCCTGCAAGCTCAAGGAAACAAGTGGAATCGCGTGGAGACCAATTTCAAGTGTCTACAAGCAATTGGGGACGCTACAAGGTGGGAAATTCTGCCGAAATTGGGTGATCTCTCCCCTTGCTCCTTTGCTTTTCAATTCGAAGCATGATAGTAGCCTGTTAGAGGCGTTAGGTAATTATGATTATGATTGCCTGTGTAGATGGATTTAGATGAAAAAGTGCAACTGTTGGTTGCCAGAGACAGATGATAAATGTGCATGTGTAAAAGGACACAGATGAAAAGTGCAACTGTTGGTTGCCAAAGATAGAGGATAGATTTGCTTGCCTAGAGGATAAATATTATTTTTATGATGGATGTGAAAATAATTGCATGCATGAATGTGATTAGCCTTTATGATTGTGATCATGTTAGGGTATAACCCTAGGAATCATGTGACATAAGGAAAGGGAACATGTTGGTAGTAAGACTAGGAGAAAACCTAGTTTCAGGGTTCACTGAGTGACATCAAAACTTAGGAGTTATCCTAGGATTGGACGAGTGGCATTGTCTTAGGTGATAACCTAAGGACACTGGATAGAGTGATCAATATAGAGCCAAGGAACTCTAGGATGAGTACGACAGGGAACTTAGGTAAAGATAACCTGAGGTGAACTAGTGAACAAGATAGAGTCAAGGAACTCTAGAATGAGTATGATATGGAACTTAGGTAAAGGAAACCTAAGGTGAATTAGAAGAGTTTAAACTCACAGACAAGGAATTAGAGTCAGTGTAACTCTAAGTTAATAGTGGAACAGAAAAATAGAGTTAAGTTAACTCTAGGATTCAGTAAGGAATCAGGAAAGCGGGATAAGATCCCAAGGTTAAAGAATTAAACAAATATAACCCTAAAGAGTCATAGGGTGTCTGGGCAAATGGACAATAACTTTAACTTCAATTTGAGTTAAGTAAAGGAAAGTGAAATGTGTAAGAGTCCAGGAGACTCTCTGGTTACCCGTGTGGCAAGACCTAGGGTAAGGGATGGAAAAAGTGGTTAATAAGCAAGACAAGCAAATTGCTTAAGATAAAGAGAATGAAAAGAGGATATAAATGACGCCTTCGAATTTGAGACTCGTCAAGTGGAGCAGGACTGTAATGACACGACTTTTCTAGTAATATTTTACCCTCCTGCTGATAGAGTGTAAGTTAGAGGACATTAAATTATCGGACTCTTTAGAGTTGACTAACATGCGGTGCGGGTGTTTTTCGGTGATAGAGCTCGAAAAACGATGAACGGCGGTGCAATCGGATCCAAAATCCGACTTACGGATCTCCCGGAACGGAATTCTTAGTGATGCGGTGATTAGTCGTGCATCGAAACCCGTGCAAAATATCTTGCACCCGTCTGGGATAATGGGGCTTATCTCGTAGGGGATAATTAATTAATTAATTAATTATCCGGTGACGGAAAATAGAATTTTCTTACGTACGAGTTAGAAATTAAATAAATAAAGAAAATAAATTTATAATAAGAGGATAAATAAACCCCGTTACCGGAAGGAAAACCCTAATTTAAAATACCGCCTCCTCAAACCCTGCTCTTTCGTGCGTACCGAAAACCAAACGAAACCCTAGTTGAAAAGAGAGAAAGGAAAAGAGAGAAAAAAAAAGGAAACCCTAACCGGAGGAGAAAAGAGGGAAAGAAGGAGAAAGCGGAGGAACCTGATCGCCCCGATTGACGTCCGGAGACCGGAGAACGAGACGCCATCATCTTCGGGGAGCGGATCCGGATCTCCAACGCCGCAAGAACCAAGATCGGTTCTTTATTTCCGATAGTTTGAGGTTAGTGGTCGTTAATCCTTTTGTAGAATTAATCGGGGGTTTTCCGTGTTCTTGTAAGGTCGTTTTAATTGGTACATCGATCGCGGATTTTCGTCGGGTTTTGATCCATGATTTATTCTCGTTCTTGATCGAGGGTGATCGATGGTTTTTATCGAGTTTAATCGATGATTTTTAATCGGTTTCTTTTTATCGGGCTTCCGATCGACGTTGTGGTTGTCCGTCGATCGTTGGTTTAGTCATTAGAATTATCGTGTATTTATTCGGAAATTTTTGGGGATGTTTCGTTGGAACATAGTGGGTTAACGGGAGGCCGCCGCCGCCGTTGTTAAACGGGAGGCCGCCGCCGTCGTTACCATGGTCGCGGGGTCTTCGCCGGAGTCGCACGGGAGCGAAAACGGAGAAGAAATCGCGAAACGGGAGCGAAAACGGCAAAATTAGGGTTTACTGTGCTTGACCGTACAGCGCGGTCCACGGGTCCAGGCGTGCACCCGGTGCACGCCCGCAGCGTCGGAAGCACAAGACCCGGCGCACGGTTTCGCGCACCGGCCCGGCCCAAGGCGCGCGGTGCACGCCTCATGCGTGCACCCGGCGCATGCCGCACGGCCACCCGACGCGCAGACCCGGTGCACGCCTCGCGCGTGCACCGGCTCAGCCCAAGATGCGCGGTGCACGCCTCCTGCGTGCACCCGGCGCATGCCGCACGGCCGCCCGATGCGCAGACCCGGTCCACGGTTGCCCCTGTGCACCACCCGACAGCCCAAAGTTCGGTGGCTCCGTTTGGGTCCGTTTTTCCACCGTTTTAAGCGCCGTTTTCGCCGTTGGGATCATTATCTCCGCGGTTTTCTTGGTGTGGCCACTTGGGATCTTTTTGGTCACTATTTTATTATGTCGGGTGTTAATTTCGCCGGTGCTCCGCGCCCCGACGAAATCGTCGGGGGCGCGCCGCTGGGTCTCTTGTCTTATCTTTTTGCCGTCGGGATCTTCCGGGCTTAATCATTATCGTCCTGAGTCGGCTATCGGTTGAGAATTGGATTTTGTTGGATTTCCATTAGCGGTTTTAGACTCCGACGGGGTTCGCAATGAAACAGTCGCGGTCCGGTGGTTGTTAGCCTTTGAATTTACCGGTGTGATCTGAGTTTTCGATTTTACTTGACTGTTTTGATTTGTTGGGTTTTTGATTGACATCGCGGTCCTCTAGGTGTAGTGATTTCGGCTTTGGTGGGTTCTTTATTACAGTGGTTGGGACCACTGATATTACCTGATTAGGGTAAGGTGTTAATTTGTACTCTTGGATATTCTAGTAGGCCGCGAGGAGTTCCGATTGCTTAAGAGGGTCACGGGAGCGGTCGTATGTCTTCATTCCAAGTGGGTACGGTTGCTATAAGTGCAACAAGTGCAGTAAGTGCATCTATCATCATTAAAATGCTCTTAATTTGTCTAACAAAGTAGATGGACAGTTTAACCTTTCGCATAAACGTATTTTATCTAACAACTCTTGCGACTGCGGTCGCGGTGCTCACTACACGCCGATCTCGGCAAATCCGTTTTCGGATGCTGCACGTACACAGGCGGATAGGGCCACCGCATGGGTGTACTTTTCCGGAGAAGAGGTCTTTGTGACCCGTGTGCCTCACAAAGGAGTGGGAGCCGTGAGGACCTCATCGCGCCAGCTGAAAATAGCACACCAGCACTGTGAAGAGGTTCAAAGCATCAAAAAGGTGTTTGCGCACGAGGGGAGACTTTAGTCTCTCCGACAGGTACTCTGGGGTTGGTGCCCAGCTTAATTGACAAATCTGGGGTTGGTGCCCAGCTTGATTTATGTACAGGATTTTAGCAAAAAGGTTTCGGTGTAATCGGTTGGTTTTTCTTTCCTTATTGATATTTAGACATCTACTTTGTTTGTCACTGACTTTACCCACTCCGTGACAGGTTTGACTAGGTGTAGTAGTCGGGACGACGGTGAGGCAGCGATTGAGGAACATTAGCTGGATGAGGTTTATTCCATTATTCTTGCTTGGGTTATCTCATCTCCTTTTTATCTAAGTTTAAGTTCTCGATTGCTTGTTGTGGAAGGTTGTGGATGTTGGATTGAGAGACCGTTTGTGTGATGTGATATGTATAGGGATTTTAACGACTTATATGCGGCATGTTTTACACTGAACAAAAAGGGTTTCGAAAATGTTTTCCAAAACCAAGTGTCGTGTGGGCACTGCCTTGAAAACCTGTGGATTTATCCTTTCCGAAACGATGTAGCCGCCTTACTGTGAATGTGTAGACGTATGTAAAGGAATGGGTGTCAAGTGGACACCGTTTGCAAACTTGTAGGTTCCTCTTAATGTGATTAAATGTCTTTACACTCTCGTACCTGTTGACTGTGACTGTGTGGTTAAAGATTATATGTTGATGTTGTAAATGAGACGCCGTGCATATACAAAGGAGACTCTGTCCGTGGGCAGGGTGAATTTGTGTATGTGGCGGTCTGACACGCACCGGGGACGAGGCTGATGCTTATTTATTAAGAAAAAAATTTATACACGCACATTTCCGCTTATCTTTACCTAAAAACCCCCGGGGGCGTGACAAGGACTCCCTGGGCAGTGACCCGTCGGATGAGGTACTTTCGAAAGGCTTAAAGTTAAAAGCAAGCTAAAAGTGGCTAAAAGCATAAAGAGAATGTAAATGGCGCCTTCGAATTTGAGACTCGTCAAGTGGAGCAGGACTCCCTGGGCAGTGACCCGTCGGACGAGGTACTTTCGAAGGGCTTAAAGTGAAAGTAAAGAGCTAAATGCTCAAAGAAAAGAGAAAGAGATTTGCCAGTGGCAAAATGGGAGCTATAAGCTCGAATAAGAAAGGAAAGCAAGTGTTCAAAGGCAAAGAGGCTAAGAACTAAAGTAAAAAGAAAAGAAAGAAAATATAAAGATTCTACGGAGTGAAACCAGCCCATGTTGGAGGTACGGGCAGTAATCCCTCTCCCGGGCAGTGGCC
Organism: Tillandsia fasciculata; assembly: GCA_029168755.2. Taxonomy (NCBI): domain Eukaryota; kingdom Viridiplantae; phylum Streptophyta; class Magnoliopsida; order Poales; family Bromeliaceae; genus Tillandsia; species Tillandsia fasciculata. The sequence continues at coordinate 7,176,680 of CM054945.1, forward strand.
CGTTCGGGACGTTTCTTCCGTAGGACGGGGTAACGAAAATATAAAAATAAAACGGGCGGACCTACGGTGAAACCAGCCCAGGTTGGAGGTACGGGCAGTAATCCCTCTCCCGGGCAGTGACCCGTTCGGGACGTTTCATCCGTAGGACGGGGTAACACTTGCGGGTGTTATCGGCAACCTTAGAAATCTTATCTTATGGTAGCAGGACTACCGGGCTTGGGCCCGTTGGATAAGAATTTCTGAGGGTTTACTTGAACTAAAGCACCAGAATTTAAAGAATAAAGAGAAAATAGAGTGGCCAAGATGGTCGGGTTAGTTGAACCCTGTATGCAGCGGCATAGTGGCCGAGTTGGTGCTTAGTAGCCTAGTATGACTAGACAGAGTAGTGCTGGGTCGATGTGTATATACAGACGGTGATATATTATTTTGCATAGCTGCATTTTGATTTCGAGGATTTTAGTTTCCTAGCACTATTATTATTGCTTCCATTGGACCAAGTGGTGTAGGACACTTTTTCTCGGTGGTTGAACCCACTGGGAACTCTGTCGGAGTTCTCACACCCCTTGGGTGACCCCCCCCACAGGTTCAGCTTTGGATGTAGCGGTCGAGACGGTTCAGATGCAGACGGCGAGGCATACGTCAGGGGCAAGAGCCCAGCAGCATAGAGACCTAGAGGGTCTAGCAGAGGTATCCCTTTTATGTGTTTCTTGAGTGAACATTGTATGGTGAGGAATTTATGTAAAGGAATTGTAATAAATTTATTTGCAAGTTCAGAAATGTAAAGTGTAAGAAGTTTAGTTTATGGTTCACTCTTGTATGCTTTCATTTCCGCATTAACTGTATGTTATTGAATGAAAGTTTTAAATTTATAGTGATTTTTAATACTCTGATATCGAGTTTCCGCATACACTTGTTGTGTTATTATGGATGTTACCGTTCCGTTCGGGTAGGAAAAGGTCTTACCCGATTGGCGGGTCTGTTGGCGTGCCCGAACCGTACAAATTGGCGGACTCGGGGCGTGACACACTGAGTGTCAACTTGAGCTCTTCTCTGAGTCTTCGATTGCTGATTGACAATTTGATCACTTCAAGACTCCGACTCAATTTACTGACTTGACTCACGAAATATGCGAACACCAAAATGCCGTAACAATCTCCCCCTTTGACAATTTCGTGACAAAACCCAAAAATACATAAAAACGCTCAAGTCACTCATCTTAAACCAAAAAAATCGAAATTCAATGTTATCACCAAAACATTGATTTTCTTTGCGTGAAAGATCCAATAAATACAAAATTACATTTGAACCAAACAGTCCTAGAACATACTCTATGACTTAGGACTTGGAGTCTTAAAGTGATGTAATTCCTGCAAAACAAAACTCCAAACAAAATCAAACGTTAGTCGTTAGAAATTAAAATCCTACATTTGATTCGTCCTTTTGGTTCTTTTGTTTTTCGGCTCTTTCAATCTTTTCTTTATCTCCCCCTATCTTGAGCATCTCTAACATGTTCTCCATGTTCTCCCCCTTTTTGTCAAAAATTGTCAAACAGTGAACATACTAGACAAAAGGAAATCAACAACAGCATTAGTTCATAGAGAAAGAGAGATAAAAGCTCAGTTCCGGTATATTACAAAAATGCAGATTGCGTACCGGTACCAGAAAGCAAAAATCAAATAATTTCTTGAAACAAATCCAGATTTTGGAATCTTTTCAAATACCGATTTGTATTCCATCAAGAAATCAATTTAAGTGCTTTAAACAATGAATTCACACAGATGCCATTCAATCCAATTAATTTCACAAAATTAAAAAGATTTACTCCTAAATCATGAAAAATAAAGATAAAACATTATAAACAGTTTTTCATGTTATATTCATCAAATACAAGTCATCAAAAATAATCTTGAGATCCAAACTCTATCAAGATGTAACGGATTTACAAAGATGACTTACGGAGATTTCCAAATGACATCAATCTTGAATTCTACCCTTTCAAATTGAGATAAGCACAAAATTACCTAAGGGTGGCTCTTTGAGCATCTTTTTAACTATCCCACCTTATACCAACCAGGAGATTGTTCAAAATAAGAACTTTGAATTTAAATCTCCGAATGCTTCAACTAAAAATTTTCTCATAAAAAAATTTTCCAAGCATCCAAAACATGTGGTAGCTTCACACACAAACCGGACGACCGGGGTGGCAGCTCTTTCCTACATGTGGTGGTAGTTTTCACACTCCTTTCGGATGTAACTCTTTCCACATCTTTTACAATTCATTTATTTACCCTTGTAAGAAGGCAATCTCTTACGTGAAAGAATTAAATCCCAAATTTTAGTCTATCGGTTGTCTCACGTTTATCACAATGAATTCACACAACCGAGATAGATTAAGCATCTTAAGATCACACATGATTTCTAAAATTTGATGCTTATAACTATCAAAAACTCCTATAATGAAGTATCTTCAAGATTATGATTATGGAGTAAAGTTGATAATCCATATAAAATTAATTTGGAGTGAATGAAAATGAAACCCTTTTTATTCAATGCACTTGTTCAATAAAAAACCTTTTTGTTCAAAAACAAAGTATAAAAACAAATAGCATTGAAAAACATGTAATGCAGAGATTAAGAAAAATATTAAAGAGAAAACCAATCAAAGCATTACATACAGTCATAAGCTATTTAGAACTTAAGACAAGGAAAGATATCACCTTTCCGAATCCAAAATCGCTGGATTTTGGGTTGTCTTGATTCGTTGTGGCCGGGGGTTGTGCGCTTTGACTGTTGATCCACCTTAGGTCTTTGCCTCGCAATGATCCACTTGTATGATTGATGATGTGGCTCGGACCTTTGGTGGGTTGAGTGAACTCCTTTGACTTGATGTGTCTTTTGATTCCGTTGAGTTCGCTCCGTAGATGAAGTTGCCGAAGGACTCTTCTTTCTCTTTTTCGGGCAATTCTTCACCAAATGTCCTTCAAGTCCACATAAGTGACAAGTTCTTCCTTTCAATTTCATTGTGGAACTTGAAGCATGCACAGTTTGGTCCTTTTTGAATCCCAAACCAACCTTGCTTGTTTGACCTAATCCGGACATACAATCATGTTTCTTCGAACCGGTTGAAATCCTTTGTATGTCGGATTTAAGTTGATGGACTTGCTTGGTCAAAGCTTGGTTGGTAACATGAATCTCCTCAAACTGCTTTTCAAGAAAACCAATCTTGTCCATATATGATTTTGCGTTCGTCTCCGATTGGTTTAGCTTTTCTTGGAGGATTTTATTGTTATCCAATAAACGTCCTTGTTCCTCCTCGAGATCATGAAGTTTGATCTTTAAAGCATGATTCTCGTCTTGAACCTCAAGTCGTTGCTTCCTCAACTTCTTGATATGCTTGGCCATCTTCTTCGATTCCGCAAGAAGTTGTTGGTATGCCTCAACGAGTTCTTCCTCGTCCGACTCCCCCTCACTTGATGACTCTCCGCCGGATGTTGATGTTTCATACAAAATCAAAGGAGTAGAGTCAGTAACTAAAGATGATAAGCAAAAATTAGAAGAGGGAATTTGAGAGGCATGAAAAGCAACAACTTTTTCCTCTTTACTTGAGGTCGATTCATCGAAGTAGAATCGTCCCAAGTTTTTGCTTGCAAAGCCTTCTTTTTGTATGATTTCTTAGAAGGACAATCCGTTGAAATATGGCCGTAGCCTTTGCATCGATAGCATTGGATTTCCCCTTCGAAATCATCTTTTTCTTTTTCTTTAGAAGGTTTTGCAACGCCTTTGAGTTTAGAGGATTTAGAACCCGATGATCCTTTAGATGGTTTCGTGGATGAAGATCCATCGGTTCGATTCTTCCAAAACTTCCGACGAAATTTCTTTGTGATCCGCGCCAATTGTTCTTCAAAATCGGCAAAAGAGATTTCATCGTCGGAACTCGATTCGCCATCTTCTTCCTTTGTTGATTTGAATGCAATACCTGTAAGCTTAGAAGAAGACTTGGAAGAAATTTGATTAGTAGGAAAAGTCATCTCATAAGTTTGTAAAGCACCTACTAATTCCTCTACACTCATCTCATCCGGATGACTAACGGTTTCAATGGCGGTAACCTTTGCCCTAAACCGTTCCGGAAGAGTCCGAAGAATCTTTCTTACAATTTTCGACTCCGGGATCTTTTCTCCTAAATTAGCACATGTATTAATTACATCTTGAAGTCTAGTGTAATAATCTGTAAATAATTCATGCTCTTCCATATGAATAGAGTCAAATTGACTTGTAAGCATCTGGAGCTTTTGAATTTTTACAAGATTAGTACCCTTATGTGTAATTTTGAGAATATCCCAAATTTCCTTCGCGGTTTCACACGCGGAAATTCGTGTAAACTCAGTCGAGGAAAGAGAATTAAATAAAGCGTTCATACCTTTCCCGTTGTAAGAAGATCTTTCGTTTTCCTCTTTAGACCATCTAGAGCGAGGTTTTTGGGTAGTAGAATTTCCTACTTCCTCAATAGGATGCACCCAACCGTATTCTACGGTTTGCCAAACACGCTCATCAATTAAGATGAGAAAAGCTCTCATCCGCACTTTCCAATACGCATAATTGGTCCCATCAAAAAGAGGAGGTCTATAAATATTACCACTTTCACCCGACATGATAGATAAACCTAAAACCCGCTCTGATACCAATTGTAGGTTTTTAGGATCCACAAGGGATCTAAATAGGTACTATCAAAAACCTAGAGGGGGGTGAATAGGTGTAATATTTTAAAAAAATAAATCTCAGTGCAAAAATAAAAACCAATGCGGAAATAAAAAGATAGCACACCGAGATATACGTGGAAACTCCAATCCAGGAGAAAAACCACGGGACCAACACGCAATAACAATCCACTAAGAAAAGAAGAATAACAAGGTGATTACCGACTCCACAGACTCAAACCCCTCCTTCAACTTCTTCGGACCTTGCGCTCACCGATTGCACGTCCACTGCACACGTTCGAATCCACGAACGCCACTCGAATCCACGAGCACACGTTTCGAATCCACGAAACGCCTTTAGCACACCGAATCCACGATGCCACGTCGAATCCACGACGCAAACTCAGCCGGTAAGAATATTGGCTTCGATGGTGATCCTTTGCTTAGATTATCAATGAAGAACCATGGATGGAATCTCTAAGCAAAGATTAGATCAATTCGACAAAAGATATGTTCTTGAAAGAACCATCGAATTGACCTAAAAGAGGCTATAAAGAAGAACGATAAAAACCTAGCCTCTAGGGTTGCTCTCAAGTGTTTTATAAAATAATCGGTAGTTCTTGAGAAACCCTAAGTGTCTATTTATAGTTTAGAAACCTTTGGAAAAAGATAAGAATCAAAAACTTACCTTATCTGAAATTTTACAGGACGACGATCCGGATCGGAATTACGGCGATCCGGATTGTCGTAACGAGACAGACAATTTCAGAAAAATAAAGGTTCGGGATCCAGATTGAAATGCCCGATCCGGATCGTTCATATATTTCAGCAAAAACCAATGTTCGGGATCCGGATCAGAATTGGCTTGGATCCGGATTGGATTTGCATATGAACCAACACCCTTCGGGATCCGGATTGGATTGTCTGATCCGGATCCTGAACATGTCCCATGTCCAGTTTTTGATTTTTATGCAATAAAAAAATTCATCCAAGTGTTTCTACACTATAAGAAAGTATTCGGATCACCAAAATTATTTAGTTAAACATACCTGATCCTTTTGAATACTTTCTTCTTGAGATTGATGTAACTGATCCACAATTCTTCATCTTCAATCTTCAAGACTCAAAACACTGAGTGTCAACTTGAGCTCTTCTCTGAGTCTTCGATTGCTGATTGACAATTTGATCACTTCAAGACTCCGACTCAATTTACTGACTTGACTCACGAAATATGCCAACACCAAAATGCCGTAACATCGAAAACGATAAAAGTGGGTGTAACATATATTAGCAAAGCATGCTAAAGTATTCCTACTATGGTATATCAATCTCACCCAAGTAGGCCATCCCTTGCTTACCTCTCGCTCATATCAGTTGTACATCAATTATGCCTGCTATCAGTCATAGAGGGGCGACATCCCCACAAGTATACTTACATTCACCAGAATATAAAACCTTATCAATATTAAGCTTACCCACCTGAAGTGCTGAATCCAAGGCAAACCTGGGGTCGGCGAAGAGCGTGGCCACTTGCACGTACAATCTTCTGAACCCATATTCACGGTACATGTCGCGCCAACCTCGGATCCTAGCAGTGTTCCAAAAACACTCGCGAACCCTCCTGGGTACAACAAAAGGTCCAAGGTTACACTTTATGCTCAAAATATCCAAGTACATACAATTCTATTGGAACAGTCCCAAAGATGTGGATTTTTCACCTGCAGCAAGAACTCAGAAAAATTCAACAAAAATACTGTCGCGTTCCTCGCGTCGATACCTTCGAAACGAGTACCTGCACGTCAAATTCCGAGCCCCGTAGGCCGAGTTACAAATTCCATAATACAGGGCGCTCACAAACACACAACCACACATCTGTATTTCCATGCACAGATAAAGGGAGAAAAATCTACCTCCCGGCAAGCCTCAGAAAAATCCAATAAAAATATGGCGATAATCCTTGCGTCGAGTAGATGAAAAAAGTGTATAGGCACGTCTCCATCCGATGCCCGGTTGCGGAGATAAAAATCCGGCAAGGTGTCGCTGTCCAGAAATTCCATCAGAAAAGGGGTCCCAGTAAGCATGGAGAAACTCCTCGAAAAGCGAGAAACTAGGGGAGGTAAAAAATATTAAGATCGTAGCTCTGTTTGTCGCAGATCCAACGGCGCAAGAATCGCCTGAAAAGGAGGTCGGAGTAGGCCGGGGGAGCTCGCGCACCGAAACGCGACGAAGGGGAACACAAATGGACGAGCGTCGCGCCGCGCCGTAAAAATGGAAACCTCAATAAGCGTGCCACCAAAAATCCTAGAAATCCTCCAGAGGATGTAGAACACAAAGGGGAACAACTTTGCTGAAGACACCTTGGCGAGGGGAGGCTCGGAAATGGCAGAAAAAGGGAGAAGAAAGAGGCTTGGGTCGCTTAAATAGGCTCCAGAAAACAATTGAAGAAATGACGGCTGTGTCCCCACTTCCGGGCGCCCGGAAGATCCGGGCTGCTACAGTGTTGGGCCCGGCCCAACACTGTGTAGGCCCGAATCCTCCAGGGGCCTCCACGTCGCCCGCCGAACAGGCAACAGCGAAGCTCGCCCTTCACCTTGCGACACGTGGCCCAATGAAGCGCCGACACGTGGCGCGTCCAGCGCGGGAAATCCGTCAACGCGCGCCCATGTGCGCGACTGTGCCGCTGTAGTGACCCGACCCTTAAGGGTGTTTTTGAACTCACATGTAATTGCTTAATCCTTAAGCGGAATAAAATTATTTATTTTTCAAAAGTCGGCCGGGTGGGGTGCGTGTATTTTTCTGCGATAGAGCGCGGAAAATGATGACCGACGGCGCGATCGGATTTGAAATCCGATGTCGGGATCTCCCGAAACGGGACCCTAAGTGATACGGCAACTAGTCATGCATCGGAATCCGTGCAAAATATCTTGCACCCGTTAGAGATAAGGTCGGTTATCTCGTAGGGGATAATTAATTAATTAATTAATTAATTATCCGATAAGGGGAGTTTGGATTCTCTTACGAGCGAATTAAAGGATTTAAATTGGTGGGATTTTATCTCGTGGATTGGATAAGAGATAAAATCCAGATATTTAAATTGGGAATTTATTTCCCCAAGATTATTTAATAAAGGTGATTAAATAATCGGTGACCAGGATTTAAAATTAAAAATTTAAAAGGTGGGATTTTATCTCGTGGGTTGGATAAGAGATAAGATCCGGATATTTGTGGGTTTTTTCTTTTTACGTATCGTATGAAATAAAAGGGAAAAATAATAATAAAATACATAATTAAATAAAAAAGGGATATTTAAACAATCCCCGTTATCGGAAGAAAAACCCTAATTTAATATACCGCCTCCTCAAACCCTCCTCTTTCGTGCGTACCGAAAACCAAACGAAACCCTAGATGAAAAGAGAGAAAGGAAAAGGGAGAAAAGAAAGGAAACCCTAACCGGAGGAGAAAAGAGGAAAAGAAGGAGGAAGCGGAGGAACCCGATCGCCCCGATTCACGTGCCGGAGATCGGAGAACGAGACGCCATCGTCTACGGGGAGCGGATCCGGGTCTCCAACGCCAAAAGGAAACAAGATCGGTTCTTTAATTCCGATAAATTAAGGTTAGTGAACATCGTTCGGTTGTTAAATTAATCGGGGGTTTTCCGTGTTCTTGTTAGATTATTTTAATCGGAACGTCGTTCGCGGATTTTTGTCGGGTTTTGGTCCATGTTTATTCTCGTTCTTGGTCGAGGGTGATCGAGGGTTTTTATCGAGTTTAATCGATGATTTTTAATCGGTTTCTTTTTATCGGACTTGGTCGGAAATTCGATCGGGGTTCCGATTTATGTTTTGGTTGCTCGTAGATCAACGGTTTAGCCGTTAGATTTACCGCGGATTTATTCGGAAATTTTTGGGGATGTTTTGTTGGAACATAGTGGGTTAACGGGAGGCCGCCGCCGCCGTTTTTAAACGGGAGGCCGCCGCCGCCGTTACCATGTTCGCGGGATCTTCGCCGGGGTTGCACGGGAGCGAAAACGGAGAAGAAATCGCGAAACAGGAGCGAAAACGGAGAGAAAACGCGAAAATTAGGGTTACTGTTGCTTGTCCGTACGGCGCGGTCCACGGGTCCGGGCGTGCACCCGGTGCACGCCCACAGCGTCGGAAGCGCAAGACCCGGTGCACAGTTCCGTGCGCCGGCCCGGCCCGCATAAGCGCGGTCCACCGCACAGTGCGCACCCGGCGCACGTGCTTGCGCCCTGCAACCGTGAACCCGGCGCGCGCATAACCCTGTGCGCGGCCCGGCCCATCGCGGTGCGGTGCACGCCCCGGGCGTGCACCCGGTGCTGGCGCCGCGACCCCGGGGCCGTGAGCCCGGTGCACGCTCGGGTCGTGCACCGGCCCGGCCCGTAGCGCACGGTGCACGCTTCATGCGTGCACCCGGCGCATGCCGCCGCCGCCGGACGCCGTGAACCCGGTCCATGGTTGCCCCGTGCACCATCCGACAGCCCGGAGTTCATTTGCTCCGTTCTTGCCCGTTTTTCCACCGTTTTGAGCGCCGTTTTCGCCGTTGGGATCGTTATTTCCGTGGCTTTCTTGGCATGGCCACTTGGGACCTTCTTGGTCACTATTTTATTATGTTGGGTGTCGCGCGGGGTTCCGGTTTTCGGCGAACCGGGCCGTGTTGGACTTTTCCGTCAAAAAGAGTAAATTGGGCCTTTTGTTTTGGGATGTTAGTACACGTTTGTGACTATTATTATCCTTGCGGACTTTCTTTAGGTCCAGGGGTGCAGCGGGAGAGCGCGAAGGATACAGGTGTTCCGATTGCTCTCCAACAAGGTGGGTACGGTTGCTATAAGTGCAACAAGTGCAGTAAGTGCATCTATCGTCATTAAAAATGCTCTCAATTTACCTAACAAAGTAGATGGACAGTTTAACCTTTCGCATAATTATATTTTTATCTAACAATTGAAGCGGCTGCGGTCGCGGGGCTCACTACACGCCGATCTTGGCAAATCCGGTTTCGGATGCTGCACGTACACAGGCGGATTGGCCTCCGCATGGGTGTACTTTTCCGGAAGAGTGGTCTTTTTGACCCGTGTGCCTCACAAAGGAGTGGGAGCCGTGAGGACCTCTTCGCGCCAGCTGAAAATAGCACATCAGCACCGCGAAGGGGTAAAAGCATCAAAGAGGTGATTGTGCACGAGGGGGGACTTTAGTCTCTCCGACAGGTACTCTGGGGTTGGTGCCCAACTTAATTGATAAATCTGGGGTTGGTGCCCAGTTTAAAATATGCACAGGGTTTAACGAAAGGTTTCGGTGTACTCGGGTTATTCGGTTCGTTTTCCTTCTTTGATATTATTAGACATCTACTTTGTTTGTCACTGACTTTACCCACTCCGTGACAGGTATTCCTAGGTGCGTTAGCCGGGATGGCGGTGAGACTGCGTCGCGAGGACCGTAGTCAGGACTCTTGGTTTTCTATCTCATTTCCTTTTACGCTTTAAGTAGTTAGTTTGCTTGTGGATTACTTTAGTTGTGGACATGTATGAGTTAGCTCTGTGGATGAGATGGACCCTTATGCTTTTGATACTGATAGTGATGTTTTTCTTACGCGGCACGTTTTCACGATAAACTAATTGGTTGCGAAAATGTTTTCTCAAAACGAAGTGCCGTGTGGGCACAGATTTTACAAACGCTGGGTTTTATCCTTTCCAAACGTTGACGCCGCTTTATAAACTGGTTTTGCATGGTGATGTATGTCTACCGTATGGTTGATGGTTGATGTTGATGTGGTTGGTTGAAATTCGATGTTATAATTGAATTGCATGTTGTAAATGAGACGCCGTGCATATGCAAAGGAGACTCCGTCCGTTGGCGGAGAGAATTTGTGTATGTGGCGGTCTGGCACGCACCGGGGATGAGGTTTATAATGCCTTATTAAGAAAAAAAAAAAAATGGACACGCATTTTCTGCTTTGATTTACTCAAAAACCCCCGGGGGCGTGACAGCCGCCGCCTGCCATCTCTGTACACACGCGCCCCGAGGCAACCTGCACCCGCTCCGTGGACCCGGCGCACAACACCGCACCAACCACACGCTGCCACGTGTCCAAGCCCGGTGCACCATACACCCGTACCGCTCCGTAGACAGCGACTAGTGAGCCTTCCAATGGGAATCTGCCATGTGTCCTCCCTCCGGTGCACGCCGGCCGCGTGGACCGCGCACCTGCCCGCGCGCCCGCGCGCCTGCCCGCGCCCGCGCGCCTACCCGCCGCCGCGCCTGCGCCTGCCCGAGCGCGCGCCGCCGCTTTCCGCCGCTGCCCGCCGCCGCCGCGCCGCCGGCCGGTTGCCGGAATCACTGTTCCGGCAGTGAACAGTAACTTTACTGTTCCAAAATCCGAAAAATGCAAGTGAATAGTCCATTTTCATCGTTTTCGCGCGCTGAATCCAAATCCAAAGTCCGATTTGCCAAATTCCAACTCTAAAAATTACCGAAGGCATCCGGAAAGATGTTCTTTTGTCCAAACTTCGCGCTGAGCCCAATTTTAATATCCATTGCGCGCGAAACCACTTCTAAGCATTCGACGGGGTCATCTGACTACTCTCGTGATCCATTAAACACTCTGAGTCCATCACGAGTGTCCAATTTGTGCTCAAACACCACCGACGCGCCACATAGGCCTCCAGGAGCTGCTGGTCAACCAGTAATCTCGTCGTGGGGATCCAGGTCCTCACATCCTCCCCCACTAAAGAAAGTTTCGTCCTCGAAACTAGCTCGATTCCACCAGGAGTCACAAACACCAAGAGTAAGCACTCAACATCACTGCCTCTAGCTTCCCAAGTCACCTCTCACTCCCCGTGATTACTCCTCAACAACAATCAACAACAGCCAGTACGGTATAGCCCGGTTGCGCAACCTCTAATCTCACGAGCCAGAATTCGCAACGGGCGTCCCTCGTACTCCAAACACTCTTAGCTCTCAAATGGTGCGAGTCAATCACGGGCGAGGGATCCAAAAGCAAAACACTCCTGAGCTGAGTCGTGAAACATCACAGGGGCTCCGTCAAAAAGCTGGGGGAAAACAAAATAACCGCCAGTGCAACACGCACCAAACCACAACCTGAGTCAACTCAACCAGGGCAACCCGAAGCACACCCACACGATTATCCAATAAGGAAAAAGAGTCCTAACCAGGAGGGGTTCTCACTCGGTCACTCCCGAATCTTGACCATCCGAGTGAACTACTCGGCCGCGGTCTATCATCCAAAGGAACCCTCAGGGATACAACCACAAGCCATGTTTACCTTAACAGTCCACACAGCGCCAGCTGTGGAATCATCAAACTCAACCCCAAACAGCTTCCCGCTCCAGGTATCCGCCACCACAGTGGCCCTGTCGGGGTGATCCAGAATGCTCAACAATGACCCAACGATAACTCCACGGTCACAATAGAAGGCATCACTAAAACTCGCAGATCTCTCTCCCAACACTGGAAATGCTAGCATTGGCGCTGGTATCAGTCTCATCATCCGATTGCCAAGCTCTCCTGGCACTGCCCAGTCCAAGAAGCCCCTTACCTTGACCATAATTGTCGACCTCGGCCAATTCCCAAATGGTATCCATATTGGCCGGATTTCCACCGCCGCCCCTACGGCTAACACAATGCGACCGAAGAAGGTATGCTTCAGAAGCTAAAACTTGTACCTCAATAACTTGGCATACAGCTTCATCCACACGGGCATGGTAGCACATCCACAAGTGCTCCTCGTGCTCCAAGTCGCTCTGGGAGTAAATCATAATATCCTTGGGGAACACCACTCCTAATTCGTCCAAGTACAACTGGGACATACAATTCCTCAAATCTTGAAGACAATAGGGCATTAATTATTCCATTTGGCCTCACTAATCTCTCATAATGCCCTTACCGGATCCTGAATGCCATCTAGGCCAAGTCCTTGGCGATCTGATTCCAAGTAGGTACTCGCATCATACGATAACTGCCGGAGTATAGCTCCATCAAAAGGGTCCTAGATACCACCCGGACCTGTCTACACTCGAACCATAAAAGGACCCTCACAGTCGTGTATCAACGACGTGGTAGTAGGTCAAACAGACCCCTTGATCCATCAGATCCTGTGACTGTGCCATCAGCTCTCTCAACTCCACAGACGATATCCAATGAGGTGTTGTCGAGGGTGGCGCGGTTCCCCGAACCACGTCAAACGCAATCTCTATCTCCCTAACCGACGGCATCTCCAACAGCTCAGGTGAAATCACACCCGGGATCTCGTGGGCAACATAGATATCCTTGAGTCCCGGTGCCGTCGCAAGCACCTCTCACACTGTCGCTACAACCTGTGTGCTCTAATAATCTCAACAAGCAAGCCTCCTCTTGTCTGCCTCGCAGAAAATCGATGTCCTCTCTCTCCTCAGTTAAAACATCCTGTGGCATTGTGCCAATCAATCTCAAGCACATGGTCAAAACACCGAACTGCCACAATTACCAATAAGTCTGCCGGTACAACTCGCGGCCTCAACTGCATTGGACATAATCCACAAGCCTCCTCCACATGCACAACACTAGCAAGAACCTATACCTCTAGTGCATGTAGTAACAAATCTGCCTCTAGTCCATGCAGGAATGCAACATGCTCTAACTCCGACTGCTGTGATGAAATAACACCTGCGACAACTTAATCCACTACCGTGGCGCCCTTCAACCGGGCGGCACAGGTTCATCCGCTCAATGCAAGTGGTTGTCGCTCAATCTGCCTAAAAATCAGGACTATCCACATAGGGAGCACGACCTCGGTCTCTGATCCCACTGAGGTGACGAATAAGGTCCTCCGCAGATAACAAATCCACGCTACCGCTGCGCCACTCTGATATAAATACTGATGCTGCCATCGGGGTCCACCCGACCTCTGATATCTTTGGAACCCGTTATCCTGGAAAAAGAAATCAGAAATACCCCTGCCGGCCGATCTGTCCTCCATCACCCGGCGCCAAGCGCCTAAGTTCAGAACTCACCTCTGGCGGCAGATCCCTATCCAAAGGAACTACAGCGCCACGCTCCATACGCAATGCCTATACTATCGAGGCGTCAAAACCTATAACGGAGGGACTGAATAAACTGAAAGGTATCCTGGCGCAATCCACTCCCAGCCACGCATATCCTATGCGCCTCGTCCCTCGAAACCTGGAGCGCGCAATTCAACAACTGCATAAACTCTCTAGCACAGGGAGGCTCTCAATTGATCACTCCATCATCACCAACCACGACTCTGCCTCCAAAGGCTCCAACTCAATCTTACGAGTCGGGGTGGTTCACCTGCCAAATCTGGCTCAATAGATCGATCATGTCCCACAGCTCCTCTGCTATCAACTATCCACCCTGCCTCGGTGCCTCGGCACTAAACATTGGCACAGAGGGAGCTACTCACTCCATCGGTGCCACAGAAATCCCCGCCCCTGAGGATACTGCAACCGGGTGATCTCAGAAGGAAGCACTGTCGAGCTACCCGCTGCTCCGACAACTGTGTCACTAAAACCAGCTGCTCGCTCACTCTGCCGCTGATAGGCCTCAGACGATCCTGTCATCTGGGTCCGGAACTCTCTGACCTCAATCCGGGTATCCGGCCCAAAACCAACCACTCAAGCTCAACTGCTATGACAGGAAGCACACGGGTCAAAACCCAGCGTCGGGGAGACACAGCTCACCACGACGAAACCACAAACAGCACACAACAACGCTCGACCCAATCCAGCGAAAGTCTAAAGCATGTCACCCGTTCCACAGCATTATGTTGTCTGCAGCCAACATAATCACTTAGGAGAATAAACATGCCAATCACTCTTCCCGTCCCTTGGGAGAGGTATAAAACTCAATCAGGACACTCGCTAAAAAAATCACGACTCTCACGAAGTCAACCAAGGGTCAAACCATAAGCCTAGGGTTTCTAATGTTACGGAATTTGAGTTGGCGTATTTCGTGAAAGTGTTAAGTCTTGAAGATTGAAGATGAAAGAAGTTTGGATCATATACCTCAATCTCAAGAAAGAAGAATTCAAAAGGATCAGGTATGTTTAACTAAAGATTTTTGGTGATCCGAATACTTCTTGTAGTGTAGAAACACCTGGAAGAACTTTTAATTGCATAAAAATCAAAAACTGGACATGGGACATGTTCAGGATCCGGATCGGGCCTTGCAATCCGGATCCCGAAGGGTGTTCGTTCATACACTGGTTCAATCCGGATCGCAGCATCTCTGATCCGGATCCCGAACACTAGTTTTACCTTTTGCTTGCACGATCCGGATCAGGATTTGCAATCCGGATCCCGAACATTGATGTTTGGTGAAACTGTATGAACGATCCGGATCGGGACTTCGATCCGGATCCCGAACTATTGTTTTTCTGGAAACCGTCTTTCTTGTTACTGCAATCCGGATCGCATCCGATCCGGATCGCCAATTCCGATCCGGATCGCCGTCCGTAAAATTTCCAGAAAAGGCTGTTTTTGATCCTTATCTTCTTCCAATGGTTTCTAACCTATAAATAGACCCTATGATTCATTTTTAGGGTAATCCGAAAAAGCCGAAAAAGCCGAAAAAGAGAAAAATCCACATATAGAGAAGAAAGGAAATCAATAGATTAATTCTATGTTTCTTCATCTATATTGATTGATTTGATTCTAGGTTTTCCATACTCAGATTTTGAGTAGAATCAAATCAATGAATACTTAGATGGTATTTCCGATCTATTTCTAATCTAAGTATTCGGCGGATCATCACCACCCAAAAAACAACGATTTACCCAAAATCGGCGCGTGGACTCGCGTGGCCTTGTGGATTCAAGGTGCAACCGCTCTCGTGGATTCGGAGCGAGGTACGTTCGTGGATTCGAAGCGTGCTACTGGGTGAAGACCGTGGATTCGGTCGGACGTCGTGGACTCGACGTTGGACGCTGTGGATTCAGCGTTGGGCGCAGATCGTGGATTCGAGAAGCGTCGTGGAGCGAGCGGAGAAGATCTACTAGGAGCGTATGGTAAAAGGTTGAGTCGTCTGTGAGTACGTTATATCACCTTGTACGTGTGTTAATTCTAGTGGATTTCGCCGTGTTATCGGTCCCGTGGTTTTTTACTCCGGTTTGGAGTTTTTCCACGTAAAAATCTTGCGTGTTCATTTATTTTTCCGCATTGGGTTTTATTGCGCAATGATTTTTTGAGTGTTTATTGTTTACACCTATTCACCCCCCTCTAGGTGTTTTTTCCCCTATTTAGATCCATATTAGTATAACCCAACAAGTGGTATCAGAGCGGGAATAGGGTTGTAAACAATGGTTGAAGGTGGAAACATCAATCGACCCCCTTTCTTTGATGGAACAAATTATGCGTACTGGAAAGTACGGATGAAAGCCTTTTTAATTTCCATCGACGAAAGGGTGTGGCAATCAATTGAATTAGGATGGTCTAATCCAACTGAAATTATTGATGATGTTCGCACCTTAAAACCTAGGTCGAAATGGACCAAGGAAGAGATAGATTCATCTTCTTACAATGGCAAAGGAATTAATGCTCTATTTAATGCTTTGTCACAAACTGAGTTCTCTCGCGTCTCGGCATGTGAGACTGCGAAAGAAATCTGGGATGTTCTTCAAGTTACGCATGAGGGAACTAACCTTGTGAAGATTCAGAAACTGCAAATGCTTACGAGCAAGTTTGACTCTATCTCTATGGCAGAAAATGAATCTTTCACTGACTATTACACACGATTGCAAGACATCGTAAACTCATGTGCTAACTTGGGAGAGAAGATTCCAGAATTTAAAGTTGTAAGAAAAATTTAAGAACTCTTCCTGAACGATTTCGCCCGAAGGTCGCAGCCATTGAAACAATTAAACACCCGGACGAAATGCGTGTAGAAGAATTAGTTGGTGCTTTACAAACTTATGAAATGACATTTCCTACTAACTATTCTTCTGGAAAGGCATCCTCTTCTAAGTCTTCAGGTTACGCATTGAAATCAACTAAAGAAGAAGACGCGGATTCATCCTCCTCGGACGATGACGAGAACCTATCTATGGAGGACTTTGAGAAGCAGCTCGCTCTCTTGACAAGGAAGTTTCGCCGCAACTTTCGAAGGGGTAATTCAAGCAAAACTCCATCCTTCGGAAAGTCGAAGAAAGGCAAGGGTTCTTCAAGCTACAAGTCAAGAAAGCAAGAGAACTTCTCAAAGGATAAGAAAAGTTCAGAGGGACAAGTTCAGTGCTTCAAATGTCGAGGCTACGGCCACATTGCAACGGAGTGTCCCAACAAGAATCCGGCAAAGAAGAAGGCGATGCAAGTCGTCACTTGGGATGACAACTCCACGTCAAATGAGTCATCCTCAAGTGATGAAGAAGACAACGCGACAGCATTCCACGCGTCCACATCTTCACCCTTCATGTGCTTAATGGCAAGTACATCCGATTCATTGTCCAACTCCTCCCTGTTGAAAAGATTGCAACGGACGATGAATCGAGATAATTCTGAAGGTGAAGATTTTGCTCTTGCCTACCATAAGCTTTTGAGGGATTCAAAGAAACTGGCAAAGCAAAACAAGGGGTTGAGAGGGAGATTGCAGGATCTCGAAGAAGAAGTAAAAAGGGTAACTTCTCTCTCAACCGATCTTGAAGTGGAAAGGGATAATCTATTCAAAGCAAATGTTTCCCTTCAAGAGTCCAATGAGCATTTCGAGAAAGAACATGAGAAATGGTGAACAAAGCGAATTACTTCTTGAAGCTCTACGGCGAGGCTCGACAGGAAAAATGGAAATGACAAAGACCATACGCCAACTAAAGGATGACTTAAAGAGATTTTCTTCTGGAAGGAGTAAGTTGGACAGACTTCTTGGTCTTGGTCAAACAAATAAGTTCGGCCTCGGATACACTCAAACTGGAGACATTCCAAGTTCGAGTGGGACAGTTTTTGTGCCTCAGTCGGTATCTCCTCCTCCGACACCGGAATTCACGACAAGCAACGACAACAAGCCTACTTCATCCTCTTCGGGATCGTCAAGATCTAAGGTATGTTTTCGTTGTGGCATTTCAGGGCACATAAGGAGAAATTGCAAGACGGGAGCCAAACGCACACCTCAAGCACCTCTTGCAATGACTACCAAAAGGTGATTCCTCGGAAATCAAATGCAAATCATTGAAGGAAAAGAGCCTTGGTAGTTCACCGCTCAAGACGACATCATCAAGGAGCAGCAATCTTCAAGCAAGACGCTTTCACCTAGGAGATCAACTTCACGACCATTACCGACGCATTCCAAAAAGGTTTGGGTGCGCAAAGGTGAAATTTTCCCTTGTCTTGTTACCAATGTTTCCTTGCATGCATATGATAGTTCGTCTTGGTATCTGGATAGCGGGTGTTCCCGTCATATGACCGGTGACAAAAACTGTTTTCAAAATTTTGAGAAAATCTCCGGAGGACTTGTTGTTTTCGGAGATGGTCGGTCTTCCAAAATTGTTGGAAAGGGAACGGTAGCTATTCCAGATGGCCCGGTTCTAGAAAATGTGTTATTTGTTCATGGCCTTAAGACTAACCTCATAAGCATAAGTCAACTTTGTGATAATGGTTATTCAGTTAATTTTTCATCTGATGAATGCACTGTAACTGACAAGAACCATGCTTTCTTTTTAAAAGGGGTTAGATCAGAAAACAATTGTTATGTAGTTCCTACTAAATTTCTGAAAAATGTAACCTAGCATCTTTGAAAAATGAAACACTTTGGCATGAAAGGCTAGGTCACATAAACTTTAAGGAACTTGCTAGAATTTCAAACAAAGATGTGGTCAAGGGGGTTCCGAAACTTTCTTTTGAACAAAACATTGTGTGTGGCGGTTGCCAAAAGGGAAAACAGTCTAGGACTGCACACAAGAACTTGAACCACATAGGTACAAAACGGCCTTTGGAACTTTTGCATATGGACTTAATGGGGCCAACTCGTCAACCATCTTTGGGAGGTAAATGGTATATTTTCTTATTGGTTGATGATTTCTCTAGATATACTTGGGTAGCATTTTTAAAAGAAAAAGCTGATACTTTTGATTCTTTTCACGAAATTTGCCATCGTATTATGATTGAAAAGAATGAAAGGATTACTCGAGTTAGAAGTGATAGAGGTGGAGAATTCATAAATTCCAAATTCATTGATTTTTGCACTTCTAACGGCATTAAACATGAATTCTCCGCACCTTATACACCTCAACAAAATGGTGTAGTCGAGCGCAAAAACAGGGTCGTACAGGAGATGGCACGTGTTATGCTTCATAGCCGGAACTTACCGTTATATTTTTGGGCTGAAGCGGTGAACACTGCTGTCTATGTTATTAATCGAGTGTATTTGCGCCCGGGGACTTTGAATACACCATATGAACTATGGTTTTGTAGAAAACCTAACATCAAATATTTTCGTATCTTTGGGAGTCGGTGTTTTATTTTACGTGATCGCGAAAATCTTGGAAAATTTGACTCTCGAAGTGACGAAGGGATTTTCTTAGGTTATTCTACAAACAGTAGAGCATATCGAGTTTTTAACTTAGAATCTAAGACGATCGTAGAATCGATAAATGTTAAGGTAGATGAAGCTTTTCACTTTGAATCTGAAAAATCTACCCTCGATATCTCTCTTGATGATGATACACCTGCTAATGCATCTTCTTCTAACAATTCTTTCGATAATAATGATGCATCTAACGGTTCTTCAAGTTTATCTGATGTGCAGGAATCATCTCGTGTACCTCCGACTACTCCTCTACCTCAAACGTTACGCATCTCCAAGGATCACCCTGAATCGAACATCATTGGAGATCCACAAGAAGGAGTTAGAACACGGAGACAATTGGTTTGCGGATTTGCATGCTATGTATCTCAAATCGAACCAAAGAATGTTGATGAAGCTCTCCAAGATGACTACTGGATTAAAGCAATGCAGGAAGAGCTCCATCAATTTGAGCGAAACAAAGTCTGGGAATTAACGAAGCCTCCGAAGCAACACAATGTGATAGGTACCAAATGGATCTTCAAGAACAAGAAAAATGAAGAAGGTACTATCATCAGGAACAAAGCAAGGTTAGTTGCTCAAGGCTACTCTCAAGTAGAAGGTATAGACTTTGATGAAACTTTCGCCCCTGTAGCTAGACTCGAGTCCATTCGTATATTGTTTGCGATTGCTTGTCATTTTAAAATCAAATTATTTCAAATGGACGTTAAGAGCGCCTTTTTAAATGGTTTTTAAATGAGGAAGTTTATGTGGCTCAACCGAAAGGTTTTGTGGATCATAAACTACCTAACCATGTTTTTCGTCTGAAAAAGGCTCTTTACGGTCTGAAACAAGCACCGCGAGCATGGTACGAAAGGTTGACAAAGCACCTTTTGGAAAAGGGCTATACTCGAGGGGGAGCTGACAGGACTCTCTTTGTGAAGCATTATCAAAACAATTTCATAGTTGCACAAATCTATGTCGATGACATTGTATTTGGAGCAACAAGAGATAATGATGCTTCTAAATTCGCGGAGACCATGGAAAGCGAATTTGAGATGTCCATGATGGGCGAATTGACTTATTTTCTTGGATTACAAGTTAAACAAAACGATGAAGGAATTCACTTGTGTCAATCCAAGTATGCACTGGAGTTGGTCAAAAAGTTTGATCTTGAAAATTCTAAGGATTTTCCGACTCCAATGGGAACTAGCCATAAGGGACTTGGAAGTGAATCACATAGTGAGAATGTAGACGAGAAACTGTATCGCAGTATGATTGGAAGTCTACTATATCTCACGGCTAGTCGCCCGGATATATCCTTCAGTGTTGGGATTTGTGCGAGATATCAATCAGCACCGAAGGAGGTTCACCTGAAAGCGGTGAAACGGATCATCCGGTATATCAAAGGTACAATAAATTTCGGAATTTGGTATCCTATGGGAACAACTTTGGATATTGTTGGATACTCAGATGCCGATTGGGCTGGATCGGTGGATGATCGGAAAAGCACGAGTGGTGCATGCTTCTATCTTGGCCATTGCCTTGTTGCATGGCACAGTAAAAAGCAGAACTGCATAGCACTCTCGACTGCCGAAGCGGAGTACATTTCAGCAGGAAGTTGTTCAACCCAATTGATTTGGATGAAAAGCGTGTTGAGCGATTTCCGGATTTCAGCAACTTCGGTAACCATTTTATGTGACAACACTAGTGCTATTAACATTTCTAAAAACCCTGTGTTGCACTCTAGAACAAAACATATTGAACTTAGATATCATTTTCTTAGAGAGCTAGTTGAATCAAATATTCTTCAACTGTCATATATTTCAACTGAGGATCAATTAGCTGACATCTTAACAAAACCTTTGGATCAAAAACGTTTTATTCACTTGCGTAAAGCAATTGGCATGCTTTCCTTGAAATAATCTTTTTGAAACCTTTGCTTAGGTTAGGTTTTGTTTTTGTTTTTGTTTTGTTCTTTATCTATGTTTGTACATAGGACATTAATTGAGCATAAATCATAATTGACTTTAATTGCATCCTTTCATGCATTTAGAAATTTATTATGCTTTTGATATCATAATATTTCAATGTTGCAATGATCATTTACGTTAATTAAACCATCTTTTAAGTGATCAAAGTCAATTTCTCTCTCAATGATCTCTTGGTATAGTCATTATCTTATTTGATTGCTTAGTCGAGTATGAATTCGAGATCAATTTTGGTTGAATACCTTATATATTAAATAATTGATAGCCAATTGAGGGGGAGTCAAAGAAAAGTAAAATGCTCAAAAGATGTGGAAAGAGTTACATCCCAATGAGGAGTGTGAAAACTACCACCACATGGAGGAAAGAGCTAAGGTCGTCCGAGTACTGTGTGCAGCTACCACATGAATACCAAGCATGTTTTGTTAATTTTTGATTAAATAAAATGCATATTGAAATACTTGACTCTGTCAAATTTCATGGTTGGTATAAGGTGGGATTTTTAATGAAAGATGCTCAAAGAGCCACTCCTTCAACAGATTGTCTAGATATATTATCTAACTTATCTGGGATTTCAAACATCTATTGATCTTGGTATTTCATTTTCTTTACCAAATTGATGATTTGATAAAGGCATTACGCATAAGATCAGGATAGATGTAATTGAAGTTGTTCAACTTTAAGGTTTTAATTTTTAAATTTTCGTTTCATTTTTGAATATTTTTGATAGATTTTGCATAATCTATTTCTTGTTGTATGAAACGATGATTTTTGTTTAAAGTTGATGGTAAAAGTGCTTACATACTTTTTCTGGATTTTATGGAATTTTTCTAAATTTTTCTGAAGAAAAAGTTGGAGCCGATCCGGATCGGGCAAGTGATCCGGATCCCGAACGCAGGCTTCTTCCTGCGGGTAGCCGATCCGGATCAAATCTCGATCCGATCCGGATCACGGCTAGGGTTTTTAATAGAACAAAGGGTTTGATTTCTTTTACCCTAATCTTTTGTTCTCAAGTCTCTAGAGCTTCTCTCTCTAGAATTCTTGCATCTTGGAGCTTTCCTAACTCAAGTTCTTCGAATCCAAGTAAGTTTTATTGATCAAAATCTCGTTTTTCACAGGTTTTATCTATTTTCTCCAAAACGTGATGAATTTTCTCTATCTTTTTCGTTTGTGAATGGTTTTTGGTCAAATTTCTTTTGAAATAAGAACTCTGGGTAGATTAGTTTTGATTATATGCTGGGTTTTCTCAAGATTAACGAATTTTTGGGCTTCGATTTCTGAAATTTCGGTTTTAGGGCATATATTGGAAATTTTTGAAAATCATGCAATTGATCTATTTTTAAAATTCTTTTAGCAAAACTAATTTGATTCCTAGTCTCTCTACATGATTATGATTGTTTGGGTACAATTTTTCAAAATTTTGAAAATTAACAATTTTTCATGTGTTCTTGAGTTGGTCTTCACAGGATTTCAATCTTCTTAAGGCACTTGGATCAATGGGATTCTCATGGATCATCCTTTTGTTGGTCACTATTGTCACGCCCCGAGTCCGCCAATTTGTACGGTTCGGGCACGCCAACAGACCCGCCAATCGGGTAAGACCTTTTTCTACCCGAAAGGAACGGTAACATCCATAATAACACAACAAGTGTATGCGGAAGCTCAATATCAGAGTACTAAAAATCACTACAAATTTAAACTTTCACTCAATAAACAACCAGTTTAAGCGGAAATGAAAGCATACAAGAGTGAACCAAATATTAAAACTTATTACACTTTACATTTCTGAGCTTGCAAATAAAATTATTACAATTCTTTTACATAATTCCTCACCATACAAGGTTCACTCATGAAATATATAGAAAGGGATACCTCTGCTAGACCCTCTAGGTCACTATGCTGCTGGGCCCTTGCCCCTGTCGTATGCCTCGCTGTCGTCTGCATCAGATCTGTCTCGACCGCTGCATCCATTCCCGAACCTGTGGGGGGGGGTCACCCAAGGGGTGTGAGAACTCCGACAGAGTTCCCAGTGGGTTCAACCACCGAGAAAGAATGTCCTACACCACTTGGTCCAATGGAAGCAATAATAATAGTGCTAGGAAACTAAAATCCTCAATATCAAAATGCAGCTATGCAATATAACATATCACTACACTACACTATCTGTGTCTAATCACCAACCATCACTACTCTTGTCTAGCCACGCTAGGCTGCTAAGCACCAACTCGGCCACTATGCCGCTATATACAGGGTCAAACTAACCCGGCCACCTTGGCCACTCTATCTTTCTTTATTCTTTAGATTCTGGTGCTTTAGTTCAAGTTAACCCTCAGAAATTCTTATCCAACGGGCCCGAGCCCGGTAGTCCTGCTACCATAAGATAAGATTTCCAAGGTTGCCGATAACACCCGCAAGTGTTACCCCGTCCTGCCGGGGGGACTTGTCATACGGGACACTGCCCGACAGGGTCACTGCCCAACTCTGACAAGAGTACTCTATCTACCAGTCATACGGGTCGCTGCCCGGGAGAGGGACCCTGCCCAACTCCTGACCGTTGTACGTTCGCCCCCGGAGGTACGCCCGTTTTATCTTTAATTTTTCTTTCTTTTCTTCTCTTTTTCTTTCTCTTTTATTTTAGTTCTTAGCCTCTTTGCTTTTGAACACTTGCTTTCCTTTCTTATTCGAGCTTATAGCTTCCATTTTGCCACTGGCAATTTACTTTCTCTTTTCTTCGAGCATTTAGCTCCTTGCTTTCACTTTTAGCCCTTCGAAAGTACCTCGTCCGACGGGTCACTGCCCAGGGAGTCCTGCTCCACTTGACGAGTCTCAAATTCGAAGGCGCCATTTACATTCTCTTTATACTTTTTAGCCACTTTTAGCTTGCTCTTTAAACTTTGCCTTTTTACAACAATTTACCTCTTATCCTAGGTCTCGCCATAAGGATAACTAGAGAGTCTCCTGGACTCTTAAACATTTCACCTTCATTTATTTAACTCAAATTGAAGTTAAAGTTATTGTCCATTTGCCCATACACCCTATGACTTTCTAGGGTTATATCTGTTAAACTCTTTAACCCTGGGATCTTATCCCATTTTTCCTGATTCCTCATTGAATCCTAGAGTTAACTTAACTCTATTTTCCTGTTCCACTATTAACTTAGAGTTACACTGACTCTAATTGCATGTTCCACTGTTATATTAGAATTACATGACTCTACTTTCCTGTTTTCCCTTTCATATCTCCACATTTGATCCATTGTTCCATTCTCTTGATTCCTTACTGAATCCCAGAGTCAACTTGACTCTATGCTGACCTCTAATTCACCTTAGGTTTTCTTTACCTAAGATCCATGTCATACTCATCTTAGAGTTCCTTGACTCTATGTTGAACACTAATTCTCCTTAGGTTCTCTTTACCTAAGTTCCATGCCATATACACCCTAGAGTTCTCTGACTCTATGTTGATCACTAATTCTCCTTAGGTTCTCTTTACCTAAGTTCCATGCCATATACACCCTAGAGTTCTCTGACTCTATGTTGATCACTCTATCCAGTGTCCTTAGGTTATCACCTAAGACCATGCCACTCGTCCTCCCTAGGATAACTCCTATGTTTGATGTCACTCGTCAAACCCCTAAACTAGGTTTTCTCCTAGTCTTACTACCAACAAGTCTTGTTCCCTTATGTCACATGATTCCTAGGGTTATACCCTAACATGATCACAATTATAAATAGCTAATCTATTTCATGCATACAATTATTTTCAACTCATCCATAATTAATAATTGTCTCTACGCATGCATATTCATCATATATCTTTGGCAACCAACAGTTGCTCTTTTCCTCTGTGTCCATTTGCACATGCACATATATTCCTCTATCTCTGGCAACCAACAGTTGCACTTTTTCATCTGAATCCATCTACACATGTAATCTTAATCATAATTACCTAACGCCTCTAACAGGCTACTATCATGCTTCTAGATCAAAAAGCAAAGGAGCAAGGGGAGAGGTCACCCAATTTCGGCAGAATCCCCCACCTTGTAGTGTACCCAATTGCTTGTAGACACTTGCAATTGGTCTCCGCGCGATTCCACTTGTTTCCTCGAGCTTGCACGCAAAACGATGCGCATCCCTCGAGTCTGCACGCAAAACGGTGCACGCCCTCTAAACCTGCACGCAAAACGGTGCGCGTCAGTAAAACCCATACGCAAAACGGTGCGCGCCATTTCAGCCTGCACGCAAAACCATGCGTGCCAACTCAACCTGCACGCAAAACGGTGCATGTACCTCGAATCTGCACGCAAAACAGTGCACGACTCACAGTAGGGTTGCACGCAAAACGGTGCACAATTTTTCTGACCCTACATGCAAAACAGTGCATAACATTAGCGACAGCACGCAAAACGGTGCGCGACAACATGAACTGCACGCGAAACGATGCACGTACCTCGAAACTGCACGCAAAACGGTGCATATTTGTCTGTAGGGTTGCACGCAAAACGGTGCATATTTTTCCTAGCCCTGCACGAAAAACGATGCAACCATTAAAATCTACACGCAAAACGTTGCGTATTGGTCCAACCCGCACGCAAAACGGAGCACTTACCCCGAATTGGCACGCAAAACGGTGCACATCTGACTGTAGGGTTGCACGCAAAACGGTGCACATTATTCCGACCCTGCACGTAAAACGAGACGTATTGTTAGAGTCTACACGAAAAACGGTGCCCGTTAGTCCAACCTGCGCGCAAAACGGAGCACATACCTCATATTGGCACGCAAAACGGTGCACGCTCCATTTCCAACTTTGCACGTAAAACGGTGCACGTATTCCAAGCTTGCGCCCAAAACTGTGCACATTTGTCGAATTCGCACGCAAAACGGTGCATGTTTCCCCCGAGCGGCACGCAAAACGAGACGTGCCCAAAACGCTCGCAAAACTCGCGTAGTAAAACGGCACAGAAAAGTTGGGTCCCTAACATGCACGTGGCAAAGGAGTCAAATCCAAAATCCAAAAGGAAATCTTAAAACTGTGCCAAAAATACCGCAAAAATGACAAACGGGGCTTACCTCGACAACATCGTGCCGTACAATCACGCCCAATAGGCCTTTGGAACATCTTGCACGCTCCACGGAGTCCACGGCGCGCTCGTGCGCCCTCGAAAACCCCGGGCGAAATCGCCCGGATCGCCTCCTGGTACGCTCGGGTGAAGCCAAAAAGGGAAAAAGAAGGAAAAATGGGCCATTTCGGGCCTAAATAGGCCGAACCCGGACTTTCGGGCGCACCTTTCGGGCGCCCGAAAGATTTCGGGCGGCTACAGTAACCGCCCGAGCCGCGGTCCACGCGTCCACGCCACGCCAGCTCAGCGCCACGTCACCACGCTCGACCTACCGGAGTGTGACACGTGTCCCTGGACCCGTGCGCCGCGACCACGGACCAATGGCGGCCAATGGGAGGCCGCCACGTGGACCGCACTATCTCCCGCTCTGACGCCCGCCGCAGCGTCGCGTCGCGTCAGCGCGTCGCGTCGCGCTGACCCGCGAATAGGAGGCCGACACGTGGCCTGTCCCCGCTGACAGCGCTACAGTGCCCGCGCGCCTTCCCCGTGCAGCCCGCTCCCCCGGTCAGGGCGTCCAATGACGGAGCGACACCTGGCGCTCCCCACCTACCGCGCGGCCTCGGGCCGCGCGCCACAGCGCGTTGCGCGCGAAAAACTTACCTCGGGATTCGCGCCCGCTGCCTCGGGATTCGTGCCCGTTGCCTCGGGATCCGTGCCACTGCCTCGGGATCCGTGCCAACTCGGGATTCGGGCGCTGCTACAGTAACTTCCGGGCGCGCACAGTAAATTTTCGGGCGCACCCACACCTGGACCGGGCTGCTACAGTGAACCGGGTTCGCTACAGTGTAGCCTGGTTCACTGCAGCCCGAAAATCTCATATGCTACAGTAACTTTCGGGCGCCCGGAACCCACTTTCGGGCGCCCGAAACTTGGGCCCAAGCCCAGTTTCGCCCGTTTTCGTCCGTTCTCGCCTGTTTTTCGCCCGTTTTCGCTCAAATTTGACGGGCAGCCACAGTTTAGCTTGCTTTACCTCCTGGTACTTGAACTTTTCAGTTTGGACCCTTTTTGATTCACCAAAAGTCCCACTGTATTTGACTTCGCTGGCGGAGCCCGTTCTCTCAATCCGGGTGTCCGATCAACGCGAAACTTTTACTGTGGCCATAGAATATATTTACGGAGCTCCCGTAATTTTCTCGGAATTTTCTGAAACTGTGAATTTTCCACTTACAATCTGGGCCCACTTTCTCATATAAAATTCTAGATCTCTTATTTTAATTCCGATTTGGGCCCAATTCACTTCCGAGTAACCCTTTACTCTTCTACTGCCATAAAAATAGTATTTTATACTATTTTTATTTACATTTGTTTATATTCCCAGTTCTGGTCCACTACATTCTACCCCCCTTAAAATAAGTTTCGTCCCCGAAACTTGAATCATATGTCGACTCTTGCTTGACAAAGAGGGGGGAATCCCGCCCTCACTACTGGGCTCACTGCACCTCATGTCCGGCATCACATTGCCTGCTCACCCAAAATTACCCGAGCGACCCATTCCTGGATCCCTATCCCTTTTAGGGACAGACTCAGCCTGGTGTCTGGCCACTTTCACCAAGTAGGTGAGAGACACAATTGAGCACTTGCTCTCTCTCAATTGCCACAAATGGCGAAGTCTCTTCTTGCGAAATCTTCACTTTAATTCCGCGATCATTTTATCTTTCACAAGGAGGTTGCATCTGCAACTAATTACATTTACCGCATTTTCCGGTCACTCCGCTGCCTAATGTGGAGGGCAAAGGCCAATCCACGAGTCCTCAACTATCTCACACGCTACTAGCGCTCTAAGTCCACGGGTTATCAGCTAACCCGATATCTCGGACTACTAATAGGTCCACAGACCACGGTCCAATAGGGGCCTATAGCCCAACCAGTCCAACTCTGTATAATGGCTCTCACTAGCACACAGACCCAATCGTCATACGGGTAGATCCTCACTTAGGATTACTACACCAACACTCCCACTAGGAGCTACAATACCTCAATCACCACTAGCTCTACAGCCTGGTCATATCACACTCTCAGTGTACTAACCTCAGTGTACTACTAGCCTCAATGCTCACACGTGGCATTCCACGTTCCCGGGTCATCGCTCGGACTACCGTCCCGACCAAATCTCTATCATGCCCCGCCATCAGGTCTCGGGCCGCTGTCTCTCACAGCTGACTGCGCCTGCCCACTGGGCTACAGGCCCACAGTCCACAAACATGGTCCAGGCACGGATCGTCCACAAGCGAACCCGCTAATCGTCGCCACGCGACCACTATGCTCCACTGAGCAAAATCAACTAACAAGTCGTCAATCCACGACCCAAACTCTCTATATCAACTCTGGCCACACTGGGCAAAGGCTAATACGCCACCTAATCAGCTCTCTCTGGCTAAACGATACTTGTGCTCCATGAGCACCCAAACAGTTGGGCGTCCTACGCCCCCACGCTAACTCGTAAAAATCCAGTGTCAAGCAACTTGCTTAAACACGCGTATGACTCCTGTACACCTCTCCCAACTGGGTTGAGGCACCACAAATACTGTCCACCAACTCTGGTGATTAACACGCAAATCCTACGGTGGCAATCCTTGCCATTACACCGATCCATCAAATCGGCGCCACAAAACTCCCGCTCACTTGCGAGGTTTTCGAATCTCGAAACCTGTCCCGGGTCTTACCAACCCCACAATGCGGCAATTTAGCCACAATGATAGGCCACACGGTCACTACCGTCATCAGGGCGAACTTTCGCCACTAGGCCCATAAATCTTTCTTGCCCTAACCCTTAGGACATACTTACTTGGTTCTCGCAACATAGCGATCACCATTTTCTTCGTGAGTCGGTCTCTCACTGGACCTTACTAACCATACTTTGCCAGCAACCTAGCTGACACAAGCGTAAAACACCCTATGCTGAAGGTGTTGGCTGCGCCGACAAAAGTTCGGCGGCCACTGCCATTTCTTTACTGTCGCCCCTACATGCGGCGACGCCGTATACTCATGCGTCATTTATGCAGCCTCAGCCTGCTGCGCTATCAGCCACTGGAGCCTATCTATCTGCTCCAACTGTCATGCTGACGCCACTCTTAGGCGTCGGAATCTGTCTTCCTGTCGGCGAAAAAATTTCCGCCGACGGCAAGGAGTCTGACCTACTGTTGGACCACTCCAACAAGTGCGGTCACCTGCTATCGCAGCTCGTGTACCTCGTTTGACCCCGAGCCCTCTCGGAACTCGAGTCAAACAGGTGCGTTTTCCTATGTGGTGTCATCGCTACTATGCACACCACAACGAAACAACCAGCCCAAACTTAGCCATTTGAGCATCGCGCAGTCTATATACCGACAAAAGGCTCGTCGACCCAATCATGCGAAAGTATAAGAGGGTACTCCTTTTCATCTCCAACATTACGTTGTCGGCCGCCAACGTAATATTCGAAGAATGAAAGCTCGTTGCCCTCGATCAGTCCCAACATCCTTTTTGGGAACAACAAAACCCAATCAAGTACTTTCGCCACCATCCACGCACTCTCTCGTGCTAATCCCTAGGGTCTCCCTAAGGTTGCTAACCACCTAGGACTATTCCTAGGCTCTGATACCACTCTAATCTGTCACGCCCCGAGTCCGCCAATTTGTACGGTTCGGGCACGCCAACAGACCCGCCAATCGGGTAAGACCTTTTTCTACCCGAAAGGAACGGTAACATCCATAATAACACAACAAGTGTATGCGGAAGCTCAATATCAGAGTACTAAAAATCACTATAAATTTAAACTTTCATTCAATAACAACCAGTTTAAGCGGAAATGAAAGCATACAAGAGTGAACCATAAATTAAACTTATTACACTTTACATTTCTGAACTTGCAAATAAAATTATTACATTTCTTTTACATAATTCCTCACCATACAAGGTTCACTCAAGAAATATATAGAAAGGGATACCTCTGCTAGACCCTCTAGGTCACTATGCTGCTGGGCCCTTGCCCCTGTCGTATGCCTCGCTGTCGTCTGCATCTGATCTGTCTCGACCGCTGCATCCATTCCCGAACCTGTGGGGGGGGGTCACCCAAGGGGTGTGAGAACTACGACGAGTTCCCAGTGGGTTCAACCACCGAGAAAAAGTGTCCTACACCACTTGGTCCAATGGAAGCAATAATAATAGTGCTAGGAAACTAAAATCCTCAATATCAAAATGCAGCTATGCAATATAACATATCACTACACTACACTATCTGTGTCTAATCATCAACCAGCACTACTCTGTCTAGCCACACTAGGCTGCTAAGCACCAACTCGGCCACTATGCCGCTGTATACAGGGTCAAACTAACCCGGCCACCTTGGCCACTCTATTTTTCTTTATTCTTTAGATTCTGGTGCTTTAGTTCAAGTTAACCCTCAGAAATTCTTATCCAACGGGCCCGAGCCCGGTAGTCCTGCTACCATAAGATAAGATTTCTAAGGTTGCCGATAACACCCGCAAGTGTTACCCCGTCCTGCCGGGGGGACTTGTCATACGGGACACTGCCCGATAGGGTCACTGCCCAACTCTGACAAGAGTACTCTATCTACCAGTCATACGGGTCGCTGCCCGGGAGAGGGACCCTGTCCAACTCCTGACCGTTGTACGTTCGCCCCCGGAGGTACGCCCGTTTTATCTTTAATTTTCTTTCTTTTCTTCTCTTTTTCTTTCTCTTTTATTTTAGTTCTTAGCCTCTTTGCTTTTGAACACTTGCTTTCCTTTCTTATTCGAGCTTATAGCTCCCATTTTGCCACTGGCAATTTACTTTCTCTTTTCTTCGAGCATTTAGCTCCTTGCTTTCACTTTTAGCCCTTCGAAAGTACCTCGTCCGACGGGTCACTGCCCAGGGAGTCCTGCTCCACTTGACGAGTCTCAAATTCGAAGGCGCCATTTACATTCTCTTTATACTTTTTAGCCACTTTTAGCTTGCTTTTAAACTTTGCCTTTTTACAACAATTTACCTCTTATCCTAGGTCTTGCCATAAGGATAACTAGAGAGTCTCCTGGACTCTTAAACATTTCTCTTTTATTTCTTTAACTCAAATTGAAGTTAAAGTTATTGTCCATTTGCCCAGACACCCTATGACTTTCTAGGGTTATATTTGTTAAACTCTTTAACCTTGGGATCTTATCCCACTTTCCTGATTCCTCATTGAATCCTAGAGTTAACTTAACTCTATTTTCCTGTTCCACTATTAACTTAGAGTTACACTGACTCTAATTCCATGTTCCACTGTTATATTAGAATTACATGACTCTACTTTCCTGTTTTCCCTTTCATATCTCCACACTTGATCCATTGTTCCATTCTCTTGATTCCTTACTGAATCCTAGAGTCAACTTGACTCTATGCTGACCTCTAATTCACCTTAGGTTTCCTTTACCTAAGTCCATGTCATACTCATCCTAGAGTTCCTTGACTCTATGTTGAACACTAGTTCTCCTTAGGTTCTCTTTACCTAAGTTCCATGTCACCCTAGAGTTCTCTGACTCTATGTTGATCACTAATTCTCCTTAGGTTCTCTTTACCTAAGTTCCATGTCATATACACCCTAGAGTTCTCTGACTCTATGTTGATCACTCTATCCAGTGTCCTTAGGTTATCACCTAAGACCATGCCACTCGTCCTCCCTAGGATAACTCCTAAGTTGATGTCACTCGTCAAACCCCTAAACTAGGTTTTCTCCTAGTCTTACTACCAACAAGTCTTGTTCCCTTATGTCACATGATTCCTAGGGTTATACCCTAACATGATCACAATTATAAATAGCTAATCTATTTCATGCATGCAATTATTTTCAACTCATCCATAATTAATAATTGTCT
The DNA here is from genome assembly GCA_029168755.2 of Tillandsia fasciculata. Lineage (NCBI taxonomy): Eukaryota > Viridiplantae > Streptophyta > Magnoliopsida > Poales > Bromeliaceae > Tillandsia > Tillandsia fasciculata. Next base: position 7,208,831 of record CM054945.1, read on the forward strand.
CTACGCATGCATATTCATCATATATCTTTGGCAACCAACAGTTGCTCTTTTCCTCTGTGTCCATTTGCACATGCACATATATTCCTCTATCTCTGGCAACCAACAGTTGCACTTTTTCATCTGAATCCATCTACACATGCAATCTTAATCATAATTACCTAACGCCTCTAACAGGCTACTATCATGCTTCTAGATCAAAAAGCAAAGGAGCAAGGGGAGAGGTCACCCAATTTCGGCAGAATCCCCCACCTTGTGGTGTACCCAATTGCTTGTAGACACTTGCAATTGGTCTCCGCGCGATTCCACTTGTTTCCTCGAGCTTGCACGCAAAACGATGCACATCCCTCGAGTCTGCACGCAAAACGGTGCACGTCCTCTAAACCTGCACGCAAAACGGTGCACGTCAGTAAAACCCACACGCAAAACGGTGCGCGCCATTTCAGCCTGCACGCAAAACCATGCGTGCCAACTCAACCTGCACGCAAAACGGTGCACGTACCTCGAATCTGCACGCAAAACGGTGCACGTCTCACTGTAGGGTTGCACGCAAAACGGTGCACAATTTTTCTACCCTGCATGCAAAACAGTGCATAACATTAGCGACAGCACGCAAAACGGTGCGCGACAACATGAACTGCACGCGAAACGATGCACGTACCTCGAAACTGCACGCAAAACGGTGCATATTTGTCTGTAGGGTTGCACGCAAAACGGTGCATATTTTTCCTAGCCCTGCACGAAAAACGATGCAACCATTAAAATCTACACGCAAAACGTTGCGTATTGGTCCAACCCGCACGCAAAACGGAGCACTTACCCCGAATTGGCACGCAAAACGGTGCACATCTGACTGTAGGGTTGCACGCAAAACGGTGCACATTATTCCGACCCTGCACGTAAAACGAGACGTATTGTTAGAGTCTACACGAAAAACGGTGCCCGTTAGTCCAACCTGCGCGCAAAACGGAGCACATACCTCATATTGGCACGCAAAACGGTGCACGCTCCATTTCCAACTTTGCACGTAAAACGGTGCACGTATTCCAAGCTTGCGCCCAAAACTGTGCACATTTGTCGAATTCGCACGCAAAACGGTGCATGTTTCCCCCGAGCGGCACGCAAAACGAGACGTGCCCAAAACGCTCGCAAAACTCGCGTAGTAAAACGGCACAGAAAAGTTGGGTCCCTAACATGCACGTGGCAAAGGAGTCAAATCCAAAATCCAAAAGGAAATCTTAAAACTGTGCCAAAAATACCGCAAAAATGACAAACGGGGCTTACCTCGACAACATCGTGCCGTACAATCACGCCCAATAGGCCTTTGGAACATCTTGCACGCTCCACGGAGTCCACGGCGCGCTCGTGCGCCCTCGAAAACCCCGGGCGAAATCGCCCGGATCGCCTCCTGGTACGCTCGGGTGAAGCCAAAAAGGGAAAAAGAAGGAAAAACGGGCCGTTTCGGGCCTAAATAGGCCGAACCCGGACTTTCGGGCGCACCTTTCGGGCGCCCGAAAGATTTCGGGCGGCTACAGTAACCGCCCGAGCCGCGGTCCACGCGTCCACGCCACGCCAGCTCAGCGCCACGTCACCACGCTCGACCTACCGGAGTGTGACACGTGTCCCTGGACCCGTGCGCCGCGACCACGGACCAATGGCGGCCAATGGGAGGCCGCCACGTGGACCGCACTATCTCCCGCTCTGACGCCCGCCGTCGCGTCGCGTCAGCGTCGCGTCGCGTCAGCGCGTCGCGTCGCGCTGACCCGCGAATAGGAGGCCGACACGTGGCCTGTCCCCGCTGACAGCGCTACAGTGCCCGCGCGCCTTCCCCGTGCAGCCCGCTCCCCCGGTCAGGGCGTCCAATGACGGAGCGACACCTGGCGCTCCCCACCTACCGCGCGGCCTCGGGCCGCGCGCCACAGCGCGTTGCGCGCGAAAAACTTACCTCGGGATTCGCGCCCGCTGCCTCGGGATTCGTGCCCGTTGCCTCGGGATCCGTGCCACTGCCTCGGGATCCGTGCCACTGCCTCGGGATCCGTGCCAACTCGGGATTCGGGCGCTGCTACAGTAACTTCCGGGCGCGCACAGTAAATTTTCGGGCGCACCCACACCTGGACCGGGCTGCTACAGTGAACCGGGTTCGCTACAGTGTAGCCTGGTTCACTGCAGCCCGAAAATCTCATATGCTACAGTAACTTTCGGGCGCCCGGAACCCACTTTCGGGCGCCCGAAACTTGGGCCCAAGCCCAGTTTCGCCCGTTTTCGTCCGTTCTCGCCTGTTTTTCGCCCGTTTTCGCTCAAATTTGACGGGCAGCCACAGTTTAGCTTGCTTTACCTCCTGGTACTTGAACTTTTCAGTTTGGACCCTTTTTGATTCACCAAAAGTCCCACTGTATTTGACTTCGCTGGCGGAGCCCGTTCTCTCAATCCGGGTGTCCGATCAACGCGAAACTTTTACTGTGGCCATAGAATATATTTACGGAGCTCCCGTAATTTTCTCGGAATTTTCTGAAACTGTGAATTTTCCACTTACAATCTGGGCCCACTTTCTCATATAAAATTCTAGATCTCTTATTTTAATTCCGATTTGGGCCCAATTCACTTCCGAGTAACCCTTTACTCTTCTACTGCCATAAAAATAGTATTTTATACTATTTTTATTTACATTTGTTTATATTCCCAGTTCTGGTCCACTACAACTATGGTGCACACTCGGGCCACAAACAAATTAAAGAGAGCTAAGAAAACACAACAAAAAGGTGAGTTTCTTCTGATCAGTGACACAGAAGTGGAAGCAGATTGTCATGAGGTAGATTGGACTGAATTGACAGATGATGATGACTCATTGCCTGAACAAAAGGCTTCTGATGGTTCAAAAGGAAAAGCACCCATGGACACAGGAAAAGCACCTATGGCTGCACCAACCATCTTTGTGAAAAGAAAACGAATAACTAAACGCTTTGGACTACGACGAGACGCTGATATTGACACGCCAAAAGTTCCTGACTCCCCGCCTCGTGTGGAAGGAGTGTTCGTCAGCATGGATCCCCTTCGAGCTTTTGAACGTCGTGAATGCATCGGAGAACGACATGTCAACATTGAAGCTCTCCGGAATCACTCACCAGAGTTTGGAACTTTAATTGAGCAAGCTAATCTCATCCAAGTCTGCCGTTTCCCCGAATTACTTGGATATTGTTTGTATCGTGTAAGGACTTTTTACACGAATGCAAGACATCTTCAAGAAGATGAACCTGGGTCTATGCATTTCTATACAAACATCCAAGGGATGAAGATTAAGATCACTCCGCAGTTAATTGGCGAGGTACTTGGAATGGAATCCAACACATCGGGGATCAACTATTTGACCGGAAGAAGTTTGACGAATGACTTGTGGCAAACCGTGATAAGAGGAATTTGTTTGGAAGGAACTGAATCAGTTGATGGTAAAAGTGTGAAATCCAAACATCTTCGACTGGAGTACCGATGTCACGCCCTGAGTTCGAAAAACAGTGTAAATTTTTTTTTTTTTTCTAAATCAGAGTTGCAAAAATAGCCAGGGCAATGACAGACCGCCACATATATAGAAGAGTCTCAATCCCCCTTTGGGATTGAGCCTTTCCTATATATGCACGGCTAGCTTGGCAATAACAACAGAGTACTAACTATGTACCACTATTACAACACATAACACCATTACATACTTACATCAATTTCTCAATTAAATTACATTTATCTCTTTATAACAAATGTACACTTGCACTATCGGCTGTCCAGGGTCAAGCTCTAACTCGGTACCTCACGAACTCGTCCCGACATCCCAACACCCGCTCGACCTGAAAAACAGTCACCCGAGGGTGTGAGACACACCGGAGTGTATCCCAGTGGGCACGACGAGCCGAGAAATAGCAAATCGTACCTACTGGTATACAATACTAGAGGATAGTAATAATCAGGGGTTAGAATAATCAGATAGGCAACATGGAGATCAACCAACATATATAATCATGAGATCAACAGATATCTAATCATGAAGGTAGCATGGAAATCAAATAGGCAATCATGAAGATCAACCGATATATAATCATGATAAGATAATTAATATCATCAATCAAGACTTGGCATGAATAGGTGAATAATAGTAACCAAATAATCTCAACATGTAGGGATGCATAAAATCAACGAATCAGCAGAAGGTGATGGAATAGCACTGAACAATCAATCATCAAGTATAAATGCATCAACTGAGGAAATATGAAATATACCCAATCATAAGCCACCATATTGGTCTACAAGACCTCAGGGAAACTGCCCAAACTAGCACCAACCTGGCTGACATTCTCCCCTTGGGAGTCACGGGCCTTTCAACAGACCACTTTACGGTAAAGAACAAAGCGCACGGGGAGCGACCCCGGATATGTTCGTGAAGACAGCGGTGCGGGCGATCAATGCGAATGCTCAAGCTCACGGTCCACTGACCGGGTAATCGGCAACAAGCCGGGAAATCCCCACTGGGATGCAATAGCAAAATCAACTGAATCTCAACTCTCATGCAGGAATAATCAGCAGATAATCAACTGTATCTCAACTCATATGCAAGGTCAAAGGCAAATCTCAACTCAACATAAGATCACAGCAAATCTCAACTCAATCAGGCAGACCAACCAAACATACAAAACTGAACACATATTTTTGAGAAAATTATTTTGAAAAGTCCAAACCTCGAAGAGCGTTGCCCTCGTCCTATCAAACAAGAACAGACTCAGGCGACCCTACGAAGCTCGGTAGGTTTTAGGTCCAAACCTCGCAGAGCAATGCCTTTGTCCTATCAAACAAGAACAGACTCAGGCGACCCTACGACGTTTAGTAAAACATTAGTTGACTAAAATTATGTGTTCAGCAGTGTATATTTGATCAACAGGAAAACAACAACTCATATGTCGGAATAATCATCAACTAATCCAATCAAGGATGCAATATCAGAATCAACTGAATCTCAATTCATAGGCAGGAATACAATCAACATCAACTAGATCATGAATCAGGATATAGATACTGATAATCAAGCAATGAAGTGCAAATCAGGTAATGACCAATCAGGCAAAGCAACAAATAGTAATTTAACTCAATCAAAGGTAGACAGGCTCAAATATAATCTAGGTTAACAAAAACAGGGGTCCAACCAATACCGTACACAGAGGGCCGAAATGATAAAGCCCGGACCGAAGATAACCCACCTGTCAAAGCGCAGGCGAACAGATCGTATCTGACTAACTCGAAGATCAGAGCTACTGGAACACCTGAATCAATTTATATTATTCAGAAATCAGTTTACTAACCAGTATACGTTGTGATTTTTGCAACTAGACCCCTAGGGTTTTCAAATTCTCACTTTTAGTGCCAATTTGGGCACTGTTTTCGCTCGTTCTTTCAACCGGAAAATCATTTTAACGAGCCGTCACTTCCAGCAGGTGACATTTATCTGGCTGAACACCGTGCTCACCAATTTGCGGCAGCACGGGACCCGAGGCAAACTTCGGGCCATAACACTCTCCTCTAACATAGCCATTTTGCATTTTTGTTTCTTCGGCTCACCAAAACCCAAAATAAACGCGAGCATCGCGTCCAGTGACCCCCAAAACCCCAGGAATACACTGTTCCAACTTCTCATGCAACCCTTAATACAGTCTTTAAGAAATTATTACTTTTAAGCTTGGTTACGTCACAACTTTTCATCTATACGTCGCATGTTAAAACTTTGTATATCAAAGTGCTTCCAAACAGTGCAAGGACACTGGGGCTCACCATTTTGGCAGCCCAAACTGGCTGGTTTAACCAGAACCACAAGCTTGCTTTCTAACACAAGGTACAAGTCTCAACTCTCTGTCCACACAGATCTAAATTGATCTGAAGTGAGCATGAAGCTCAGGGGACCCTTCTGAGTAACTTCGATATACAACTCGAGAGCCAATTCCATTTTTTTTCTCTTTGAGGCATTTCCTCAAACATCTAACATGCACCATTCACAAACAAGCACCCAAGCCAATCCCGAGTTGGTTCTTTGCAACCACAGCACCACTAGCATTATAACTTGGATGGAATTCATCTACTAGGTTGCAGGAGCATTTCCATCAACTTGGTTTCAAGCTTGCTCCCCGGTTTAGCTATGGCTCAAGGTTGAAGATGAAGTGAAAACCTCGAATTTTGTGACCTTTCAACCTGAGCATCTGGGGCTCAACCAAAAGCACCAACAGGTGCCCCTCATCACCACGAGCGGTTCTGGACCTGTGTCCGACGACGGGGTCACGACGACGACGGCGGCGAGCAAGCTCGGTTTGGAGCTTCCCACCATTAATGGCGGATTTCCACCGGGGCTGCATGGGCTTCATGGAAAGGCTTGTCTGAGATATAAGTGATCACAGGAAGCTTCCCGACCATTCCCCGGCCTCCGGAGTTGGCCGGAGCGCCGGCAAAAGCAACATGAACCCATCTCGAACCCATCTTGGCCGCGCTTCAACCGTGCTGCATGGTTGCCATGCAAGGGCATGGATGCAACCCCCTCACTCCTAGGAAGCTTCCAGACCACTTGGCCGGAGGCGGGGAGGCTCGCCGGCGCCGGAGAAAATAGCTCGGCCGTGGTGCAATTTCTACCAAAACTAGGGCTTTAAATTTCTCCAAAACTACTCAACCATATTCTTTGAAACTCTGCATATTTTATCTATATACCCTACAGTCCACGCTCACCAAATTTTAACCATTTTGGTCAAATGGTTGCCGAGTTCTCTTGAGGCGGAGCTAGGTTAGGTTTCCGGCGAGGGCTTTTCTCCGCCGGCCAACCCGCGTGCATGGGTCCCCGGGCTTGTGCATGGAGCATGCTTAGATCATGTTTAAGCTACTGCTAGGGGTCTCGGAGGCTAACATTCAATGGATTGAAGCCCTCACCTTAGCCGTGCTCGGGGAAGAAGGAAGTAGCCGGAATCTTGCTTCCTTTGCGCGCGCGGCCACAGCGAGACTCCAGCAATGTTCTCTGGCACAGACGAACTCCTCAGAGTCTCCAGATCAACTTAGGAAGGAGTTTGGTTCCAACCTTTTCACTCTCTCTCTTTCCCGAGTTCACCACTATTGGAGTTGTGTCTCCCCGGCCACCAAACATTCGGGACTAGTTCTGGGGAGTACAGAGGATCAAGTGATGCTTAGTAATCTTCACTGACCCCTCGTGAAACACCCTGGGTAGACCAAGAGACATTTCACATTAAATGAAAGATTCCTTGAGTAAATCTCCTCCAACCGGTTTCACACCAAACCCCCAGCTCCGAGCTCTGCACAACCATCCTCCTGGGCTCCTTAGGGTGGCAGAGGCCCAATGCACAAAGCCTCTAAGGTGCTGGCCCAAGAACACTTAGGATCTTTAGAGAAAAACCTCATTTGTATGCTTTTCACGCATTTCGAGGCGATCCAAGCGTCGTTTTGCGAAACGGACTTCGCCACGACGTCCGGCTCGTCGAGACCTGTCAAGTAGCATATTTGTTTGGTTTGTTTGATGCTCGGATAAATTTTCTGGCCATTTAATTCGATGTTTTGCGGTGTACTGCACGCATCCCGATGCACTCGGATTGTCAAACTCGAAATCCGTCAGTGCCATTGCGCTCAGAACATCGAAATTAGCTAGGATCCATTACTAATACCCCTATATTGAGTTTCTAGACGGCGAAACGGCCGTTAGTGATCAAGAGGGAATTAAAATCAGGGGTTACTATTCACAACTTAAGTTGTGGGACCCGCTTCTTCTTTGCTGATTTCTGGAAGATCCGACCGTCAGATCGGAGACATATGTATATGAAACTTTCATGTTTCGACGAGACGGTCGCAACGGTGATCTCGGATTTTTGAGATCAGGCCCCGATCAAAAATTGATATTTTTGGGCCACTATGGACCCACTAATTGCCCATTTTTGCTATTTAAATAATTCTGAAAATTATTTTAAACTTAAATTTGGATTTTAAAAATTATGGTTACTACAACCGATTTCTTAATTTCATCACGTGTTACAACATTCTACCTAACATGCAGACCAAGGTAGTGAGATGGGATAGACTGCTGTTCTTATATCTCATAGGTCATCCCTCTGAGGCTGTAGGGTTGAACATGAACATCCCCTACATAATTTGGAATAAAATGTAAGATATGTTGTGCATCCTCATCCGTCTGAGCGACTTCCATTTCCTTTAATCATAATGAGGATCTTGCAAAAATTTGAAATTGATATAAGCACGACATCATATCAACACTGTTGGGGGATGATAGATGAGTCAACTATTGTGAAGTCACTTCACAAATTACCACATGTTACTCCGACACCCTCCACTGGAAAGAAACCGTGTGCCGGAACTTCCGCATCACCATCACAACCAGCACCCGCACCAGCGGATGAAGCATCAGTCTCATCCATCTACAAAGAACAACAACGATTATCCCTTGAGCAGGAACAGATTTCGAAGGAACAGAAGAGAATTTCCAATGAGCTTGAGCTCATCACGGCAGCTCATATTACCATAACTAAAAAGGTCAATTCAATGAACAAGCTGGTGAAAAAGATGTTCTATAAGATGGGCTGCACGAGCTCTGAAGACTCTGAATCTGATGATTGACTACTTTTTGCCTCATTTTCTTTTTAATCTTTTTGTGCAGGATTTTACTTTTTCGAACTTAGTTTTGTTCTCCTTTTTTAGTTCTCAGGTTTTTCTCGATTTTGAACTTTTTAACTCTCCTTAAATTTTTGTAATTTTGGCTTTGTTTGTGACAAAAAGGGGGAGAGAGTTTAGAGAGAACTTTGAACATTGTGTGACACAAACTTTTGACTTTGGTGAAAGGTAAGTATCACAACTTTTGGTTTTGTATTGTGAATTGATGCATGTCTCTACTAACTATTCGACTAACTATTTGGACATGTTTTATTACTAACAAGTTGTTTGATTACTAACAAAGCAAGGTTATGACATTTGGAATCTTATTGCTTAAAAGATATGTCAATGCTTGATTGTTAGCTTATTACATATCTGAATTACTAAATGTCATGATGAGAATAAACTTTATCTCTGTTAGGTTTTGAATGCTAAATATTCTTGAGGTATCTAACGATCTCTTTTTGTCAAGAATGATTTCTTTTTGCAGAGAGTACAGATGTCTAAGTCTAGAGTCTGTTTTAGGAGTTTATCTCATGTTTTTAAATTTTTGGATCTCCATTGTAAATTTTTGTTGTATGGTGATAGCAACAAAAATATCTTTTTGAATTTTTTTTGTGGATTTGTGTTTTGTCACGAAACCGCCAAAGGGGGAGATTGTTACGGAATTTGAGTTGGCGTATTTCGTGAAAGTGTTAAGTCTTGAAGATTGAAGATGAAAGAAGTTTGGATCATATACCTCAATCTCTAGAAAGAAGAATTCAAAAGGATCAGGTATGTTTAACTAAAGATTTTTGGTGATCCGAATACTTCTTGTAGTGTAGAAACACCTGGAAGAATTTTTAATTGCATAAAAATCAAAAACTGGACATGGGACATGTTCAGGATCCGGATCGGGCCTTGCAATCCGGATCCCGAAGGGTGTTCGTTCATACACTGGTTCAATCCGGATCGCAGCATCCTCTGATCCGGATCCCGAACACTAGTTTTACCTTTTACTTGCACGATCCGGATCAGGAGTTGCAATCCGGATCCCGAACGTTGATGTTTGGTGAAACTGTATGAACGATCCGGATCGGGAACTTCGATCCGGATCCCGAACTATTGTTTTTCTGGAAACCGTCTTTCTTGTTACTGCAATCCGGATCGCCTAATTCCGATCCGGATCGCCGTCCGTAAAATTTCCAGAAAAGGCATGTTTTTGATCCTTATCTTCTTCCAATGGTTTCTAACCTATAAATAGACCCTATGATTCATTTTTAGGGTAAGCCGAAAAAGAGAAAAATCCACATATAGAGAAGAAAGGAAATAACTAGATTAATTCTATGTTTCTTCATCTATATTGATTGATTTGATTCTAGGTTTTCCAAACTCAGATTTTGAGTAGAATCAAATCAATGAATACTTAGATGGTATTTCCGATCTATTTCTAATCTAAGTATTCGGCGGATCATCACCACCCAAAAAACAATGATTTACCCTAAATCGGCGCGTGGACTCGCGTGGCCTTGTGGATTCAAGGTGCAACCGCTCTCGTGGATTCGGAGCGAGGTACGTTCGTGGATTCGAAGCGTGCTACTGGGTGAAGACCGTGGATTCGGTCGGACGTCGTGGACTCGACGTTGGACGCTGTGGATTCAGCGTTGGGCGCAGATCGTGGATTCGAGAAGCGTCGTGGAGCGAGCGGAGAAGATCAACTAGGAGCGTATGGTAAAAGGTTGAGTCGTCTGTGAGTACGTTATATCACCTTGTACGTGTGTTAATTCTAGTGGATTTCACCGTGTTATCGGTCCCGTGGTTTTTTACTCCGGTTTGGAGTTTTTCCACGTAAAAATCTTGCGTGTTCATTTATATTTCCGCATAGGGTTTTATTGCGCAATGATTTTTTGAGTGTTTATTGTTTACACCTATTCACCCCCCTCTAGGTGTTTTTTTCCCTATTTAGATCCATATTAGTATAACCCAACATCTAAGTCCACCATAACCTACAACCTAGGCTCTGATACCAACCTAATCTGTCACGCCCCGGGGTCGAAACTGCGACCCGGGCTCGCCAACAGATCCGCCACCTATGCCAACCTGCATAGGCGAAGCATCCTACCTGCAAGAAAAGTACTACAGCTAAACAAAATATCAGAGCTATAAATAAAAATCTGCTGTATAACTAAAATCAATGACTGTACAACTGAAAATAATACAACAAGTCCGTCTCCCAAAAGTAATAATACAATATCCTCATATACAAGCTCTAAACTCAACCGGGAGGTATCTCCAATAAATACATCAGTGTACAGGCTCTCGATACATAATATATCCTCACTACAACAGTCTCTCAAAAGAGAAAAATAAAATAACTAATCTAAAGAAGATCTCCTCTGAAGCGGGGTACCGCTACTCTCCAACGACGGGTAGTGTGGAGACCGTAAACCCCGTACAGTTTTCCGACTGAATCTACAGTTGAGAACACCTATTGTTGGTGTATCTGGCCCAAGGTGCATCAAAGAGGTGCTACTGTTGGACCTGAGATGTATCTTTTACTGTTTTGGCCTTCGGCTGTGTTTGCCAAAATTTCGGGAAGGATTTTGGCCAAACAGATGTTAGAATTGGATTCAGCACGGAAAAACGTTTGAAAACGGCTATTTGTTTGCCAAATTTGGAGTCCGGATGACCAAAAACGGGCTACCGGAAGTTTCCTGGGTTTTCTGGTGCATGGGGGGTGACCGTGGACCGGCCAGCGCCACGTGGCGGCTCGGGATTGGGTCGGCCCACACGCCTGGTCCACGGGGATAGGCGCGCGGGTGCATGGACCGCGAGGCGGGCCACGTGGCACCACGGGATTGGCGGGCGCGCGCGGCTCGGTCCAGGGAAAAAAGGCGGGCGGCGCGTGGACCGGGAGCAGGGCGCGTGGCAGCCGCCCATTGGTGGGCCTTTGTGCACCCGGCCCACGGAGGCCTTAGGCGGTGAGCGGGGGCGGCGGAGCGGCCGACGCGTGGCAAGGCGCCACGCGTCGCCACCCGCGTCGCCCCGCCGCTGTAGCGAGGGGGGCACGCGGCGCGCGCTCGGGGGCCCGCACGGCCGTACCCTGTTCTGGGGGTACGTGGCGGGCGTCCAGGCGGGTTGGACGGCGGCTGGTCCGACCCGGGCCGCGCCGGATCAATCCGGGTTATTGGATTTGAACCCGGGAACCCATTAAGCCCTATTTAGGTTAGTTTATCCGATTTAACCCCATTTTTCACCATTTTCCTGTGGGAATTTCACTGTGAGCTCTGAAGAAGAATTATTCCCCTGCCAGAGACCTTTCCAACAGTAGCTTTCCGGATTTGTGGTGGTGCACGGTTTCCGAGGTTGGCCGTTTTCCGGCGCGGCGCGCTTAGTTCATCTTCGACCCGTTTTGCGTCTTCTCGGTGCGCAGACTCTCCTGGCTTTATCCGACACCCGATTTCGACGATTTCTACGCCGTTGGACTCACGACAGGTAGGACTTGGATTTTGATATTCAGAGTTTTCCCAAATTCTTTTCGGATTTTGGAGGTATTTGAGCGTTCTGTTGCCTCTCTTTCTTTGCGGATTTTTGGACAGCGACACAGTGTTTTGGCCATATCTTCGCGTACCGACATCGGATCTGAGTGATTCAAGAGCCTAAATTCATCTACTCTTCGCGAGGAATCTGCTGGATTTTTCTCAGGACTTTAGGAGATTGCCTCGAAGGTGAGAACCTTCTCTCTTTCCGAATGTTGATCTGGGGAAATTTCTACAGTTGGGTTGGAGGTTATTTTCTTGCCGGATTTATATCTCAGCGTAGAAAACTCGGATTTGGATGTGCAGGTAGTCGTTTCGAAGCTATCGACGCGTAGATCGCGGGATATTTTATTTGGATTTTTCTGAGGACTGTGAGCAGGTGATTTTTGCCCATCTTTGCAGCTGAATTATTGTTTGTTAAATTTGGCAGTTCTGGAGGAATACATGTATAGTGACAGCTCGGTTTTTGTACCCAGGAGCAGTGTGGACTGCGCGGGACCTTGTGGACTTTGTGTAGCTACCATTTTTGGTATTATCAGCTGTAGGACTTTTGACAGCTCGACTGATCAGGTGGGTGGTTGTTGTACTCCTCTCTTTGGTATGCCACTAGGAATGTCAGAGTGCCCTTAAATTGAAGGTGCTAAATATGTGATTGGTAGACTTGCATGCTTTAGGGAATTAATTATTAGTAATCAGATCCTTGATCAACTGTCGTTAGAATGATCACCTATTTTAATCGCATACTTAATCTGGACTGTATGCTTTGAGACAAAATAGTAACTGTGGGCTGCAAAACTAATAATTTCTCTTATAAGACTGTCACTCTAGCTCACGTCGCTCTATATTGCTTATTCTTGGAAATTGGACAAATGTTGGAACAATGCATGATTAAACGGGTCACCTAATATTGTCATCTTTTACTGCTACACTATCCTTTGGGACTTGACTTAGGAGAAACCATGCATTTATTCTTGTATTCCCCTATTATTGATAGACTCGAGGCATAGTTGCTCGGATTCGAGCGGGTGTTGGACAGTGTAGTCAGGTATTGGGGATTTGGGACAGGTTGGGTTTTTGACAGGGGGTTGCGGCGACCACGGATCTTGGGTGGTTGACCGGGTTGTTACTATTGCATCAGATTGGGTGTTTTGGGGATCGGGCTTTCTTTAGTGGAGGGTTTTTCCCACTTCATTGAGTCTCGATCCAGTCCTGCTATATCAGGTTACTTGTGGCTACTTACTTTCCTCGTGTGGGTCGCTCCCCACGAGTGCGACTCCGGAGTGCGCGGCTGACAGACTTTGAGTCCTGGGGACTCCTTGCTTCGGTGTTATGCGTAGGCTGGCATACCCGAGGCGGCAGAGCAGGCAGTGCCAGTGTCCACTGGCGGTCAGATTGGGTCATCTTGACAGGCTTCTGATACAGATGCATACGTTGTCATCCCGGTTGGTTTAGCATGTAGAGGCATATTAGGGGTAGCACTTCGTCTGTGGTCACTCTTATTGCACTCCCCTTTTCTTTCCCTCCCCTTTTTGCCTCTGATTTTCCTGGTGGGCATACCTGAGCTGAGGCTTTACCCACTAGGGGAGGCTACTGTTTATAGTAGTACTTACCCCCATTGTTTCTCTTGTTTCTTTCTTTCCCTTGTTTTGCAGAGTCCTCAGTGGGAGTTGCTGGGCCGTCAGCAACTGATCGGGGCAAGCGCATCGCGGACTAGATAGAGAGTATCCCGCGGGCTGGAGCTGGAGATTTTGGGTACCTGGACTTCTCAGACAGTTTTTAGTTACTTTCTTTTGAGACTGGCTTCTGCCAGCTGTGTATATTTTAGTAGTGAGCTGGGAGAGACATCTGTAGTACATTTTACTGTTGTACCTTTCACTTTCAACTTCTGTCTGAGATACAGTAGTTTTAGTTTAGCTCTGATTACTTTATGCTCTTTTATTATTATTTCTTATCTGAGCAGGTTACCGACGCTTCGTGTATGTGGGAAATACCGCATGCACGGCGGATCTGTGGACGGGCCCGGGTTCTGGTTTACACCCGGGGCGTGACAGATTAAGTTGGTATCAGAGCTTAGGGATGGGTCAGTTGGGACTTAGGAAACCCTAGGCTTTTGGACAGACCCTAGGATGTTAGGGCGTGAGTGGCGTGACAGTTTGCGGAAGTCGGTGATTTTTATAGTTAACTCTTCCTGTGAGTGAAGAGGGATCGACATAGTCTATTTCTGTTGAACCATTATGTTGGCTGCAGACAACATAAGGTTACAGAAATAGGGGGATGTCTTTGACTTCCGCCAGATTGGGTCGTGTGGGGTTTTGTTACTGATGTTTGGTTTCTTGTGGCAGGATGCCTCCTCGACGTCGGATTCCCACTCGGGGTGTCCCTTCGCCCCCTGTTGAGCCAGAGCAGCCTACACCCCCCGAGCTTACTGAGTTGAGGGCCTTGGTGGCCCAGTTGGCGGAGGGTCAGCGCCGCCAGGAGCAGAGGATTGAGCAACTGCTTGCTCGGAGGGAGGCACCACCCCCAGCTGTTCCTGAGGCCCTGTGCCTCTTGTTGCACCTTTTGTGCCGTCGGCACCATCTCCGAGTAGCGGGGCTCCTGGAGCTATTCGATCTTTGACTGCGGAGGAGGAGCAGGATTTTGCTGACAAACTCTCCCAGTTTGTTAAGCGGGGACCACCTAGATTCTCGGGGCGGGATGCTCAGCCCCGGGATGTTGGGAGATGGCTTTCTGCGATGGAGAAGCTTTTTCGGGACTTCTTCGTCGACCCAAAGTATCGAGTGCACATGGCGGTGCACTGTTTGGACGGGATGCAGATTTTTGGTGGCAGCGGGTAGAGCCACTGGAGTTTCGGATCACTCGGCAGTTGCCTTGGGAGGAGTTCAAGCGGATGGTGTTGGACACCTACTTCTCTACCAGTGTGAAGAAAAAGTTGGAGGACGACTTGAAGAATCTGCAGCAGGGCGATCGATCGGCCCATGTCTATTTCCAGGAGTTCATGGAGTTGCTGAACTGTGTGCCTTTCGTCGCCCGTGACGGTCCGCACCAGGTAGAGATGTTTGAGGCAGGCCTTCGCCCAGAGATTTTCACACTTGTGCATGCCCAGAGATTTCAGACCCTAGAGGCAGCCGCAGAGCACGCACAGTGGGTGGAGAGAGGTGATCAGGAGGTGGCCAGACGGAGGGCCGCGGTCGCGCAGAGTTCCGACAGGAAGCGACCAGCCCCGGAGGACGGGGGACAGGCCAGCTCATGGAGACCGCCACGGCCGCCGCAGTCCCAGTCTTACGGCCGTGGGCGATCTGATAGGAGAGGGCCTGGTGGACCCCAGAGACCGCAGCAGCATCAGCAGCAGCACCAGCAGCAGAGATCGCAGCAGAGGCAGCAGAGATCTCAGCAGCAGTCCTCGAGGCAGCAGCAGCAGCCGAGACAGCCCCGATCTTCTGACCGATGTATTTTCTGCGGGGGTCAGCATGCCGCCATCACTTGTGACCAGAGATGGGGTCGATGTTTCCGTTGTGGACAGCCGGGGCATGTGCGAGCTACCTGCCCCCTTTCTACTTCCTCGGCACCTTCTTCGGCGTCGACTCCATATTCCCCTCAGCAGCAGCAGCCACCAGCACAGCGGTCTTATGCTCCAGCGAGCAGGCCGTCCACCTCTCATCCTACAGATTCTCGACCTCCAGCACCGAGCGGGCGGGTGTATGCCGCCCAGTTAGCAGATTCTTCAGCGGCAGACCAGGTGGTGGCAGGTATTACTCTACTCTTTGGTATTCGGGCTCGCACTCTATTCGACACTGGAGCATCTCATTCTTTCATTAGTCGAGTATTTGCATCCCTGCATGGTCTAGAGGTAGAGTCCTCGTCATGTGCATTAGAGGTGCGGGTTCCTGATCACGTTTTGCATGTCGAGGAGCATTGTTTGGCATGCCCGGTGCAGTTGGGGCCTTGGATTTTGTCTGCAGACTTGCTTGTCTTGCAGCAGCTCCGTGATTTTGACTTGGTGTTGGGGATGGATTGGCTATCACGCTATTCCGCCACTATAGATTGCAGGGAGAGGACTGTGACTCTTCGTGAGCCAGGACAGGAGGAGTTCGTATTTAGAGGCTGTCAGAGTACCCTGTTTGCGATGACTATTTCGTCATCGAGAGCTCGGCGGATGATGAGTAGGGGCTGTACCGCTTTCCTGGCGACGGTCGTAGAGGTGCCTACGGCGGCACCGGGACTCGAGGATATCCCTATCGTCCGCGAGTTCCCGGATGTATTTCCCTCTGAGCTATCGACTTTGCCGCCGGAGAGGGAGGTTGAGTTTGTGATTGATGTGGTTCCAGGGACCGCACCAATCTCGAAGGCACCTTATAGGATGGCCCCAGCGGAGCTGAGGGAATTGAAGGCTCAGTTGCAGGATTTGATGGACGTGGGCTTTGTGAGACCTAGTGTATCTCCGTGGGGAGCGCCAGTTTTATTCGTGAAGAAGAAGGATGGGTCACTCCGCTTGTGCGTGGATTATCGTGAGCTAAATAAAGTGACCATCCGGAACAAGTACCCGCTACCACGGATTGATGATCTGTTTGATCAGTTGCAGGGTGCATCAGTGTTCTCAAAGCTGGATCTTCAGTCAGGTTACCACCAGTTGAGAGTGAGGGCCGAGGACATCCCCAAGACGGCTTTTAGAACCCGGTATGGGCATTATGAGTTTACAGTCATGCCTTTTGGACTAACTAATGCCCCTGCTGCATTCATGAATTTAATGAACCGGGTGTTTCAGCCGTACTTGGATCGATTTGTCGTTGTATTTATAGACGACATTTTGGTCTACTCCCGGAGTGAGGTAGAGCATGAGGAGCATTTGAGGATCGTGCTACAGCTTCTGCGAGAGAAGAAGCTGTTTGCCAAGCTGAAAAAGTGTGCGTTTTGGCTTCGGGAGGTTGCTTTTCTAGGCCACGTTATATCAGCCGCAGGGGTGGCAGTGGACCCGACGAAGATTGATGCAGTTCGGGATTGGCCTAGACCGACGACGGTGACTGAGGTCCGTAGTTTTCTTGGATTAGCAGGCTATTACCGTCGATTTGTAGAGGGTTTTGCGAAGCTCTCTACTCCCCTGACCAGCTTGACGAGAAAGGGGGTGAAGTTTATTTGGTCTGAGCGGTGCCAAGAGAGCTTTGAGGAGCTTAAGAGGAGATTAATCTCAGCACCAGTTCTAGCTCTACCCGTGATGGGCGACGGATTTGTGATTTACAGTGATGCCTCACACAGCGGCTTGGGTTGTGTCCTGATGCAGCATGGTAGGGTAATTGCCTATGCTTCACGGCAATTAAAGGATTATGAGAAGAATTACCCTACTCATGATTTAGAGCTTGCCGCTGTGGTGTTCGCTCTGAAGTTATGGCGGCATTATCTCTACGGGGAGCACTGTGAAATTTATACAGACCACAAGAGCTTAAAGTATTTATTTACTCAAAAGGAGCTAAACTTGCGGCAACGCCGGTGGTTGGAGCTTTTAAAGGACTATGATTTGAGTATCCTTTACCACCCCGGCAAGGCCAATGTGGTTGCAGACGCCTTGAGCAGGAGATCAGCACAGAGCTTGAGCATGATGATTACTCAGCAGGCACCGCTTGTGGAGCAGATGAGGCGTCTACAGATAGAGGTAGTTTCCCCTGGGGTCTCTGCTAGACTTTGTCCATGGTCTTGCAGCCCACTCTGTTGGACAGGATTAGTGAGACACAGAGTGAGGACCCCTACTTGACGAGGATCAGATCGCAGCTTCAGGCAGAGCAGTTAGGGGATTTTTCAGTGGATAGCTCGGGAGTACTGCGGTACAGGGACCGAGTGTGTGTGCCTACAGATTCGGAGATCAGGGATCAGATTCTGAGAGAGGCTCACTATACACCTTATACCGTCCACCCTGGAGGTACTAAGATGTATAGGGACCTCAAGGCACTCTTTTGGTGGTCTGGAATGAAGCGGGATATTGGAAGATTCGTGGCTCAGTGTTTAACTTGTCAGCAAGTGAAGGCGGAACATCGGGTACCTGCTGGCAAGTTGCAAAGTCTTCCAATTCCCGAATGGAAGTGGGACCGCATCACCATGGATTTCGTGACTGGGCTGCCGAGATCACAGAGTGGAGCCGACGCAGTCTGGGTGATTGTTGATAGACTTACCAAGTCAGCTCATTTCCTGCCTGTGCAGATGACTTGGTCCATGGAGCGCTTGGCACAGCTTTATTTGGCTGAGATTGTGAGATTGCACGGAGTACCAGCGTCCATTGTTTCAGATCGAGACCCGAGATTCGTGTCACGGTTTTGGGGGAGCTTACAGTCAGCCATGGGTACTCAGCTTAGTTTCAGCACGGCATTCCACCCACAGACAGACGGCCAGTCAGAGCGCACCATTCAGACGCTTGAGGATATGTTGCGTGCGTGCGTCATGGATTTTGGAGGAGGTTGGCACCGGCACTTACCCCTGGTTGAGTTCGCGTACAACAACAGCTTTCAAGCGAGCATTAAGATGGCTCCGTTTGAGGCGTTGTACGGACGCAAGTGTCGGTCGCCCCTTTATTGGAGTGATGTGGGTGAGAGGAGGACGCTGGGACCAGATTTACTGCTGGAGGCGGAAGAGAAGGTCCGAATTATACGACGGCACTTGGAGACGGCCCAGAGTCGCCAGAAGAGTTATGCAGATGTTCGGCGGCGAGACCTTGAGTTCCAGGTTGGGGATCACGTCTTCTTAAAGGTCTCGCCCTCGAAGGGGGTCCGGAGGTTTGGAGTGCGGGGGAAGCTCAGTCCACGCTTCATTGGACCCTTTGAGGTGCTTGAGAGGGTAGGCCCTGTGGCTTATAGAGTTGCTCTACCTCCCCGCTTGGCGGGTGTTCATGATGTCTTCCATGTTTCGGCCTTGAGGAGATATGTATTCGATCCGTCTCATGTCATCGACTTCGCATCCTTGGATATCGGCGAGGACTTGGTTTACGAGGAGCGCCCATTGCGGATTCTGGCTCGTGAGGTGAGGGAATTGCGCAACCGGGCAATACCTTATGTGAAGATCCTTTGGAGCAATCATGAGGAGCGAGAGGCCACTTGGGAGCTTGAGACGGCGATGCGGGATACCTACCCTTCCCTGTTCGAGATTCCTGATTGAGGTACGCAGGTTTACTTTCCTTTTGTTTCGAGGACGAAACTCCCTTTTAGTGGGGGAGGATGTGGAGACCGTAAACCCCGTACAGTTTTCCGACTGAATCTACAGTTGAGAACACCTATTGTTGGTGTATCTGGCCCAAGGTGCATCAAAGAGGTGCTACTGTTGGACCTGAGATGTATCTTTTACTGTTTTGGCCTTCGGCTGTGTTTGCCAAAATTTCGGGAAGGATTTTGGCCAAACAGATGTTAGAATTGGATTCAGCACGGAAAAACACTTGAAAACGGCTATTTGTTTGCCAAATTTGGAGTCCGGATGACCAAAAACGGGCTACCGGAAGTTTCCTGGGTTTTCTGGTGCATGGGGGGTGACCGTGGACCGGCCAGCGCCACGTGGCGGCTCGGGATTGGGTCGGCCCACACGCCTGGTCCACGGGGATAGGCGCGCGGGTGCATGGACCGCGAGGCGGGCCACGTGGCACCACGGGATTGGCGGGCGCGCGCGGCTCGGTCCAGGGAAAAAGGCGGGCGGCGCGTGGACCGGGAGCAGGGCGCGTGGCAGCCGCCCATTGGTGGGCCTTTGTGCACCCGGCCCACGGAGGCCTTAGGCGGTGAGCGGGGGCGGCGGAGCGGCCGACGCGTGGCAAGGCGCCACGCGTCGCCACCCGCGTCGCCCCGCCGCTGTAGCGAGGGGGGCACGCGGCGCGCGCTCGGGGGCCCGCACGGCCGTACCCTGTTCTGGGGGTACGTGGCGGGCGTCCAGGCGGGTTGGACGGCGGCTGGTCCGACCCGGGCCGCGCCGGATCAATCCGGGTTATTGGATTTGAACCCGGGAACCCATTAAGCCCTATTTAGGTTAGTTTATCCGATTTAACCCCATTTTTCACCATTTTCCTGTGGGAATTTCACTGTGAGCTCTGAAGAAGAATTATTCCCCTGCCAGAGACCTTTCCAACAGTAGCTTCCCGGATTTGTGGTGGTGCACGGTTTCCGAGGTTGGCCGTTTTCCGGCGCGGCGCGCTTAGTTCATCTTCGACCCGTTTTGCGTCTTCTCGGTGCGCAGACTCTCCTGGCTTTATCCGACACCCGATTTCGACGATTTTTGCGCCGTTGGACTCACGACAGGTAGGACTTGGATTTTGATATTCAGAGTTTTCCCAAATTCTTTTCGGATTTTGGAGGTATTTGAGCGTTCTGTTGCCTCTCTTTCTTTGCGGATTTTTGGACAGCGACACAGTGTTTTGGCCATATCTTCGCGTACCGACATCGGATCTGAGTGATTCAAGAGCCTAAATTCATCTACTCTTCGCGAGGAATCTGCTGGATTTTTCTCAGGACTTTAGGAGATTGCCTCGAAGGTGAGAACCTTCTCTCTTTCCGAATGTTGATCTGGGGAAATTTCTACAGTTGGGTTGGAGGTTATTTTCTTGCCGGATTTATATCTCAGCGTAGAAAACTCGGATTTGGATGTGCAGGTAGTCGTTTCGAAGCTATCGACGCGTAGATCGCGGGGATATTTTATTTGGATTTTTCTGAGGACTGTGAGCAGGTGATTTTTGCCCATCTTTGCAGCTGAATTATTGTTTGTTAAATTTGGCAGTTCTGGAGGAATACATGTATAGTGACAGCTCGGTTTTTGTACCCAGGAGCAGTGTGGACTGCGCGGGACCTTGTGGACTTTGTGTAGCTACCATTTTTGGTATTATCAGCTGTAGGACTTTTGACAGCTCGACTGATCAGGTGGGTGGTTGTTGTACTCCTCTCTTTGGTATGCCACTAGGAATGTCAGAGTGCCCTTAAATTGAAGGTGCTAAATATGTGATTGGTAGACTTGCATGCTTTAGGGAATTAATTATTAGTAATCAGATCCTTGATCAACTGTCGTTAGAATGATCACCTATTTTAATCGCATACTTAATCTGGACTGTATGCTTTGAGACAAAATAGTAACTGTGGGCTGCAAAACTAATAATTTCTCTTATAAGACTGTCACTCTAGCTCACGTCGCTCTATATTGCTTATTCTTGGAAATTGGACAAATGTTGGAACAATGCATGATTAAACGGGTCACCTAATATTGTCATCTTTTACTGCTACACTATCCTTTGGGACTTGACTTAGGAGAAACCATGCATTTATTCTTGTATTCCCCTATTATTGATAGACTCGAGGCATAGTTGCTCGGATTCGAGCGGGTGTTGGACAGTGTAGTCAGGTATTGGGGGATTTGGGACAGGTTGGGTTTTTGACAGGGGGTTGCGGCGACCACGGATCTTGGGTGGTTGACCGGGTTGTTACTATTGCATCAGATTGGGTGTTTTGGGGATCGGGCTTTCTTTAGTGGAGGGTTTTTCCCACTTCATTGAGTCTCGATCCAGTCCTGCTATATCAGGTTACTTGTGGCTACTTACTTTCCTCGTGTGGGTCGCTCCCCACGAGTGCGACTCCGGAGTGCGCGGCTGACAGACTTTGAGTCCTGGGGACTCCTTGCTTCGGTGTTATGCGTAGGCTGGCATACCCGAGGCGGCAGAGCAGGCAGTGCCAGTGTCCACTGGCGGTCAGATTGGGTCATCTTGACAGGCTTCTGATACAGATGCATACGTTGTCATCCCGGTTGGTTTAGCATGTAGAGGCATATTAGGGGTAGCACTTCGTCTGTGGTCACTCTTATTGCACTCCCCTTTTCTTTCCCTCCCCTTTTTGCCTCTGTTTTTCCTGGTGGGCATACCTGAGCTGAGGCTTTACCCACTAGGGGAGGCTACTGTTTATAGTAGTACTTACCCCCATTGTTTCTCTTGTTTCTTTCTTTTCCTTGTTTTGCAGAGTCCTCAGTGGGAGTTGCTGGGCCGTCAGCAACTGAGCGGGGCAAGCGCAGCGCGGACTAGATAGAGAGTATCCCGCGGGCTGGAGCTGGAGATTTTGGGTACCTGAACTTCTCAGACAGTTTTTAGTTACTTTCTTTTGAGACTGGCTTCTGCCAGCTGTGTATATTTTAGTAGTGAGTTGGGAGAGACATCTGTAGTATATTTTACTGTTGTACCTTCCACTTCCAACTTCTGTCTGAGATACAGTAGTTTTAGTTTAGCTCTGATGACTTTATACTCTGTTATTATTATTTCTTATCTGAGCAGGTTACCGACGCTTCGTGTATGTGGGAAATACCGCATGCACGGCGGATCTGTGGACGGGCCCGGGTTCTGGTTTACACCCGGGGCGTGACAGGTAGGGATCTAGCTCGCAACTCTCTCGCCTCGATCAACAACCGCAGAATCAGCAACACCCGCTAAGACTCTGCAAAACAAAGGAGAGGAAGGAAAAAAGAGGGGGAAAACCCCCAGAGGGTGTGAGAACTACACCAAAAAGGGAGTTCTCAGTGGGTACCACCGCCAGACCCGACGGTCTGCCCACTAAGTCCTCAAGAGACAAAAACTAACCAAAGCCGTAAAGACTGAAATAAGGAAACTGGAGACTCTCAACAGCTATCAAGCCTCTAACTAAATGCTAAAAAGCGGAGAACAAAAGAATGGTATGCAACCACTAGCACAAGAAGTGCATAATCGACCCAATCGATAGACCAGTAATCACTGGCACTGCCTGCTATGCCTGCTATGCCTGCCCGGCCTGCTATGCCTGCCATGCCTACTATGCCTGCCATGCCTACTATGCCTGCCATGCCTGCCATGCCTGCCATGCCTGCTATGCCTGCCATGCCTGCCATGCCTGCCATGCCTGCCATGCCTGCCATGCCTGCCATCCCTGCCATCCCTGCCATCCCTGCTATGCCTGCCATGCCTACTGCCTGCCATGCCTGCCATGCCTGCTATGCCTACTATGCCTGCCATGCCTGCCATGCCTGCTATGCCTGCCATGCCTGCCATGCCTGCCATGCCTGCTATGCCTACTATGCCTGCCATGCCTGCCATGCCTGCCATGCCTGCTATGCCTGCCATGCCTGCCATGCCTGCTATGCCTACTATGCCTGCCATGCCTGCCATGCCTGCTATGCCTGCTATGCCTACTATGCCTGCTAAGCCTGTAATGACCTCAACCTAGTGCCACTAGTAAAACTGGTACTGCCTGCTGTGCCTGCCAAATCGGGTATGCGGGCCAACGCATAACACCGATAGGGGATAGAAGTCTCAAGGACTCAAAGGTGCCTGCCAAATCGGGTATGCTGGCCAATGCATAACACCGATAAGGGATAAGAGTCTCAAGGACTCAGAGTATGTATATCGCACACTCTATGCCTGCCAAATCGGGTATGCGGGCCAATGCATAACACCGATAGGGGATAGGAGTCTCAAGGACTCAAGGTCTGAGTAACAAGTATCATAGTAGAATAAATCAGCAGGACTGGATCATGACACTGATCTAAGTGGGAATGCCCAACCACTAAAGAAAGCCTCGGTCCTCAATCAGATGCAAAAGTACTCAAGTAGTGGGAAACTCTGTCCACTAGAGAAATCAGATACCCAATCTGGTGCATAAATAAATATCCGGTCAACCGCCCAATATCCGCGGTTGCCGCAAAGCCCCACAACTAATCCAACCTGTCCCAGACACCAAGTCCTGACTACACTACCCAGAACCCCTGCTCGAACCCGAGCAACACTGACCACTTGACTAACAAAGAAGGAGAAAGGAAAAGCATGGTTTCTCCTAAGTCAAGTTCCAATATGTAGTGCAGCAGTAAAAGATGGCCTAGCTACATGTCCAAACAAGCATGCTTTTGTCCTCGAAAACGATAAAAGTGGGTGTAACATATA
This sequence comes from Tillandsia fasciculata, assembly GCA_029168755.2. Lineage (NCBI taxonomy): Eukaryota > Viridiplantae > Streptophyta > Magnoliopsida > Poales > Bromeliaceae > Tillandsia > Tillandsia fasciculata. The sequence continues at coordinate 7,232,921 of CM054945.1, forward strand.
TTAGCAAAGCATGCTAAAGTATTCTACTATGGTATATCAATCTCACCCAAGTAGGCCATTCCTTGCTTACCTCTCGCTCATATCGGTTGTACATCAATTATGCCTGCTATCAGTCATAGAGGGGCGACATCCCCACAAGTATACTTACATTCACCAGAATATAAAACCTTATCAATATTAAGCTTACCCACCTGAAGTGCTGAATCCAAGGCAAACCTGGGGTCGGCGAAGAGCGTGGCCACTTGCACGCACAATCTTCTGAACCCATATCCACGGTACATGTCTGTCACGCCCCCGGGGGTTTTTGAGTCTATTAAAGCGGAAAATTGCGTGTATCTTTTTTTTTTCCTTAACAAGGTATTTTAAACCTCATCCCCGGTGCGTGCCAGACCGCCACACACACAAATTCTCCCTGCCCACGGACAGAGTCTCCTTTGTATATGCACGGCGTCTCATTTACAATAACATACATCAAACGCCAACCATCAACCATACAATTGACATACAACGTCAAGCGGAATACTAAAGCGGCATCAGTGTTCAGAAAGGATAAAGCCAGCGGTTGCAAAACCCGTGCCCACACGGCACTTCGTTTTGAGAAAACATTTTCAAAATCATTTGGTTTATCATGAAACGTGCCGCGTAAGAAAACATCTCCAAAAGAATCGAAACATAAAAGTACACCTCATCCACAGCGCTAAGTAATACATGTCCACGACTAATGCGATCCACAAGCAAATTAACTAACTTAAAGCATAAGGAAAACGAGATAATAACCCAAGTGTTCTGACTACGGTCCTCGCGACGCAGTCTCACCGCCCTCCCGGCTAACGCACCTCGTACCACCTGTCACGGAGTGGGTGTCAGTGACAAACAAAGTAGATGTCTAATATCAATAAAGAATAAGGAGCAAACCGAAGACACCGAAATCTTTCGCTAAAACCCTGCACATGTTAAGCTGGGCACCAACCCCAGATTTATCAATTAAGTTGGGCACCAACCCCAGAGTACCTGTCGAAGAGACTAAAGTCTCCCCTCGTGCGCAAACACCTCTTTGATGCTTTTACCCCTTCGCGGTGCTGGTGTGCTATTCTCAGCTAGCGCGAGGAGGTCCTCACGGCTCCTACCCCTTTGTGAGGAACACGGGTCATAAGAGACCACTTCTCCGGAAAAGTACACCCATGCGGAGGCCAATCCGCCTGTGTACGTGCAGCATCCGTATACGGATTTGCCGAGATCGGCGTGTAGTGAGCACCACGACCGTAGCCGCTTCAATTGTTAGATAAAAACACAATTATGCGAAAGGTTAAACTGTCCATCTACTTTGTTAGATAAATTAAGAGCATTTTAATGACGATAGATGCACTTACTGCACTGGTTGTATTTACAGCAACCGTACCCACCTGTTCGAAGAGAAATTGGAACACCTGAATCCTTTGCGCACCCCCGCTGCGCGTCCGGACCTAAATAAAGTCCGCAAGGATAACTATAGTCAAAAGCGTGTACTAACATCCGAAAACACAAGACCCAATTTACTCTTTTTGACGGAGAAGTCCAACGCCGTCCGGGTTGACGAAAACCGGAAATCCCGCGCCGCCGCCGCCGTCCGCCGGAGCCCCGCGCGGTTTGGAACCGCGCGGCGCGTCTCCGCGGGCGACGCCTACGAGGCGCGGTGTCTCGCGCGGGTGCTGCCCGTGCGGCGGCCGCGCGGCGCCCATGCCCGCGCGCGTGCTGTCCGTGCGGCGGCCATGCGGGTGCGGCCCCGCACGGCACCCGCGCGCGGGATTGCCCGCGCGGGTGCTGTCCGTGCGGCGGCCATGCGGGTGCGGCCCCGCACGGCACCCGCGCGCGGGATTGCCCGCGCGGGTGCTGTCCGTGCGGCGGCCATGCGGGTGCGGCCCCGCACGGCACCCGCGCGCGGGATTGCCCGCGCGGGTGCTGTCCGTGCGGCGGCCATGCGGGTGCGGCCCCGCACGGCACCGGCGCAGTAGCCGCGCGGTGCCCATGCGGTGCCCGCCCGGGTGCGGGTCCGCATGGGTGCCGTCCGCACGGTGGCCGTGCGGCGCCCGTGCGGTGCGGCTCCGCACGGCACCCGCGCGGTAGCCGCGCGGTGCCCATGCGGTGCCCGCGCGGATGCGGGTCCGCATGGGTGCCGTCCGCGACTCCCCTCCGCGCGATGCCCTAGCGGCACCGCGCGTCTCCGCCGTCCGTTCCGTGCCCTAGCATGATGACGACGACGGCGACGGTGACGGATACGACGGAGAAACCAAGAACTCAAACAAAAGAGACGACGGAAAAGTCCCAAATAAATTATAACAATTATTTTACTAACCGAAGATCGACGGGAAGGTTGTCCGGTCGCGTTCTTGCCTTCTGTTCGGTGCCCGGGAAGATCGGGCTCCTTCTCTTTCTCCTTTCCCTTTCTTCCGGCTAGGGTTCCGTCTTTTCTTTTCTTTTCTTCTCTTCTCGCCGATTAGGGTTTTTTTTTTTTTTTTTTTTTTTTTCTTTCCGATAACCGGGATCCCTTATATAGTCGTATTAAATCTTTAATTAATTTACTCTTTAATTCGTACGTAAGAGAAATATTAATTTCCGTCTTGGATAATTAATTAACTTAATTAATTATCCCCCACGAGATAACCCACCTTATCTCTAACGGGTGTAAGATATTTTGCACGGATTCCGATGCACGACTAATCACCGTATCACTTGGAATTCCGCTCCGGGGGATCCCGATATCGGATTTCAGATCCGATCGCACCGTCGGCCTTCTTTTTCCGCGCTCTATCGCAGAAAAATACTAGCACCACACACCGGCCAACTTTTAAGAATCGAATAATTTTATTTCCCTTAAAGGCTTAAATGACTACATGTAAGTCCAGAAATACCCCGAAAGGCCGGATCACTACACCACTCACACTTTATAAAAAGTTTCGTCCCGAAACTTAAATACAAATCCCGCTAAACAATTCGGGAAAATATTCTCTCATCTTCGATTCCAGTTCCCAAGTCGCCTCGCGCTCTTCATGGTTGCTCCACTGGACCTTTACATAGGGGATTGTTCGTTTGCGCAACTTCTTGTCCTCCCTTGCCAAAATCCGCACCGGCGTCTCCTCGACGCTCAAATCCTCTCGCAACTCGATGGTGGAAGTATCCAGGGCGTGGGAGGGGTCAGCGAGGTACTTACGGAGCATTGAGACATGGAACACGTTGTGGACTCGTTCGAGGTTCGGTGGTAAGGCTAATCGGTACGCCACCGGTCCTACGCGTTCCAGGATTTCGAACGGTCCCACGTACCTCGGGCTTAGCTTTCCCTTTATGCCGAAGCGTCGGTTCCCCTTGGAGGGCGAAACTCGGAGTAACACATGCTCACCCGCCATGAATTCTAAGTCTCGGCGTCTGTTGTCCGCGTAGCTTTTCTGTCGGCTCTGGGCGGTCAGTAGCCTTTGTCTAATCATTCGCACCTTTGCTTCGGTCTCCTCCACCAAATCCGGGCCCAGAAACTTACGCTCACCCAAGTCGTCCCAGCATATTGGAGACCGACAGCGGCGCCCGTACAGGGCCTCGTACGGTGCCATCTGGATGCTGGCCTGGTAACTGTTATTGTAGGCAAATTCCACTAAGGGCAAACACCGTGCCCACCCTTCGCCCAAGTCCAAAACGCATGCTCGAAGCATGTCCTCCACGATCTGTATCACTCGCTCTGATTGTCCATCGGTCTGCGGGTGAAATGCCGTACTAAAGTGCAACTTGGTACCCATTGCTTGTTGCAGGCTTCGCCAAAAGTTTGACACGAATCGCGTGTCCCTGTCCGACGTGATGGACGTCGGCACCCCATGCAACCTTACTATCTCGTTGATGTCGGTTTGTGCCAATCGTTCCCGTGCCCACGTCGTGTGTATAGGCAGAAAGTGGGCCGATTTCGTCAAACGGTCCACAACCACCCATATTGCATCGTGTCCCTGTGGCGATATCGGGAACCCGGTCACAAAATCCATGGTAATCATGTCCCACTTCCACACGGGCACCGGTAAGGGTTGCAGTTTTCCTGCCGGACGCTGGTGCTCAGCCTTCACTCGTTGGCACACCAGGCAGTGTGCCACAAACCGAGTCACGTCTCCCTTCATTTTGGGCCACCAGAAGGTCTGTTTAACGTCCTTGTACATCTTTGTTCCCCCGGGATGCGCCGCATATGGGGCAGTATGCGCCTCCCGCAGGATTTTCTCTTTGAGCTCCGGTAGATCCGGCACGCAGATTCGTCCCCAAAATCGTACCGTGCCGTCGGAGTCCACTGCAAAATCACCTTCCTGGTCGGCGGTTATCCTACTTCGCACCAACTGGAGTTGGTCGTCCGTCGATTGCCCTTCGAGAATCCTGTCCAGCAAGGTTGGTCTGACCACCAGTGTCAGAAGTCGCGCGACTGTTCCTGCCGGTACCACTTCTAGTCTCAATTGCGAGAATTCCGCAATTAGACTATCTTGTTGGGTGATGGCACTTGCACCTGCCTCCTCGGCCTGCCCCTTGCGACTCAGGGCGTCGGCCACCACATTTGCTTTTCCCGGGTGGTAGTGGATCGTTAAATCGTAATCCTTCAGCAGCTCGAGCCACCGTCTTTGTCGCAGATTTAACTCCTTTTGGGTGAAAAGGTACTTAAGACTCTTATGGTCTGAGTACACGTTGCAGTGCGCCCCATACAGGTAGTGTCTCCAAAGCTTGAGGACGAACACCACCGCTGCGAGTTCCAAATCGTGCACGGGGTAATTTCGCTCGTACTCCTTGAGCTGCCTTGACGCATAGGCTATAACCTTTCCCCGTTGCATGAGTACTCCACCCAGTCTATTTCGCGACGCATCGCAATATACCTCGTAATCCTCCCCTGGTTCTGGCAGGGCGAGAATCTGGGCTCGCGTCAATCTATCCTTGAGCTCCTCGAAGCTCTTCTGACATTTGTCCGTCCAGATGAACTTTTCCCCCTTTTTAGTCAAACGGTTTAAGGGGGTGGCTATCTTGGAGAAACCCTCCACGAAGTGCCGGTAGTACCCGGCTAATCCCAGGAAGCTTCGGATTTCCGTCACCGTCGTCGGTTGGGGCCAGTCCGTCACCGAATCTATCTTCTTCGGGTCCACCGCGACTCCAGCCGCCGAGATTACGTGCCCCAAGAAACCGACCTCACGGAGCCAAAACTCACACTTTTTGAGTTTGGCGTAGAGTTTCTGTTCCCGTAGGGTCTGGAGGACTGTGCGCAGGTGTCCTTCATGTTCCTCGTCCGTACGGGAGTAGATGAGGATATCGTCGATGAAGACCACCACGAATAAGTCCAGGAAGGGTTTGAATACCCTGTTCATCATATCCATGAACACTGCCGGGGCATTTGTGAGCCCGAACGGCATTACTGTAAATTCGTAATGGCCGTAGCGAGTCCGAAAAGCCGTTTTGGGGATGTCCTCCCCCTTGACCTGGACCTGATGATAGCCCGACTGCAGGTCAATCTTTGAAAACACCGTCGCCCCCTGTAGTTGGTCGAAGAGGTCGTCGATCCTTGGCAGGGGGTACTTATTCTTAACGGTGACCTTATTTATCTCCCGGTAGTCGATGCACAACCGGAGACTTCCGTCCTTCTTCCTCACAAATAGGACGGGCGCGCCCCAGGGTGACGCGCTAGGTCTGATGAAGCCCTTATCCAAAAGGTCCTCCAACTGTGCCTTGAGTTCCTTCAACTCCGCGAAGGCCATCCTGTACGGTGCCTTGGTGATGGGTTTGGTGCCGGGAAGTAGTTCAATGGGAAAGTCGACTTCTCGTTCTAGCGGCGCTCCGGGGAGCTCTGCCGGAAATACATCCGGAAATTCCTTTACCACTGGAATTTCGGAAGGCGAGGGAACGGGTCGGGTGGCTAATTCTACCGAGGCTAGATAGGCCACGCACCCGCCCTCCACCAACTTCCTAGCCCGCGACGCGGAGATGATAGCCAAGAAGGAAGTGCTTTTACATGCCAAGTACGCGTTCTCTGGGAATCCCGGCTTCCGTAGTTGCACCTGGCGCCTCTCGCAGTCGATGACCGCCTGATACTCGGTAAGCCAGTCTATTCCCAAAACCACGTCGTATTCTTTTAGCGGTATGACTACCAGATCCCAGGGGCACGACAACCTTCCCAGTCTTATTGAACAGGAGGGTACTAGGCCAGTTGCCGCGATTGGCCCCCCAGGGGTCTGGACGGTCATCATAACATCGAGAGGGCTACTTTCTATCATGTATGTTTGTGCAAAAGTGCGGGAGATGAAGGAGCGAGTCGCTCCGGTGTCAAACAGGGTTCGAGCTCGAAAATTTAAAACGGAGGTAATACCTGCTACCACCTCCTCTGGCAGTATCGCTCCGTGCTGATCCATGGAGTAAAGTCTCCCTCCTGGTTGCGGTCGCGGTTCCCCTCCTGACCTTGGCGCCGGAGGATGTGAGGGCATTCCCGTTGGCGCTTTACCCCGTCCTGCTGGTTGCGCCGGCGCGGTGGAAGCTGCGGAAGATGCCGCTCCAGTGTTCAGGGGACAGTTGAATCGGAAATGCCCTGGTTTGCCGCAGCGGTAACAGTGATCCTGTCTCTTAGGGCATTCCGACACTGGATGCGATGCTCCGCAAATAACACATGGCTTGTTCGCTGGTCGTGGCTTTCCGGCAGGCGCACTCTTGTTTCCTTGTTGCGTCTTGGGGTACTTTGGGGGCCGGCTCCCACCCGAAGGGCCCCCTCCCGGGTAAGTCTGCGTCCGCTTCTTCTTCCGGTTATTTTCTGATCCCTCACGTCGAGCTCGGGTGATAGCGAATCCCCGCTCCACTATGGTGGCCCTGTCCACCACTTCCCTGAACGTGCGCAGGTCTGCTGCCTGAACCATCTCGAAGATGTCGCTTCGTAACCCGTCCACAAAAAGACGGGCCTTGTGGGGTTCATCCCGTATAACGAACGGGACGCAGTTAACCAATCTTACAAACTCCCTTTGATATTCCATGACCGAGCGGTTCCCTTGTCTAATGTTCTTCAGGTCGTCTTCCAATTGCCGCTTGACGCTATCGGAGAAGAAAGCGTCAAAAAGTTCCTCTCTAAAGGCCGTCCATGTCGGTAGCGGGTCGTTTGTAGTTGGGTCCGGGCGTACCGTCTTCCACCAGATGCGCGCGTTCCCTTCGAGGAAGTGGACGGCTAGTGGAACCCGCTCGTATTCCTCCATCAGTAGGTCCTCGAAGAGTTTTTCCATGGTATCCACCCATTTCTCGACGACCCATGGATCGGTCGTCTCTCCCTCAAAGGTGGGACGGTCATGTTTCTTGAACCTAGTCAAGTTCGTCCTGACCCTTTCTCGCGTCGTTCGTTGCTCCGTGATCCCTCCTACAGCGGCGGACCCCCCAAGAGTAGGGGTCGTTCCTGCCTCCCCTGCTGTCGCTCCCAACACGGGCCCCGAGGTCGTCGGAGTAGGTACATCCCTTGGGGATGGGGGCTGTTCCGTCGTCGTACCACCCGTCCCTTGCGGTCCCGTAGTGGGTGCGGTGGTTTCGGGCGGAGGGGTTGGATCGCGCTCGGCTGGCGCGGTTGCCTGTCGCTGCGTCAGGTGACGAACCTGCTCCGTCAGCGTCGCTAATTGCCCGGCCATTTCCCGCAGTTGTCGTCGGAGGAGCTGGTTCTCTGCGGTGGTCGGGGTCACTCTGTCCGCGTCCGCATTCTCGGTGGACGATCTAGTCCGGGCCATCGTCCGCTATAGACAAAGAAACCATGTTAACCCTAAGGTTATAACCCTATCACCCTGTCTTACGATTACGCCTACATTACGTCCCCTTTTCCCCGTACTCTCACGTACTACGCACCTATACCTTGGTTATCTCGTGTCTAATTTGCTTGTGGCACCCTACACTGTGGATGTGGATCTCGTCTACTATGGTTATGGTTGTTTTTCTCTGATACCATTTAATCTGTCACGCCCCCGGGGGTTTTTGAGTCTATTAAAGCGGAAAATTGCGTGTATCTTTTTTTTTTCCTTAACAAGGTATTTTAAACCTCATCCCCGGTGCGTGCCAGACCGCCACACACACAAATTCTCCCTGCCCACGGACAGAGTCTCCTTTGTATATGCACGGCGTCTCATTTACAATAACATACATCAAACGCCAACCATCAACCATACAATAGACATACAACGTCAAGCGGAATACTAAAGCGGCATCAGTGTTCAGAAAGGATAAAGCCAGCGGTTGCAAAACCCGTGCCCACACGGCACTTCGTTTTGAGAAAACATTTTCGAAATCATTTGGTTTATCATGAAACGTGCCGCGTAAGAAAACATCACCAAAAGAATCGAAACATAAAAGTACACCTCATCCACAGCGCTAAGTAATACATGTCCACGACTAATGCGATCCACAAGCAAATTAACTAACTTAAAGCATAAGGAAAACGAGATAATAACCCAAGTGTTCTGACTACGGTCCTCGCGACGCAGTCTCACCGCCCTCCCGGCTAACGCACCTAGTACCACCTGTCACGGAGTGGGTAAAGTCAGTGACAAACAAAGTAGATGTCTAATATCAATAAAGAATAAGGAGCAAACCGAAGACACCGAAATCTTTCGCTAAAACCCTGCACATGTTAAGCTGGACACCAACCCTAGATTTATCAATTAAGTTGGGCACCAACCCCAGAGTACCTGTCGAAGAGACTAAAGTCTCCCCTCGTGCGCAAACACCTCTTTGATGCTTTTACCCCTTCGCGGTGCTGGTGTGCTATTCTCAGCTAGCGCGAAGAGGTCCTCACGGCTCCCACCCCTTTGTGAGGCACACGGGTCATAAAGACCACTTCTCCGGAAAAGTACACCCATGCGGAGGCCAATCCGCCTGTGTACGTGCAGCATCCGAAACCGGATTTGCCGAGATCGGCGTGTAGTGAGCACCGCGACCGCAGCCGCTTCAATTGTTAGATAAAAACACAATTATGCGAAAGGTTAAACTGTCCATCTACTTTGTTAGATAAATTAAGAGCATTTTAATGACGATAGATGCACTTACTGCACTAGTTGTATTTACAGCAACCGTACCCACCTGTTCGAAGAGAAATCGGAACACCTGAATCCTTTGCGCACCCCCGCTGCGCGTCCGGACCTAAATAAAGTCCGCAAGGATAACTATAGTCAAAAGCGTGTACTAACATCCGAAAACACAAGACCCAATTTACTCTTTTTGACGGAGAAGTCCAACGCCGTCCGGGTTGACGAAAACCGGAAATCCCGCGCCGCCGCCGCCGTCCGCCGGAGCCCCGCGCGGTTCGGAACCGCGCGGCGCGTCTCCGCGGGCGACGCCTACGCGGCGCGGTGTCTCGCGCGGGTGCTGCCCGTGCGGCGGCCGCGCGGCGCCCATGCGGGTGTGGCCCCGCACGGCACCCGCGCGCGGGATTGCCCGCGCGGGTGCTGTCCGTGCGGCGGCCATGCGGGTGCGGCCCCGCACGGCACCCGCGCGCGGGTGCGGCCCCGCACGGCACCCGCGCGCGGGATTGCCCACGCGGGTGCTGTCCGTGCGGCGGCCATGCGGGTGCGGCCCCGCACGGCACCCGCGCGCGGGATTGCCCGCGCGGGTGCTGTCCGTGCGGCGGCCATGCGGGTGCGGCCCCGCACGGCACCCGCGCGGTAGCCGCGCGGTGCCCATGCGGTGCCCGCCCGGGTGCTGGTCCGCATGGGTGCCGTCCGCACGGTGGCCGCGCGGCGCCCGTGCGGTGCGGCTCCGCACGGCACCCGCGCGGTAGCCGCGCAGTGCCCATGCGGTGCCCGCGCGGATGCGGGTCCGCATGGGTGCCGTCCGCGACTCCCCTTCGCGCGATGCCCTAGCGGCACCGCGCGTCTCCGCCGTCCGTTCCGTGCCCTAGCATGATGACGACGACGGCGACGGTGACGGATACGACGGAGAAACCAAGAACTCAAACAAAAGAGACGACGGAAAAGTCCCAAATAAATTATAACAATTATTTTACTAACCGAAGATCGACGGGAAGTTGTCCGGTCGCGTTCTTGCCTTCGGTTCGGTGCCCGGGAAGATCGGGCTCCTTCTCTTTCTCCTTTCCCTTTCTTCCGGCTAGGGTTCCGTCTTTTCTTTTCTTTTCTTCTCTTCTCGCCGATTAGGGTTTTTTTTTTTTTTTTATATTTTTCTTTTCTTTCCGATAACCGGGATCCCTTATATAGTTGTATTAAATCTTTAATTAATTTACTCTTTAATTCGTACGTAAGAGAAATATTAATTTCCGTCTTGGATAATTAATTAACTTAATTAATTATCCCCCACGAGATAACCCACCTTATCTCTAACGGGTGCAAGATATTTTGCACGGATTCCGATGCACGACTAATCACCGTATCACTTGGAATTCCGCTCCGGGGGATCCCGATATCGAATTTCAGATCCGATCGCACCGTCGGCCTTCTTTTTCCGCGCTCTATCGCAGAAAAATACTAGCACCACACACCGGCCAACTTTTAAGAATCGAATAATTTTATTTCCCTTAAAGGCTTAAATGACTACATGTAAGTCCAGAAATACCCCGAAAGGCCGGATCACTACAATGTCGCGCCAACCTCGGATCCTAGCAGTGTTCCAAAAACACTCGCGATGTGACACCCCCGGAATTTGGATTAGTTCTCTATATAAATGATATAATAGGACTAAATCTCTAACCCGGCTATAGCATTTTGGATGGTAGCAAGATCCAAGAGGAACATGAGAGTTAAGCGTGCTAGAGCTAGAGTAGTTCTAGGATGGGTGACCCCCTGGGAAGTGGGGCGTCACAGTTGGTATCAGAGCCATTCACCAGCCGGAAATGTGAGATGAGTCTCGGCTGAGCCAGGGTTATATAGCGGGTAGAGCGAGGCTCCCCGGCTAATGACCGTTGTGAGTGGAGTGCAGCTCCTCACAAGGTCGGCTAAGGCTAGCGAGACGAGTCTCACATCGCCTGGTGCTTGTGAGTGTGCTTGAGCCTGACGTGGACGTCAGGGCTTAAAGGGGGGAAGAATGTGACACCCCCGGAATTTGGATTAGTCCTCTATATAAATGATATAATAGGACTAAATCTCTAACCCGGCTATAGCATTTTGGATGGTAGCAAGATCCAAGAGGAACATGAGAGTTAAGCGTGCTAAAGCTAGAGTAGTTCTAGGATGGGTGACCCCCTGGGAAGTGGGGCGTCACACGCGAACCCTCCTGGGTACAACAAAAGGTCCAAGGTGTTACGGAATTTGAGTTGGCGTATTTCGTGAATATGTTTAAGTCTTGAAGATTGAAGATGAGAAGCTTGGATCATATACCTCAATCTCAAGAAAGAAGAATTCAAAAGGATCAGGTACGTTTAATTAAATACTTTTGGTGATCCGAATACTTCTTGTAGTGTAGAAAAACTTGGATGAATTTTTAATCGCATAAAAATAAAAAACTGGACATTTTACATGTTCAGAGTCCGGACCGGGCATTATAGTCCGGACCCCGAACATAGGATAGTTCATGCGCAGTTTCAGTCCGGACCTTGGGAATTTCAGTCCGGACCCCGAACGTGGAAATTGCAGGAATAGCATGAACAGTCCGGACCGTGGAAATTTCAGTCCGGACCCCGAATGTCGTCTTTTTTGGAAAAAGTCTGTTTCGCTGAAACAGTCCGGACCGCCAATGCCAGTCCGGACTGTTGTGACACCCCCGGAATTTGGATTAGTCCTCTATATAAATGATATAATAGGACTAAATCTCTAACCCGGCTATAGCATTTTGGATGGTAGCAAGATCCAAGAGGAACATGAGAGTTAAGCGTGCTAGAGTTAGAGTAGTTCTAGGATGGGTGACCCCCTGGGAAGTGGGGCGTCACAGTTGGTATCAGAGCCATTCACCAGCCAGAAAAGTGAGATGAGTCTCGGCTGAGCCATGATTTATAGCGGGTAGAGCGAGGCTCCCCCGGCTAATGACCGTTGTGAGTGGAGTGCAGCTCCTCACAAGGTCGGCTAAGGCTAGCGAGACGAGTCTCACATCGCCTGGTGCTTGTGAGTGTGCTTGAGCCTAACGTGGACGTCAGGGCTTAAAAGGGGGGAAGAATGTGACACCCCCGGAATTTGGATTAGTCCTCTATATAAATGATATAATAGGACTAAATCTCTAACCCGGCTATAGCATTTTGGATGGTAGCAAGATCCAAGAGGAACATGAGAGTTAAGCGTGCTAGAGCTAGAGTAGTTCTAGGATGGGTGACCCCCTGGGAAGTGGGGCGTTACAACTGTCGTCCTGTAAAATTCCAAAAATGGTAAGTTTTTTATCCTTATCTTCTTCCAAGGGTTTCTAACCTATAAATAGACCCTATGATTCTTTTTAGGGTAAGCCGAAAAAGAGAAAAATCCACATATAGAGAAGAAAGGAAATCAATAGATTTAATTCTATGTTTCTTCATCTATATTGATTAATTTGATTCTAGGTTTTCCAAACTCAGATTTTGAGTAGAATCAAATTAATGAATACTTAGATGGTATTTCCGATCTATTTCTAATCTAAGTATTCGGCGGATCATCACCACCCAAAAACAACGATTTTCCCAAAATCGGCGCGTGGACTCGCGTGGCCTTGTGGATTCAAGGTGCTACCGCTCTCGTGGATTCGGAGCGAAGTACGTTCGTGGATTCGAGACGTGCTACTGGGTGAAGACCGTGGATTCGGTCGGACGTCGTGGATTCGACGTTGGACGCCGTGGATTTGGCGTTGGACGCTGATCGTGGATTCGAGAAGCGTTGCGGAGCGAGCGGAGAAGATCAACTAGGCATCTGTGACATCCCATTGTTGCACCATGGGCCAGATACACCAATGTATCTGGCGTTGGACGCTATAGCATTTTGGATGGTAGCAAGATCCAAGAGGAACATGAGAGTTAAGCGTGCTAGAGCTAGAGTAGTTCTAGGATGGGTGACCCCCTGGGAAGTGGGGCGTCATAACTGTCGTCCTGTAAAATTCCAGAAATGGTAAGTTTTTGATCCTTATCTTCTTCCAAGGGTTTCTAACCTATAAATAGACCCTATGATTCTTTTTAGGGTAAGCCGAAAAAGAGAAAAATCCACATATAGAGAAGAAAGGAAATCAATAGATTTAATTCTATGTTTCTTCATCTATATTGATTAATTTGATTCTAGGTTTTCCAAACTCAGATTTTGAGTAGAATCAAATTAATGAATACTTAGATGGTATTTCCGATCTATTTCTAATCTAAGTATTCGGCGGATCATCACCACCCAAAAACAACGATTTTCCCAAAATCGGCGCGTGGACTCGCGTGGCCTTGTGGATTCAAGGTGCTACCGCTCTCGTGGATTCGGAGCGAGGTACGTTCGTGGATTCGAGACGTGCTACTGGGTGAAGACCGTGGATTCGGTCGGACGTCGTGGATTCGACGTTGGACGCCGTGGATTCGGCGTTGGACGCTGATCGTGGATTCGAGAAGCGTTGCGGAGCGAGCGGAGAAGATCAACTAGGCATCTGTGACATCCCATTGATGCACCATTGGCCAGATACACCAATACTAGGTGTTCAACAGTGGATTCATCAAATATTTTTGCATGGGAGTCGGTGTTTTATTTTACGTGACCGCGAAAATCTTGGAAAATTTGACTCTCGAAGTGACGAAGGGATTTTCTTGGGTTATTCTACAAACAGTAGAGCATATCGAGTTTTTAACTTGGAATCTAAGACGATCGTAGAATCTATAAATGTTAAAGTAGATGAAGCTTTTCACTTTGCATCTGAAAAATCTACCCTCGATATCTCTCTTGATGATGATACACCTGCTAATGCATCTTCTCTAACAATTCTTTCGATAATGATGATGCATCTAACGGTTCTTCAAGTTTATCTGATGTGCAGGAATCATCTCATGTACCTCCGAGTACTCCGTTACCTCAAACGTTACGCATCTCCAAGGATCATCCTGAATCGAACATTATTGGAGACCCACAAGAAGGAGTTAGAACTCGGAGACAATTGGTTTGCGGATTCGCTTGCTACGTATCCAAATCGAACCAAAGAATGTCGATGAAGCTCTTCAGGATGACTACTGGATTGAAGCAATGCAGGAAGAGCTCCATCAATTTGAGCGAAACAAAGTCTGGGAATTAACGAAGCCTCCGAAGCAACACAATGTGATAGGTACCAAATGGATTTTCAAGAACAAGAAAAATGAGGATGGTACTATCATCAGGAACAAAGCAAGGTTAGTTGCTCAAGGCTACTCTCAAGTAGAAGGTATAGACTTTGATGAAACTTTCGCCCCTGTAGCTAGACTCGAGTCCATTCGTATCCTATTTGCGATTGCTTGTCATTTTAAAATCAAATTATTTCAAATGGACGTTAAGAGCGCCTTTTTAAATGGGTTTTTAAATGAGGAAGTTTATGTGGCTCAACCGAAAGGTTTTGTAGACCATAAACTACCTAACCATGTTTTTCGTTTGAAAAAGGCTCTTTACGGTCTGAAACAAGCACCGCGAGCATGGTACGAAAGGTTGACAAAGCACCTTTTGGAGAAGGGCTATACTCGAGGGGGAGCTGACAGGACTCTCTTTGTGAAGCATTATCAAAACAATTTCATTGTAGCACAAATCTATGTCGATGACATTGTATTTGGTGCAACAAGAGATAATGATGCTTCTAAATTCGCTGAACCATGGAAAGCGAATTTGAGATGTCCATGATGGGCGAATTGGAACCCGGGCTCGCCAACAGATCCGCCGTGCACACGGGATTTCCCGCGTACACGAAGCGCTGGTAACCTGCTCTGATATAATATGAACAGTAAAAGAGCATAATATCGAGCTGAATAGAAGAACCACATAGTATTTCAGACTGGAAATACAAATACAACTGTAATAAGTACAATAATCTCCCAGCTCACCAAAATAGTACATCCAGCTGGCGGAAGCCAGACCCAAAATAAAAGGAGAATATCACAGTCTGAGTGGAGGGTACATTATCTGTCTAATAGCTCTCAGCCTCACAGGAGATCTATCTATTCAGCGATCCCCTTACCTTTATCAGCTGCCGATGGCCTAGCAGCTCCCGCAGACGACTCTGCAAAAGAAGGGAGGAGAAAGGGACAGAAAAATAACAATGGGGGTGAGAACTACCAGATAAACCAGTAGCCTCCCCTAGTGGGTAAAACCTCAACTCTGACGCACCCACTAGGACTACTAGAGGCAACAGGAAAGAACAGTTGTAAGCTATAAAGACTGCTGATAAAAAGGAAACTACCACCACCATGCCTCTAAATGCCAAGAAAATGTATGAATCAGTGTATAAATGCCTGTCTGAATGAACTCAATCTAGTGTCACTAGCAAAACTGGTACTTCCTGCTGTGCCTTGCCAAATCGGGTATAACGCCGATGGGGAATAGTATTTGCCAAATCGGGTATGCCGATAGGGGATAATGTTGGCCAAATCGGGGGTGCCGATAGGGGATAATGTTGTAACACACTCCGGAGTGGCACTCGAGGGGAGCGACCCACACGAGTAAAATATCTCTGTCATCAGTATCACAAGTATCTGTAGCATGTCCATATCAAATATAGCAGGACTGGATCATGACTATGATCAAAGTGGGAAAACTCCATCCACTATAGAAACCCAATCCCCAACTGATGCAATAAACCAAACTCAACCCCAATCTGATGCAAGGATAAACATCTGGTCAACCGCCTACTGTCCGCGGTCACCGCAATACCCCACAAGTCCACAATCTAGCACAACCTTGGCTACACTATCCCAAACCCCTGCTCACACTTGAGCAACAACATATGAATGCAAAGGACAACAATGAAGCATGATGAAATCCCAATATGATAGTGTAGCAATGAATAGTGGCCTTACCTGATGTCCGGGCATGCATGCAACTGTCTTTATTTTTAAAAGTTGTAAAATAGTGTCAAAGGTTTAAAACAATTGATTTACTGAATAAAAGTCATTTGCATGCGAGATCATAGCCTTTGTCTCAATCACAGTGTCCCAATATAAGTCATCATATCATTTGTGGGGTTATATTAATTTTTAGGGGAGTTTGTCCCAGCGGTCCTTGTCATTTGTCATATTAATTTATCCCAATGGTTCTCATTAATTGTCCTGTTAGTAGTCCTGTTAGTAGTCCCCATGGTTTCATCATGTTACTTTGTCCCAATTGTTCTCATTAATTGTCATATTTTAGGGGATTTCTAGTAATCCCAGTGAGCTTGTCAAAAATGAGGTAAGCAACAACCGCCCACCTTGAACAGCTCAAACAACACCCCAGGTAGTCTCCTGGTTGTCCACAGTCCTCAATTCCTGCAAACCAATGCTCCCGGTATAAATACAAATCCCAAAAAGCACAATATTTGCTGTTTTTCAGACAGCACGGGAAAAGAGGAATTTTTCACCTCTAAAATGAGCTCCTAAAATCCCAGAAAAATCACGGTTGCGTTCCTCGCGAAGAGTAGATCAAAATCGACTCTTTAAACGCCTCGATCTGACGCTCCTACGTCAAGATAAAAATCGGAGAAGTCGGTGCTGTCCAAAAATCATCACAGTAAAAAGGGGGGTCAAAGAGGACCTGAAAACTGTGCCAAAAGTACGAAACGGAGCAAAATGATCAATACGGAAATCGAAGCCCTACCTCTTACGGTCGCGCTGCCGCAAAAATCGTCCAAAAATTCCACCCGGTTAGCCCGCAGTGAATTTTCGACGGAACTGCGACGGGAAATGGGCCTAAAAGAAAATCGTCGCAGTGCGCCGCGTCGCAGATATCTCACTATCTGTAACTCCTAAATTCTGAGATTGTAGAGAGAGAAAGAAGAGAGAGAGAGGAACAACTTTTATATTGAACACTTTTTCTGTTTCTCTCTCTAAGGGCTCGGAATCCAAGGTGCAAAGAGAGGGGGTGGGGACTTCTATATATAGTGGGCCAAAAGGGAATATTCCCACACGGGATCTGATCCGAAACACGAAACACCGAAACGGGCCAACCAGGAAGCGCCACGTGTTGCCCAAACAGGAAACAGCCGTGCAAGGGCCACTGGGAGGCTGCCACGTGTCCACGTGGTGCACGTGGTTGCTCCGCGCTCCGGGTTTTCCGGAAAATGTCGGCCAATAGGATGCTGCCACGTGTCACCATCCAGAAGCTTCTAGAAGCCGGCCAGCCAATCGGGTGCGCCACGTGGCAAGGGAAGAATTCGGTGCACCCGGTGCACGCCTGGCCCATGGACCGCGCACCGAGCCCCCTGCCCGCGCCTGCCCGCGCCTGCCGCGCTGCCCGCGCCCGCTCTCCTCCGCGCTCCGCCGCTGCCCTGCCGCTGCGCCGCTGCCCGCCGCCGTGCGCCGCCGCCCGCCGCCGCTCGCCGGCGGCCGCCGCCGGCCGGAACAGTAATTCCGGCCGGCGGTTACTGTTCCGGTGAACAGTACCAAAGTGCCGAAAAATAAAGCGAATATACCATTTTGACCGTTTTCGCGCGCTGAGTCCGATTCCGCCGTCCGTTTCGCCAAATTCTCATCCGAAATTTTGCAAAAAGCTCCCGGAAATTCCCATTTGCTCCGATTTTCGCGCAGAGTCTATTAAAAATATCCAATTTCGTTTCTACAAGCTCCGTTGCACTGTACAAGCTTCTACAGTCACTATTAATGTTGCGAAGTTCTGCGGGAGTCCGGATCATCACATCCTCCCCCACTAAAAAGAGTTTCGTCCTCGAAACGAGACTAAACAATAATCCTCATGTCTCGAATAAGTAGGGGTGAGCATCCCTCATCTCCGACTCGAGCTCCCATGTAGCCTCGCGCTCGTCATGATTGCTCCATTGGATCTTCACATAGGGAATGGCCGATTGCGCAATTCTCTTACCTCTCGATCCAGAATTCGCAGTGGGCGCTCCTCATACCTCAAATCCTCGCTAATCTCCAGCGGTGTGAAGTCGATGACGTGCGATGGGTCGAAGACATACTTCCTCAAAGTAGAGACATGAAATACATCATGGACACCAGCAAGCCTCGGAGGAAGTGCAAGTCGGTAGGCAACTGGCCCGATACGCTCCAATACTTCAAAGGGCCCAATATATCGGGGGCTAAGTTTTCCACGAATGCCGAACCTCCTGATTCCTTTGGATGGCGAGACTTTCAGGAATACATGATCACCAACCTGAAACTCTAAGTCTCGTCGCCGAACATCGGCATAACTCCTTTGTCGGCTTTGGGCGGTCTGAAGATGCTGTCGAATTACTCGGACCTTCTCTTCTGCCTCTATCAAGACATCTGGTCCCAAGGTCCGCCTCTCGCCCACGTCACTCCAATAAAGCGGTGATCGACACTTGCGTCCATACAATGCTTCAAACGGAGCCATCTGAATGCTCGCTTGAAAGCTATTGTTGTACGCGAACTCAGCCAAGGATAAGTGTCGAATCCACCCTCCGCCGAAATCCAAGACGCAAGCCCTAAGCATGTCCTCCAGGATTTGTATCGTCCGCTCTGACTGCCCATCAGTCTGCGGATGAAAAGCTGTACTGAACCTGAGTTCAGTCCCCAAGGCTGTTTGCAAACTTTTCCAGAAATGCGAAACAAACCTCGGGTCTCTATCTGATACAATGGAGGCGGGTACTCCATGTAATCTCACTATCTCATCCAGATATAACTGGGCTAGTCGCTCAAGTGGCCACGTAGTCTGCATGGGCAGAAAGTGCGCCGACTTGGTAAGTCGATCCACGACTACCCAGATAGCGTCTGCTCCTCCCTGTGCCCTAGGAAGTCCGACCACGAAATCCATCGTAATGTGGTCCCATTTCCACTGGGGAATTGGGAGACTCTGTAACTTGCCAGCTGGCACTCGATGCTCAGCTTTCACCTGCTGACAAGTTAAACACTGAGCCACAAATCTCCCGACATCCCTTTTTATGCCATTCCACCAAAAGTGTGCCTTGAGGTCCTTATACATCTTAGTCCCACCAGGATGTAGGGTATAAGGTGTATAATGGGCCTCTCGCAATATCTGCTCTCGGATCTCCGCATCCGCTGGCACACATGCTCGGTTCCTGTACCTTAGTACTCCCGAGGCATCTACCGTAAAGTCCCCTGACTGATTACTCGGAATCTGATCTCTAATCCTGGTCAAGTGGGGGTCCTCACTCTGTTTCTCCTTGATCCTGTCTAGCAGAGTGGGCTGCAAGACTAAAGATGTCAGTCTAGCAGAGACCCCAGGGGACACAACCTCTATCTCGAGCCGTCTCATCTCCTCTAATAGCGGTGCCTGGTCTGTGATCAACATAGACAAACTTTGCACCGCTCTCCTACTCAAGGCGTCAGCGACCACATTAGCTTTGCCTGGGTGGTAGAGGATATCTACATCATAATCTTTTAATAGCTCTAACCACCTACGCTGCCTTAAATTTAGCTCCTTTTGCGTGAACAGGTATTTTAGGCTCTTGTGGTCGGTGTAGATTTCACAGTGTTCTCCATATAGGTAATGACGCCAAAGTTTCAGTGCAAACACTACAGCAGCGAGTTCTAAGTCATGGGTAGGGTAATTCTTCTCGTAATCTTTGAGTTGCCTTGATGCATAGGCAATTACCTTCCCTTCTTGCATCAACACACAACCAAGTCCGCTGTGTGATGCATCGCTGTAGATCACATATCCTTTCCCCATAACAGGGAGGGAAAGGATAGGTGCGGTCATCAGTCTATTCTTTAGCTCCTCAAAGCTCCTTTGACAGTCCTCACTCCAGATAAACTTCACTTCTTTACGTGTCAAGCGAGTGAGGGGTGTGGAAAGCTTCGCAAAGCCTTCCACAAACCGACGGTAATACCCAGCTAAACCCATAAAGCTACGTACCTCAGAAACCGTCGTCGGTCGGGGCCAATCACGGACTGCCTCAATCTTTGCCGGGTCCACTGCCACTCCTGCGGCGGAAATCACATGGCCCAAGAAGACCACCTCCCGAAGCCAAAATTCGCACTTTGCCAGCTTGGCATACAACTTCTTCTCTCGCAGAAGTTGCAGCACAATTCTTAAGTGCTCCTCATGCTCGGCATCACTTCGGGAGTAGATCAAGATATCATCGATGAACACCACTACAAACCGGTCTAAGTATGGTCGGAAAATCCGGTTCATTAAATCCATGAATGCGGCAGGGGCATTAGTTAGCCCAAAAGGCATAACTGTAAATTCATAATGCCCGTACCGTGATCTAAATGCCGTTTTCGGAATATCCTCGGCCTTCACCTTCAACTGGTGGTAACCGGATTGCAGATCTATCTTAGAGAAGACACAAGACCCTTGCAGCTGATCAAAAAGATCATCA
This sequence comes from Tillandsia fasciculata, assembly GCA_029168755.2. NCBI lineage: Eukaryota > Viridiplantae > Streptophyta > Magnoliopsida > Poales > Bromeliaceae > Tillandsia > Tillandsia fasciculata. The sequence goes on from CM054945.1 coordinate 7,253,246, forward strand.
ATGCGCGGCAAAGGGTACTTGTTCTTGATGGTCACTTTATTTAATTCCCTATAGTCCACACATAGTCGAAGTGACCCATCTTTCTTCTTCACGAATAGCACCGGTGCTCCCCAAGGCGACACACTCGGCCTGATAAAGCCCTTATCCATTAAATCCTGGAGTTGCGCCTTAAGCTCTCGCAACTCAGCCGGTGCCATTCGGTAAGGAGCCTTTGAGATTGGCGCAGTTCCTGGAACCACGTCAATCACGAACTCAATCTCCCTATCTGGCGGCATGCTAGTCAGCTCAGGTGGAAAAACATCCGGAAACTCGCGGACAATAGGGATATCCCCGAGTCCCGGCGCCGCCGTAGGCCCCTCAACAACACTAGCCAAAAAGGCTACACATCCACGATGGATCATCTGCCTCGCTCGGGAAGTCGAAATCATAGAGGCAAAGAAAGCACTCTGACATCCCCGGAATACTAACATCTCCTGGCCTGGCTCTCTAAAAGTGACCGTCCTCGCGGCACAATCAATAGTTGCGAAATACCGAGCCAGCCAGTCCATCCCGAGGACCACATCGAAGTCCTTCAGCTGTCTCAAGACCAACAGGTCTGCTGGCATAATCCAGGACTCGATTTGCATCGGGCAGGACCAACAACACTCCTCCACGTGCAAGGTGTGATCGGGAATCTGAACCTCTCGTGCACGTGGTAAAGGTCCTACCTCTATCCCATGTAATGATGCAAATGATTTATTAATAAAAGAATGCGATGCTCCAGTATCAAATAATGTACGAGTCCTAATGCCAGAAAGTAAGGTGATACCTGCCACCACATGATCTGCGGCTGAAGAGTCCTCTACCTGCGCAGCATACACTCGCCCACTCTGAGCTGGAGGGCGATACTCCGTGGGATAGGAAGAAGATGGCCTGCTTGCTGGAGCATATGGTCGCTGAGCTGTCGACCACTGCTGAGACGAAGAAGGAGCAGATGCTGAAGAAGGAGCCGTCGATGGTGCATATGGGCAGGCAGCTCGGAGGTGGCCAGACTGTCCACATCGATAACAGCGGCCAAACCTCAGATCACATGTATCAGAGTTATGCTGTCCCTGACAGAAAATGCACCTAACCGTAGCCTGGGGCTGCCTCGCCTGCTGCCTCTGTCGCGGAGGCCCTTGCTGCCGCGACTGCGATCTCTGTTGATGCGAATGCTGTTGCTGCTGATGTTGCGGTGGCCTCTGGGATCCACCAGGCCCTCGCCGCTCAGAACGTCCGCGGCCGGAAAACTGAGGCCGTGGCGGTCGCGGCGGCCTCCACGAACTGGCCTGCCCCCCGTCGTCCTGCGCTGGTCGCTTCCTGTCAGCGCCTTGAGCGACCAGGCCCCCACGTCTGGCGACGACGTGGTCTCCCCTCTCAACCCACTGGGCATGCTCTGCTGCCTCCTCCAAGGTCTGTAGTCTCTGAGCATGCACCAGAGTATAGATCTCTGGGCGCAAGCCCGACTCAAAGAGCTCTACCTGGTGGGGTCCGTCCCTGGCGACATAAGGTACGCAGTTGAGTAACCGCTTGAACTCCTGAAAATAGTCCAATGCTGTCCGGTTGTCTTGCTGGAGATTCTTCAAATCATCTTCCAGCTTTTTCTTCATACTCGTGGAGAAGTACGTATCTAAAATCATCTTCTTGAACTCAGACCAGGGTAGCTGTCGAGTGATCTGAAATTCCAGGGGCTCCACCCGACGCCACCATGCATCAGCATCCCCGTCTAAGCAGTGTACAGCCATATGTACCCTGTACTTCGGGTCAATGAAGAAGTCCCGAAATAACTTCTCCATCGAGGAAAGCCAAGTCCCGATCTCCCAAGGCTGAGTATTTTGCCCTGAAAACCTGGGCGGTCCCCGCTTACAGAATTGAGTAAGTTTGTCAGAAAACTCCTGCTCCTCTGCAGGAGTCAATGGCCGGATTGCTCCCTGAGCAACAGGGGATGCCAGGGTCACTGGTACAACTGGGGGATTCACGGCAGGGGAAGAAGGTACGGGAGAATTCTCCGAGGGTGCTACAACAGGCTGCGCCCTCTGTTCTAACATCTGCGTCAGCCGGCTCATGGCCTCCTCCTGACGCCGAACAGCTTCAGACATCTGGGCCATCTGAGCCTGCAGCTCTTGCACCTCACTCTGCTGGCCCTGCTCGGACTCCTCCTGATCGGGTTCAGGGGAATCAGGTTGAGAACGCGTCAACATTCTACGTCGCGGAGGCATCCTACCACAAGAAACCATACTCAGTATCATCACCCCACACGACCCAATCTTAGCGAAAGTCAAAGACATTCTCCTATTTCTGTGACTTTATGTTGTCTGCAGCCAACATAACTGTCCACCAGAAGTAGGCTATGTCGATCCTCTTCTCTCACTGGAAGAGTCAAATAATAAATCAACGACTTTCGCAAAATGTCACGTCTCTCATACCCTATTATCCTAGGGTCTGCCAAAAGCCTAGGGTTTCCTAAGTCCCAACTGAACTATCCCTAAGCTCTGATACCAACTTTAATCTGTCACGCCCCGGAACCCGGGCTCGCCAACAGATCCGCCGTGCACACGGGATTTCCCGCGTACACGAAGCGCTGGTAACCTGCTCTGATATAATATGAACAGTAAAAGAGCATAATATCGAGCTGAATAGAAGAACCACATAGTATTTCAGACTGGAAATACAAATACAACTGTAATAAGTACAATAATCTCCCAGCTCACCAAAATAGTACATCCAGCTGGCGGAAGCCAGACCCAAAATAAAAGGAGAATATCACAGTCTGAGTGGAGGGTACATTATCTGTCTAATAGCTCTCAGCCTCACAGGAGATCTATCTATTCAGCGATCCCCTTACCTTTATCAGCTGCCGATGGCCTAGCGGCTCCCGCAGACGACTCTGCAAAAGAAAGGGAGGAAAAGGGACAGAAAAATAACAATGGGGGTGAGAACTACCAGATAAACCAGTAGCCTCCCCTACTGGGTAAAACCTCAACTCTGACGCACCCACTAGGACTACTAGAGGCAACAGGAAAGAACAGTTGTAAGCTATAAAGACTGCTGATAAAAAGGAAACTACCACCACCATGCCTCTAAATGCCAAGAAAATGTATGAATCAGTGTATAAATGCCTGTCTGAATGAACTCAATCTGGTGTCACTAGCAAAACTGGTACTTCCTGCTGTGCCTTGCCAAATCGGGTATAACGCCGATGGGGAATAGTATTTGCCAAATCGGGTATGCCGATAGGGGATAATGTTGGCCAAATCGGGGGTGCCGATAGGGGATAATGTTGTAACACACTCCGGAGTGGCACTCGAGGGGAGCGACCCACACGAGTAAAATATCTCTGTCATCAGTATCACAAGTATCTCTGTAGCATATGTCCACAAGTATCACAATATAGCAGGACTGGATCATGACTATGATCAAAGTGGGAAAACTCCATCCACTATAGAAACCCAATCCCCAACTGATGCAATAAATAAACCAAACTCAACCCCAATCTGATGCAAGGATAATCATCTGGTCAACCGCCTACTGTCCGCGGTCACCGCAATACCCCACAAGTCCACAATCTAGCACAACCTTGGCTACACTATCCCAAACCCCTGCTCACACTTGAGCAACAACATATGAATGCAAAGGACAACAATGAAACATGATCAAATCCCAATATGATAGTGTAGCAATAAATAGTGGCCTTACCTGATGTCCGGGCATGCATGCAACTGTCTTTACTTTTAAAAGTTGTAAAATAGTGTCAAAGGTTTAAAACAATTGATTTACTGAATAAAAGTCATTTGCATGCGAGATCATAGCCTTTGTCTCGATCACAGTGTCCCAATATAAGTCATCATATCATTTGTGGGGTTATATTAATTTTTAGGGGAGTTTGTCCCAGCGGTCCTTGTCATTTGTCATATTAATTTATCCCAATGGTTCTCATTAATTGTCCTGTTAGTAGTCCTGTTAGTAGTCCTGTTAGTAGTCCCCATGGTTCTCATCATGTTACTTTGTCCCAATTGTTCTCGTTAATTGTCATATTTTAGGGGATTTCTAGTAATCCCAGTGAGCTTGTCAAAAATGAGGTAAGCAACAACCGCCCACCTCGAACAGCTCAAACAACACCCCAGGTAGTCTCCTGGCTGTCCGCAGTCCTCAATTCCTGCAAACCAACGCTCCCGGTATAAATACAAATCCCAAAAAGCACAATATTTGCTGTTTTTCAGACAGCACGGGAAAAGAGGAATTTTTCACCTCTAAAATGAGCTCCTAAAATCCCAGAAAAATCACGGTTGCGTTCCTCGCGAAGAGTAGATCAAAATCGACTCTTTAAACGCCTCGATCTGACGCTCCTACGTCAAGATAAAAATCGGAGAAGTCGGTGCTGTCCAAAAATCATCACAGTAAAAAAGGGGGTCAAAGAGGACCTGAAAACTGTGCCAAAAGTACGAAACGGAGCAAAATGATCAATACGGAAATCGAAGCCCTACCTCTTACGGTCGCGCTGCCGCAAAAATCGTCCAAAAACTCCACCCGGTTAGCCCGCAGTGAATTTTCGACGGAACTGCGACGGGAAATGGGCCTAAAAGAAAATCGTCGCAGTGCGCCGCGTCGCAGATATCTCACTATCTGTAACTCCAGAAATTCTGAGATTGTAGAGAGAGAAAGAAGAGAGAGAGAGGAACAACTTTTATATTGAACACTTTTTCTGTTTCTCTCTCTAAGGGCTCGGAATCCAAGGTGCAAAGAGAGGGGGTGGGGACTTCTATATATAGTGGGCCAAAAGGGAATATTCCCACACGGGATCTGATCCAAACACGAAACACCGAAACGGACCAACCAGGAAGCGCCACGCGTTGCCCAAACAGGAAACAGCCGGTGCAAGGGCCACTGGGAGGCTGCCACGTGTCCACGTGGTGCACGTGGTTGCTCCGCGCTCCGGGTTTTCCGGAAAATGTCGGCCAATAGGATGCTGCCACGTGTCACCCATCCAGAAGCTTCTAGAAGCCGGCCAGCCAATCGGGTGCTGCCACGTGGCAAGGGAAGAATTCGGTGCACCCGGTGCACGCCTGGCCCATGGACCGCGCACCGAGCCCCCTGCCCGCGCCTGCCCGCGCCTGCCCGCGCTGCCCGCGCCTGCCCGCGCCGCTCTCCTCCGCGCTCCGCCGCTGCCCTGCCGCTGCGCCGCTGCCCGCCGCCGTGCGCCGCCGCCCGCCGCCGCTCGCCGTCGGCCGCCGCCGGCCGGAACAGTAATTCCGGCCGGCGGTTACTGTTCCGGTGAACAGTACCAAAGTGCCGAAAAATAAAGCGAATATACCATTTTGACCGTTTTCGCGTGCTGAGTCCGATTTTGCCGTCCGTTTCGCCAAATTCTCATCCGAAATTTTGCAAAAAGCTCCCGGAAATTCCCGTTTGCTCCGATTTTCGCGCAAAGTCTATTAAAAATATCCAATTTCGTTTCTTCAAGCTCCGTTGCACAGTACAAGCCTTCTACAGTCACTATTAATGTTGCGAAGGTTCTGCGGGAGTCCGGATCATCACAGTCCATGATGGGCGAACTGACATGTTTTCTTGGATTGCAAGTGAAACAAAGTGACGAAGGCATCCACCTGTGTCAATCCAAGTATGCAATGGAGTTGGTCAAAAAGTTTGGTTTAGAAAATTCTAAAGATTTTCCGACTCCAATGGGAACTAGCAATAATTAAGGGATTAGGAAGTGAATTTCTTAGTGAAAATGTAGACGAGAAACTTTATCGCAGCATGATTGGAAGTCTACTTTACCTCACGGCTAGTCGCCCGGACATATCCTTTAGTGTTGGGATCTGCGCGAGATATCAGTCAGCACCAAAGGAGGTTCACCTGAAAGCGGTGAAACGGATCATCCGGTACATAAAAGGAACCGTAAATTTCGGAATTTGGTATCCTATGGGAACAAGTCTTGACATTGTAGGATATTCAGATGCCGATTGGGCAGGATCTGTGGATGATCGGAAAAGTACGAGTGGTGCATGTTTTTATCTTGGCCATTGCCTTGTTGCATGGCATAGTAAAAAGCAAAATTGCATTGCACTCTCGACTGCCGAAGCGGAATATATTTCAGCTGGTAGTTGTTCAACCCAACTCATTTGGATGAAAAGTGTGTTGAGCGACTTCCGAATTTCAGCAACTTCGGTAACGATTCTTTGTGACAACACAAGTGCTATAAACATTTCCAAAAACCCTGTGTTGCACTCAAGAACAAAACACATTGAACTTAGATATCATTTTCTTAGAGAGCTAGTTGAATCAAATATTCTTCAACTTTCCTATATTTCAACTGAAGATCAATTAGCTGATATTTTAACAAAACCTTTGGATCAAAAACGATTTATTCATTTGCGTAAGGCAATTGGAATGCTTTCCTTGAAATAATCTCTTTTTGAAACCAATCCTTAGGCTAGGTTTTGTTTTTGTGTTTTTGTTCATTACCTATGCTAGTACATAGAACATTAATTGAGCATTAGTTATATTGACTTTAACTGCATCTTTTTATATATTTAGAAATTTATTATGCTTTAGATATCATAATATTTCAGTTGATGCAATGATCATTTATGTCAATTAAGTCATCTTTTAAGTGATCAAAGTCAATTTCTCTCTCAATGATCTCTTGGTATAGTTTTTATCTTATTTGACTATTAGTCGAGTATGAATTCGAGATCAATTTTTGGTTGAATACTTTATATCTTAAATAATTGATAGCCAATTGAGGGGGAGTCAAAGAAAAGTGTTATGCTCAAAAGATGTGGAAAGAGTTACATCCCAATGAGGAGTGTGAAAACTACCACCACATGGAGGAAAGAGCTACCACCTCGGTCGTCCGAGTACTGTGTGCAGCTACCACATGTATACCAAGCAAAGTTTTTTTTTTTAGTTTGATTAAATAAAATGCATGTTGAAATACTTGACTCTGTCAAATTTCAAGGTTGGTATAAGGTGGGATTTTTAATGAAAGATGCTCAAAGAGCCACTCTCTTCAACAGATTGACTAGAAACATTATCTAACATATTTGGGATTTCAAACATCTATTGATCTTGGTATTTCATTTTCTTTACCAAATTAATGATTTGATAAAGGCATTACACATAAGATCATGTTAGATGTGATTGAAGTTGTTCAACTTTAAGGGATTTAATTTTTATAAATTTTCGTTTCGTTATTTGGATATTTTTGATAGATTTGGCATAATCTATTTCTTGTTGTATGAAACGATGATTTTTATTTAAAGTTGATACACAAAAGTGCTTACAATCTTTTTCTGGATTTTCTGGAATTTTTCTGAATTTTTCTGAAGAAAAAGTTTGGAGCCGGTCCGGACTGGACAAGCCGATCCGGACCCCGAACGCAGGTAAATCCTGCGGGTAGCCGATCCGGACTGGATTCTTCGGGCAGTCCGGACCGCGGCTAGGATTTTATATAGAACAAAAGGGTTTTGAATTTTCTTTACTTCAATCTTTTGTTTCTAAGACTCCAGACCTTCTCTCTCTAGAAATCAAGGATTTTGGAGCCTTCCCAACTCATCTTCTTCAAATCCAAGTGAGTTCTGTTGATCAAAATCTCGATTTTTCACAGGTTTTCATGTTTTTGCTCAAAACGTGGTAGAAAATTTGTATCTTTTTCGTTTGTGATTGGTTTTTGATCAAACTTCTTTTGAAATAAGAACTCTGGGTTAATTAGTTTTGATTATGTGCTAGGTTTTCTCCTGATAAACGAATTTTTGGGCTTTGATTTCAAAGATTTCGGTTTTAGGGCATATTTTGAGAATTTTTGAAAATCATGGAATTGATCTATTTTTAAAATTCTTTTTGCAAAACTAATTTGATTCCTAGTCTCTCTACACGATAATGATTGTTTGGGTACAATTTTTTAATTTTTGAAAATTAACAATTTTTTCGTGTTCTTGAGTTGTGCTCACAGGACTCTCCTTTCTTAAGCACAAGCAGCAATGGAGTTTGCATGGATAATCTTCTTTCTGGTAACAATGGTACACATGAGAGCAACCAATAAATTGAAGAGAGCAAAGAAACCTTTTCGAAAAGGAGAATGTGTTCAACTTGAAGATTCAGCAACTGATTCAGAAAAGGATGAAGTAAACTGGGACGAATTAATGAATGAGGAAGCGACGCCTGCTAAATCAACACAGAAAACCCCCGACTCATCAAAAAGAAAACCTGCTATGGGTAAAGGAAAAGCACCAATGGCTTCAACATCCATCTCGATGAAAAGGAAAAGACTTGCTCGACGCTTTGGACGAGCGCGAGATGTTGAAATTAACGAACCAATAGCTCCTGATTCTCCACCTCGCCTGGAAGAAGTGTTCGTTAATACTGACCGTCTTAGGGCATTTGAACATCGAAAATGCATCGGGGAAAGACATGTCAATATTGGTGCTCTTCGAGATCACTCACCGGAGTTCGGGATTTTAATTGAACAAGCCAATCTTATTCAAGTTTGCAGATTCCCGGAATTACTTGGGTATTGTTTGCATCGTGTGAGAACCTTTTACACAAATGCGAGACATCTTCAGGAAGATGAACACGGTTCGATGCAGTTTTACACAAACATCCAAGGGACGAGGCTCAAAATAACTCCGTAGTTAATCGGGGAAGTCCTAGGGATGCAATCGAGTAGATCGGGGATTAACTACTTAACTGGAAAAAGCTTGACGAATGCTCTGTGGCAAACAGTTATAAAGGGAATTTGTTTGGAAGGCACAGAATCAACAGAAAAATCTGTTAAGTCCAAACAACTCCGGCTTGAATACCGGTTTCTCAACTTCATCACGTGTTACAACATTCTCCCTAATATGCAGACAAAGGTGGTGAGATGGGATCGAATGTTGTTTTTGTATCTCGTAGGTCACCCTTCTGAGGCCTTGGGGTTGAACATGAATATCCCTTACATAATTTGGAATAGAATGTCTAGATATGTTGAGCATCCTCATCCCTCCGAAAGACTTCCTTTTCCATTGATCATTATGAGGATCTTGAAGAAGTTTCAGATTGACATCAGCTCAACATCATATCAACATTGCTTAGGCATGATAAATGAATCCACCATTGTTAAGTCTCTTCATAAACTACCTCATGTTACTCCGACTCCTTCATCCGGAAAGAAACCTTGCGTCGGCACGTCTGCATCTCCGTCACGGCAAGCACCCGCGCCAGATGATGACGCATCGGTAACCTCAATCTATAAGGAGCAACAACGGTTATCTTTTGAACAAGAGCAGATCACGAAAGAACAGAGGCGAATTTCAGAAGAACTTGAAATCATCACCGCATCCCAAATCACATTGACTAAGACAGTGTCCTCGATGAAGAAGTTGATGAAGAAAATGTTTTCGAAAATGGGATGCAGCGCCTTAGATGAATCAGACTCAGATGATTAATTTGTGCTCTAATTGTTTTTCTTTTTCAGGTTTTTAGTTTCTTTTAGTTTAGTTCTCAGGTTTTTCTTATTTTTGGAACTTTTTAACTCTCCTTGAATTTTTGTAATTTTGGCGTAGTTTAGTGACAAAAAGGGGGAGAGAGAAAAGAGAACCTTGAACAATGCTTGTGAGACAATGCTTGTGAGAACAATGCTTGTGACTATGAAGGTAAGTATAACTTCAACTTTTGGCTTTATATTGTGATTTGTTGCATGCCTCAACTAACTATTCGACTAACTATTTGGGCATGTAATATAACTAACAAGTTGATGTTGACTAACAATTTCTGTGACATTTGGATTCCTATTGTTTAGAAGATATGTTGGTTTTTGATTGTGATCTTTTTACATATCTGAATTTGTAAATGTCATGATGAGTTAAACTCTATCTCTGTGTTTGGTGTTGTATGATAAAATTCTTGAGGTATCTAACGACTTTTGTTTGTCAAGAATGCTTCACTTTTGCAGAGAGTACAGATGTCTAAGTCTAGAGTCTGTTTTAGGAGTTTATCTCATGTACTTATTTTTGTTTGGATCTCCAATGTAAATTTTTGTTGTATGGTGATATCAACAAAAATATCTTTTTGAATTTTCTTGAGTGGATTTGTGTTTTGTCACGAAACCGCCAAAGGGGGAGATTGTTACGGAATTTGAGTTGGCGTATTTCGTGAATATGTTTAAGTCTTGAAGATTGAAGATGAGAAGCTTGGATCATATACCTCAATCTCAAGAAAGAAGAATTCAAAAGGATCAGGTACGTTTAATTAAATACTTTTGGTGATCCGAATACTTCTTGTAGTGTAGAAAAACTTGGATGAATTTTTAATTGCATAAAAATCAAAAACTGGACATTTTACATGTTCAGAGTCCGGACCGGGCATTACAGTCCGGACCCCGAACATAGGATAGTTCATGCGCAGTTTCAGTCCGGACCTTGGGAATTTCAGTCCGGACCCCGAACGTGGAAATTGCAGGAATAGCATGAACAGTCCGGACCGTGGAAATTTCAGTCCGGACCCCGAATGTCGTCTTTTCTGGAAAAAGTCTGTTTCGCTGAAACAGTCCGGACCGCCAATGCCAGTCCGGACTGTCGTCCTGTAAAATTCCAGAAATGGTAAGTTTTTGATCCTTATCTTCTTCCAAGGGTTTCTAACCTATAAATAGACCCTATGATTCTTTTTAGGGTAAGCCGAAAAAGAGAAAAATCCACATATAGAGAAGAAAGGAAATCAATAGATTTAATTCTATGTTTCTTCATCTATATTGATTAATTTGATTCTAGGTTTTCCAAACTCAGATTTTGAGTAGAATCAAATTAATGAATACTTAGATGGTATTTCCGATCTATTTCTAATCTAAGTATTCGGCGGATCATCACCACCCAAAAACAACGATTTTCCCAAAATCGGCGCGTGGACTCGCGTGGCCTTGTGGATTCAAGGTGCTACCGCTCTCGTGGATTCGGAGCGAGGTACGTTCGTGGATTCGAGACGTGCTACTGGGTGAAGACCGTGGATTCGGTCGGACGTCGTGGACTCGACGTTGGACGCCGTGGATTCGGCGTTGGACGCTGATCGTGGATTCGAGAAGCGTTGCGGAGCGAGCGGAGAAGATCAACTAGGAGCGTATGGAAAAGGTTGAGTCGTGAGTGAGTACGGTATATCACCTTGTACGTGTTTTAATTCTAGTGGATTTCGCCGTGTTATCGGTCCCGTGGTTTTTTACTCCGGTTTGGAGTTTTTCCACGTAAAAATCTTGCGTGTTATTTTTATTTCCGCATTGGGTTTTATTGCGCAATGATTTTTTGAGTGTTTATGGTTTACACCTATTCACCCCCCTCTAGGTGTTTTTTCCCCTATTTAGATCCAATTATACATAACCCAACACAAGGTTACACTTTATGCTCAAAATATCCAAGTACATACAATTCTATTAGAACAGTCCCAAATATGTGGATTTTTCACCTGCAGCAAGAACTCAGAAAAATCCAACAAAAATACTGTCGCGTTCCTCGCGTCGATACCTTCGAAACGAGTACCTGTACGTCAAATTCCGAGCCCCGTAGGCCGAGTTACAAATTCCACAATACAGGGCGCTCACAAACACACAACCACACATCTGTATTTCCATGCACAGATAAAGGGAGAAAAATCTACCTCCAGGTAAGCCTCAGAAAAATCCAATAAAAATACGGCAATAATCCTCGCGTCGAGTAGATGAAAAAAGTGTATAGGCACGTCTCCATCCGATGCCCGGTTGCGGAGATAAAAATCCGGCAAGGTGTCGCTGTCCAGAAATTCCATCAGAAAAAGGGGTCCCAGTAAGCATGGAAAAACTCCTCGAAAAGCGCAAAACTAGGGGAGGTAGAAAATACCAAGATCATAGCTCTGTTTGTCGCGGATCCAACGACGCAAGAATCGCCTGAAAAGGAGGTCGGAGTAGGCCGGGGGAGCTCGCGCACCGAAACGCGACGAAGGGGAACACAAATGGACGAGCGTCGCGCCGCGCCGTAAAAATGGAAACCTCGATAAGCGTGCCACCAAAATCCTAGAAATTCTCCAGAGGATGTAGAACACAAAGGGGAACAACTTTGCTGAAGACACCTTGGCAAGGGGAGGCTCGGAAATGGCAGAAAAAGGGAGAAGAAAGAGGCTCAGGTCGCTTAAATAGGCTCCAGAAAACAATTGAAGAAATGACGGCTGTGTTCCCACTTCCGGGCGCCCGGAAGATCCGGGCTGCTACAGTGTTGGGCCCGGCCCAACACTGTGCAGGCCCGAATCCTCCACGGGCCTCCACGTCGCCCGCCGAACAGGCAACAGCGAAGCTCGCCCTTCACCTTGCGACACGTGGCCCAACGAAGCGCCGACACGTGGCGCGTCCAGCGCGGGAAATCCGTCAACGCGCGCCCATGTGCGCGACTGTGCCGCCGCTTGCTATCTCTGTACGCACGCGCCCCGAGGCAACCTGCACCCGCTCCGTGGACCCGGCGCACAACACCGCACCAACCACATGCTGCCACGTGTCCAAGCCCGGTGCACCATACACCCGTACCGCTCCGTAGACCGTGACTAGTGAGCCTTCCAGTGGGAATCTGCCACGTGTCCTCCCTCCGGTGCACGCCGGCTGCGTGGACCGCGCACCTGCCCTCGCGCCCGCGCACCTGCCCGCGCGCCTGCCCGCCGCCGCGCCTGCGCCTGCCCGAGCGCGTGCCGCCGCTTTCCGCCGCCGCCCGCCGCCGCCGCGCCGCCGGCCGGTTGCCGGAATCACTGTTCCGGCAGTGAACAGTAACTTTACTGTTCCAAAATCCGAAAAATGCAAGTGAATAGTCCATTTTCATCGTTTTCGCGCGCTGAATCCAAATCCAAAGTCCGATTTGCCAAATTCCAACTCTAAAAATTGCCGAAGGCATCCGGAAAGATGTTCTTTTGTCCAAACTTCGCACTGAGCCCAATTTTAATATCCATTGCGCGCGAAACCATTTCTAAGCATTCGACGGGGTCATCTGACTACTCTCGTGATCCATTAAACACTCTGAGTCCATCACGAGTGTCCAATTGGTGCACAAACACCACCGACGCGCCACATAGGCCTCCAGGAGCTGCTGGTCAACCAGTAATCTCGTCGTGGGGATCCAGGTCCTCACAAACTAGGTTGACTAGTTGGCCCTATTAAATCCATATGCAATAATTCTAATGGGCGTTTTGTTCCTACATGGTTTAAATTCTTGTGAGTGGATCTAGTTTATTTTCCCTTTTGGCAACCACCACACACAAGGTTTTTCTTTAAAACTCAATTTAGGAACACCTCTAACTATGTTTTTGTTAGATATTCTAGATAGTTCCTTAAAGTTCATGTGACCTAGTCTTTCATGCCAAATTGTTTCATTATCAAGTGATACTAGGTTACAATTAATGTTCAGAAAATTTATTAGGAACTACATAGCAGTTATTTTGAGATCTAACCCCTTTCAAAAAGAATGAATGATTTACATAAGTTAAACACATTCAATCGCAGAAAAGTTAAAGACAAGGGAAGAGTTCGCCTTTGCGCACCCAAACCTTACGAGTTTTGGAATACGTCGGCAATGATGATGAAGTTGATCTCCTTGGTGAACGCATCTTGTACTTTTTATCACTTTTCTTTAAGTTCCATGACGATGTCGTCTCGGGTGGTGTACTACCATTGTTCTTCACCTTTAGATGGTTCTTGCGAAACTTCTGGTGGATGAACTTGTTGGTAGTTGTTGCAAGTATTGCTTGATTTGGTCGCTTAACTCCATACTTGCAATTCCGTCTTATGTGCCCTGCAAAACCACAACGATAGCATACCTTGGTAGACGTTGAACCTGAACGCAATGAGGTAGACTTGTTAACGTTGGATGCGATGATTTTCGTCGTCGGAGGAGCTACCGACTGAGGCACAAACTTCGTACCACTCGAACATGGATCCTCACCAGTTCGAACATATCCAAGACCTAAACGATTCGTTTGACTGAGACCAAGCAGTTTATCCAACTTGCTCCTTCCTGAAGAGAATCGCTTCAAATCTTCCTTAAGTTGGAATATGGTCTTTGTCATCTCTAATTTTTCTTGTTGAGCCTCGAAGTGGAGCTTCAAGAAGTGATTTGCTTTATCCACCAATTTGATATTTTCCTTCTCAAAATGCTCGTTCTTCTCTTGAAGGGAAGTGTTTATCTTGATCAAGTTGTCCCTTTCCACTTCAAGAGCTTTTGAGAGAGAAATTGCTTTGTTTGATTGTTCTTCAAGATCCCACAAATTTCTTCTCAAATTCTTGTTATGCTTTGTCAATTTCTTTGAACCCTTTAACAATTTATGATAGATAAAAGCAAAATCTTCACCTTCGGAATCGCTTGGTTCATTATCCGTTGCAGTTTTTTCATTCAAGGAGGAGATGGATAATGAACCAGAGAAAGTCGCTGAAAAACACACGAAAGGTGAAGTTGTGGACGCAATAAATGCTGTGGCGTTGTTTTCCTCATCACTGGAAGATGACTCCTCATCACTGGAAGATGACTCATCAGAAGTGGAAGTGTCATCCCATGTGACGGCTTGCATAGCCTTCTTCTTTGACGGATTCTTATTGGGACACTCCGTTGAGATATGGCCAAAACTTCGGCATTTGAAACACTGGATTTGTCCCTCGGTGTTCTTCTTGTCCTTTGAAGAACCCTCTTGCTTTCTTGATTTAAAGCTTGAAAATCCTTTGCCTTTCTTGGACTTAACGAAGGATGATGATTTGCTTGAATTTTCCCGTCGAAAGCTTCGGCGAAATTTTCTTGTCAAGAATGCAAGCTGTTTCTCGAAATCCTCCATAGATAAATCATCATCAGCGTCTGAAGAGGATGAATCCGCGCCTTCTTCCTTTGTTGATTTCAATGCAAAACCTGAAGACTTAGAAGATGAGGAAGGCTTTCCAGAAGAATAGTTAGTAGGAAAAGTCATTTCATACGTTTTCAGTGCACCAACTAATTCTTCTACTTTGATTTCGTCCGGGTGTTTTACTGTTTCAATGGCTGCGACCTTAGGGCGAAATCTTTCAGGAAGAGTTCTCAAAATCTTTCTTACAACTTTAGATTATGGAATTTTCTCTCCCAAGTTAGCACATGTATTTACGATATCTTGCAATCGTGTATAATAATCTGTGAAAGATTCATTTTCTGCCATATGAATTGAATCAAATTTGCTTGTAAGCATTTGTAGTTTTTGAATCTTCACAAGGCTTGTACCCTCATGTGTAACTTGTAGAGTATCCCAGATTTCTTTCGCGGTCTCACATGCCAAGACGCGAGAGAACTCAGTTTGAGACAAGGCATTAAATAAAGCATTAATTCCTTTGCCGTTGTAAGAAGATGCATCAATTCCTTCCTTAGTCCATTTCGACCTAGGTTTGAGGGTGGGAACATCGACAATAATCTCAGTAGGATTTGTCCATCCAAACTCAATTGATTGCCAAACCCGTTCATCGATGGAAATCAAGAACGCTCTCATGCGTACTTTCCAACATGCATAATTTGTTCCATCGAAAACGGTGGTCTATTGATGTTTTCCGCCTTCAACCATTGTTTACAACCCTATTCCCGCTCTGATACCACTTGTGGGTTATGTTAATAATGGATCTGAATAGGGAAAAATCACCTAGAGGGGGAGGTGAAAAGGTGTAAACAATAAACACACCAAATCGTTGCGTAAAAAATAACCCAATGCGAAAAATAAATAAAGTACGCAAGATTTTACATGGAAAACTCCATCACAGGAGTAAAAAACTACGGGACCGATAACACGGCGAAATCCACTAAGATTAAACACGTACAAGGTGATTTACCATAAAACTACGACTCAACCTTTTCCATACGCTCCAAGTAGATCTTCTCCGCTCGCTCCACAACGCGCCTCGAATCCACGATTTGAGTCCAACGCCGAATCCACGACTTCCAATGTCGAATCCACGACGTCCAACCGAATCCACGGTCTTCACCAATGTAGCACGTATCGATCACACGAACGTACCTCGCTCCGAATCCACGAGAGCGGTAGCACCTTGAATCCACAAGGCCACGCAAATCCACGCGTCGATTTTGGAAAATCGTTGTTTTCTTGGTGATGATCCAACGAATACTTAAATCATAGATAGACAAGAATTACCATATAAGTATTCTTCAATTTGATTCTACAAGAAATAAGAGTTTGGAAACCCTAGAATCAAATTGAAAAATACAGACGAAGAAACATGAAATTAATCGTGTTTTCATTTCTTCTCTATATGTGGATTTTTTATTTTTTTTTTCGGTTCCTTTTCGGTTACCCTAGATGTGAAATTAGGGTCTATTTATAGGTTAGAAACCTTGGGAAAGTGATAAGCATCAAAAACTGACTTAGCAAACTTTTTCCCGCACGGCGGTTCGGACTGGATTTGGCTGATCCGGACTGTCGTCTTTTTTCAGCAAATTTCCTGAAAAAACAGTTCGGGGTCCGGACTGGAATTTTCTGATCCGGACTATTCATGCGATTTTAGCAAACACATAGTTCGGGGTCCAGACTGACTGGGGACTGTTCCGGACTGGAGTTCCGCATGAACACAACTATGTTCGGGGTCCGGACTGGAATGTCCTGATCCGGATCCTGAACATCCAAATTGTCCAGTTTTTGATTTTTATGCGATGAAAAATATTCCAAGTGTTTCTAAACTACAAGAATGTATTCGGATCACCAAAATTATTTAGTTAAACGTACCTGATCCTTTTGAATTCATTCCTCTTGAGATTGATGTATACGATCCACAATTCTTCATCTTCAATCTTCAAGACTTAGAACACTTCAGGAAATACGCCAAAACAAAATCCTTAACACAATGTGCCTCCGTCAAAATTTCCTCCTTCAAATTCGACTGGTCTGGAACACATAAACGACTTCAAAACCGAAATGAGTCATTCGCTCCGACAGAAAAGTCCCCCTCCTGGTCAGAAGTGATCCTGCTCCGCACAAGCTGTAAGTGTGTATCCGTCCTTTGACCCTCCTGAAAAAGTCTGAGATCGCTTCTTGTCCTGGTTGCAGTCAAAGCCCTCCCACCGGGCACGAGTACCAACCGCTCCACATTCCACCAAAATGACCCTGTCGACCACCTGCTAAAAAGTGTGTAGATCGGCCGACTGAGCCAGCTGGAAAAAGTCACTCCTCAATCATCCACAAGAAGCTTCTCCATCGTATCCACCCATTTCTCCACGACCCCTGGATCGGCCGTCTCACCCCTAAAAACAGGCGGGTTGTACTTCCGAAACTCCGCCAAAATAGCCCTTACCCTTGCCCGCTCTGTCTGCAAGATAGAATCCCCTCCCGCAACGGCAGTGGACAAGGTAGGGGAGGGTGCTGTCATGATCTCCCTCATAGGGTCCCCGGCAGTAGCCCCCGGCGTAGGTCCCAAGGCCACTGGCGAAGGAGCATCCAAGGGTACCGTCGCCTGAACCTGCGATACTCCTGCTATAATGATCTTAATAGGAGTAGCCGCATCTACACCACCTGCTAACGGCGGATTCACCACAGGTATAACCGGCTCGGAAGGAGGGGTCTGAACAGTTGTAGCCGGCATAGCCATCAATTGCGCTATCCGCTGTACCAGCTCCGTGAGTGCCGACAGCTGCCCTGCCAAATCCTGTACCTGCTGCCGAAGTAACTGATTCTCGGCAGCCAACAAAGTCTCTGTAGTTGTCGACCTCGCCCCATCCTCCCCTCCGCCAACAGTCGACGACCTAGTACGGGCCATAATCTGCGCACGCAACTTACGGAATTAAAGTAAGACTTAAATGATACAGTAACCGTGTCACACAGGAAAAACACCCCTAAATTCCCAATACACCCACGCTCTCACGTATCTAAGACTTTGGTTATTTCATAGGTCAACCACATGTAATATTGTATACCGTGGATGTTGGACATAAAAATAAAAATACCGTGGTTGATGCCGTTTTTCTCTGATACCATCTTAATTTGTCACGCCCCGGGAGTAATTTTAAAGCAAAAAATGCCATAGATTTTGGATATATATATATATATATATATATATATATATATATATATATATATATATATA
Source organism: Tillandsia fasciculata (assembly GCA_029168755.2). Taxonomy (NCBI): domain Eukaryota; kingdom Viridiplantae; phylum Streptophyta; class Magnoliopsida; order Poales; family Bromeliaceae; genus Tillandsia; species Tillandsia fasciculata. The sequence continues at coordinate 7,271,331 of CM054945.1, forward strand.
TATGTATGTATATATATATATATTTAAAACCTCCCGCCCTAGTACGTGCACAGACCCGCCACATATACAAGTTCTCTAAATATAGACAGACTGAGTCTCCCCTGTATATGCACGGCGTCGCAACCACAACCATACATCAACCACACACATTTAACAAACAGAGTGCCAAGTTTAAAATAATCATTTATGTGAAAAATCACGCCCACCCGGCGTATCGTATGTTCGAAAGGATAAATCCACAAGTTTGAAAATAGTGCCCACACGACACTCAGTTTTCAAAAGCCATTTTCATAAATTCTTTTTATTTTCAAAACCCGCGTCCACACAACGCATCCAGAAACCATACTGAAAACATAGTCTCATGCTATATAACTAGCTAACAATAAAAACCACAAGTCCGTCCCAACATCCTCATCATCCACAATATATAAGACCACATGCATGAAAAACTAACCGACTGAAATAACCAAGTAAAAGGAAAGGAAGAGTATCACCAGTCTGAAGAAAGGCTAACACTCCCTAGTCACAACCTCACCTCCGCCAAGGACCCCACCCCCGACTGAAGCTATCACATAGTGGGAGTCAGTGACACTCCCTAATCGCAACCTCACCTCCGCCCAGGCCAAACCGCTGGTGTGCATGAAAGCGCCAAGAGCATGACGATCACAGAACATGTACCAAAAACCTCCTGCGACAGTCAGTCGCTCAAGTGTAGCATAATATCATATAGTAACGAAAAATGGGTTAGCCAATCAATCTTTGTCCTTTTTGGTGAATCATTCAGTCACCTTACTCGTGACCATATCTGTATCCTATTATCACAGCACACGTCATCAAGTATAATAAAGAAGAAGGGAAGGTTTGAATAAAAGCCATTTAATAACGTCCCCTTCTTCGGATCAAGGTACCCATCTCAAAGAAGACAAACAATCGCGCTCGCGACCCTCCTAAGCCTTCAGAACCTTACCCGGACCTAATCAAATGTCCAAATAAAACAAATCAATATTTTACCCCAACCGGCAAATTTAGTGGTCTCGACCACTGTGCCAAAAATCCTTTCTGTTCCAAAATACAAGAATTGCCTCCGGCATCCAGATTGTCGCACCGATCAGTAAACTGATCAAAACTATGCCCCGAACAATTTTACTGTTGTTTGGAGGTGGCAGACAGTCCATCGAATCACATACCGAGACAACCGGTCACCCGGAAAGATAAAAACACACTAAAAATACTCCTAACATCAACCGATAGGAAAAATCGTGTAAAGCACAAAATTATCAAAAAAAGGATTTTACAGATGTACCATAAGTAACAGACAAAACCCCGGTGGGGAAGGAAAAAATCGGACTCAAAAATGGTATCTCGCAATCCCAAAACAACAAACCGATGAAAAACTCCGCGTCAAAAACCCCTCCGGTCGCAAAATCGTACCTCCGACGCGATCCTACTATCGACGAGGCAACGGATGGAAAACCGGGCTCCCACCGTTGCCTTGACGAAGCCCGCGTCGGAAAACGACCAAGCTGAGGATCATTTGACGGAAAACGAAATCAACTCCATCAACCCAAAAACTGTCCAAAAATCCTCGTCGTCGTCGGCGGCGCTGGTAGCATGCACGGGCAGCGTCGAGCGGCGGCGGCCTGGCAGGGCGCGGCGCAGGGTAGCATGGCCCTGTCGCGTGGGCGGCCCAGCGGAGCGGCACGCACGGGCAGCTTGATAGCAGCGCGCGGCGCGGCCCCTGGCGGCAACACGGTGAAAGCCAGGCGGTAGCGTGGCGCGGCGCTGGTAGCAGTGCGGCGCGGGCGGCCCAGCAGAGCAGCGCACGCGATAGCCTAGTAGAGCGCTACGCGGGCGCCAGCAGCGCCGGGCGGCTGCGACTAGGGCATCTAGCAGCGGAGGCATAGCAGGGCGCGGCGCAGCGCGCGCGTGCGGCAGCACAGCACGGCGACGGTTTGGCAGGGCGCGGCCCTATGCGGTGTGCCCTAACAGCGCACAGGCGGCGCCCCTCTGCAGCGCGCGGCGGCGTTCCTCAGCAGTGTGCGGGCAGCTCGCCTGGCTAGGCACCGAGCGGCGCTGGCGGCTAGGGCATCAAGCGGCGGAGGCGGCTTGGCATCAAGCGGCGGCGGCGGCTTGGCTAGGCAGCGAGCGGCGGTGGCTTGTGTGAGGTTCCGGAATTCCCGCGTAGGGTTTGCTGGTTGTTGGGCAGCTTTTAGTGGCCGTTGGGAGTGTTTGTGCGCAATTTGGACACAAGTGGTGGACTTCGGGTTTAAAACGGGATTCCGTGGGAATCAGAGGACCCGTCGGGTGTTTAGTGGTGGTTTCGCGCGGCGCAGATGTCAAAGTTGGACTCAGGGTGAGGTTTGGATAAAGGATCACCTCTCCGGATGCCTTCGGCCATTTTTAGAGTTGGAATTTGGCAAATTGGACTTCAGAAATGGACCCGGCGTGGAAATCGGAGCAAATGGGCTTTCCGGGGGCTTTCGGTAAAATCTCAGATTTATGTTGTGACGCCCCACTTCCCAGGGGGTCACCCATCCTAGAACTACTCTAGCTCTAGCACGCTTAACTCTCATGTTCCTCTTGGATCTTGCTACCATCCAAAATGCTATAGCCGGGTTAGAGATTTAGTCCTATTATATCATTTATATAGAGGACTAATCCAAATTCCGGGGGTGTCACATTCTTCCCCCCTTTAAGCCCTGACGTCCATGTCAGGCTCAAGCACACTCACAAGCACCAGGCGATGTGAGACTCGTCTCGCTAGCCTTAGCCGACCTTGTGAGGAGCTGCACTCCACTCACAACGGTCATTAGCCGGGGAGCCTCGCTCTACCCGCTATATAACCCTGGCTCAGCCGAGACTCATCCCACATTTCCGGCTGGTGAATGGCTCTGATACCAACTGTGACGCCCCACTTCCCAGGGGGTCACCCATCCTAGAACTACTCTAGCTCTAGCATGCTTAACTCTCATGTTCCTCTTGGATCTTGCTACCATCCAAAATGCTATAGCCGGGTTAGAGATTTAGTCCTATTATATCATTTATATAGAGGACTAATCCAAATTCCGGGGGTGTCACATATATAGTGGTCCAGACTTCCCATGCAACCTTCCCGATGAATCCACTATGTAGAACACCTAGTATTGGTGTGTCTGGCCCACGGTGCATCAAAGGGATGCCACAGATGGACCCTATGAGATAGCTTTGGCTGATTTGGCCTTCGACTGTGTTTGCCGAATTTTAGAAATGGAATTGGGCCAAACAGAGGTTGGATTTGGATTCAGCGAGGAAAAACGCTTGAAAACGGCTATTTGCTTGTTAAATTTGGAGTCCGGATGACCAAAAACGGGCTACCGGAAGTTGCGGGGAAATCTGGTGCAGGGGGGGGGTGACCGTGGACCGGCGGGAGCCACGTGGCGGCCCGTCATTGGCCGGCTCACGCCGCTCGGTCCACGGGGGAGGCGCGTGTTACGGCATTTTGGTATTGGCATATTTCGTGAGTCAAGTCAGTAAACTGAGTCGGAGTCTTGAAGTGATCAAATTGTCAATCAGCAATCGAAGACTCAGAGAAGAGCTCAAGTTGGCACTCAGTGTTTTGAGTCTTGAAGATTGAAGGTGAAGAATTGTGGATCAATTGCATCAATCTTAAGGAAAATGGATTCGGATTGATCAGGTACGTTTAACTAAATAATTTTGGTGATCCGAATACTTGTTATAGTGTAGAAACACTTGGATGAATTTTTAATTGCATAAAAATCAAAAACTGGACATGGGACATGTTCAGGATCCGGATCAGACAGTCCAATCCGGATCCCGAAGGGTGCTAGTTCATTGGCAAATCCAATCCGGATCAAAGGCCATTTCCGATCCGGATCCCGAACATGGGATTTTGCTGAAATGTATGAACGATCCGGATCGGGCTTTTCAATCCGGATCCCGAACCCTTGTTTTTCTGGAATTGTCTGACTCGCTACGACGATCCGGATCGCAGTAAATCCGATCCGGATCGCCGTCCTGAAAAATTCCAGATAAGGTAAGTTTTTGATTCTTATCTCTTTCCAAAGGTTTCTAAACTATAAATAGACATTTAGGGTTTCTCAAAAACGTGGGATCAAGACCGATCAATTTATAAAACACTTGAGAGCAACCCTAGAGGCTAGGTTTTTATCGTTCTTCTTTATAGCCTCTTTTAGGTCAATTCGATGGTTCTTTCAAGAACATATCTTTTGTCGAATTGATCTAATCTTTGCTTAGAGATTTCTCCCATGGATCTTCATTGATAATCTAAGCAAAGGATCACCATCGAAGCCAATATTCTTACCGGCTGAGTTTGCGTCGTGGATTCGACGTGGCATCGTGGATTCGGTGTGCTAAAGGCGTTTCGTGGATTCGAAACGTGTGCTCGTGGATTCGAGTGGCGTTTGTGGATTCGAACGTGTGCAGTGGACGTGCAATCGGTGAGCGCAAGGTCCGAAGAAGTTGAAGGAGGGGTTTGAGTCCGTGGAGTCGGTAATCACCTTGTTATTCTTCTTTTCTTAGTGGATTGTTATTGCGTGTTGGTCCCGTGGTTTTTCTCCTGGATTGGAGTTTCCACGTAAATCTCGGTGTGCTGTTTTTATTTCCGCATTGGTTTTTATTTTGCACTGAGATTTTTTTTTTAAATATTACACCTATTCACCCCCCTCTAGGTATTTGATAGTACCTATTTAGATCATTGTGGATCCTATATTAAAAACCAACAATTGGTATCAGAGCGGGTTTTAGGTTTATCTATCATGTCGGGTGAAAGTGGTAATATTTTTAGACCTCCTCTTTTTGATGCGACCAATTATGCATATTGGAAAGTGCGGATGAGAGCTTTTCTCATCTCTATTGATGAGCGTGTTTGGCAAACCGTTGAATACGGTTGGGTGCATCCTGTTGAGGAAGTAGGAAATTCTACTACCCCAAAACCTCGCTCTAGATGGTCCAAAGAGGAAATCGAAAGATCTTCTTACAATGGGAAAGGTATGAACGCTTTATATAATTCTCTTTCCTCGACTGAGTTTACAAGAATTTCAGCGTGTGAAACCGCGAAGGAAATTTGGGATATTCTCAAAATTACACATGAGGGTACTAATCTTGTAAAAATTCAAAAGCTCCAGATGCTTACAAGTCAATTTGACTCTATTCATATGGAAGAGCATGAATTGTTTACAGATTATTACACTAGACTTCAAGATGTAATTAATACATGTGCTAATTTAGGAGAAAAGATCCCGGAGTCGAAAGTTGTAAGAAAGATACTTCGGACTCTTCCGGAACGGTTTAGGGCAAAGGTTACCGCCATTGAAACCGTTAGTCATCCGGATGAGATGAGTGTAGAGGAATTAGTAGGTGCTTTACAAACTTATGAGATGACTTTTCCTACTAATCAAATTTCTTCCAAGTCTTCTTCTAAGCTTACAGGTATTGCATTCAAATCAACAAAGGAAGAAGATGACGAATCAAGTTCCGACGATGAAATCTCTTTAGCCGATTTTGAAGAACAATTGGCGCGGATCACAAAGAAATTTCGTCGGAAGTTTTGGAAGAATCGAACCGATGGATCTTCATTCACGAAACCATCTAAAGGATCATCGGGTTCTAAATCCTCTAAACTCAAGGGTGTTGCAAAACCTTCTAAAGAAAAAGAAAAAGATGATTTCGAAGGGGAAATCCGATGTTATCGATGCAAAGGCTACGGCCATATTTCAACGGATTGTCCTTCTAAGAAATCATACAAAAAGAAGGCTTTGCAAGCAAAAACTTGGGACGATTCTAGTCTCGATGAATCGACCTCAAGTGAAGAGGAAAAAGAAAAAATTGTTGCTTTTCATGCCTCTCAAATTCCCTCTTCTAATTTGTGCTTATCATCTTTAGTCACTGACTCTATTCCTTTAATTTTGCATGAAACATCAACATCCGGCGGAGAGTCATCAAGTGAGGGGGAGTCGGATGAAGAAGAACTCGTTGAGGCATACCAACAACTTCTTGCGGAATCGAAGAAGATGGCCAAGCATATCAAGAAGTTGAGGAAGCAACGAATTGAGGTTCAAGACGAGAATCAAGCTTTAAAGATCAAACTTCATGATCTCGAGGAGGAACAAGGACGGTTATTGGATAACAATAAAATCCTCCAAGAAAAGTTACCAATCGGAGACGAATGCAAAATCATATATGGACAAGATTGGTTTCCTTGAAAAACAGTTTGAAGAAATTCATGTCACCAATCAAGCTTTGACCAAGCAAGTTCATGAACTTAAATCCGACATACAAAGGCTTGTTGGGTTATAAGTAATTGGATCTAAATAGGGGAAAAAAAACACCTAGAGGGGGGTGAATAGGTGTAAACAATAAACACTCAAAAAATCATTGCGCAATAAAACCCAATGCGGAAATAAACAGAACACGCAAGATTTTTACGTGGAAAAACTCCAAACCGGAGTAAAAAACCACGGGACCGATAACACGGCGAAATCCACTAGAATTAACACACGTACAAGGTGATATAACGTACTCACAGACGACTCAACCTTTTACCATACGCTCCTAGTAGATCTTCCCGCTCGCTCCACGACGCTTCTCGAATCCACGATCCGCGCCCAACGCTGAGTCCACAGCGTCCAACGTCGAGTCCACGACGTCCGACCGAATCCACGGTCTTCACCCAGTAGCACGCTTCGAATCCACGAACGTACCTCGCTCCGAATCCACGAGAGCGGTTGCACCTTGAATCCACAAGGCCACGCGAGTCCACGCGCCGATTTGGGGTAAATCGTTGTTTGTTTTGGGTGGTGATGATCCGCCGAATACTTAGATTAGAAATAGATCGGAAATACCATCTAAGTATTCATTGATTTGATTCTACTCAAAATGTGAGTATGGAAAACCTAGAATCAAATCAATCAATATAGATGAAGAAACATAGAATAAATCTATTGATTTCCTTTCTTCTCTATATGTGGATTTTTCCTTTCGGCTATCTTTTTCTATTTTGCGGATGCCCTAGAAAATGAATAAAGGGCCTATTTATAGGTTAGAAACCATTGGAAGAAGATAGGGATCAAAAACTGCCTTTTCTGGAGATTTTACCGACGGCGATCCGGATTGGAATTGGACGATCCGGATTGCAGAAGCAAGAAAGACGATTTCCAGAAAAATGCTAGTACGGGATCCGGATCGTAGTCCCCGATCCGGATCGTTCATACAGTTTCACCAAACATCACGTTCGGGATCCGGATTGCAAATCCTGATCCGGATCATGCAAGTGAAAAGGTAAAACCAGTGTTCGGGATCCGGATCATGGAATGCTGCGATCCGGATTGAAACAGTGTATGAACAAACACCCTTCGGGATCCGGATTGCCGAGCACGATCCGGATCCTGAACATGTCCCATGTCCAGTTTTTGATGTTTATGCAATAAAACTTTCTTCCAGGTGTTTCTACACTACAAGAAGTATTCGGATCACCAAAAATCTTTAGTTAAACATACCTGATCCTTTTGAATTCTTCTTTCTTGAGATTGAGGTATATGATTCAAACTTCTTTCATCTTCAATCTTCAAGACTTAATACTTTCACGAAATACGCCAACTCAAATTCCGTAACAATCTCCCCCTTTGGCGGTTTCGTGACAAAACACAAATCCACAAAAGAAAATTCAAAAAGATATTTTTGTTGCTATCACCATACAACAAAAATTTACAATGGAGATCCAAAAATTTAAATACATGAGATAAACTCCTAAAACAGACTCTAGACTTAGACATCTGTAATCTCTGCAAAAAGAAATCATTCTTGACAAACAAAAGCGTTAGATCCCTCAAGAATTGAAACGTACAAAACCAAGTACAGAGATAGAGTTTATTCTCATCATGACATTTGAAGAATTCAGATATGTAAGAGAATCATAGTTAAAAACCAACATATCTTCTAAGCATTCAAAAACCAAATGTCACAAACTGTTAGTCAAACATCAACTTGTTAGTCATATTACATGCCCAAATAGTTAGTCAAATAGTTAGTAGGGGCATGCAACCAAACAACAAATAAAAACCAAAGTTGAAGTTGAGATCATACTTACCTTAATGTTTTCATATTCACACAGTTTTCACATCATCATTGTATCATCATTGTTCAAGTTCTCTCTAAACTCTCTCCCCCTTTTTGTCACAAACAAGCCAATAATTACAAAACAAAAGGGAGTTAAAAAGATAAACAAAAATGAAAAACCTGCAAAGAGCAAAAGAAAGTTAGAACAGAAAATTTATTCCTGAGAGTCGGAGTCATCAGATGTTGTGCATCCCATTTTAGCAAACATCTTCTTCATTAGTTTCTTCATTGACGAGACTGACTTAGTCAAAGTGATCTGTGAAGCTGTGATGATTTCCAGCTCCTTTTTCACAACTTGAATCTCTCCTTTCATTTCAGTGAACTCAGCAGACATGCGTTCTTGTTCATTGGAGAGTCGCTGTTGTTCTTTAAATATAGAGCTGACAGAGGCATCATCATCAGAGGTGGATGGAGGTGCCTGCTGTGATGGAGGAACAGGGGCTGTAGAAGAAGTTGCTTGGGGTCGAGCCCGTTGTCGGATTGGAGGAGATGGAGGATCATCTTGCTTTGTCGATAGGGATTTTACAATAGTTGTCTCATTAATGGTCCCCAAACTATACATGTAAGAGCTCGCGCTTGTATCCACTTTAAACTTCCTAAGGATGCGCATGATTATCATTGGGTATGGTAGTCTCTCTGTGGGGTGAGAGTGTTCAACATACCGCGTCATCCTAGCCCAAATGAGATAAGGAATGTTCAAGTTTGCTCCCATTGCTGCGACTGGGTTCCCAAGAAGATAAAGAAATAACATCCTATCCCATCGAAGAACCTTTGTATTCATATTGGGAAGAATGTTGTAGCAAACAATGAAGTTGATATACTTATACTCTTTTCGAAGCTCTTTGGAGAATACAGAATTTCCGGTAGACAGAGTATCCGGAAGACAAATTCCATTGACTACAATTCTCCAGGAATTGTCGTTGAAGCTTTGAGTCTTTAGGTAATGGATTCCATCTGCTCTGGCTTTCATACTGAGCACCTCTCCAATCAGTTGGGGAGTGACTTTGATTTTGATACCTTTAACCAAAGTATGAAATTCTCGACGTCCGTCATCATGATCAAGTAGACTTGCAGCGTTCTGATAAAACATACGAACTGAGTGGGGACAATACCCAGTTGATTCAGGAAAATTGCAAATTGGACCAAGACCAACTTGATCAAACAAAGTCCCAAAGGCTGCAGAGCGTTCCATCATTGGTTTGACATTGACATGTCTCTCACCAATGCATTCTCTTTTCTCAAAATCTTTTATTCTTGTGGAGCTGATGAATTCCTGTGGTGGAGGCTGGCTAGCAATTGGTTCGTTAATTGAAATGCCCCGAGCACTGCCTCTTTTTCTTGCACCAGTTTTCATTCTTGTTCCAATTGAAGTAGGTTCCATTGGGGCTTTTCCTTTATCAGCTGCAGTAGCAGGCTGAGGCTTTGCCTTTGAAGCTTCAGCTGGTGCTTTTTCTTTGGAGATAATGGGGACATCTTCCTCAATCTCGAGGTTATCCCAGTCTATTGAATCCGTCTCCGAGTCTGTATCGGAATCATTCTGAGCTCTTTTAGTCCTCTTAGCCTTCTTAGGCTTTGCAGCGTCCTTGACATGGACCATGGCAGCAAGTAGGAAAATAATCCATGTGATCACCATTTTGATTGCTAGTGAGAAATGTATCCTGTGAACACCGACTCAAGAACACATGAAAAATCATCAATTTTGAAAGATTGGAAAAATTGTACCCAAACAATCATATTCATGTAGAGAAGCTAAGAATCAAATTAGTTTTGCAAAAAGAATTTTAAAAATAGATCAATCACATGATTTTCAAAAATTCCTCTTTTATGCCCTAAAACAGAAATTTCAGAAATCGAAGCCCAAAAATTCGTTTATCTTGAGAAAACCCAGCATAAAAGCAAAACTAATCGACCCAGAGTCCTTATTTCAAAAGAAATTTGATCAAAAACCATTCACAAACGAAAAAGATCCATGATTTCTACTCACGTTTGATGAAAACATATAAAAACTGTGAAAAACCGAGATTTGATCAACAAAACTTACTTGGAATTGAAGAACTTTGAGTTTGGAAGCTCCAAGATGCAAGAAATCTAGAGAGAGAAACTCTAGAAGCTTGAAACAAAAGATTAGGGTAAAAGGAATTGAAATCTCTTTGTTCTGTTATAAACCCTAGCCGTGATCCGGATCGGATCGTGAATGTGATCCGGATCGGCTACCCGCAGGAGGAAGCCTGCGTTCGGGATCCGGATCACTTATCCCGATCCGGATCGGCTTCAACTTTTTCTCCAGAAAAAAATTTAGAAAAATTCCATAAAATCCAGAAAAAGTATGTAAGCACTTTACCATGTCAACTTTAAACAAAAATCATCGTTTCATACAACAAGAAATAGATTATGCAAAATCTATCAAAAATACTCAAAAATGAAACGAAAATTTACGGAAATTAAAACTCCTAAAGTTGAACAACTTCAATTACATCTATCTTGATCTTATGCGTAATGCCTTTATCAAATCATCAATTTTGGTAAAGAAAATGAAATACCAAGATCAATAGATGTTTGAAATCCCAGATAAGTTAGATAATGTATCTAGACAATCTGTTGAAGGAGTGGCTCTTTGAGCATCTTTTATCAAAAATCCCACCTTATACCAACCATGAAATATGACTGAGTCAAGTATTTCAATATGCATTTCGTCAACATTTTTAAAACAAAAATTTGCTTTGCATTCATGGAGTATCTTTTTCTTTCTTTCATTTTCTCCATGTGGTGGTAGTTTTCACACTCCTCATTGGGATGTAACTCTTTCCACATCTTTTGAGCATTTTACATTTCATTGACTCCCCCTCAATTGGCTATCAATTATTTAATATATAAGGTATTCAACCAAAAATTGATCTCGCATTCATACTCGACTAAGCAATCAAATATGATAATGACTATACCAAGAGATCATTGAGAGAGAAATTGACTTTGATCACTTAAAAGATGATTTAATTAACGTAAATGATCATTGCAACATTGAAATATTATGATATCAAAAGCATAATAAATTTCTAAATGCATAAAAGGATGCAATTAAAGTCAATTATGATTTATGCTCAATTAATGTCCTATGTACAAAACATAGATAGAGAACAAAACAAAAACAAAACCTAACCTAAGCAAAGGTTTCAAAAAGAGATTATTTCAAGGAAAGCATGCCAATTGCTTTACGCAAGTGAATAAAACGTTTTTGATCCAAAGGTTTTGTTAAGATATCAGCTAATTGATCCTCAGTTGAAATATATGACAGTTGAAGAATATTTGATTCAACTAGCTCTCTAAGAAAATGATATCTAAGTTCAATATGTTTTGTTCTAGAGTGCAACACAGGGTTTTTAGAAATGTTAATAGCACTAGTGTTGTCACATAAAATGGTTACCGAAGTTGCTGAAATCCGGAAATCGCTCAACACGCTTTTCATCCAAATCAATTGGGTTGAACAACTTCCTGCAGAAATGTACTCCGCTTCGGCAGTCGAGAGTGCTATGCAATTCTGTTTTTTACTGTGCCATGCAACAAGGCAATGGCCAAGATAGAAGCATGCACCACTCGTGCTTTTCCGATCATCCACCGATCCAGCCCAATCGGCATCTGAGTATCCAACAATATCCAAACTTGTTCCCATAGGATACCAAATTCCGAAATTGATTGTACCTTTGATATATCGGATGATCCGTTTCACCGCTTTCAGGTGAACCTCCTTCGGTGCTGATTGATATCTCGCGCAAATCCCAACACTGAAGGATATATCCGGGCGACTAGCCGTGAGATATAGTAGACTTCCAATCATACTGCGATACAGTTTCTCGTCTACATTCTCACTATGTGATTCACTTCCAAGTCCCTTATGGCTAGTTCCCATTGGAGTTGGAAAATCCTTAGAATTTTCTAGATCAAACTTTTTGACCAACTCCATTGCATACTTGGATTGACACAAGTGAATACCTTCATCGTTTTGTTTAACTTGTAATCCAAGAAAATAAGTCAATTCGCCCATCATGGACATCTCAAATTCGCTTTCCATGGTCTCCGCGAATTTGGAAGCATCATTATCTCTCGTTGCACCAAATACAATGTCATCGACATAGATTTGTGCTACAATGAAATTGTTTTGATAATGCTTCACAAAGAGAGTCCTGTCAGCTCCCCCTCGAGTGTAGCCCTTTTCCAAAAGGTGCTTTGTCAACCTTTCGTACCATGCTCGCGGTGCTTGTTTCAGACCGTAAAGAGCCTTTTTCAGACGAAAAACATGGTTAGGTAGTTTATGGTCCACAAAACCTTTCGGTTGAGCCACATAAACTTCCTCATTTAAAAAACCATTTAAAAATGCGCTCTTAACGTCCATTTGAAATAATTTGATTTTAAAATGACAAGCTATCGCAAATAAGATACGAATGGACTCGAGTCTAGCTACAGGGGCGAAAGTTTCATCAAAGTCTATACCTTCTACTTGAGAGTAGCCTTGAGCAACTAACCTTGCTTTGTTCCTGATGATAGTACCATCTTCATTTTTCTTGTTCTTGAAAATCCATTTGGTCCCTATCACATTGTGTTGCTTCGGAGGCTTCGTTAATTCCCAGACTTTGTTTCGCTCAAATTGATGGAGCTCTTCCTGCATTGCTTTAATCCAGTAGTCATCTTGAAGAGCTTCATCAACATTCTTTGGTTCGATTTGAGATACGTAGCATGCGAATCCGCAAACCAATTGTCTCCGAGTTCTAACTCCTTCTTGTGGGTCTCCAATGATGTTCGATTCAGGGTGATCCTTGGAGATGCGTAACGTTTGAGGTAAGGGAGTAGTCGGAGGTACACGAGATGATTCCTGCACATCAGATAAGCTTGAAGAACCGTTAGATGCATCATTATTATCGAAAGAATTGTTAGAAGAAGATGCATTAGCAGGTGTATCATCATCAAGAGAGATATCGAGGGTAGATTTTTCAGATTCAAAGTGAAAAGCTTCATCTACCTTAACATTTATCGATTCTACGATCGTCTTAGATTCTAAGTTAAAAACTCGATATGCTCTGCTGTTTGTAGAATAACCTAAGAAAATCCCTTCGTCACTTCGAGAGTCAAATTTTCCAAGATTCTCGCGGTCACGCAAAATAAAACACCGACTCCCAAAGATGCGAAAATATTTGATGTTAGGTTTTCTACAAAACCACAGTTCATATGGTGTATTCAAGGTCCCCGGGCGCAAATACACTCGATTAATTACATAAACAGCAGTGTTCACCGCTTCAGCCCAAAAATATAACGGTAGGTTCCGGCTATGAAGCATAACACGTGCCATTTCCTGTACGACCCTGTTTTTGCGCTCGACTACACCATTTTGTTGAGGTGTATAAGGTGCGGAGAATTCATGTTTAATGCCGTTAGAAGTGCAAAAATCAATGAATTTGGAATTTATGAATTCACCACCTCTATCACTTCTAACTCGAGTAATCTTATCATTCTTTTCAATCATAATACGATGGCAGATCTCGTGAAAAGAATCAAAAGTATCAGCTTTTTCTTTTAAAAATGCTACCCAAGTATATCTAGAAAAATCATCAACCAATAAGAAAATATACCATTTACCTCCCAAGGATGGTTGACGAGTTGGCCCCATTAAATCCATGTGCAAAAGTTCCAAAGGCCGTTTTGTACCTATGTGGTTCAAGTTCTTGTGTGCAGTCCTAGACTGTTTTCCCTTTTGGCAACCGCCACACACAATGTTTTGTTCAAAAGAAAGTTTAGGAACCCCCTTGACCACATCTTTGTTCGAAATTCTAGCAAGTTCCTTAAAGTTTATGTGACCTAGCCTTTCATGCCAAAGTGTTTCATTTTTCAAAGATGCTAGGTTACATTTTTCAGAAAATTTAGTAGGAACTACATAACAATTGTTTTCTGATCTAACCCCTTTTAAAAAGAAAGCATGGTCCTTATCAGTTACAGTACATTTATCAGATGAAAAATTAACTGAATAACCATTATCACAAAGTTGACTTATGCTTATGAGGTTAGTCTTAAGGCCATGAACAAATAACACATTTTTCAGAACCGGGCCATCTGGAATAGCTACCGTTCCCTTTCCAACAATTTTGGAAGACCGACCATCTCCGAAAACAACAAGTCCTCCGGAGATTTTCTCAAAGTTTTGAAAACAGTTTTTGTCACCGGTCATGTGACGGGAACACCCGCTATCCAGATACCAAGACGAACTATCATATGCATGCAAGGAAACATTAGTAACAAGACAGGGGAAGATTTCACCTTTGCGCACCCAAACCTTTTTGGAATGCGTCGGTAATGGTCGTGAAGTTATTCTCCTAGGTGAAAGCGTCTTGTTGAAGAATTGCTGCTCCTTGATGATGTCGTCTTGAGCGGTGAACTACCAAGGCTCTTTTCCTTCAAAGATTTGCAGTTGATTTTCGAGGAATCACCTTTTGGTAGTCATTGCAAGAGGTGCTTGAGGTGTGCGTTTGGCTCCCATCTTGCAATTTCTCCTTATGTGCCCTGAAATGCCACAACGAAAACATACCTTAGTTCTTGACGATCCCGAGGAGGATGAAGTAGGCTTGTTGTCGTTGCTTGTCGTGAATTCCGGTGTCGGAGGAGGAGATACCGACTGAGGCACAAATACTGTCCCACTCGAACTTGGAATGTCTCCAGTTTGAGTGTATCCGAGGCCGAACTTATTTGTTTGACCAAGACCAAGAAGCCTGTCCAACTTACTCCTTCCAGAAGAGAATCGCTGTAAGTCATCCTTTAGTTGGAGAATGGTCTTTGTCATTTCCAGTTTTTCCTGTCGGGTCTCGCCGTTGAGCTTCAAGAAGTAATTCGCTTTGTTCACCATTCTTGTATGTTCTTTCTCGAGAAGCTCACTTTTCTCTTGAAGGGAAACATTTGCTTTGGCTAGATTATCCCTTTCCACTTCAAGAGCGTTTGAGAGAGAAGTTGCCCTTTTTGCTTCTTCTTCGAGATCCTGCAATCTCCCTCTCAAACTCCGGTTTTGCTTTGCCAGTTTCTTTGAATCCCTCAAAAGCTTATGGTAGGCAAGAGCAAAATCTTCACCTTCAGAATTGCTCGATTCGCTGTCCGTAGTGTTCTTTTCAACATGGGAGGAGTTGGACAAGGAATCGGAGGTACTTGCCATTAAGCACATGAAGGGTGAAGAGGTAGTGGACGCGTGGAATGCTGTCGCGTTGTCTTCTTCATCACTTGACGATGACTCATTTGACGTGGAGTTGTCATCCCAAGTAACGACTTGCATCGCTTTCTTCTTTGCCGGATTCTTGTTGGGACACTCCGTTGCAATGTGGCCGTAGCCTCGACATTTGAAGCACTGAACTTGTCCCTCTGAACTTTTCTTATCCTTTGAGAAGTTCTCTTGCTTTCTTGACTTGTAGCTTGAAGAACCTTTGCCTTTCTTGGACTTTCCGAAGGATGGAGTTTTGCTTGGATTACCCCTTCGAAAGTTGCGGCGAAACTTCCTTGTCAAGAGAGCGAGCTGCTTCTCAAAGTCCTCCATAGATAGGTTCTCGTCATCGTCCGAGGAGGATGAATCCGCGTCTTCTTCTTTAGTTGATTTCAATGCATAACCTGAAGACTTAGAAGAGGATGCCTTTCCAGAAGAATAGTTAGTAGGAAATGTCATTTCATAAGTTTGTAATGCACCAACTAATTCTTCTACACGCATTTCGTCCGGGTGTTTAATTGTTTCAATGGCTGCGACCTTCGGGCGAAATCGTTCAGGAAGAGTTCTTAGAATTTTTCTTACAACTTTAAATTCTGGAATCTTCTCTCCCAAGTTAGCACATGAGTTTACGATGTCTTGCAATCGTGTGTAATAGTCAGTGAAAGATTCATTTTCTGCCATAGAAATAGAGTCAAACTTGCTCGTGAGCATTTGCAGTTTCTGAATCTTCACAAGGTTAGTTCCCTCATGCGTAACTTGAAGAACATCCCAGATTTCTTTCGCAGTCTCACATGCCGAGACGCGAGAGAACTCTGTTTGTGACAAAGCATTAAATAGAGCATTAATTCCTTTGCCATTGTAAGAAGAAGAATCTATCTCTTCCTTGGTCCATTTCGACCTAGGTTTTAAGGTGCGAACATCATCAATAATTTCAGTTGGATTAGACCATCCTAATTCAATTGATTGCCACACCCTTTCGTCGATGGAAATTAAAAAGGCTTTCATCCGTACTTTCCAGTACGCATAATTTGTTCCATCAAAGAAAGGGGGTCGATTGATGTTTCCACCTTCAACCATTGTTTACAACCCTATTCCCGCTCTGATACCACTTGTTGGGTTATAAGTAATTGGATCTAAATAGGGGAAAAAACACCTAGAGGGGGGTGAATAGGTGTAAACAATAAACACTCAAAAAATCATTGCGCAATAAAACCCAATGCGGAAATAAACAGAACACGCAAGATTTTTACGTGGAAAAACTCCAAACCGGAGTAAAAAACCACGGGACCGATAACACGGCGAAATCCACTAGAATTAACACACGTACAAGGTGATATAACGTACTCACAGACGACTCAACCTTTTACCATACGCTCCTAGTAGATCTTCCCGCTCGCTCCACGACGCTTCTCGAATCCACGATCCGCGCCCAACGCTGAATCCACAGCGTCCAACGTCGAGTCCACGACGTCCGACCGAATCCACGGTCTTCACCCAGTAGCACGCTTCGAATCCACGAACGTACCTCGCTCCGAATCCACGAGAGCGGTTGCACCTTGAATCCACAAGGCCACGCGAGTCCACGCGCCGATTTAGGGTAAATCGTTGTTTTTTGGGTGGTGATGATCCGCCGAATACTTAGATTTTTTTTGGGTGCGCCGGTGGATGGCTATCTTTTTCTATTTTGCGGATGCCCTAGAAAATGAATAAAGGGCCTATTTATAGGTTAGAAACCATTGGAAGAAGATAGGGATCAAAAACTGCCTTTTCTGGAGATTTTACCGGCGGCGATCCGGATTGGAATTGGACGATCCGGATTGCAGAAACAAGAAAGACGATTTCCAGAAAAATGCTAGTTCGGGATCCGGATCGTAGTCCCCGATCCGGATCGTTCATACAGTTTCACCAAACATCACGTTCGGGATCCGGATTGCAAATCCTGATCCGGATCATGCAAGTGAAAAGGTAAAACCAGTGTTCGGGATCCGGATCATGGAATGCTGCGATCCGGATTGAAACAGTGTATGAACAAAAACCCTTCGGGATCCGGATTGCCGAGCACGATCCGGATCCTGAACATGTCCCATGTCCAGTTTTTGATGTTTATGCAATAAAACTTTCTTCCAGGTGTTTCTACACTACAAGAAGTATTCGGATCACCAAAAATCTTTAGTTAAACATACCTGATCCTTTTGAATTCTTCTTTCTTGAGATTGAGGTATATGATCCAAGGTTCTTTTATCTTCAATCTTCAAGACTTAATACTTTCACGAAATACGCCAACTCAAATTCCGTAACAAGGCTTTCAACCGGTTCCAAGAAACTAGAAAGTATGTCCGGATTAGGTCAAACAAGCAAGGTTGGTTTGGGATTTAAAAAGAACCAAACTGTGAAGGCTTCAAGTTCCACAATGAAATTGAAAGGAAGAACTTGTCACCTATGTGGACTTGAAGGACACTTGGTGAAGAATTGCCCGGAAAAGAGAAAGAAAAATCCTTCGGCAACTACATCTACGGAGCGGACTCAACGGAATCAAAAGACGCATCAAATTAAAGGAGTTCACTCAACCCACCAAAGGTCCGAGTCACAACATCAATCATACAAGTGGATCATTGCAAGGCAAAGACCTAAGGTGGATCAACAGTCAAAGCGGACAACCCCCGGCCACAACGAATCAAGACAACCCAAAATCCAGCGATTTTGAATTCGGAAAGGTGATATCTTTCCTTGTCTTAAGTTCTAAATAGCTTTTGACTGTATGTAATGCTTTGATTGGTTTTTCCCTTCATATTTTTCTTAATCTTTGCATTACATGTTTTTCAATGCTCTTGGTTTTATGTTTTGTTCTTGAACAAAAGGTTTTTAACGAACAAGTGCATTGAATAAAAAGGGTTTCACGTTCATTCACTCCAAATTAATTTTATATGGATTATCAACTTTACTCCATAATCATAATCTTGAAGATACTTCATTATAGGAGTTTTTTAATTGAGCATTAGTCATATTGACTTTAATTGCATCTTTTCACGCATTTAGAAATCTATTATGCTTTTGACATCATAATATTTCGATGTTGCAATGATCATTTATGTTAATTAAGTCATCTTTTAAGTGATCAAAGTCAATTTCTCTCTCAATGATCTCTTGGTATAGTCATTATCTTATTTGACTATTTAGTCGAGTATGAATGCGGGATCAATTTTTGGTTGAATACCTTATATATTAAATAATTGATAGCCAATTGAGGGGGAGTCAAAGAAAAGTAAAATGCTCAAAAGATGTGAAAAGAGTTACATCCCAATGAGGAGTGTGAAAACTACCACCACATGGAGGAAAGAGCTACCAGCTCGGTCGTCCGAGTACTGTGTGCAGCTACCACATGTATACCAAGCATGGTTTTTCAATTTTTGATTAAATAAAATGCATGTTGAAATACTTGACTCTGTCAAATTTCAAGGTTGGTATAAGCTGGAATTTTAATGAAAGATGCTCAAAGAGCCACTCTCTTCAACAGATTGTCTAGATATATTATCTACCATATTTGGGATTTCAAACATCTATTGATCTTGGTATTTCATTTTCTTTACCAAATTGATAATTTGATAAAGGCATTACGCATAAGATCATGTTAGATGTGATTGAAGTTGTTCAACTTTAAGGGTTTTAATTTTTATAAATTTTCGTTTCATTTTTGAGTATTTTTGATAGATTTGGTATAATCTATTTCTTGTTGCATGAAACGATGACTTTTGTTTAAAGTTGATGCGCTTAAGTGCTTACATACTTTTTCTGGTTATTATGGAATTTTTCTAAATTATTCTAATGAAAGAAATTTGGTTCATATACCTCAATCTCAAGAAAGGGTAGAATTCAAGATTGATGTCATTTGAAAATCTCTGTAAGTCATCTTTGTAAATCCGTTACATCTTGATAGAGTTTGGATCTCAAGATTTTTTTTGATGACTTGTGTTTGATAAATATAACATGAAAAACTGTTTATAATGTTTTATCTTTATTTTTCATGATTTAGGAGTAAATCTTTTTAATTTTGTGAAATTAATTGGATTGAATGACATCTATGTGAATTCATTGGTTAAAGCACTTAAATTGATTTCTTGATGGAATACAAATCGGTATTTGAAAAGATTCTAAAATCTGGATTTGTTTCAAGAAATTATTTGATTTTTGCTTTCTGGTACCGGTACGCAATCTGCATTTTTGTTATATACCGGAACTGAGCTTTTATCTCTCTTTCTCTATGAACTAATGTTGTTAGTGATTTCCTTTTGTCTAGTATGTTCACTGTTTGACAATTTGTGACAAAAAGGGGGAGAACAGAAAATAATGATCGTATCACAAAGGGGGAGAACATAAATGCTCAAGACAGGGGGAGAACATGGAAAACATGGAGAACATGTTAGAGATGCTCAAGATAGGGGGAGATAAAGATTGAAAGAGCCGAAAAACAAAAGAACCAAAAGGACGAATCAAATGTAGGATTTTAATTTCTAACCACTAACGTTTGATTTTGTTTGGAGTTTTGTTTTGCAGGAATTACATCACTTTAAGACTCCAAGTCCTAAGTCATAGAGTATGTTCTAGGACTGTTTGGTTCAAATGTAATTTTGTATTTATTGGATCTTTCACGCAAAGAAAATCAATGTTTTGGTGATAACATTGAATTTCGATTTTTTGGTTTAAGATGAGTGACTTGAGCGTTTTTATGTATTTTTGGGTTTTGTCACGAAATTGCCAAAGGGGGAGATTGTTACGGCATTTTGGTATTGGCATATTTCGTGAGTCAAGTCAGTAAACTGAGTCGGAGTCTTGAAGTGATCAAATTGTCAATCAGCAATCGAAGACTCAGAGAAGAGCTCAAGTTGGCACTCAGTGTTTTGAGTCTTGAAGATTGAAGGTGAAGAATTGTGGATCAATTGCATCAATTTTAAGGAAAATGGATTCGGATTGATCAGGTACGTTTAACTAAATAATTTTGGTGATCCGAATACTTGTTATAGTGTAGAAACACTTGGTTGAATTTTTAATTGCATAAAAATCAAAAACTGGACATGGGACATGTTCAGGATCCGGATCAGACAGTCCAATCCGGATCCCGAAGGGTGCTAGTTCATTGGCAAATCCAATCCGGATCAAAGGCCATTTCCGATCCGGATCCCGAACATGGGATTTTGCTGAAATGTATGAACGATCCGGATCGGGCTTTTCAATCCGGATCCCGAACCCTTGTTTTTCTGGAATTGTCTGACTCGCTACGACGATCCGGATCGCAGTAAATCCGATCCGGATCGCCGTCCTGAAAAATTCCAGATAAGGTAAGTTTTTGATTCTTATCTCTTTCCAAAGGTTTCTAAACTATAAATAGACATTTAGGGTTTCTCAAAAACGTGGGATCAAGACCGATCAATTTATAAAACACTTGAGAGCAACCCTAGAGGCTAGGTTTTTATCGTTCTTCTTTATAGCCTCTTTTAGGTCAATTCGATGGTTCTTTCAAGAACATATCTTTTGTCGAATTGATCTAATCTTTGCTTAGAGATTTCTCCCATGGATCTTCATTGATAATCTAAGCAAAGGATCACCATCGAAGCCAATATTCTTACCGGCTGAGTTTGCGTCGTGGATTCGACGTGGCATCGTGGATTCGGTGTGCTAAAGGCGTTTCGTGGATTTGAAACGTGTGCTCGTGGATTCGAGTGGCGTTCGTGGATTCGAACGTGTGCAGTGGACGTGCAATCGGTGAGCGCAAGGTCCGAAGAAGTTGAAGGAGGGGTTTGAGTCCGTGGAGTCGGTAATCACCTTGTTATTCTTCTTTTCTTAGTGGATTGTTATTGCGTGTTGGTCCCGTGGTTTTTCTCCTGGATTGGAGTTTCCACGTAAATCTCGGTGTGCTGTTTTTATTTCCGCATTGGTTTTTATTTTGCACTGAGATTTGTTTTTTAAATATTACACCTATTTACCCCCCTCTAGGTGTTTGATAGTACCTATTTAGATCCTTGTGGATCCTATATTAAAAACCAACAGCGCGGCTGGCGCATGGACCGCGCACGGGCCACGTGGCGTGTCCGGGTTGGCGGGTGCACGCGGCGCGGTTCAGGGAAAAAGGGCGCGGCTTCGGTGGACCGGGAGCACGACACGTGGCAGAAGAGCGTTGGCGGGCTCACGTAGTCGCGGTCCACGGCAGGTGCAGTGGGGTACGGGGCAGCGAGGCGGCCGACGCGTGGCGACCGTACTCGAGTGCGCCACGCATCGCCACGCGCGCAGCGCACCCCACCTACCCCCGCTGACCGCGGGCGGGGTACGTGGCGCGCCCGGGGAGCCCTTGCACAGCTGTTTGCTGTGCGGGGACACGTGGCGGCACCGTGAGGATTCGGGCGCGTCGAACGGGGCCTCGTCCGACCTGTGTTGGCGTATTCGGGCGCCCGAATCTTGCGCCCGAATCCGGCCCAACACAGGTTGGGCTGGGCCTATAAATAGGCTTCCTTGGTTCATTTTTCAGGCTTTTTGACCTCTTCTCTCTGTGGACCCTTCAGGGGATTTTTACCTCGCACAGCCCTCTTCACTTTGGTGGATTCTTGGGATTTTCTGTGGCACGCATCCCGAGGTTCGCGTTTTTACGGCGCGGCGCGACGCTCGTTCTTCGGCGACCCGTTTCGTCGCATTTTAGTGCGAGGACTCCCCCGACTCACCCCGATCTCGGAATTTGGCGATTCTCGCGCCGTTGGACTCTCGACTGGTAGGACTCCAACTTTGGTGTTTTGAGTTTTCTCGTTTTCCGTGCGGATTTTGGAGTTTCTCGAGCTTGCATTTGACCTTTTTTCTTCGCAGATTTTTGGACAGCACTGCGGAGTTTTAGCTGTATCTTTGCGCACAGGCATCGGATCGAGGTGATTCAAAAGGCAATTTTCATCTATTTTTCGCAAGGAATCTCCTAGATTTTTCTCAGAATTTTCTGAGTTTTCTTCGAAGGTGAGAATCTTTCTTCTTCCCGAGTTCTTAACACAGTATTTGTGCACAGTTTAGTTTGGGGTGTTTCCCTGCCGATTTTATATCTCAGCGTAGGAAGCTCGGATTTGAGCGTGCAAGCACTCGTTTCGACGGGTTTGTCGCGAGGATCGTGACGGTATTTTTCTTGGATTTTTCCGGGCATCTTTCCACAGGTGAAAACTGTGAAACTTTGGACTGTTGTAATCGGGCAGATTTTGGATGGAATAGTGTATATTTAATTGTGTATGTTCTTTTTGGAAGGTGGCACAGTGTTGAGGATATTACTGGACTGAGCGTGGACTTTACTTTTGGGGATCAGGATTTAGCACTTCAGGTGGGTGTTCTGTTCCCAGAACTGATGGACAGTTCTTCAATTCTTATATTAGAACGCATGCATGTTTAAAGTACAGTAATTATAGGACATTGGGAGGTGAGTTAGGAAGGATGATTGTATAAAGGGAATTGCAAGATTAATGTTCATATCAAATATTATCGAGAACTTGCAGCATTCATTTATTTATGATGATGAATTGTAAATGTTTACTTAAGGGACTTACCTTATGTGAAGGACATTGGCATGCGTGTATGGTCATCTAGTTAGGCCATCTTTTCTGCTACACTACTTATTGGAACTTGACTTAGGAGAAACCATGCTTTTCCCTTTTCTCCTCCTTTGTTAGTCAGGTGGTCTTTATTGCTCGGGGGCGAGAAGGGGTCTGGGGTAGTGTAGCCAGGACATTGGTGTCAGGGACGGGTTGTGCTAGATTACAGACGGCAGGGTATTGCGGCAACCGCGGATATTGGGCGGTTGACCGGACATTTATTTTTGCACCAGATTGGTTATTAGACTTCTCTAGTGGGCGGAGTTTCCTACATGATTTAGTGTGCGACCGTGCCGGTCAGGAGCCGATCTGCCACTTATTTAGTGTGCGACCGTGCCGGTCAGGAGCCGGTCTGCCACTTATTCAGTGTGCGACCGTGCCGGTCAGGAGCCGGTCCGCCACTTATTCAGTGTACGACCGTGCCGGTCAGGAGCCGGTCTATTAATTATTTTGGGTGCGACCGTGCCGGTCGGGAGCCGGTCTATCACCTATTTTGGGATGCGACCGTACCGGTCAGGAGTCGGTCAGTATTTCCGCAGATGAGTCTTATAGCACAGCAGGCAGTACCGGTTTTACTGGTGGCATTAGATTGACTTTATTACGGACCTTTGTATTATAGTTGCACTCGGGTCAGGGGGACCGAGTGGAGTCTAGGGGCAGGCATGGCGGGCATGGTAGGCATAGCAGGCATAGGCAGGCATGGCAGGCACGGCGAGCATGGTAGGCATAACAGGCATAGGCGGGCATAGCAGGCATAGGCAGGCATGACAGGCATGGCGGGCATGGTAGGCATAGCAGGCATAGGCAGGCATAGCAGGCGTAGGCAGGCATGGCAGGTATAGTAGGCATAGGCAGGCATAGCAGGCGTAGGCAGGCATGGAAGGTATGGCAGGCATGGCAGGCATAGCAGGCATAGGCAGGCATGGCAGGCATAGCAGGCAGCGCCAGTGATTACTGGTCTATCGATTGAGTCGATTGTGCACTTCATGTGCTGGTGATTGCATACCACCCTGTGGTTCTTCCCTTTTGGGCATTTAGATAGAAGCACGGTAGCTGTTGAGGGTCTCCAGCTTCCTTTATTCAGTCCTTACAGCTTTGGTTAGTTTTTTCTGTCTCTTGAGGACTTGGTGGGCAGACCGTCGGGACTGGCGGTGGTACCCACTGAGAACTCCCTTTTTGGTGTAGTTCTCACACCCTCTGGGGGTTTTCCCCTCTTTTTCCTTCCTCTCCCCTGTTTTGCAGAGTCTTAGCGGGAGTTGCTGATTCTGCGGTTGTTGATCGAGGCGAGAGAGTCGCGAGCTAGATCCCTACCCGTCGTTGGAGAGTAGCGGTACCCCCCTTCAGAGGAGATCTACAGCAGATTAGTTGTTTTACTTTTTCCTCTTTTGAGAGACTATTGTAGTGAGGATATATTTTGTATCGAGAGACTGTACACTGATGTATTTATTGGAGATACCTCCCGGTTGTATTCAGAGCTTGTACATGAGGTTATCGTTTATTATTATCTTTTTGGGAGACGAACAGAGTTGTATTATTTCCAGTTGTACAGTGATTAATTTTGTTATGCAGCAGACTTTTTACTTATAGCTCTGACATTATATTTAGCTGTAGTACTTTTCTTGCAGGTAGGACGCTTCGCCTATGCAGGCTGGCATAGGTGGCGGATCTGTTGGGGAGCCCGGGTCGCAGTTTCGACCCCGGGGCGTGACAGCTTGGCTAGGCAGCGAGCGGCGTTGGCGGCTAGGGCATCAAGCGGCGACTACGGCTTGGCATCAAGCGGCGGCAGCGGCTTGGCTAGCGCATCAAGCGGCGGTCGAAACCTCCGTCAATGGCCGTCATACGGCTCCTCTCAATGACTCCACCAACCTCCTCTCCGCTCTGACAAAAACCGACGAACGAAAACCCAATGAACGAACGAAAAAGCACGAATGAACGAAAACCACGAAAGAACGAAAACCCATGTATAACGAAAACCAACGAATAACTGAAAACCAACGGATGATTCTAACCATGCTCCGACGGGGAAGACGATGCGATTCCGATCTCTGGCAACAGTGGTGTTTGCGGATCCGATCTCCGGCGATGGCGACGTTTCCTTTCTCGTTCTTCGGCACACACCACCAGGAAGAAGAAGAAGCTCGATCTTTAAGGAAATTTTGGAAAAATACGGTAATTAGGGTTTTTTCTCTTTAAATTTTGGTGTACGTATAAAAGTCCCAAATCCCTAATACTTATAAGAGATTTTTAACAAATTTCCTCAAAAAGTGTGCCAAACCTTCGAAATGTCCCATTACCGCTAGCGTGGATCCCGAACCGGAATGAAGCTGATCTGGATTGTTTCATGCAAAATAACAATTTCAATGTTCGGGGTCCGGACTGGAGACTAGCTGATCCGGACTACAATTTCGCATGGAACCATCTATGTTCGGGGTGCGAACTGAACCCAGTCTGGTCCGGATCTTGAACACCCAACACTACAAGAATTAATCTTTTTAACATCCAAATTTTAACGTAAAGAGTCAATTTTGGTCGTTACAAATGTACCTATAGGAATTACCCACAAATTTACTAAATCTTTAACGACCAATATTTTTTTGGTCGTGTTATGTAAATTTTCACCCGTCATTATTGGCGTAGATTTGGCGCCTTTTCATTTTTTTTTTTTGCTTACCGCTAAAATTTTGTGCACTATTGAACGCAACCCTTCCCATCTCTCTCTCTCTCTTTGCCTCCTCCCTCCTAATGCCAACACGCAAACCCGCCACTCTCTTCCCCATTTTTCCATTCACTCTCTCAAACCCTGTGTCTTTTCCCCATTTCCCCACTTCCCTACTCTCCCAAACCCTTGTGCTTCTTCCCCTTTTTTCCACTCTCAAACCCCTGTGTCCTCTTCCTTTTCTCCTTCTCCCTATTTTCCTACTTCAAAATCCCAGCCCTCACCCTACAACCCACAAGAAGAGATTCTCCTTTCCGACAGCCTGAACCATGAAGCCCCTGCAGCCCGTTGCCCCTTCGAAAACCTGAAGTCTCTGCAACTCGTTGCCCCTCTACACGCCCTTCGACAGCCTGAAGCGCCTGCAGCCCGTCGCCTCTCCGCAAGCCCTCTAACAGCATAAAGCTCCTGCATTCCATCGCCCCTCCGTGAGCCCTCCGACAGAGTGAAGCCCCTATAGCTCGTCGCCCCTCCACGAGCGCTCCCACAGCCTGAAGGCCTTGCAGCCCGTCGCCTCTACGTCTCCCTTTTTGTGCCGCGCCCCTTGTTAGCCCACAGTTCATCGCGCCCATACCCACAGCCCGTCGCCGTACCCTCTACAATTTTTTGAGTAATTTATATTTCTTTCCTCATTAATTGGTTATTTGTTTCTTAAATTTTTTTAGATCATTTTGACATTATTTGTGACCATTAAATGCATTAACTAACTTTTGGTTGCTTTCGGGCTTTTGAATGATTTCAGGTAGTTTTGTGTTCTTTTTTTCCTCCTTAACTTCTATTTATTTCTCATTTAAGCTGTTGGAGATGAAGTGCCAGGAACTGCTACTTACATAAGCATGGCCCTGATATATGAATTAGATGCCTTTTGGATCAAATGGTTGATAATTTGAACCATCCAATCCATGGAAGTATTGAGTAAATTTTTATGACCTGAATCCTACTATAAAAGATTTTGATGGAAAAATTACTTTATGATCTAGATTGTAAAATCTAAATCATGTAAGATGAAAATATATTCTAAATGACGGGTGGTTGGAGTTTATGATTTAATCCAAATTTGTTGTTAGATCATCCAACCTAATTTTCCACGCACATCTTAAAAACTATGTATCAAAAGTTAAGAATTAATTGCACGGTTGGCCCCCACAATTTTCAGCTTTTTTTTTTGGTCTCTAATCTTTTATTTTTGTTTTTGAGTTCCCTACATCTTCACTTTAGTGCAACTAGGCTCTAGCCATTAAAAGAGCGGTTAAATTTGACTAAATTTGTGGTGTTTGCAGCTAAGCTCCAAAAGTAAAAAAGTTGAAAATGTTGGAGCCCAATAGTGCTATTAAAATTTAAATTTCAATTTAAAACTAAAAATCTAACCTTAAAATTTTTAATTTGAATTTAAAGCTGTAATTTTGATTAAAATTAATATAGAAATTCAAATTTTATTCAAATATTTGAGTTGCAAATTAAATTTAAATTTTAATTTCAAATTTTAAAATTTAATTCTGATATTTGCTATTAAAAATTACTCTAATTTAGAATTCGAACTCAAATTCTAAACTTAAATTTTAAATTAAAATTCAAAATCTAAATTTGAATTTCTAATTTAATTTAAAACTGGATTACATTTCAAATTATGAATTCAAAATCAAATTTTGAATTTGAAATTAAAATTTCGACTTCAAAATCTAAATGGGAATATGAATTAATTTTTGAATTCAAAATTCTTGACCGACTCAATCAAACAAATTGGGAGATTAGGTAGTAAAATCAAAATTTTGAAAAATTACATAGTCGACTCAAAATGGTCCATAGTTTAGGTAAGTTCTTTACGTTTTAACCTTAAAACTATTCATAGAAAGAATAGGTTGGGTTGTTGCGGTATAATCACTACTCCCTTTTTACATATCCTCTTTTAATTCTTCATGCACACTATGAAAGAAGGTTCTAATGATGCAAGTGTAATCATCAGTTTAGCGTTTGGTCTTTTAATTCTTCATGCATGCTATGAAAGTAGGTTCTAATGGATGCAAAACTAATAATCTATTTAGCCTTTCGAAGGAGAATGATCTGCCATTACCTGAGAATAATTAAGATTCCTGCAGTTTAATCAGGGAGAATGAAGCGACAATCGCTCTATAAATTAAACCTTCAGAAATTTCAGTAGTGAAAGATTGTAGAAATTCATCCTGACTTTGGTACACGGTTTAGTTGTTCGAGGTGTGGCGGAATCTATTTATTTCTATCTCTTTGGTAGCATGCATAGAGAATAAATAGATGAATCAAATTGGAATCATATTCTGTGAGGCAAGTAGAAATTTTGGAATTTGCCTATATTAACCATTAAAACTTGAAATTCATAAATTTTGTTCTTTGAACAACAACTTTCCTTAGATTGCATGACATCTGTCAGCTATAACTGAACTGTAATTAGTTCTTTTTATTTATCTGATTAATACTTCTACTCTTTATTCTTACACTTCTTGTTAGGATTTCTAGACTCATGGGAGCTTATTATTAGTCATTGTTTGTTGTATGTAGAAACTTTTTGACCTGTAATTATATGATGATCAGAGTGTAAAGTAGCATGTACCTATGATTCTCTGTCCACAATGAAACGTTTCGTGTATATCAATGATGATTCATTCCAAGAGTTATATTGTGAGAACCGAGTATCTAACCGGAAATATACATTATTGAATTTTCTTCCAAAGAATTTTTGGGAGCAATTCAGGCTTGATTTTTTCCTTTGCACTCTGGCATTAGCTATTTAATTTACAAACTTTTCCTGCACATTCTGTATGTAAACTGCTATTTATAATTTTGTTACCACTTTTGGGCCAGAATCTATGAACTCAAATTTATGCTTAATGTGAAACATATCTACTCTTTCTTCTACATACATGTGACTTTCCATTGGATTTAATAGATGTTAATTGTTATTTACTTAATGATTTAAATCTGACTTTCTTTGCCATTTTGTATCAGAAGTACCATGCTGCCCTGTAAAATGGCATGGTTAAAATTTTAGTTGCATATTCTAGATTTTCCTATCTAAGAGTTAGATCAGTAGACAACTTCGAACTGATCATGGTTCACTGCTCTTCCATTCTGACCATCAGATTCTTATAAAATTTGTTCTCTTTCTTATATGCTATTGCATCTGGTGATATTCTTTTTATGTTTTGTTGTTAATTCTTAACTCACTGCTCACATACCGAGACAAATGCTTGTGGTTTCCTCCCTAACTAAATAATGAATATCTTGACCACACTCAATGGTTTTTCATTGGATTTAATAGATGTTAATTGTTCTTTACTTAATGATTTAATTGTTATTTACTTAATAGATGTTAATTGTTATTTACTCAAATGCTTAATGTGAAACATATCTACTCTTTCTTCTACATACATGTGACTTTCCATTGGATTTAATAGATGTTAATTGTTATTTACTTAATGATTTAAATCTGACTTTCTTTGCCATTTTGTATCAGAAGTACCATGCTGCCCTGTAAAATGGCATGGTTAAAATTTTAGTTGCATATTCTAGATTTTCCTATCTAAGAGTTAGATCAGTAGACAACTTCGAACTGATCATGGTTCACTGCTCTTCCATTCTGACCATCAGATTCTTATAAAATTTGTTCTCTTTCTTATATGCTATTGCATCTGGTGATATTCTTTTTATGTTTTGTTGTTAATTCTTAACTCACTGCTCACATACCGAGACAAATGCTTGTGGTTTCCTCCCTAACTAAATAATGAATATCTTGACCACACTCAATGGTTTTTCAGAGAAATCAGCTTCGTTAATTGATTTCTTCAAGATTCATGCTAGAATATTATTGAGGCACTCCCATTGATAAGTTTTTATATTATACTGATCTGTACTTACTTTTGCCTTTGTGTTTTGGTTATTTGTAGTTATTGACAATTGTGATGAAGCATGATTGTGCAAAAATGCACCAATAAACCAAAAATAATGGAACCAAATAAAGTGTTTTCTTTTCCTAATAATAGTTAAATAGCTCTATTAGTTATGTACTTCATTCCAAACTGCCCTGAAGGTATTGTTGTATGTAAATTTAAAATACCTGGCACATATTATATGGAATGAACCAATTATTTTTCTTTCTTGGTTGTTTCACACTACAAGAATTAATCTTTTTAACGTCCAAATTTTAACGTAAGGAGTCAATTTAAATCTCAATTTGTTGTTAGATCATCCTCTAGAGAGGAAATTTCTTTAGTATTTGGCTGGATTAATGAAATTTAGAATCTAAAAAGGGATGTTTCATAGCTAATTAAAATATGGCTGCTGTTGGCAGATTTTGTCTCAGTGGTGGAGCAGTGAATATATGTAAGGAATAACAAATAGGGTCATTTCAGTTCTCATTCATTGGCGTTCAAAAGAATGGTTGCATGGTCGATTGTGCGAGTGTTTAAAGTGTATGAAATAGACATTGAGTTTTGTTGTGAATGGCTTCAGTTGTAGAGGATTGTGTTACACTCTGTGGCGTTTGAGAGTTTTATAGCAATTTTGGTGTGACAAAGCTTGTGCTGCAGGTTTGATATAGGATATTGGATGATGATAATAAGGTGATGAAAGAGAAGAAAGAGAAACAAGAAAAATATAGTGGAAGGCAATAATTGGACTAGCTTTGAATGATCTGACTGAAGACTGAATTATTTTTTTTTCCTAGAAATCTGATTCTTCTTGCAAATTTTAGTTCTTCTTGGAGTGGACTTCTAGTTGACGAAGAAACTTAGGAGATTTTGTGGTATTCAAGTTATAGCCTATTTGGCAAAAATTTCTCGTACTAAAATTTAAAGCTTATAAAGATCCCAATAATATGAATTCTTTGTTGAAGAAATCCTTTTGCTGATTTAGTTATCTATTAGGCATGTTTGAATATCACTCATGGAGATCGGTTCTTCGTTCTTTCACTGAAGTTTCACTTTGGATTAAGGGGGAGAGAGAGAGAGAGGGGATGGCCCCGCCGCGTCGCCGCCCTAGCAAGCCAAGGGCCCACCTGGCCCGCCCCTGCATGGCCCACCTCAGGCCGTGCAACTGTAGCAGGATTCCTACAGCCTCCCCACAGGCGATCCCACCACCCCCCTTCTCCCAGCTCCCGCTTCCTCCTAGGGGCGGGGGAGTTCGTCCCAACTGCTCCTACAAAGAGGCGGTCCTCACGACCCCTCCATCCCCCCCACTCTTGGTTCCACCCACCAACCACCATTCCTCTCGCGCTCCCCGACGACCGACGGATTTTCGAGGCGAACCGGCGTTGCCCGCGCTCCCTCCGATGTTCCTCTTCAACCCCTCGCTTCGGGGAAGATGTTTCAGGTGCTTCGCGAGAGGACATCGGGCCGCTCAGTGCAGGGATCCGAGACGCTGCCTCTTGTGCATGCGACTGGGTCACCAAGCAGCTCGCTGCAATTACTCCCGCCCCACCCAACGCCCGCAGCCTGGCGTCTCCCCGAGCCGCCCATCTTCGGTGTCGGCGTTCCTACCGACCCCGGCCCCCCCGCCGATTGGTCAACCTTCCGCCGCTGGCTGCGTAGCAAGGCTAGACACTGCCGGGCTTGATCTTGACGCCGTCAAGGACACACTCCCTTCGAAGCTAGCTAAATTTTTCGGAGCCGCTCCTCGAGACTACAAGCTGGCATCCTGCAGTGCCAACTCGCTGGCGGTTTTCTTCCCAAGCTGGGTCGCCCGAGAGTCGGCCATCGGGCACACCCCCCTGCGGCTGGAGGGCGAGTCTTACTCTTTTTTCAACTGGTCGGAGGCAGAGGAAGAGAAACGGGGCCACCTTCGTCACAAGGCGTGGATTCACCTCCACAACTGGCCCCTGATATGCTGGAGTGAAGCCGAAGTCAAGGCGGCGGTTAGCGGCATTGGCGAGCTTTGGGAGGTCGACGATCGCTGCACTGACTTGGTTAATGTGGCCTACTACAGGGTGCTAGTCCGCTGCCAGGATGCCCGCCGCATCCCCGAGACACTCAACCTCATGGTGGAGGATCGCTGCTTTCGAATTCCCATTGAGGTCGAGGAGTGGGAGGATTCGGAGCCAATTCTACTGGGTGAAACGCTCGATCGCCGGCTTGGACTCTCCTCTCGGGAGGCCCAGAACGAATTCATCACCAATACGGGGTTCTCTTCTATACCGGAGTCCCAAGAGATTCGTCGGGCACAGGCTACTGCCTCGCGACGCGCCGCCGGGGGTAGCAACGGTTTGAAGGGGCACGGCGACGGCCACAACATACGGCGTGCCCTACATGGTTCTCATTCGAATCACCCCCTGACGGTCCAACCGCGTGCTCCGGCGACGACCGCGCTTTGCCCGGTCAACTCCACCGGGGCTCCCACTGGCCACATCGCTGACAAACTGCCTGGCTTACCTTCTTTGTGTTCCACTGCTCCCAAGGTCGTGGTAGACCAAGAGCAGTTCTTTCCCCCTTCGGTGATTTCCTTCCCTACTTTAAAGCACGATCTGACCTGGGCAGAGAAGGCGGGGTCTGTACGTCTGACGCCTTTGGAGGCGGGTACTAGTGTGGGCTTGGGCCAGGATGCTACAGCCGCGGGCCCCCTGCCTGTAGCCCCTCCGCGCATCGGGACCTCGGTTCGGGAACCCCTCTCGGGTTCGGACCTGACTCTCCAGACTACACCGGGGGACATGGTGGGGGCCCACTCGGCCATACCGATGCCTACATGCAAGGGTCTGTCGGCTCCCGAGGCTCCACCATAGAGCAGACGTAGCTCTCGTTTAGCTGCAAAACATATGGGAGTCAAAAAATCACCCCTCTTTCGGGCCCAAGACATTCTAACCAGCAAGTACAGACTGGGGAGGGTGTGTCCAAGTCACCCAGCCAGGCGTCCGCCCCCTCGTCAACACCCCCCTCGGCAGCGCCCAGGTCCGCCCCGCTACCACCGGCCCCTTCGCCGCCGCCTCCTCCCGGCGCGCCCCTAGCACTCCCCCCTTCCCCCTCGGACCCCGGCGTCGTCGCCCACCCCACCGCCAGTGCCTGGGACGACCGCCCCGATGTCGGACAGCCGCGACCTGAGAGCTCCTCTATCGGCGAAAGAGATTGACCTCATCAAGGCCTCTTGCAGGATTGCGCTCGAGGGGGGGGAAACCTCCGCACTACCTACTCTGCCCGACATAGCGGCCCCCGCGACCGTCGCGCAGGGAAGGGGGGATTAGCCGGCTGTCAGCGGGTGAGTACTCGAGCGCTGCCCCCTTTCCGATGACAAGGAACAGAACCTTCAAATTTCTGTCGTGGAATGTGAGAGGCCTCAATGGCCGAGAGAAATGCTCGGTGGTTCGCGCCTTTGTTAGAAACTGCAAATGCGGAGTGATCTGCCTTCAAGAAACCAAGCTCGCGGCTGTTTCCTCTTCCAAATTCCTTTCCATCTGTGGTTGTCACATTCGCGAATATCACACTCTCGATGCGGAAGGTACTCGGGGTGGTCTGCTCACAGCATGGAACCCCTCTCTCTTCGAGTGCATCCAAGATTGGGCAGGAGCCTTTTCGCTTAATATCGTGCTGAAGAGAAGGATTGATGGGACCTTATTCACAATATCTAACATCTACGGCCCAACCTGTGCAACATTGAAAGAGGCTTTCCTACTGGAACTTCGCGCAATTGGTCCAAGAGCGGTGGGAGTGTGGGCCTTGATTGGGGACTTCAACATCATATTATCCTTCCGCGACAAAAATGGCCCCCCCTCGCACGTCGCCGACATGCTGTCCTTCAGGAATGTCATCAACAATTTGGGGCTTACTGACCTTCCAATTATCAACCAATCTTACACCTGGAAGAACGGGCGACCCAACCCCACTTTGGAACGCCTCGATGGAGTACTTATCTCCCACGACTGGATGTCTACCTTCCCCCGCTCCACTCTCCGGGCCCTACCGCGGCCCAGGTCAGATCATTCTCCCTTGGTGCTAACGGCCTTCTCTTTTCTACCCACTCCACACCTCTTCAGGTTCGAGACTTTTTGGCTTAGACACCCGGCGATCGCCGATATCATCTCAACCTCTTGGTCTTCCACCAGCAGCACGGTTTTGCAGGCCTCCTATTTCGCTTCTAAAATCGACAGAGTCACGAAAGCTCTTAACATTTGGAGTGCAGGATTGTCGGTAACTTTGAAGAAACAAGCCGACCTCTGCCTTTTCTGGATCAGCTGGATCGACAGAGCGGAGGAGATTAGACCTCTCTCGGAGAGGGAATGGCTGATCAGACCCAGTCTCAAGTTAAGATACGAGGAGCTGTGCGTGCAGAAGGAGATGAAATGGAAACAAAGATCGAGAGTTAATTGGCTGAAGGTCGGAGATGCGAATACCAAGTTCTTTCACCTTTATGCCAATGCCCGAAGGAACAAGAATTACATCTCTAGGCTGGTTGACGGGGCTTCCGTCCACTCTGATCACGCCTCCATGGCTAAATTATTGTTTTCGTTCTTCACGAAACAACTGGGTTCCAGGTCCAGCCGGACCCGACGCTTAAACCTCCAGTCGCTTTTTGCTAATGAGAGCTGTGATCTACACTCTTTACAGGATCCGTTCTCGTTACAGGAGGTTAGGTGCGCCGTCTTCTCTTGCGCTCCAGACAAGGCACCGGGACCCGACGGCTTACCTCTTCTCTTTTACCAGCGTTTTTGGGGAGTAATTAAAGAAGACCTCATGGAGGTCTTTCATGATTTATACTGCGGGAGGCTACAACTCCAGGTGCTCAACCGCGGCTGGCTTTGTCTTATCCCGAAGAAGGCTGAGGCAGCAGAAGTGAAAGACTTCCGCCCGATATGCCTGGTTAATGGTATAATCAAAATCATCTCGAAGGTGCTGGCGACCCGCCTACAAGGCTTCCTCGAGGTGCTAATCAATCCCTTCCAAACCGCATTCATCAAAGGCCGCACGCTTCTCGACAACTTCTCCACGGCACACATCTTGACTCACCACTTATCTACTACTAAGCAGCAAGCGGCTCTTTTCAAGATTGATTTCGAACGCGCATTTGATCTCATTAATTGGACATTCTTGATTGATCTTCTACAGACGAGAGGTTTCGGGAGCAAGTGGATTGGTTGGATCACGGCTTTGTTGCAATCTACATCCAATTCGGTGCTACTTAACGGTACCCCGGGCGAGTATTTCACATGCAAACGGGGATTACGGCAGGGGGACCCTCTCTCCCCAATGCTGTTCATCCTTTGCATCGACGCTCTTTTCAGGATGTTCCATCTGGCGGTCTCGCAATCCCTGCTGCCTCCGCTGGGAGTTGGAGATGTCTCGATCCACACCCTACAATTCGCGGATGACCTCCTCCTGTTCTTCGATGGAAGTTTGAGATCGGCCGAAGTCATCAAGATCATCCTCGACGCTTTCTCAGCGGCGTCAGGTCTAAAAATTAACTTCACTAAGAGCTTCATCATCCCTATTAATCTGGAGACCTCCCAGGCCAACAGACTTGCAAGTTTCTTTGGTTGCCCCACCGACGACTTCCCGTTCATCTACCTAGGCCTCCCCCTCTCCCCGAAGGCGTTGCGCAAAATTGACTACTTGCCACTAATTGAAAAACTGGATAGACGTTTGGCGGGATGGAAGGGTCGGCTACTGTCTAGAGCCGGACGTTTGGTATTGCTGAATTCTGTGCTTACTAGCATTCCTACATTTTTTTGTTCGGCGTTCAAGATTCCTGCCTGGGTCATCAAGGCAGTCGACAGGATTCGCCGGGGTTTTCTCTGGAAAGGCAAGGACCGCACTAATGGCTTTCACTGTCTCGTAAAATGGGATCAAGTGTGTCGCCCGCTTTGCCAAGGCGGCCTAGGTATTCGGGATCTCAGAGCGATGAATTCCGCTTTGCTCATGAAGAACTTGTGGTATTTTCACAATGCTAAACCCCTCCCTTGGGTAAGTTTAATAAAACACAAGCACTACAGACGAAGATCACCCTTTGCGGGCGGAGCCCCGCCAATGAAGTGCTCACCTCTCTGGAAGGCTGTACTTTCCACCACGGAACCTTTCCACACCTCAATCACCTTTACGCTTGGCAACGGTGCGACGGCGTCCTTTTGGCATACGAGATGGTCGGGGGAAAAGCTAATGCGCAATCGCTTTCCTACTCTGTTCGCTGTGGCCACACACAAACACTTGTCGGTGAAACGATGGTTGCACCGCTTCGCTAACGGCCGTTCCCTCGGTTTTGGCGATCAAGCAGTTCTTGATTACCGGTCGGAACTGGAGCAGCTGGATAGAGTGGTGAGGAGCATAACACTGTCGGCGGCCGCAGACGACTCGTGCTGGAGGTGGAATAGCAATGGGCGTTTTAGTACACGGAGCGCATACAACTTCCTCGTCTTTGATGGTGTGGACGACCGCAAGATCCCTCACCTCTGGAAGATCAAGATACCGCGTCGCACAAAAATCTTCTTGTGGCTGGCTGCTAGAAATAGATTACAAACTGCTGACTTATTAGCCAATCGGGGGTGGCTCGGACCGTCGATTTGCCACTTATGCAGTCGCGAAGAAGAACGTTTGGAACACCTTTTTTCCAGTGCAGTTTCGCACGAGCAGTCTGGCGCTGGATCCTACTTGGCTACAGCCGTTTGCGCACGACTCTCCTTGACGGACCGGGGGACCTTGCAACCAGATGGGGGCGTGCAAGAATCAACTTGAAAGAGCGGGATACTGCTTCACTCGACCTTTGCATAGCTGCCACCTGCTGGGAACTTTGGATGGAGCGCAACCACAGGATCTTTGATGACCGTCCCACAAGTACCGAGGAATGCGGCAAGAGAGTTGTGTCCCTAATTACTTCGTGGAGCAGGAACCTGGGAGGGTAAACACACGGGCTCCGGCGGGGGTGCGACCACAGCGGCCGCGTTTCAGACTTGGTGGGTTCCATCACTGCAGGAGTTTGGTTTTCCACTCCCTAACTGAGCAATCTTTCCAACCTCCATGGTCTCTTGCCAATGCGCGAAGCACTGGGTTGCTCAATCATCCCCAGACTTGCGGCTGGACTGTTCAGTTGCCGTTACAGTCTTCAAGACATGCCACGCCGCAATCGTTGCTTCACAAGTGCCATTCTGGGCGACATATTGGGCTAAGAAAGAAGCCTCTTGCTATCAAGTTTCGACTGGCTAGCCAACATGTGCCATTTTGCTTGTAGGTTCTACATTGTCCATCCGATGAAGATGCTACTTTTTGCTGGGGAACTACAAACTAAATTGGGAATGCCTACTTTCTGCTGTGGAAGGTCCTACTACACACAGTGGGAGGTAAAAAAAAGTATGCTGCATCGATTATGCTTTTTATTTTGGAATGCCTCTTTCCTGCTCCTATATCTCCGATTTGGTTTTATGGTGTTTCGCAACCTGCTTCTGAATGTCCACTGCACAAATCATGAGACTGGGGGAGGAATTTTTTGTTTACTGCACGACACCACAATGTGCTCTCTGGTGCTTACACAGACATTAATAATTGGGGCTCTCGACCTTAAGCAATCCACAATAGCAAGGATTAACAGCATAGAGTGATTTCTTAATCTGGCATCTAGCTCGAAGGGTTGTCTCGGTTCGGTAAAAGTGGGATTGAGGATTTCTTGTTGGTGTTCTGGCTTTGATCGGTGTTTCTCTTTTATCGAATGTTGGAGTTCTGGCTTTGATCGAATATTGGGAAGCAAGGGAAATCTTTGGTGTCAACCTTCGTATTTTGCGGCATCTAAACGACTAGGATCTACGTTTCTCGGTGTGAGCGGTGTTTCTCTTTTATCATCTAAAGCTGGGATACAAGGGATTTGTAGGACTTTCAGCTGTGTTTCCCTGTTTACCTCATACTGCTACCTACTTGTGGCCTAAGGTTCGGAACTGGTGACTGAATTTATACACGCCCAGCTTGTCATTTAACCCCAACTGTTAATTGCTGGAGCTTACAACATTGGGTTCTATTCATTTCCACTAGAGAGGCGGCGGATTCGCGTACGTCGTTTCCCACATTCAATGACTGAATTCACTTCTGGAGACTTTCCTTGATGTTGGAT
>CM054945.1:7314047-7352648 GCA_029168755.2 Tillandsia fasciculata
CATTTGTGCTCGACAGAGATGCGCGGATACTTTACTCGTGTGGGTCGCGCCCCTCGAGTGCCACTCCGGA
The DNA here is from genome assembly GCA_029168755.2 of Tillandsia fasciculata. NCBI lineage: Eukaryota > Viridiplantae > Streptophyta > Magnoliopsida > Poales > Bromeliaceae > Tillandsia > Tillandsia fasciculata. The sequence goes on from CM054945.1 coordinate 7,314,118, forward strand.
GTAGGCGAGACCGGGTTGTTGTACCGGCGTTGAGATTGAGCTCTTCTATCGCGACTTGTCGACGCTTGTGTCCCTCTGGCTGAGCCAGTTTTGGCAGCTACGGACATACCTACGGTAGACCCGTCCTGTTGAGGATGTGCGGCAGTAGGTAGGCGCAGGTTTGACTGGACCCTATGAGGCAGTCAGTATAGATTGGGTGACTATACTTGAGAGTTAGCAGTTGCATCATGTTTTTCATCTGTGCCACTTTTTGAGCATCTAGATAGGGGCATGGTAGCTGTAGGGTTATTCATTTCCAGCTTTTTACTTCTGTATTTTATTTGTTACTTCATGCCTCTAGTAGACTTAGTGGGCAGACCGTTGGGCTTGTTGACGGCACCCACTGAGAACTACTGTGGGATGTAGTTCTCACACCCGTCGTGGTGTCTTTTTCCCCAGGGACTTCTACTCCTATTTCTGCTGTTCCAGCTGCTGTTTCTTCTGATCGAGGTAAGGGAGTCGCGAGCTAGTTCCCTACCAGTCATCGTCCTCCAGAGAGTACATGTACCCACTTTTTTTACATTTTGAGAGTTACTTGTTTGAGAGACCTTGTAGTGAGGTATAGAGTTGTACCTTCTGTTTTTATTCTGATTGACTTATGTACTTTTGGTGAGGACATTGTGTTGTACTATATTTTATTTCTAGCAGTTTACTCTCAGCTCTGATATCTGTTTAGTATAGTATCTTCTTGCAGGTTTGACGCTTCGTCTATACGGGGTTCACCGTATGGGCGGCGGATCTGGTAGGAACTTGCTAGAATTTCGACAAAGGGGCGTGACAGTTCCTAAATTGAACTTCAAAGAAAACCTTGTGTGTGGTGGTTGCCAAAAGGGAAAACAAACTAGATCCACTCACAAGAATTTGAACCATGTAGGAACAAAACGCCCATTAGAATTATTGCATATGGACTTAATGGGGCCAACTCGTCAACCTAGTTTTGGTGGAAAATGGTATATTTTTCTCATGGTTGATGATTTCTCTAGATATTCTTGGGTAAAATTTTTGAAAGAGAAAGCGGATACTTTTGGCTCTTTTCATGATATTTGTCATCGTATTATGATTGAGAAAGATGAAAAGATTGTCCGTGTTCGCAGTGATAGAGGTGGAGAATTCATCAATTCAAAATCCATTGATTTTTGCTCTTCAAACGGCATAAAACATGAATTCTCTACACCTTATACACCGCAGCAAAATGGTGTAGTCGAGCGCAAAAATAGAGTTGTTCAAGAGATGGCGCGTGTTATGCTTCATAGCCGGAAAATCCATTTACATTTTTGGGCTGAAGCAGTTAACACCGCGGTCTATGTGATCAATCGCATCTATTTGCGCCCGGGTACTTTAAATACCTCATATGAGCTATGGTTCAGTAGAAAACCTAATATCAAGTATTTTCGTATCTTCGGGAGTCGTTGTTACATTTTACGTGACCGTGAAAATCTTGGAAAATTCGACTCTCGTTGTGACGAAGGAATTTTTATGGGTTATTCTACAAACAGTAGAGCATATCGAGTATACAATCTTGAATCGAAGACGATGATAGAATCAATAAATGTTAAAGTAGATGAAGCTTCTCATTTGCCTTCTGATAAATCTACCCTTGATATGTCTCTTGATGATGATCTCCTGCTAATGATTTTGCATCTTCGCATAATAGTTCTTCTGAAAATTTTGATGCATCTCATGGTTCTTCTAGTTCATCTAATGTGCAGGAATCATCACAAATTCCCCCGAGTACTCCGTTACCTCAAACGTTACGCATCTCCAAGGACCATCCTGGATCGAACATCATTGGAGATCCTCAAGAAGGAGTTAGAACTCGGAGACAATTGGAATGTGGAGTCGCATGCTACGTCTCCATGGTAGAACCAAGGAATATTGATGAAGCTCTTCAGGATGACTATTGGATTGAAGCAATGCAGGAAGAGCTCAATCAATTTGAAAGGAACAAAGTCTGGGAATTAACGAAGCCCTCCGAAGCAACAACATATAATCGGTACAAAATGGATTTTCAAGAACAAGAAAAATGAAGATGGTACCGTTATACGGAACAAAGCACGTTTAGTTGCTCAGGGCTATTCACAAGTTGAAGGTATAGACTTTGATGAGACTTTTGCCCCGGTAGCCCGTCTCGAGTCCATTCGTATCTTATTTGCTATAGCTTGTCATTTTAAAATTAAACTTTTTCAAATGGATGTAAAGAGCGCGTTTTTAAATGGTTTTCTAAATGAAGAAGTTTATGTGGCTCAACCGAAAGGTTTCATTGATCATAAACTTCCTAACCATGTTTTTCGATTGAAAAAGGCTCTTTACGGTCTAAAACAAGCACCGCGAGCATGGTACGAAAGATTGACAAAGCACCTTTTGGAAAAGGGCTATACTCGAGGGGGAGCCGATCGGACATTATTTGTGAAGCATTTTCAGGATAACTTCATTGTAGCACAAATATATGTGGACGACATTGTGTTTGGTGCTACAAGGAACAATGATGCTTCAAAATTCGCCGAAACGATGGAAAGCGAATTTGAGATGTCCATGATGGGCGAGTTGACATATTTTCTTGGATTGCAAGTTAAGCAAAGTGAAGATGGCATTCATTTATGTCAATCCAAGTATGCAATGGAGTTGGTCAAGAAATTCGGATTAGAGAACTCTAAAGACTTTCCGACTCCCATGGGAACTAGCAATAAGGGACTTGGATGTGAATCTCACGGAGAAAAAGTAGACGAGAAGCTCTACCGAAGCATGATTGGAAGTCTACTTTACCTTACGGCTAGTCGCCCGGGCATTGCCTTCAGTGTTGGGATTTGTGCGAGATATCAATCAGCACCGAAGGAAATTCACCTGAAAGCGGTGAAACGGATCATCCGGTACATCAAAGGTACGTTAAATTTCGGAATTTGGTATCCTATGGGCACATCTCTCGACATAATAGGATATTCGGATGCCGATTGGGCTGGATCAGTGGATGATCGGAAGAGCACGAGTGGTGCATGCTTTTACCTTGGCCATTGTCTTGTTGCATGGCATAGTAAGAAGCAAAACTGCATTGCTCTCTCGACTGCCGAAGCGGAATACATTTCAGCGGGAAGTTGTGCAACTCAATTGATTTGGATGAAGAGTGTATTGGCATAGTAAGAAGCAAAACTGCATTGCTCTCTCGACTGCCGAAGCGGAATACATTTCAGCGGGAAGTTGTGCAACTCAATTGATTTGGATGAAGAGTGTATTGAGTGACTTCCGCATCCCGGCGACTTCGGTAACAATTCTTTGTGACAACACTAGTGCCATTAACATTTCAAAAAACCCTGTGTTGCACTCAAGAACAAAACACATAGAACTTAGATATCATTTTCTTAGAGAGCTAGTTGAATCAAGTACTTTGCAAATTTTCTATGTTTCAACAGAAGATCAATTAGCCGATATCTTGACACAACCTTTCGATCAAAAACGTTTTATTCATTTACGAAAAGAAATTGGTATGCTTTCTTTGAAATAAGATTTTTAACCATTGCTTAGGTTAGGTTTTGTTTTGTGTTTTGTGTTCTTTTTGTTGATAATTAGAATATTAAATGAGCATTTATTAAATTGACTTTAATTGCATCTTCCATGTTTTGAAAAATTTATTATAGTTGGGATATCATGATAACTCATTTGATGCAATGATCATTTATATCATTTATTTCATCTTTAGTTGATCAAAGTCAATCCCTCATTTTATGATCTCTTGGTATTGATTTTATCTTATTTGATAATTGAGTTAAGTATGAAAATGAGATCAATGACTAGTTGAATACTGAATATCTTTTATAATTAATAGTCAATTGAGGGGGAGTCTTTTTATTGTTTTATGCTCAAAAGATGTGGAAAGAGTTACATCCCTAGTGGAGTGTAAAAACTACCACCACATGTAGGAAAGAGCTACCACCTCGATCGTCCGAGTACTGTGTGAAGCTACCACATGTTACTAAAGCATGGTGTTCTTGTTTAACTGATAAAATGCTTTTTGGAATACTTGACTTTGTCAAATTCCAAGGTAGGTATAAGGTGGGATTTCAAATTGAAAGATGCTCAAAGAGCCACTTCCCTAGATATATTGACTAGATATATTATTTGACTTATTTGGGATTTCAAACATCTATCGATCTTTGTGCGTCATTTTCTATATTCAATTGATGATTTGATAAGAGTTTGATGTTTTGAACTTGCTCAACTTTAGAGGATATAACTTTTATAAATTTTCGTTTCATTACTTGATTATTAATGATAGATTTAGCATAATCTATTTCTTTTGATATGAAACGATACTTTTTGTTAAAGTTGATATTCAAGAATGCTTACATACTTTTTCTGGATTTTCTGGAATTTTTACAAATTTTTCTGGAGAAAAAGTTGCAGGCAGTCCGGACTGGATGGACTCGGTCCGGATCTCGAACGATGGGATTTCCTGCGCTAAGCCGATCCTGACTGAACTCCCGACCCGATCCGGACCGCGGCTAGGTTTTAATAGAAACGAAGGGCTTTTTGATTTCTATTCTTTCTAAACTTTTGTTTCTAGCTTCCTAGAGTTTCTCTCTCTAGAATCCAAGAGTTTTTGGATTTTTCTCAACTTGATTTCTCTCGATTCAAGTAAGTTTCTTTGATCAAAATCACTGTTTTTCACTGTTTTGTTCATATTCTTCCATACGTGAGAAAATTTCATGCTATGAATTCATTCTTAAATGGTTTCTGATCAAATTTCTTTTGAAATAAGAACTCTGGACACCTTAGATTTGTTTCTATGCCTTATATTCATTTGTTTAACGGATTTTTGGACTTCGATTTCTGAAAATTCAATTTTAGGGCAAAATTTTGGAAATTTTCAAAAATCATGGATTGATCTATTTTCAACATTCTTTTTGCAAATCTAACTTGATTCCTAGTCTCTATACATGATAAAGATTGTTTAGGTATGATTTTTCAAATTTTCGAAATTAAACAATTTGTCATGTTCTTTGAGTTCTTGTTCACAGGCAATTTTTTTTCAACACCCTCAACCAAGATGGTGTTTGGTTGGTTAATAGTGCTTATTGTGGCAATGGTTGGCACTCGAGCAACGAACAAGCTCAAGAGAGCTAGGAAAGATCAAAAGGAAGAAGAGGTCGTGTCTTTGGATGAGTCAGACACCGAATCAGAGAACTGGGATAAAGTTGTAGTGACCCAGATCCCCGTATAGCTTTCCCTCATATTTCGGGGTGTGGAACACCTGTTAGTGGTGTGTTGGGGCCACAACACGTCAAAGGGATGTGTTGGATGGACTCAGAGAGGGTTTGGGGTCAAGCCTGTCTTTCGGCTGTCTTGTCAAATTTTAGAAGTGGTTTCATGCTGATTGGAGGCGGTATTTGGATTCAGCACAGAAAAACGCTTGAAAATGGCTATTTATTTGCATTTTTCTGAGTCCGGACGCCCAAATACAAACAACCAGAAATTTCTGTGCAAAATGGTGCATGGGGGAGCCGTGGACCGACGCCGGACACGTGGCAGGCTGTGATTGGCCGGCGCACGGTGTCTGGTCCACGGGAGAAGCCCGCTGGTGCACGGTGGACCGGCGGGGACACGTGGCGGCCACCCATTGGCGGGTCCACGCTGCGCGGTCCACGGAGCAGCGCGGCTAGCGCATGGACCGGGGCGCGCCACGTGGCGGCCCCGGATTGGGCGGCTCATGTGCGCGCGGTGCACGCGGGGGCGCGCGCCTGCGGCCGTACGTGCGTGGGCGCCACGGGAGGCGGCGGCGCGACAGGCCGGCGTGTCGGGCAGGGCGGCGCACGCAGCGCCACGTGGCGCCGCGCCATTGGCGGGGGCCACCCACGCCCTGGGCACGCGGCGGCGCCCGGTTCGCCCGGGCCGCTGTTCCCTGTTTGGGGACACGTGTCGCGCCCGGGTGAATCCGGGCGCGCACAGTGTTTTCGATTTGGGCCGGCCCGAAACATTCGGGCGCCCGAATGTAGGGACTCAATTGGAATTTTTCCATTTGTTTTCTGGGCCTATATATATACCTCCTCCCCTCTCTCTTTCTCTCCTTTTTCCGAGTTCTCGAGAGGGAATGAGAGGGAGAGCCCAATAAGAAACTTGTTCTTCTTGATGTTTTTGATCTCGTGGTGGATTTCCAAAATTTTTGGAGGCTCGGCAACGACGATCTTGATTTTACAGTGCGCCTCGACTTTCCCCCATTTCGTCCCCTTTCCATTGCAGTTCAGTCGGAAAATTCCTGTGCGCAAACCAGGTGGAACTTTTGGACGATTTCTGCGACAGCGCGTTCCTAGGAGGTAAGGCTTCGTTTTTCGTGTTGATTGTTTCGCTCTGTTTTGGGTTTTTGGCACGATTCTCGAGGCACCATTTGACCCCTATTTTCTATGGTGGATTTTTGTCACGCCCCGGGGGTTTATTTTAGCGGAAACGATTCACAAAAAGGTATGTGTTTGGCGCGTATATTTTTTTTTTGAAAAACCTTCTTCCCCGGCGCGTGCCCAGATCCGCCGCATATACAGAGTCACTCTGCAAACGGACAGAGTCTCCCCTGTATATGCACGGCGTCGCAGCTCGTACAATGTCCAAAAACGGATATCCATCAACCACAACAGTTCAGACATACACCCATTTACAATTGCTGAATAATCTCACGGCCGATCAGTTTGAAAGGATAAATCCACAATTTTTGAAACGGCGCCCACCCGGCACCCATATTTTGAAAACGCGTTCCGAAAGCAACATAAACTCAGAGGTTTGGAAAACAGTGCCCACACGACACTTAGGCTTTGGAAAACAGTTTTCGCAGTCCATAAATCCACAGGGTTTTGAAAACGGTGCCCACACGACACCCAAGTTTGGAAAACAGTTTTCGCAATCTTTTCTTTTGTTTGCTCCCTTTTTTTTTTTTTAAAGCGGCCAACAGAGATGAAAGGAAAAATAAATAATTCATTAATCACCATGCCGACATCCACACCGACCCCACGAGGGTATCGAGAACCACACCACAGTCTACAAATAGTAAATGGAATGCGAAAGAAAAGAGAAAGTACTGTTCGGGGTCTCCAGGGACCCAGAAACTCCTGCCGCGGCCTCACCGTCGCCTAACTCTCCCCCTTGTAGGACCCTGTCGCAAAGTGGGAAGTCAGCGACTAAACAATAATGATAATAATAAAGCAGGGTAAAGAAAATACGTCCAACCATAGACTATCCGGAGCAACCACCCTCCCAAGAGGGACAAGTAATATGAACACATGTAATCCTGCAATACCCGACCACGTCGGACAACTAAACCGACGGGTCGCCTGTAACCCTGCAATACCCGACCACGCCGAACAACTAAACCGACGGGTCGCCTGTAACCCTGCAATACCCGACCACGCCGGACAACTAAACCGACGGGTCGCCTGTAACCCTGCAATACCCGACCACGCCGGACAACTAAACCGACGGGTCGCCTCGCTCGCACCTCGGCGCATCCAAACCCCACAACTACAGGGGCCCCACTACGTCCTCGTGGGTATACACGGGTCATAGACCACTTTTCCGAAAAAGCGCACCCTTTGCGGTGGCCAAACCGCGGGTGCGCGTGCTGCAGCCTCGAGCAAAGTAACCATAGTACCATATATCCGAGCAAAGTAACCATAGAGCAAAGTAACCATAATACCACATATCCGAGCAAAGTAACCATAGAGCAAAGTAACCATAATACCACATATCCGAGCAAAGTAACCATATTAGCGCGATTAATTACTTATATTAAACAAGGTACAATTGCCGGAAACCCGACGCTAAATCCCAAAGCAAAAACCCACCTGAATGTAGGCTGATCCCGAGCTCTCACTAGACTATTGGGCGGCTGGTGCTGAACAGCTGGGCCCTGAATAGAAACTGTAGTCAGAACTAGACTCACTCATATCCATCCCGACAACACTACACTAACATGTCGCTAATACGGGGAACTTAGCCGAAACTAGGCTTAAACCGAAATTCCCGAAAATCCATTGAACCTCCAATCATGACCCGCCAACGGTCTAAAAATATCCAAATATCGTCCAACAACACCTGCTGTCCCTAACCATCATAATTTTGATGTTCGGGCGGACAGTGACCAAATCACAATTTCCTCTATCGAAAAATTGCTATAAATACACCTTTTGACCGTTGTTTTGACTCGTTCTTCCAAACCAGGAAGCTAAAGACAGCGCCGTAAGTTTCAGCGTGTCCGAAACGACGAGACGGAACTCGTGCTCACAGGTTTGGGCCAGTAGGAAGCCCAATTACAAAGTTGGCCCATAATTACTTAAACACTCAAATAACACTATGCTATTACATATTAAACACTTAACCAAAAATCAAAATAAATGTGAGCATCCTGCTCTGGGCTGACTACTATGTCGAGGGCTCACCTTGGGTGCGTCGGAGACCGGCCGGAAAGCTCGCCGGAGCAACACCACCACAAGGCAAAGAGCTCGGTTTGGGCAACTTGGATCAAAACAACTTCAAATCTGGAACAAAGTGGAGCACAAGTTAAAACAACTTCCCAGAGGAGCTCCGGACCAGGTCCGACCCACAGCCGACGTCCAGAGGCGGCGGCGGCCGGAAAAAGGTCTAATTGTGACACCCCCGGAATTTGGATTAGTCCTCTATATAAATGATATAATAGGACTAAATCTCTAACCCGGCTATAGCATTTTGGATGGTAGCAAGATCCAAGAGGAACATGAGAGTTAAGCGTGCTAGAGCTAGAGTAGTTCTAGGATGGGTGACCCCCTGGGAAGTGGGGCGCCACAGTTGGTATCAGAGCCATTCACCAGCCGGAAATGTGAGATGAGTCTCGGCTGAGCCAGGGTTATATAGTGTTGGGTTTAGGTTAATAAGGATCTAAATAGGGGAAAAAACACCTAGAGGGGGGTGAATAGGTGTAAACAATAAACACTCAAAAAATCATTGTGCGATAAAACCCAATGCGGAAAAATAAAAGAACACACAAGATTTTTACGTGGAAAAACTCCAAACCGGAGTAAAAAACCACGGGACCGATAACACGGCGAAATCCACTAGAGTTAACACACGTACAAGGTGATATAACGTACTCACAGACGACTCAACCTTTTACCATACGCCCCTAGTCGATCTTCTCCGCTCGCTCCACGACGCTTCTCGAATCCACGATCCGCGCCCAACGCTGAATCCACAGCGTCCAACGTCGAGTCCACGACGTCCAACCGAATCCACGGTCTTCACCCAATGGTACGCTTCGAATCCACGAACGCACCTCGCTCCGAATCCACGAGAGCGGTAGCACCTTGAATCCACAAGGCCACGCGAGTCCACGCGCCGATTTTGGGATAAATCGTTGTTTGTTTGGGTGGTGATGATCCGCCGAATACTTAGATCAAGAGTAGATCGGAAATACCATCTAAGTATTCATTAGTTTGATTCAACTCAAATATGAGTATGAAAAACCTAGAATCAAACTAATCAATATAGATGAAGAACCATTGAATAGATCTAATGATTTCCGTTCTTCTCTATATATGTGGATTTTTTCTTTTCGGCTAGGTTTTCTCAAATGGCCGAAATGCGGATCTATTTTCCGATGCCCTAGAAATGAAATAGAAGGGCTATATATAGGTTAGAAACCCTAGGAAGAATATTCGGATCAAAAACAAACTTTTCTGGAAAGTTTTACCGACGGCGATCCGGATTGCAAAGCCACGATCCGGATTGCAGAAGCACAAAATGCGGTTTCCAGAAAATAGCCTGTTCGGGATCCGGATCATAATCCCCGATCCGGATCGTTCATACATTTTCACAAAACACCCCATTCGGGATCCGGATTGCACAAGCTGTGATCCGGATTGCAGCAATGTATGAAACAAACACCTTTCGGGATCCGGATTGAAAGCCACGATCCGGATCCTGAACATGTCCCATGTCCAGTTTTTGATGAATAAGCAATCAAAACCTCTTCCAAGTGTTTCTACACTATAAGAAGTATTCGGATCATCAAAATTATTTAGTTAAACGTACCTGATCCTTTTGAATTCTTCTTTCTTGAGATTGAGGTATATGATCCAAAGTTTCTTCATCTTCAATCTTCAAGACTTAATATATTCACGAAATACGCCAACTCAAATTCCGTAACAATCTCCCCCTTTGGCGGTTTCGTGACAAAACACAAATCCACAAAGAAAATTCAAAAAGGATATTTTTGTTGCTATCACCATACAACAAAAATTTACAAAAGAGTTCCAGGAATTAAATACATGAGATAAACTCCTAAGACAGACTCTAGACTTAGACATCTGTTATCTCTGCACACAGAAAACATTCTTGACAAAAGAAATCGTTAGATACCTCAAGAATTGAAACATTCAAAACCAGATACAGAGATAGAGTTTTTCTCATCATGACATTTGAAAATATCAGATATGTAAGAGAACCATAATTAAAACCAACATATCTTCTAAGCAGTTGAAAACCAAATGTCAAAGTATGTTAGTCCAACATCAACTTGTTAGTCATATTACATGCCCAAATAGTTAGTCAAATAGTTAGTATAGAAGCATGCCACAAATCACAAAAGAAAAACCAAAGTTGAGTTGAGATTCATACTTACCTTGATATCATCGATATTCACAATCATTGTTCAAAGTTGAGTTGAGATTCATACTTACCATACTTACCTTGATATCATCGATATCACAATCATTGTTCAATGTTTTCGCTAACTCTCTCCCCCTTTTTGTCACAAAACAAGCCAAAACGTAGCCAAAGCTACAATATGTAAGGAGAGTAAATAAAGACATAAAGTTCTAAAAATATGCACAAACTGAGAACTAATCGAAAAGTAGAGAGAGAAAAAAAATCCTGAAAACTAAGAGCTAAGGTAGAAGATGCTGCTCAGTCTGAAGAATCTGAACTAGTACAGCTCAGTTTGCTCAGAATCCCCTTAAGCAAATTCGTAAGGTTTGAGTACTTTTTCTTGATCTTCTTGTGTTCAGAAGAGATCTGCTGAAGCTCTCTCGATATTCTCTCATGTGTAGCAGAGATTCTTTGTTGTTCCTGACGAATCGATTCCAAAATCTCTGTCTCAGTTGTCTGTGTCTTTGAGTGAGATGAACGCTGTCTAGATGCAGATGGTGCATCTTGTCCTGCAGTCCATGGAGATTCAGTTTGCAGAATTCCCGAAAGTGAACGTGCTCTTGTGAGAGGCCCACTCTGCTGGCTCGTACTTCTTTGAACATTCCTTCTTCTTGTATATTGTTTGGTTGTGGAGGCAGATTTCATAAGTCTTTTTCCTTTGTTGAATTTCCTGTCCTCTTCATCAATTTTTCGCTGAACGTCCTTGAAGAATTCGTCCCATTCTTCTTCGTCGTAGTCTGAACTGTCCTCATTAGCTTCTTTCGGTTCGTCCCGAGTTGAGACGCCTGGTTCCTTTTTAACAGATGAACTTCCTGGCAGCATTGTGACTAGTAACAGAATCAACCAGGAGAAGGCCATTGAGTCTAGTGCTTAGAGTTTCGAAAAGTGTCCTGTGCAGAGCCAACTCAAGAACATATGAAAGATTGTCAATTTTGAAAAATTTAACACATTGTACCTAGACAATCATAATCATATAGAGAAGCCAAGAATCAAATTAGTTTTCCAAAAAGAATTTCAAAAATAGATCAATTTCATGATTTACAAAAATTCCTCTTTTATGCCCTAAAACCGAATTTTTAGAAATCGAAGGCTAAAAACTCGTTAACCAGATGAAATCACAGCATAAAAGTAAAACTAATTGATCCAGAGTTCTTATGTCAAAAGAAATTTGATCAAAAACCAATCACAAACGAAAAAGATCCAAGATTTCAACTCACGTTTGATAAAAACTGTAAAAACCGAGTTTTGATCAATAAAACTTACTTGAATCCGAAGAACTTCGAGTTTTGAGGCTTCAAACAGCAAGAGATCTAGAGAGAGAAGCTCTAGAGACTTGAAAACCAGAGATTAGGGTAAAGAAATCAAAAATCTGGATGTTTCTATATAAAACCCTAGCCGCGATCCGGATCGGCCGAGAATGTGATCCGGATCGGCCACTCGCAGGAAAAATCCTGCGTTCGGGATCCGGATCACTTGACCCGATCCGGATCGGCTACACCTTTTTCTTCAGAAAAAGTTAGAAAAATACACTAAAATCCAGAAAAAGTATGTAAGCACATTACCATGTCAACTTTAAACAAATGGCATCGTTTCACACAACAAGAAATAGATTATGAGAAATCTATCAAAAATATCCAAAAATGAAACGAAAATTTACGAAAGTTAAAACACTTAAAGTTGAACAACTTCAATAACATCTATCTTGATCTTATGTGTAATGCCTTTATCAAATCATCAATTTTAGTAAAGAAAATGAAATACCAAGATCAATAGATGTTTGAAATCCCAGATAAGTTAGATAATATATCTAGACAATCTGTTGAAGGAGTGGCTCTTTGAGCATCTTAAATCAAAAATCCCACCTTATACCAACCATGAAATACGACTGAGTCAAGTATTTCAATATGAGTTTTATCAACAATTTTTCAAACAAAAATTTGCTTTTCATTCATGGAGTATCTTTTTCTTTCATTTTCTCCATGTGGTGGTAGTTTTCACACTCCTCATTGGGATGTAACTCTTTCCACATCTTTTGAGCATTTCACATTTCATTGACTCCCCCTCAATTGGCTATCAATTATATAATATATAAGGTATTCAACCAAACCATTGATCTCGAATTCATACTCGACTAAGCAATCAAATATGATAATGACTATACCAAGAGATCATTGAGAGAGAAATTGACTTTGATCACTTAGAAGATGGTTTAATTAACGTAAATGATCATTGCAACATTGAAACATTATGACATCAAAAACATAATAAATTTCTAAATGCACGAAAAGGATGCAATTAAAGTCAATCATGATTTATGCTCAATTAGTGTGCTATGTACAGAACATAGATAAAGAACAAAACAAAAACAAAAACAAAACCTAATCTAAGCAAAGGTTTCAAAAGAGTTTATTTCAAGGAAAGCATGCCAATTGCTTTACGCAAGTGAATAAAACGTTTTTGATCCAAAGGTTTTGTTAAGATGTCGGCTAATTGATCCTCAGTTGAAATATATGACAGTTGAAGAATGTTTGATTCAACTAGCTCTCTAAGAAAATGATATCTAAGTTCAATATGTTTTGTTCTAGAGTGCAACACAGGGTTTTTAGAAATGTTAATAGCACTAGTGTTGTCACATAAAATGGTTACCGAAGATGTTGAAATCCGGAAATCGCTCAACACGCTCTTCATCCAAATCAATTGGGTTGAACAACTTCCTGCAGAAATGTACTCCGCTTCGGCAGTCGAGAGTGCTATGCAATTCTGTTTTTACTGTGCCATGCAACAAGGCAGTGGCCTAGATAGAAGCATGCACCACTCGTGCTTTTCCGGTCATCCACCGATCCAGCCCAATCGGCATCTGAGTATCCAACAATATCCAAAGTCGTTCCCATAGGATACCAAATTCCGAAATTGATTGTACCTTTGATATACCGGATGATCCGCTTCACCGCTTTCAGGTGAACCTCCTTCGGTGCTGATTGATATCTCGCACAAATCCCAACACTGAAGGATATATCCGGGCGACTAGCCGTGAGATATAGTAGACTCCCAATCATACTGCGGTACAGTTTCTCGTCTACATTCTCACTTTGTGATTCACTTCCAAGTCCCTTATGGCTAGTTCCCATTGGAGTCGGAAAATCCTTAGAATTTTCAAGATCAAACTTTTTGACCAACTCCAGTGCATACTTGGATTGACACAAGTGAATTCCTTCATCGTTTTGTTTAACTTGTAATCCAAGAAAATAATTCAACTCGCCCATCATGGACATCTCAAATTCGCTTTCCATGGTCTCCGCGAATTTAGAAGCATCATTATCTCTCGTTGCTCCAAAAACAATGTCATCAACATAGATTTGAGCAACTATGAAATTGTTTTGATAATGCTTCACAAAGAGAGTCCTGTCAGCTCCCCCTCGAGTGTAGCCCTTTTCCAAAAGGTGCTTTGTCAACCTTTCGTACCATGCTCGCGGTGCTTGTTTCAGACCGTAAAGAGCCTTTTTCAATCGAAAAACATGGTTAGGTAGTTTATGATCCACAAAACCTTTCGGTTGAGCTACATAAACTTCCTCATTTAAAAATCCATTTAAAAAGGCGCTCTTAACGTCCATTTGAAATAATCTGATTTTGAAATGACAAGCGATCGCAAACAGTATACGAATGGACTCGAGTCTAGCTACAGGGGCGAAGGTTTCATCAAAGTCTATACCTTCTACTTGAGAATAGCCTTGAGCAACTAACCTTGCTTTGTTCCTGATGATAGTACCTTCTTCGTTTTTCTTGTTCTTGAAGATCCATTTGGTACCTATCACATTGTGTTGCTTCGGAGGCTTCGTCAGTTCCCAGACTTTGTTTCGCTCAAATTGATGGAGCTCTTCCTGCATTGCTTTAATCCAGTAATCATCTTGGAGAGCTTCATCAATATTCCTTGGTTCGATTTGAGATACATAGCATGCAAATCCGCAAACCAATTGTCTCCGTGTTCTAACTCCTTCTTGTGGATCTCCAATTATGTTCGATTCCGGGTGATCCTTGGAGATGCGTAACGTTTGAGGTAGAGGAGTAGGCGGAGGTACACGAGATGATTCCTGCACATCAGATAAGCTTGAAGAACCGTTAGATGCATCAACATTATTATCGAAAGAATTGTTAGAAGAAGATGCATTAGCAGGTGTATCATCATCAAGAGAGATATCGAGGGTAGATTTTTCAGATTCAAAATGAAAAGCTTCATCTACCTTAACATTTATCGATTCTACGATCGTCTTAGATTCTAAGTTAAAAACTCGATATGCTCTGCTGTTTGTAGAATAACCTAAGAAAATCCCTTCGTCACTTCGAGAGTCAAATTTTCCAAGATTCTCACGATCACGTAAAATAAAACACCGACTCCCAAAAATGCGAAAATATTTGATGTTAGGTTTTCTACAAAACCAAAGTTCATATGGTGTATTCAAAGTCCCCGGGCGCAAATACACGCGATTGATAACATAAACAGCAGTGTTTACCGCTTCAGCCCAAAAATATAAAGGTAAGTTCCGGCTGTGAAGCATCACACGTGCCATTTCCTGTACGACCCTGTTTTTGCGCTCGACTACACCATTTTGTTGAGGTGTGTAAGGTGCGGAGAATTCATGTTTAATGCCATTAGAAACGCAAAAATCAATGAATTTGGAATTTATGAATTCCCCACCTCTATCACTCCTAACTCGAGTAATCCTATCATTCTTTTCTATCATAATACGATTGCAGATTTCGAGAAAAGAATCAAAGGTATCAGCTTTTTCTTTTAAGAAAGCTACCCAAGTATATCTAGAAAAATCATCAACCAACAAGAAAATATACCATTTACCTCCCAAAGATGGTTGACGAGTTGGCCCCATTAAGTCCATATGCAAAAGTTCCAAAGGCCGTTTTGTACCTATGTGGTTCAAATTCTTGTGTGCAGTCCTAGACTGTTTTCCCTTTTGGCAACCGCCACACACAAGGTTTTGTTCAAAAGAAAGTTTTGGAACCCCCTTGACCACATCTTTATTTGAAATTCTAGCAAGTTCCTTAAAGTTTATGTGACCTAGCCTTTCATGCCAAAGTGTTTCATTTTTCAAAGATGCTAGGTTACATTTTTCAGAAATCTTAGAAGGAACTACATAACAGTTGTTTTCTGATCTAACCCCCTTTAAAAAGAAAGCATGGTTCATGTCAGTTACAGTGCATTTATCAGATGAAAAATTAACTGAATAACCACTATCACACAGTTGACTTATGCTTATGAGGTTAGTCTTAAGGCCATGAACAAATAATACATTATCTAGAACCGGGCCATCTGGAATAGCTACCGTTCCCTTTCCAACAATTTTGGAAGACCGACCATCTCCGAAAACAACAAGTCCTCCGGAGTTTTTCTCAAAAGTTTGAAAACAGTTTTTATCGCCGGTCATATGACGGGAACACCCGCTATCCAGGTACCAAGACGAACTATCATATGCATGCAAAGAAACATTGGTAGCAAGACAGGGAAAGATTTCACCTTTGCGCACCCAAACCTTTTTGAAGTGCGTCGGTAATGGTCGTGAAGTTGATTTCCTAGGTGAGAGCGTCTTGCTTGAAGAATTGCTGCTCCTTGATGATGTCGTCTTGAGCGGTGTACTACCAAGGCTCTTTTCCGTCAATTTGATTGGAGTTGTTTTCCGAGGAATAGCCCTTTTGGTAGTCATTGCAAGATGTGCTTGAGGTGTGCGTTTGGCTCCCATCTTGCAATTTCTTCTTATGTGCCCTGAAATGCCACAACGAAAACATACCTTCACTCTTGTCGATTCCGAAGAAGATGTAGTAGGTTCGTTGTCGTTGCTTGTCGTGAACACCGGTGTCGGAGGAGGAGATACCGACTGAGGCACAAATACTGTACCACTCGAACTTGGAATGTCTCCAGTTTGAGTGTATCCGAGGCCGAACTTGTTTCTTTGACCGAGACCAAGAAGTCTGTCCAACTTACTCCTTCCAGAAGAAAATCTCTGTAAGTCATCCTTCAGTTGGCGTATGGTCTCTGTCATTTCCAATTTTTCCTGTCGGGCCTCGCCGTAGAGCTTCAAGAAGTAATTCGCTTTGTTCACCATATCCATATAATTCTTCTCGAATTGCTCATTGGACTCTTGAAGGGAAACATTTGTTTTAATCAGATTGTCCCTTTCCACTTCAAGATCGGTTGAGATAGAGGTTACTCTTTTTACTTCATCTTCAAGATCCTGCAATCTCTCTTTCAACCCCTTGTTTTGCTTAGCCAGTTTCTTTGAATCCCTCAAAAGTTTATGGTAGGCTAATGCAAAATCTTCACCTTCCGAATCATCTGATTCATCGTCCGTTGCAATCTTTTCCACAGTGGAGTTGGACAGTGAATCGGATGTACTTGCCATTAAGCACATGAAGGATGAAGATTTGGTGGACGCGTGGAAAGCTGTCGCGTTGTCTTCTTCATCACTTGAGGATGACTCATTTGACGTGGAGTTGTCATCCCAAGTAACGACTTGCATCGCCTTCTTCTTAGCCGGATTCTTGTTGGGACACTCCGTTGAAATGTGGCCGTAGCCTCGACATTTGAAACACTGAACTTGTCCCTCAGAACTTTTCTTATCCTTTGAGAAGTTCTCTTGCTTTCTTGACTTGTAGCTTGAAGAACCCTTGCCTTTCTTCGACTTTCCGAAGGATGGAGTTTTGCTTGAATTTCCCCTTCGAAAGTTGCGGCGAAACTTCCTTGTCAAGAGAGCGAGCTGCTTCTCAAAGTCCTCCATAGAAATGTTCTCGTCGTCGTCCGAGGAGGATGAATCCGCGTCTTCTTCTTTAGTTGATTTCAATGCGTAACCTGAAGACTTAGAAGAGGATGCCTTTCCAGAAGAATAGTTAGTAGGAAAAGTCATTTCATAAGTTTGTAAAGCACCTACTAATTCTTCTACACGCATTTCGTCCGGGTGTTTAATTGTTTCAATGGCTGCAACCTTCGGGCGAAATCGTTCAGGAAGAGTTCTTAGAATTTTTCTTACAACTTTAAATTCTGGAATCTTCTCTCCCAAGTTAGCACATGAGTTCACGATGTCTTGCAATCGTGTGTAATAGTCAGTGAAAGATTCATTCTCTGCCATAGAGATAGAGTCAAACTTGCTCGTGAGCATTTGCAGTTTCTGAATCTTCACTAAGTTAGTTCCCTCATGCGTAACTTGAAGAACATCCCAGATTTCTTTCGCAGTCTCACATGCCGAGACGCGAGAGAACTCAGTTTGTGACAAAGCATTAAATAGAGCATTAATCCCTTTGCCATTGTAAGAAGATAAGTCTATCTCTTCCTTGGTCCATTTCGACCTAGGTTTTAAGGTGCGAACATCATCTAAAATTTCAGTTGGATTAGACCATCCTAATTCAATTGATTGCCACACCCTTTCGTCGATGGAAATTAAGAAAGCTTTCATCCGTACTTTCCAGTACGCATAATTTGTTCCATCAAAGAAAGGGGGTCGATTGATGTTTCCACCTTCAACCATTGTTTACAACCCTATTCCCGCTCTGATACCACTTGTTGGGTTTAGGTTAATAAGGATCTAAATAGGGGAAAAAACACCTAGAGGGGGGTGAATAGGTGTAAACAATAAACACTCAAAAAATCATTGCGCGATAAAACCCAATGCGGAAAAATAAAAGAACACACAAGATTTTTACGTGGAAAAACTCCAAACCGGAGTAAAAAACCACGGGACCGATAACACGGCGAAATCCACTAGAATTAACACACGTACAAGGTGATATAACGTACTCACAGACGACTCAACCTTTTACCATACGCTCCTAGTAGATCTTCTCCGCTCGCTCCACGACGCTTCTCGAATCCACGATCCGCGCCCAACGCTGAATCCACAGCGTCCAACGTCGAGTCCACGACGTCCAACCGAATCCACGGTCTTCACCCAATGGTACGCTTCGAATCCACGAACGCACCTCGCTCCGAATCCACGAGAGCGGTTGCACCTTGAATCCACAAGGCCACGCGAGTCCACGCGCCGATTTTGGGATAAATCGTTGTTTGTTTGGGTGGTGATGATCCGCCGAATACTTAGATCAAGAGTAGATCGGAAATACCATCTAAGTATTCATTAGTTTGATTCAACTCAAGATATGAGTATGAAAAACCTAGAATCAAACTAATCAATATAGATGAAGAACCATAGAATAGATCTAATGATTTCCGTTCTTCTCTATATATGTGGATTTTTTCTTTTCGGCTATTTTCTCAAATGGCCGAAATGCGGATCTATTTTCCGATGCCCTAGAAATGAAATAGAAGGGCTATTTATAGGTTAGAAACCCTAGGAAGAATATTCGGATCAAAAACAAACTTTTCTGGAAAGTTTTACCGACGGCGATCCGGATTGCAAAGCCACGATCCGGATTGCAGAAGCACAAAATGCGGTTTCCAGAAAATAGCCTGTTCGGGATCCGGATCATAATCCCCGATCCGGATCGTTCATACATTTTCACAAAACACCCCATTCGGGATCCGGATTGCACAAGCTGTGATCCGGATTGCAGCAATGTATGAACAAACACCTTTCGGGATCCGGATTGAAAGCCACGATCCGGATCCTGAACATGTCCCATGTCCAGTTTTTGATGAATAAGCAATTAAAACCTCTTCCAAGTGTTTCTACACTATAAAAAGTATTCGGATCATCAAAATTATTTAGTTAAACGTACCTGATCCTTTTGAATTCTTCTTTCTTGAGATTGAGGTATATGATCCAAAGTTTCTTCATCTTCAATCTTCAAGACTTAATATATTCACGAAATACGCCAACTCAAATTCCGTAACATATAGCGGGTAGAGCGAGGCTCCCCGGCTAATGACCGTTGTGAGTGGAGTGCAGCTCCTCACAAGGTCAGCTAAGGCTAGCGAGACGAGTCTCACATCGCCTGGTATTTGTGAGTGTGCTTGAGCCTGACGTGGACGTCAGGGCTTAAAGGGGGGAAGAATGTGACACCCCCGGAATTTGGATTAGTCCTCTATATAAGTGATATAATAGGACTAAATCTCTAACCCGGCTATAGCATTTTGGATGGTAGCAAGATCCAAGAGGAACATGAGAGTTAAGCGTGCTAGAGCTAGAGTAGTTCTAGGATGGGTGACCCCCTGGGAAGTGGGGCGTCACACTAATTATCCTTAACTTAACAAAGTTGAGCCAAATAATTTACCAGGGGTTCTAGGCCTAAACATAAATGACGGGAACACTGGAAAAAGTGTTTAGGGCTCACCTGAATCGATGGCCGGCAATCCGAAGCGGCGGAGGCGGCGGTGGTGATGCCTAAACCAAGAAAAGGGTGCAACTACACCAAACAAAAACCGTACGTAAACATCCCCATGCAAACACATAGGTGGCCATTTTTAAACCTAAGGAACGTACCTGTGCTGTTCCCCCACTGCGCGAAGCCCCGAAAACACCGGAAACCGAGTTTAGATGCTCTAATGGCGGAATCCGGTCGGCGGTGATCGAGACGACGCAAGATGGACCAAGGCACTCTAATGAAGACCAGGAACCTTCCTGCAGTGGTGGCCGGCGACGGGGTCGAGCGGCGGCGCCGGTTGGAGGAGTTCCGGCGAAGATGCAAAATATTCGGTTCTAGGGCATCCCCGTACGACGCGGTCCCTCAACCGATCTTCCTCAAACTTTGTAGGTGAGTTGCAGTCGATGAGGAGAAGAGAATCAACGGTACCGATCATGTTTTCAACGGTCGGAAAGACTCCGCGCTCGAGATCGGCCGAAAAATGGTTTTCCGGTGACAAGGTTCCTCCGCCGGCTACCGGAGGCACGGCGACGGCTCGGGCTTCACAGAGAGAACCCTCTCAACGTCAGGAACAAACTACTGAGGTCCAAAGTCCCTTTAAAATAAATCCTTTCCATGAACTTACCTCGTCGGGAAGGAGAAAGGATGAGAGATCCTCCGCCGGCGGCGTACGGTGGAGCAGGGTGCCGGGACTCCTCGGCTGGGTCTCTCAGGCACAGAGGATGTCCCAGAAGAGGTCTGGTGAATTTTGGAGTCCTCTCGTTGCTTCCTACTCCAACCCAAGATGAAGGGTTCCTTGATGCCTTTCTTCACCGGCGACGGGGTGGCGGCGGCCGGTGCGCGACTTGCGAGGAGTGCGGCGGAGGGATGGGTGTAGTTGGGAGCTGCGGCTGGGGGCAGAGGCTACGGGTCTAGGGTTTCCAAAAACCCTTACCTTGCATGTGTATAAATAGTGCGTATGCACAATTGCATTTAAACCCTCCATCACTTGATATTAAAAGCTCAGTTCCTCACAGCAGCTCATATTCACACTTAGGTCCCTCACCAATGAGTGGCACGCAAACCGAGGCATAAAATATAGGGACGTTGTGCAAAAATACCGCATTTTTCACTATTTTTCACGCTTTTCGAGGCATTATAGTCGTCGAATCGAAAAAAGGACTTCGCCACGACGTCCGGCTCGGCGAAACCTATCAGGTAGCGATTTTTGTTTTTCGACAAAAAGCCCAGATAAAATCTCGGTCCACAATTACTATACAATTATACAGTATGGCACGCTTCTCGAGACTCTAGGATCGTCAAACGAATATTCCGTCAGCGCGATTGCGCTCAGAACGTCAAAATTAGCTAGAATCGTCTACTCATACTGCTAGGTTTGGATTTTGGACAGTGAAATGGCCAACGACCGATCGAGAGGGGACCGAAAACAGAGGTTACTATTCATTTTACTATTCACTTAAGTCGTGGGTCCCACTAGTTTTCTTGCTGATTTCCGGACGATCCGGCCGTCGGATCAGCAAACGGTCTATACCATTTCCACTCGATTCGATGAGACGGTCGCACTGGCGACCTCAGATTTTCGAGATCAGACTCGGATCGGAAAGGCGGAATTTGTGCTTCGGCAACTGTGCCAACCGTACACCGGTACACCCCCTAAGGTTAATTTTGTTTCCTCGCACACATTCGCACCTGAAAAACACTCTTTACACTAACACAAATCTCCCGAGTATTACATCACTCACACCTTAAAAGAAGTTTCGTCCTCGAAACTTGAACACACCAGGAATCCCATAAATGGGGAAAGTGCCCAACCATGTCCGGCTTGCACTCCCAAATGGCTTCGCACCCCTCATGATCCGCTCGTTTCTCTCTGGTACTAGGAGAGATTGCAGTTTTCCCACCGGGCGCTGATGTTCGTCCTTTATTCGGTGACCAACCCCAAAAGCGAGCCACGAGTTGTGCTACATCCCTTGTCAATTTAAGCCACCAAAAGTTTGTTGTTGATCTGTCCAGCTGCGTAATTGCGGTTACCGGTATGTCTCCCATCTGATCCTTACCGCTCCAGGCATCGACTGCTCCACTTGTCTTTCCGGAGTGATCTTGATTGGACGCATCGTTTTCTTGAGTTGCTTGGTCGTAAAGGCCTTAATCTCCCCCGCGATGCCCAAACTCACACCTTTGGAGTTTGGCCTACCCTCTCTGGTCCCTGAGGGTCTGAAGGGTCACCCGAAGACGCTCCTTGTTCGTACGCAAGTTGACCCAAGAAGGGTCTGGAAACCTTCTGTTCATCAAACCCACGAACACCGTTGGGGCGCTCAATAATCCAACCCCGAAGCGATGACACGCGCAACGCCATATATCTCTTGGTGAAACTCGGTGGTAACCCTGAACGAAAAACTACCGGACTGGACCACCCTAAGATTTCAGACAAACGACGGTTCGACCTGCCTGGCAACCCTACCGTCCCGTCTCTCTTGATCGAAACTAACCTAAGTAAGCCTGCTCCTCGACTTGGAGTTCCCTGCTATGACGCCACTGGTTCGCGGACCACCTCTGACGGTGTTGAGCAGTCAGCAGCCACAGTCTTGCGATGCGTCGGGGTACCCCGGTCCTACCACCAAACCCGGACCGACGGCCCGTAAAAGCCCAAACTAACCCGACCACAAAGGGGGAAGCCACACTAATACCCTCACACAACTCCAGGATGTGCCAATCCAACTAGCCGGGTCACCGCCTACAAGTAATCTTCCTTTGAAAACGACGAACCCACCCGTCGCCAACACGGACTACTTCCCCCCGTCACCACACGGGCCACTAGCTCGGAGCATAACCACCATCCCGGGTTGTCCGTTCCGACTGTCCGTTTTACCGAGGCGACGGTCAAAACTAATGCTAGATTTCAGCTCTCAGACCTACCACAAGGTCTACCCCACAGAAAAAGCTGATTGCAGGGTATCCCCGCCGAAAGCAACCCATGCCAGAGCGCCAAGTAGTCAATAACCCCCGCTGACCTACACTGCTTCGCAATCCGTAGTCTCGTAACCCAAAACCTTCCCGATTATGCCTTGGTCATGGAAAGCTGGCGACAAGAACCAAGAAATACGGTCCTACCTCCGTCTTGGCACCGGAGGGGTGCGTCACTCTGGTTAACCCCTACCGCTCGGTCCCAAACTATTGCCCCTCCAAGCACCTTGCACCGAACAGAGTTGCATATCCCAAGACCAAACGATCACATTCCCAACTAGGAGTAATCTAGGCTCTAGGTCCGCTCAACCAAACTCGAGCCCATACGAAACAAGATTTACTAGCCCGAGGAGTTTCCTTTCTCAACCCAAAGGAGAACCCCAAGACCCCATCTCGACGATTTCTACCACTATCGCAGTGTCTACAGTAGAAGCCGAACTATGGGTGACCACCATAGGGGAAGAATCCTCATTCCCACCCATACCTTGTCCAAGACGCAAAAGAATCGGTCGACTCTCTGCTGTAACCTAAAGCCAGTAGCCCTAGAAGGTACAATTTTAGACAAGAGGCTACCCAGTTACTCACGCCCGCCAAAACGGCCGACTCACTAACAAACACCGGCGGATTACTCTACCACCAGTTGCCGTTACTAACGACGACCCGGACGTCGTGTCACGCCCCCGGGAGTTTTTAGGTAAAGATAAGCGGAAATGTGCGTGTATAAATTTTTTTTCTTAATAAATAAGCATCAGCCTCGTCCCCGGTGCGTGTCAGACCGCCACATACACAAATTCACCCTGCCCACGGACAGAGTCTCCTTTGTATATGCACGGCGTCTCATTTACAACATCAACATATAATCTTTAACCACACAGTCACAGTCAACAGGTACGAGAGTGTAAAGACATTTAATCACATTAAGAGGAACCTACAAGTTTGCAAACGGTGTCCACTCGACACCCATTCCTTTAAAAATGTCTACATATTCACAGTAAGGCGGCTACATCGTTTCGGAAAGGATAAATCCACAGGTTTTCAAAGCAGTGCCCACACGACACTTGGTTTTGGAAAACATTTTCGAAACCCTTTTTGTTCAGTGTAAAACATGCCGCATATAAGTCGTTAAAATCACTATACATATCACATCACACAAACGGTCTCTCAATCCAACATCCACAACATTCCACAACAAGCAATCGAGAACTTAAACTTAGGTAAAAAGGAGATGAGATAACCCAAGCAAGAATAATGGAATAAACCTCATCCAGCTAATGTTCTTTAATCGTTGCCTCACCGTCGTCCCGACTACTACACCTAGTCAAACCTGTCACGGAGTGGGTAAAGTCAGTGACAAACAAAGTAGATGTCTAAATATCAATAAGGAAAGAAAAACCAACCGATTTCACCGAAACCTTTCGTTAAAACCCTGTACATAATTAAGCTGGGCACCAACCCCAGATTTATCAGTTAAGTTGGGCACCAACCCCAGAGTACCTGTCGGAGAGACTAAAGTCTCCCCTCGTGCGCAACCCCTTTGATGCTTTTACCCCCACTCACGGTGCTGGTGTGCTATTTTCAGCTGGCGTGAAGGGGGTCCTCACGGCTCCCACTCCTTTGTGAGGCACACGGGTCAAAAAGACCACTTCTCCGGAAAAGTACACCCGTGCGGAGGCCAATCCGCCTGTGTACGTGCAGCATCCCACCCCAAAATTTGCCGAGTCGGCGTGTATTGAGCACCGCGACCGTAGCCGCTTCAGTTGTTAGATAAAATACATTTATGCGAAAGGTTAAAACTGTCCATCTACTTTGTTAGGCAAATTGAGAGCATTTTAATGATGATAGATGCACTTACTGCACTTGTTGCACATATAGCAACCGTACCTACCTAGAATGAAGACATACGACCGCTCCCGTGACCCTCTTAAGCAATCGGAACTCCTCGCGGCCTACTAGAATATCCAAGAGTACAAATTAACACCTTACCCTAATCAGGTAACATCAGTGGTCCCAACCACTGTAATAAAGAACCCACCAAAGCCGAAATCACTACACCTAGAGGACCGCGATGTCAATCAAAAACCCAACAAATCAAAACAGTCAAGTAAAATCGAAAACTCAGATCACACCGGTAAATTCAAAGGCTAACAACCACCGGACCGCGACTGTTTCATTGCGAACCCCGTCGGAGTCTAAAACCGCTAATGGAAATCCAACAAAATCCAATTCTCAACCGGTAGCCGACTCGGGACGATAATGATTAAGCCCGGAAGATCCCGACGGCAAAAAGATAAGACAAGAGACCCGGCGGCGCGCCCCCGACGATTTCGTCGGGGCGCGGAGCACCGGCGAAATTAACACCCGACATAATAAAACAGTGACCAAAAAGATCCCAAGTGGCCACACCAAGAAAACCGCGGAGATAATGATCCCAACGGCGAAAACGGCGCTCAAAACGGTGGAAAAATGGACCCAAACGAAGCCACCGAACTTTGGGCTGTCGGGTGGTGCACAGGGCCAACCGTGGACCGGGTCTGCGCATCGGGTGGCTGCGCGGCATGCGCCGGGTGTACGCACGGAGCGTGCACCGCGCGCTACGGGCCGGGCCGTGCACGGCGCTGGCGCGCGCCAGGCTCACGGACGCAGAGGGCTGCGGTGCGCACCGGGTGCACGCTGAGGGCGTGCACCATACGTTGCGGGCCGGGCCGGCGCATGGAACCGTGCGCCGGGTCTGCGCTTCCGATGCTGCGGGCGTGCACCGGGTGCACGCCTGGACCCGTGGACCGCGCTGTACGTGAATGCACAGTAAACCCTAATTTTGCGGTTTTCTTCGCCGTTTTCGCTCCCGTGCGACTCCGGCGAAGTCCCCGCGACCATGGTAACGACGGCGGCGGCCTCTCGTTTAACAACGGCGGCGGCGGCCTCCCGTTGACCCACCATGTTCCAACGAAACAACCCCAAAAATTCCCGAATAAATACACGATAATTCTAACGACTAAACCAACGATCGACGGACAACCAAAACGTCGATCGGAAGCCCGATAAAAAGAAACCGATTAAAAATCATCGATTAAACTCGATAAAAACCATCGATCACCCTCGATCAAGAACGAGAATAAATCATGGATCAAAACCCGACGAAAATCCGCGATCGATGTACCAATTAAAACGACCTTACAAGAACACGGAAAACCCCCGATTAATTTGACAAACGTAACGATGATCACTAACCTTAATTTATCGGAACTAAAGAACCGATCTTGGTTCTTGCGGCGTTGGAGATCCGGATCCGCTCCCCGAAGATGATGGCGTCTCGTTCTCCGGTCTCCGGACGTCAATCGGGGCGATCGGGTTCCTCCGATTTCTCCTTCTTTCCCTCTTTTCTCCTCCGGTTAGGGTTTCCTTTTTCTTTTCTCTCTTTTCCTTTCTCTCTTTTCAACTAGGGTTTCGTTTGGTTTTCGGTACGCACGAAAGAGGAGGGTTTGAGGAGGCGGTATTTTAAATTAGGGTTTTCCTTCCGGTAACGGGGTTTATTTATCCTCTTATTATAAATTTATTTTCTTTATTTATTTAATTTCTAACTCGTACGTAAGAAAATTCTATTTCCCGTCACCGGATAATTAATTAATTAATTAATTATCCCCTACGAGATAATCCCCATTATCCCAGAGGGGTGCAAGATATTTTGCACGGGTTTCGATGCACGACTAATCACCGCATCACTAAGAATTCCGTTCCGGGAGATCCGTAAGTCGGATTTTGGATCCGATTGCACCGCCGTTCATCGTTTTTCGAGCTCTATCACCGAAAAACACCCGCACCGCATGTTAGTCAACTCTAAAGAGCCCGATAATTTAATTTCCTCTAACTTACACTCTATCAGCAGGAGGGTAAAATATTACTAGAAAAGTCGTGTCATTACACCACTCACACTTTATAAAAAGTTTCGTCCTCGAAACTTAAACTCAACCCTCGCTAAATAATTCTGGGAAATCTTTCTTCATTTTCGTCTTAAGTCCCCAAGTCGCTTCGCGCTCCTCATGGTTACTCCATTGCACCTTTACGTAAGGGATTGCCCGGTTGCGAAGTTTCTTTTCCCCCCCCGCGCCAGCGGTCGTAACGAGGTTTGGCAGTAGAGCCGACCGGTTTGCCTCCTGACCTACACGCTCCAAAAATCCCGAATGTCGGGTCATTGGCGTCATCCATTAATCCCCAAAAGCTCGTGCTATTAGAAATTCACAACCCATTTACCTAAAGCGTACTGCCACAACGCCACGGATCTGGAAGTTGGACCTATTTAACCCTTAAATAAATAGCCAACACATACGGCAACTAAGTCTTCACATCCTTATTGGGCGGGAAGGTACAAAGTATTTTGTTCTAAGGGTCCTCCTGGGGTTGCAACCAACATTACTCTTCGCAAGGGGTCTTTCCTGCTACTACTTCCCTCGTAAGTCAAAACGTCTATTTTCCCCCGCCGGTCGCTGGCGTTCCGCTTTCGCCTGTTGGCATTCCAATTAATGCGCCACGGTTGCTACGCATCGCTCTTTAATTTGGGCCACCATAAGGTCTGCCTCGGATCCTTGCGCATCTTTGTACCTCCGGGATGCGCAGTGTAGGGAGCATTATATGCTTTTGCTAGATTTTCCTCCCTCATTTCTAGCTTATCGGGCATACGAATTCGTCCCCGGAACCTTACCACATTATCTGAGCCAATCGTAGAGAAAAATCTCCGCCTTGCTCCGAGGATATTCTGTCTTGCACCAGTTATATTTGCGTGTCTGTTGTTTGATCTCTCGAGATCCTCTTGGAGATTCGTCAGACTAGATCTTGTAGTCTTTTCCGGGCTTCGGCAAAGTGAACACGGGTGCCTGTGCGGGTTTGTCTTTACGCTCCTTGAAACTCTCCTGGCACTGGGCCATCCAGACAAATCTTTCCCCTCTTTGGGTTAGTCAATTTAGGGAAAGTGGCCTCCCACGAAGCATCTGTAGTAGTCTGCCCGTCCTAAGAAGCTTCGGATTTCCATTACCGTTGTTGGTCGAGCCCAGTTGATCCCTGATTCAATCCTCCTTGGATCCACTGTAATTCCAGACACCGAAACAACATGCCCCAAAAGTCCCCCTCGCGGACCATAACTCACACTTTATAAGTTTTGGCATATGGTTTCTGCCCCCGAAGGGTCTGGGGGATTACTCGCAAGTGTTCTCCATACCCCTTGTCTGTGTGAGAGTAGATCGGAATGTCCACTAAAAGACCATCACCGACTAGTCTGAGAAGGGCTTGAGTATCCTTTTCCTCATGCCCAAGAGCACCACTGGTGCGTTAACGAGTCTAAACGGTATAACCGTAAACTCATCTTGACCATTCCGAGCTCGCGGGTCTGTTTTCAGTGTGTCATTACTCCGGTCTCTAGGCTGGCGATAGCCGGACCGCAGATCAACCTTTGGGGATGCCGTTTCTCCTTGTAGTTGATCGCGTAGGTTATCTATCCGAGGTAGAGGAGTACTTGTCCTTCTCGTGTCGAGACCCATACGGTACTCGTGAACGCTACTCGACATCCTTACCCGCAACAAAGAAAAGCGAGCAGAAGGCGTTCCTACAAGCTAAGTTTACAAGCTCCGGTAAGTCCGGTTCCCGGGGACACGCTTGGAACTTCAAGCAGTCAACTACCGCTTAAAGATTGCCGCAACTGTTGGCCCCAAGCGCTACACCGATAACCTTTAACGGAAACCTCATTAGTTCTTGGAGACCAAGAACCTGCCTCACCCTCGTTGGACAGGAAGGAGTACAGCCGCCTGCCTCGAGGGGTGGCCGGAGGATCCGACCGAACTTATTTCTACGGTGGGGGATTTCTTCTAATAGCTAAGGTAGGGCGGAAACATAAGGCGAAGTGAAAGAGTGGGATGCTTAGGTGTTAACACAAAAGTTCCAGCACGAAGATCTGAAACTCGAGTATTACCTGTTACATCGTGCTCTGTGGATCCGTCCCCTGGTGGGTCATAGCATAGACTCTCCCTCCTCCCGATTGCGGAGACGAGGGCGTAGATGCTGCTACGGATGATGTCCCCATTTCCGAAGGGCAGTCGAAACCTAAGTGCCCCGATTTGCCGTATCGAAACAATGGTCCTACATCTGGGGACACTCGGTCACTTGGTGTATTCCGTCACAAATAATGCAAGGCTTGTCCACCGGCCATTGTCCTCCTGTCGGCGCATTCTTGGTTCCTTGTTGCAATCTCGAGTATTTAGGAGGCCGGCTCCTCTTGGTATGCCCTCTTCCGAAGTTTGGCCGGGTTCGTTTCTTATCCCTGCTGTGTCCTGAGCTCTCCCGTCGGGCTTGAGAAATCGTAAACCCGCGCTCCACCGCGGTGGCTCTATCGACCACCTCCTGGAAGGTGTGCAAACCCGCCGTTTGCACCACCTTGAAGATGTCGCTCCATAAGCCATTCACAAAAAGACGGGCCTTGTGAGGTTCATCTCTTATAACAAAGGGAACACATTTGATCAACCTCACAAATGCCCGTTGATACCCCATAACTGTCCTGACTTCCTTGCTTGATGAGCTTCAGGTCACCTTCCATCTGCCGTTTGATGCTGTCGGAGAGGAATGCCCCAAACAGTTTTCCTCGGAACGTGGTCCAAGATGGAAGGGCGGTGCCCTCCGGAGGGTACGGGCGCACCGTCTTCCACCACTTGCGGGCGTCTCCCTCAAGAAAAAGGACTGCCAAAGGGACCCATTCACCCTCCTCCATTAGCAAAGCTTCGAAGAGCCTTTCCATGGTATCCACCCATTTTTCTACGACCCAAGGGTCGATCGTCTCTCCCTCAAACACGGGTGGGTCGTCCCTCTTGAAATTTGCCAAGTTCGCTATCACCCTATCCCATTCGGTTTGCTTGATAGGGGCTTCCCCTGCTGCGACGGCGGACACTCTGGGAGCAGGTGTCACCACGGTCTCTCTCAAGGGGTCTCCAATAACGGCTCCCAGCGTAGGTCCTAAAGTTGCTAGTGTTAGTGCCACTAAAGACGTCGTCGGATGAACCGACGGTATCTCGGTCACCGTGGTTGGAGGAGGGGCGATCACAATCTCGCTGTCCTCCACCGGCGGTCCTGTCACTGGTGCGGCTGGTCCGGGCAGAGGAGCCTGGGCGACCTCCATTGGTGTAGTCGACTGTTGCGCCCACTGCCGCACCTGTTCCATAAGGGTTGCTAACTGCCCGGCCATCTCTTGTAGTTGTTGTCGGAGGAGCTGATACTCCGCCGCTGTTGGCACCGTACTTTCTGCCCCTGCGTCCTCCGTTGATAACCCATTTCGGGCCATTATTCGCTGTATACAAAGAAACCAAGTCATCCCTAGACCTAACTGGTCTAGCACCACGACCTACAGACACATCGGAACTAAATTCCCTTTTTCCCCCGTACACTCACGATCTACTGCACCTACACCTTGGTTATCTCAAGTTCAATTTGCTTGTGGCATCATGCACTGTGGATGTTGGTTACTGACTACTGTGGTTAAAGTTGTTTTTCTCTGATACCATTTAATCTGTCACGCCCCGGGGGTTTTTAGGTAAAGATAAGCGGAAATGTGCGTGTATTTTTTTTTTTTTCTTAAAAATAAGTATCAGCCTCGCCCCGGTGCGTGTCAGACCGCCACATATACAAATTCACTCTTCAACGGACAGAGTCTCCTTTGTATATGCACGGCGTCTCATTTACAACATCAACATACAATCTTTAACCACACAGTCACAGTCAACAAGTACGAGAGTGTAAAGACATTTAATCACATTAAGAGGAACCTACAAGTTTGCAAACGGTGTCCACTCGACACCCATTCCTTTAAAAATATCTACACATTCACAGTAAGGCGGCTACATCGTTTCGAAAAGGATAAATCCACAGGTTTTCAAAGCAGTGCCCACACGACACTTGGTTTTGGAAAACATTTTCGAAACCCTTTTTGTTCAGTGTAAAACATGCCGCATATAAGTCGTTAAAATCACTATACATATCACATCACACAAACGGTCTCTCAATCCAACATCCACAACATTCCACAACAAGCAATCGAGAACTTAAACTTAGATAAAAAGGAGATGAGATAACCCAAGCAAGAATAATGGAATAAACCTCATCCAGCTAATGTTCTTTAATCGCTGCCTCACCGTCGTCCCGACTACTACACCTAGTCAAACCTGTCACGGAGTGGGTAAAGTCAGTGACAAACAAAGTAGATGTCTAAATATCAATAAGGAAAGAAAAACCAACCGATTACACCGAAACCTTTCGCTAAAACCCTGTACATAATTAAGCTGGGCACCAACCCCAGATTTATCAGTTAAGTTGGGCACCAACCCCAGAGTACCTGTCGGAGAGACTAAAGTCTCCCCTCGTGCGCAACCCCTTTGATGCTTTTACCCCCACTCACGGTGCTGGTGTGCTATTTTCAGCTGGCGTGAAGGGGGTCCTCACGGCTCCCACTCCTTTGTGAGGCACACGGGTCAAAAAGACCACTTCTCCGGAAAAGTACACCCGTGCGGAGGCCAATCCGCCTGTGTACGTGCAGCATCCCACCCCAAAATTTGCCGGTGTCGGCGTGTATTGAGCACCGCGACCGCAGCCGCTTCAGTTGTTAGATAAAATACATTTATGCGAAAGGTTAAAACTGTCCATCTACTTTGTTAGGCAAATTGAGAGCATTTTAATGATGATAGATGCACTTACTGCACTTGTTGCACTTATAGCAACCGTACCCACCTGGAATGAAGACATACGACCGCTCCCGTGACCCTCTTAAGCAATCGGAACTCCTCGCGGCCTACTAGAATATCCAAGAGTACAAATTAACACCTTACCCTAATCAGGTAACATCAGTGGTCCCAACCACTGTAATAAAGAACCCACCAAAGCCGAAATCACTACACCTAGAGGACCGCGATGTCAATCAAAAACCCAACAAATCAAAACAGTCAAGTAAAATCGAAAACTCAGATCACACCGGTAAATTCAAAGGCTAACAACCACCGGACCGCGACTGTTTCATTGCGAACCCCGTCGGAGTCTAAAACCACTAATGGAAATCCAACAAAATCCAATTCTCAACCGGTAGCCGACTCGGGACGATAATGATTAAGCCCGGAAGATCCCGACGGCAGAAAGATAAGACAAGAGACCCGGCGGCGCGCCCCCGACGATTTCGTCGGGGCGCGGAGCACCGGCGAAATTAACACCCGACATAAAAAAACAGTGACCAAAAAGATCCCAAGTGGCCACACCAAGAAAACCGCGGAGATAATGATCCCAACGGCGAAAACGGCGCTCAAAACGGTGGAAAAACGGACCCAAACGGAGCCACCGAACTTTGGGCTGTCGGGTGGTGCACAGGGCCAACCGTGGACTGGGTCTGCGCATCGGGTGGCTGCGCGGCATGCGCCGGGTACACGCAGGGAGCGTGCACCGCGCGCTACGGGCCGGGCCGTGCACGGCGCTGGCGCGCGCCGGGTTCACGGCCGCAGAGGGCTGCGGTGCGCACCAGGTGCACGCTGAGGGCGTGCACCATACGTTGCGGGCCGGGCCGGCGCATGGAACCGTGCGCCGGGTCTGCGCTTCCGATGCTGCGGGCGTGCACCGAGTGCACGCCTGGACCCGTGGACCGCGCTGTACGGGAATGCACAGTAAACCCTAATTTCGCAGTTTTCTTCGCCGTTTTCGCTCCCGTGCGACTCCGGCGAAGTCCCCGCGACCATGGTAACGACGGCGGCGGCCTCCCGTTTAACAACGGCGGCGGCGGCCTCCCGTTAACCCACCATGTTCCAACGAAACAACCCCAAAAATTCCCGAATAAATACACGATAATTCTAACGACTAAACCAACGATCGACGGACAACCAAAACGTCGATCGGAAGCCCGATAAAAAGAAACCGATTAAAAATCATCGATTAAACTCGATAAAAACTATCGATCACCCTCGATCAAGAACGAGAATAAATCATGGATCAAAACCCGACGAAAATCCGCGATCGATGTACCAATTAAAACGACCTTACAAGAACACGGAAAACCCCCGATTAATTTGACAAACGTAACGATGATCACTAACCTTAATTTATCGGAACTAAAGAACCGATCTTGGTTCTTGCGGCGTTGGAGATCCGGATCTGCTCCCCGAAGATGATGGCGTCTCGTTCTCCGGTCTCCGGACGTCAATCGGGGCGATCGGGTTCCTCCGATTTCTCCTTCTTTCCCTCTTTTCTCCTCCGGTTAGGGTTTCCTTTTTCTTTTCTCTCTTTTCCTTTCTCTCTTTTCAACTAGGGTTTCGTTTGGTTTTCGGTTCGCACGAAAGAGGAGGGTTTGAGGAGGCGGTATTTTAAATTAGGGTTTTCCTTCCGGTAACGGGGTTTATTTATCCTCTTATTATAAATTTATTTTCTTTATTTATTTAATTTCTAACTCGTACGTAAGAAAATTCTATTTCCCGTCACCGGATAATTAATTAATTAGTTAATTATCCCCTATGAGATAATCCCCATTATCCCAGAGGGGTGCAAGATATTTTGCACGGGTTTCGATGCACGACTAATCACCGCATCACTAAGAATTCCGTTCCGGGAGATCCGTAAGTCGGATTTTGGATCCGATTGCACCGCCGTTCATCATTTTTCGAGCTCTATCACCGAAAAACACCCGCACCGCATGTTAGTCAACTCTAAAGAGCCCGATAATTTAATTTCCTCTAACTTACACTCTATCAGCAGGAGGGTAAAATATTACTAGAAAAGTCGTGTCATTACACGTCGGCAGAGGGAGGGGTTCGAAAAACAACAGCCGGCGCAACGAACTGCTGTGATAACAGCCGCACCCAGTGCATGAACACCGTCAGCAGGCCCACCGTGTCCAGTGCTGGTTGCTTAATCCATTGATTCCTAGCAACCATCAATACCCTGGTGGCAGCCGGCCTCGACCCCAGCCTCCATAACAACCCTACTACACGAGCCAAAAACTACACCACTACACAAGCACGACAACCGAGCTTAACCGGGAAACGAAACTTAACCCGTACACACACACAACACAAGACAGTTCTAGACTCCGCTAGCTTAGCACTCAACAAACTATCGAGAAAAGGGACCTATACTCCCCCCCCGCTCCCCCGATCACTCGCGTTCTACGCTTCTATGCCTTATTCATTTTGTTCATTTGTAGCTAAGTGTGGTATCTCTGTGGATGTCGGAACTAACTATTGTGATTAAAGCAGGATGTTTGTCTCTGATACCATCTTAATCTGTCACGCCCCGGGGGTTTATTTTAGCGGAAACGATTCACAAAAAGGTATGTGTTTGGCGCGTATATTTTTTTTTTGAAAAACCTTCTTCCCCGGCGCGTGCCCAGATCCGCCGCATATACAGAGTCACTCTGCAAACGGACAGAGTCTCCCCTGTATATGCACGGCGTCGCAGCTCGTACAATGTCCAAAAACGGATATCCATTCAACCACAACAGTTCAGACATACACCCATTTACAATTGCTGAATAATCTCACGGCCGATCAGTTTGAAAGGATAAATCCACAATTTTTGAAACGGCGCCCACCCGGCACCCATATTTTGAAAACGCGTTCCGAAAGCAACATAAACTCAGAGGTTTGGAAAACAGTGCCCACACGACACTTAGGCTTTGGAAAACAGTTTTCGCAGTCCATAAATCCACAAGGTTTTGAAAACGGTGCCCACACGACACCCAAGTTTGGAAAACAGTTTTCGCAATCTTTTCTTTTGTTTGCTCCCTTTTTTTTTTTTAAAGCGGCCAACAGAGATGAAAGGAAAAATAAATAATTCATTAATCACCATGCCGACATCCACACCGACCCCACGAGGGTATCGAGAACCACACCACAGTCTACAAATAGTAAATGGAATGCGAAAGAAAAGAGAAAGTACTGTTCGGGGTCTCCAGGGACCCAGAAACTCCTGCCGCGGCCTCACCGTCGCCTAACTCTCCCCCTTGTAGGACCCTGTCGCAAAGTGGGAAGTCAGCGACTAAACAATAATGATAATAATAAAGCAGGGTAAAGAAAATACGTCCAACCGTAGACTATCCGGAGCAACCACCCTCCCAAGAGGGACAAGTAATATGAACACCTGTAATCCTGCAATACCCGACCACGTCGGACAACTAAACCGACGGGTCGCCTGTAACCCTGCAATACCCGACCACGCCGGACAACTAAACCGACGGGTCGCCTGTAACCCTGCAATACCCGACCACGCCGGACAACTAAACCGACGGGTCGCCTGTAACCCTGCAATACCCGACCACGCCGGACAACTAAACCGACGGGTCGCCTCGCTCGCACCTCGGCGCATCCAAACCCCACAACTACAGGGGCCCCACTACGTCCTCGTGGGTATACACGGGTCATAGACCACTTTTCCGGAAAAGCGCACCCTTTGCGGTGGCCAAACCGCGGGTGCGCGTGCTGCAGCCTCGAGCAAAGTAACCATAGTACCATATATCCTAGCAAAGTAACCATAGAGCAAAGTAACCATAATACCACATATCCGAGCAAAGTAACCATAGAGCAAAGTAACCATAATACCACATATCCGAGCAAAGTAACCATATTAACGCGATTAATTACTTATATTAAACAAGGTACAATTGCCGGAAACCCGACGCTAAATCCCAAAGCAAAAACCCACCTGAATGTAGGCTGATCCCGAGCTCTCACTAGACTATTGGGCGGCTGGTGCTGAACAGCTGGGCCCTGAATAGAAACTGTAGTCAGAACTAGACTCACTCATATCCATCCCGACAACACTACACTAACATGTCGCTAATACGGGGAACTTAGCCGAAACTAGGCTTAAACCGAAATTCCCGAAAATCCATTGAACCTCTAATCATGACCCGCCAACGGTCTAAAAATATCCAAATATCGTCCAACAACACCTGCTGTCCCTAACCATCATAATTTTGATGTTCGGGCGGACAGTGACCAAATCACAATTTCCTCTATCGAAAAATTGCTATAAATACACCTTTTGACCGTTGTTTTGACTCGTTCTTCCAAACCAGGAAGCTAAAGACAGCGCCGTAAGTTTCAGCGTGTCCGAAACGACGAGACGGAACTCGTGCTCACAGGTTTGGGCCAGTAGGAAGCCCAATTACAAAGTTGGCCCATAATTACTTAAACACTCAAATAACACTATGCTATTACATATTAAACACTTAACCAAAAATCAAAATAAATGTGAGCATCCTGCTCTGGGCTGACTACTATGTCGAGGGCTCACCTTGGGTGCGTCGGAGACCGGCCGGAAAGCTCGCCGGAGCAACACCACCACAAGGCAAAGAGCTCGGTTTGGGCAACTTGGATCAAAACAACTTCAAATCTGGAACAAAGTGGAGCACAAGTTAAAACAACTTCCCAGAGGAGCTCCGGACCAGGTCCGACCCACGGCCGACGTCCAGAGGCGGCAGCGGCCGGAAAAAGGTCTAATTATCCTTAACTTAACAAAGTTGAGCCAAATAATTTACCAGGGGTTCTAGGCCTAAACATAAATGACGGGAACACTGGAAAAAGTGTTTAGGGCTCACCTGAATCGATGGCCGGCAATCCGAAGCGGCGGAGGCGGCGGTGGTGATGCCTGAACCAAGAAAAGGGTGCAACTACACCAAACAAAAACCGTACGTAAACATCCCCATGCAAACACATAGGTGGCCATTTTTAAACCTAAGGAACGTACCTGTGCTGTTCCCCCACTGCGCGAAGCCCCGAAAACACCGGAAACCGAGTTCGCCGAAATTTAGATGCTCTAATGGCGGAATCCGGTCGGCGGTGATCGAGACGACGCAAGATGGACCAAGGCACTCTAATGAAGACCAGGAACCTTCCTGCAGTGGTGGCCGGCGACGGGGTCGAGCGGCGGCGCCGGTTGGAGGAGTTCCGGCGAAGATGCAAAATATTCGGTTCTAGGGCATCCCCGTACGACGCGGTCCCTCAACCGATCTTCCTCAAACTTTGTAGGTGAGTTGCAGTCGATGAGGAGAAGAGAATCAATGGTACCGATCGTGTTTTCAACGGTCGGAAAGACTCCGCGCTCGAGATCGGCCAAAAAATGGTTTTCCGGTGACAAGGTTCCTCCGCCGGCTACCGGAGGCACGGCGACGGCTCGGGCTTCACAGAGAGAACCCTCTCAACGTCAGGAACAAACTACTGAGGTCCAAAG
This sequence comes from Tillandsia fasciculata, assembly GCA_029168755.2. Lineage (NCBI taxonomy): Eukaryota > Viridiplantae > Streptophyta > Magnoliopsida > Poales > Bromeliaceae > Tillandsia > Tillandsia fasciculata. The sequence continues at coordinate 7,351,321 of CM054945.1, forward strand.
TCCCTTTAAAATAAATCCTTTCCATGAACTTACCTCGTCGGGAAGGAGAAAGGATGAGAGATCCTCCGCCGGCGGCGTATGGCGGAGCAGGGTGCCGGGACTCCTCGGCTGGGTCTCTCAGGCACAGAGGATGTCCCAGAAGAGGTCTGGTGAATTTTGGAGTCCTCTCGTTGCTTCCTACTCCAACCCAAGATGAAGGGTTCCTTGTTGCCTTTCTTCACCGGCGACGGGGTGGCGGCGGCCGGTGCGCGACTTGCGAGGAGTGCGGCGGAGGGATGGGTGCAGTTGGGAGCTGCGGCTGGGGGCAGAGGCTACGGGTCTAGGGTTTCCAAAAACCCTAACCTTGCATGTGTATAAATAGTGCGTATGCACAATTGCATTTAAACCCTCCATCACTTGATATTAAAAGCTCAGTTCCTCACAGCAGCTCATATTCACACTTAGGTCCCTCACCAATGAGTGGCATGCAAACCGAGGCATAAAATATAGGGACGTTGTGCAAAAATACCGCATTTTTCACTATTTTTCATGCTTTTCGAGGCATTATAGTCGTCGAATTGAAAAAAGGACTTCGCCACGACGTCTGGCTCGGCGAAACCTATCAGGTAGCGATTTTTGTTTTTCGACGAAAAGCCCAGATAAAATCTCGGTCCACAATTACTGTACAATTATACAGTATGGCACGCTTCTCGAGACTCTAGGATCGTCAAACGAATATTCCATCATGTCACGCCCCCGGCGGTTTTCGAGTGAATCAGAGCGAAAAATAGCGTGAATATTTTTTTTTTTTTTCTTATTAAGGTAATATAAACCTCATCCCGGGTACGTGCCAGACCGCCACATACACAAACTCTCTCTGCCCACGGACAGAGTCTCCTTTGTATATGCACGGCGTCTCATTTACATCATACGATTCATTTACAACATCAAACATTAAACTCCAACCAACAACCATACAGTAGACATACATCACCAAACAACACAAGTTTATAAAGCGGCGTCAGCGTTTGGAAAGAATAAAACCCAGCGTTTGTAAAATCCGTGCCCACACGGCACTTCGTTTTGAGAAAACATTTTCGCAATCAAGTAGTTTATCATGAAAACATGCCGCGTAAGAAAGCATCACCAGGAGTATAAAAAGCATATGAGTACACCTCGTCCACAGAACTACTAATACATGTCCAAACTAAAGTAATCCACAACTAAAGTAGTCCACAAGCAAATTAACTATTTAAAGCATAAAAGGAAATGAGATATAAAACCAAGTATCCTGACTACGGTCCTCGCGACGCAGTCTCACCGCCATCCGGCTAACGCACCTAGTAGTA
>CM054945.1:7352748-7396964 GCA_029168755.2 Tillandsia fasciculata
CACTTCGTGGCTAGATGCTTAGTGTGCCACAAGTCAAGGCTGAACATAGACTCCCTGCGGGCAAGCTTCAAAATCTGCCGATTCCCGTGTGGAAATGGGAGAACATCGCTATGGATTTTATCGTGGGCTTGCCTCGGTCTCAAGCAGGCCACGACGCGATTTGGATGGTTGTGGATAGGTTAACCAAGGCGGCTCATTTCCTGCCTGTCCACACCACCTGGTCTAGGGATAAATTGGCGCAGTTGTATATTGATGAGATTATGCGCCTTCATGGAGTTCCTGTTTCTATAGTGTCGGATCGGGATCCCCGATTCGTGTCACAATTTTGGAAGAGCTTCCACGAGACCTTGGGAACACGCCTGGATTTCTCTACGGCTTATCACCCTCAGAGCGATGGTCAATCTGAGAGGACCATCAAATCCTCGAAGATATGCTCAGGGCGTGTGTCTTGGACTATGGACCAGGGTGGCAGCGATATTTGCCGATGGCGGAGTTCGCCTACAATAACAGCTATCAAGCCAGCATTGGAATGGCACCTTTTGAGGCACTATATGGCAGAAAGTGCAGGTCTCCACTGCATTGGAGTGAGGTGGCGAGAGATCATCACTGGGTCCTGATGTATTGCAAGAAGCCGAGGAAAAGGTGCAAATTGCGCGTCAACGCCTGGTGACAGCGCAAAGTCGGCAAAAGAGCTATGCGGACAAAAGGCGGCGCGACCTAGAGTTTAAGGTCGGTGATCATGTATTTTTGAAGGCGTCGCCCACGAAGGGGGTAGTGCGATTGGGATGCGAGGAAAGTTGAACCCTCGTTTTCTTGGACCTTATGAGGTTTTGGAGCGGTTGGCCCAGTGGCCTATAAAATAGCTTTGCCCCCAGATTTGGCAGGAATTCACGATGTGTTCCATGTGTCACAACTCCGCCAGTATGTCCACGACCCGACGCACATATCAACTACCCACCACTCGATCTACGGGAGGATATGAGCTACGATGAGTTCCCGTATAAAATTATAGATCGGCGTGATAGGAAGCTAGGAACCGCTCCATTCTTATGTGAAAGTGCTTTGGACGAGGCATAGCGAGGAGGAGGCCACGTGGGAGCCTGAGGCTGTGATGCGGGAGCACTATCCTCGCTTGTTCGAGGAATAAATCCCAAGGTACGTGAGTTTTAGTTTCGCGGACGAAACTCCTAAAGGAGGGGAGAATGTAGTGCACCGATTTCTGCGAAATAGCAAAACTCGGTAAAAATACTTGTAACGCGTTTCAAATATGATTACAAGTGGGTTTGAAGCGTTTTGAATCAACGCAAAAGCCGTTGAGTCGAAAAGTGAGTTGTGGTTGAGAAACGAAGCCTCAAGTTGCAAAATTGGGACTCGTGTTCGCCGAGTTCGCAAAATGGCAAATTCGGCGAGAAGACTTGTAACGTGTTTTAAACATGATTACAGTCGAGTTCGGTGCGTTTCGGGCTGACGCGAAGGGCATCGGGTCGAAAAGTGACTTGAACCCGAGGACTTAGCCAAAATCTGAAATTCTGAAATTTGTGATCGCGAAGCATTTTCGGAGCTCTCTTTCGAGGGCTTAGAGTGCCCCAAAATTTAAAAAAAATCGTGGAAGTTTTAGAAAAATTTGTAGATTAAAGGGGCGAAGAAGAATTACAATTTTGATTTCTCAGTTGACGGGAAAACGTGGTGAAAGAGGGCTATCCGAAAATGCTCACTGCAGAAAAACTGCAGGAAATAAAAAGGGGCAATTTGGGAATTGGGTTTGGGTGGAGGGCATTTTTGTAAAATCCCCTCCCCTCCCAGCTACCCCCCTGCAGAATTAATGCCTCACCCCCCTCCTTTTGAAAACCACACTCTCTCTCACTCTCTCTCTCAGCTAAAGAAGGAAACGAAAGAAAAAAAAAGAAGAAGAAGAGAAAGAGAAGAAGAAAAAGAAGAAGAAGAGGAAGAAGAAGAAAAGAATGCTATGCTCCTTCTCTTTCCCCCTCTCTCTCTCCCTCTCTCTCTCCCTCTCTCTCTCTCTCTTTCTTGGCTGTAGGGTGGGGGAGAAACGAACAAAAAAAAAAGAAGTGGGGGGGGGAGGCTGCGGCAGCAGCTTGGGCTGCAGCTGCTGCTGCTTCAATGCAGCAGCACTGCTCCCTGCTGCTGCCCAGCTGCTGCTGCTGCCCAGCTGCTGCTGGCTTAGCAGCAGCAGCTGGGCAGCATGGCTGCTGCGCAAGGCAGCAGCAAGGCTGCCTTGCGCAGCTGCTAGAGCTGCAGCAGCTGCTGCTGCTACCAGCAGCAGCAGCAGCTGCAGGCTCTGCTGCTTGGGCAGCAGCTTGCTGCTGCTGCCCAGCAGCAGAGTTGAAAGAAGGAAAACAAAAAAAAAAAAAGAGAAGAGAATAGAAGAGGAAATGAAGAAAGAAGAGAGGAAAAGAAAAAAAAAAAAAAAAAAAGATTCTTCTTTTCTCTTTTCTTCAATAAGAATAGATATAATTCTTCTCTTTCCTTTTCTCTAATGAGAAAAGAATGCAATTTCTCAAGTTTGCCAAATGCAAAAATTTCAATTTCTCGATTTTGCAAAATGCAAAATTGAGGAATTGGGGGTGGGGGAATTGCTTAAATTGAGCCCCTCTAAAATTTAGAGAGCATTGGGCTTTCTTCCAATATAAAATTGCAATCCTCGACTTACCAAGTGCAAAATCGAAGAATTGGGGGAAAATTGCTCAAATTGAGCTTTTCTCAAAATTTGGAGCATTTTGACCCCGGATCGAGTTGAGCAAGTTTCTTTTTGGCAACATGCCATGAGATGATTATTCCCTCCCATTTTTATGAACCGATAAAAAGTTAGCCTTTTGATGGGGAAAATGATCAAATAGGAATTTTTCCTTTAAGTTGTCAAAAGGGGATTTTATTTTAAATGTATGGATTTAGAGATTCATGAGAATCAATTGTTCATATTTTCTTCCTTACAATTTAGGAAAAAGTCGGAGACCGAAGAGTGGAACTTGTCTCCTTCAAGGACCAATAGAACACACCGAGGTGGGGGATTCTATCGAGCGAGGGTGACCTCTCCCCTTATCTTTTGCTTTTCTTAGAAGCATGTTAATAGAGTGGCTAGGATAGTATTTTCATGCTTATGTAGAAGTGGTTTGTGGTTTATGGAAATCTTGACTTAGGAGAAAACTTAGATTAGGCTCTAATGTGTGGCATTCACTATAGGACTTCACGAGTGGCATGTTTGTTTGAGTCAAATAAGTGTGTGATGGAATTAGGGCCTAATTTAGAGTTATGTCTCTAAGGAAAGCATAGTTTAGTTGAGGTTAAAATCCAAAGTATTTGAAATCCCTAGAGTTGTCATAGGGAGTTGGGTTAATATACCTACACTTTAACTTCAACTTGAGCATAATGAAAGTTAAGAATTGAGTCTAAGGGACTTATGTACCTTAAGGCATGGACCTAGGGTAAATGCATGAGTATATTAAAAGACAAGCTAAAAGCTTAATTGCAAGGAAAGAAAAGGGCTAAGAGGCAATGTGAGCTATAAGCTCGATTGAGATGGAAGCTAAGTGCTAAAGAGCAAAAGAAAGGCAAAGGCTTAAAAGAGCAAAGAGGCTAAATGCAAAGCAATAAAAGAAATAATAAAACGAGCGTACCTACGGGGTGAAACGTGGCCCATGTTGGAGTAGCAGGCAGTGTCCCTCTCCCGGGTAGAGACCCGTTCGGGACGTTTCCCCGTAGGGCGGGGTAACACTTGCGGGTGTTATCGGCAACCTTAGAGGACTTGTCTTATGGCAGCATGTCTGCCGGGCTAGGGCCCGTTGGGCAAGCTTCTCCGAGGGTTTAGCAACTTGAATTGAAACACAAAAAAAAGTTAATGAAAGTTATTTGACAAGGGACAGGTTGGTTAGTTTGGCATCCTACAGCGACATAGAGCTATGTCATGGCAAAGGTAAAAGTATTAAGCATGCTAGCTAAGATTTACAGCTTTTATTTACTGTATTTCATTCTCTATTATATTGCTTCCATTAGACTAAGCGGTGCAGGGCATTTTCTCTCGGTGGTTGAACCCACTGGGAACTTGGTTGTAGTTCTCACACCCTTTGGGTGACATCCCCACAGGTCCAGGCACATCGGGCGAGGCACGCGACAGGGGCAAGGGCCCAGCAGAGTAGCGACCTAGCAGTCTAGAGTCGCCAGTACCATTTTGGAGTTTTATTTTCTTGAGCGAACTTTTGTATGTGAGGAACAATGTAACTTTTAAATGTTTAAGTTTCAAGTTGGAAAAGAGAAAAAAAAAATATGGATGTATTTTGGTATTGTAGTTCATGCTAAAAGAGAGTTGTAATATTAAACAAAAGTGTATGTCTTCGCTCAAGTGTTGTACTTTCATTTCTTCTAACTACTTGTTGAATGATTGAAAGTTTAAATTTATAGTTCTTTCCTCTGATTGCTTACTCTTCCGCTATATTGAAATGATATTGTTGGATTAAACCGTTCCTTTCGGGTCTTGAAAGGTCATGCCCGATTGGCGGGTCTGTTGGCGCGCCCGAACTGTTCAAATTGACGGTCTCGGGGCGTGACAGATTAGAGTGGTATCAGAGCCTAGGAGATAGACCTAGGTGGTTAGCGAACCTTAGGAAGACCCTAGGGTTTAGGCACGAGAGCGTGTGTGGATCTTTTGGCGAAAGTACATAATTGGGTTACTTGATTCCCAAGAAGGACATTGGGAATGGATCGAGGGAAAATGGACTTCCACTAGCTAACGTTATGTTGGGCGGCCGACAACGTAACGTTAGGGGTGGGAAGAAGTATTCCTTTTTACTTTCGCATGATTGGGTTGACGAAGCCTTTATATGATCGTTAAATTTACTGCATTCGTTTCGCAAATGCCTAAGTTGTAAGTGTTGGACTAATGTTGTTGTGGTGTGCAGATAGCTATGCCACCGCGAAGGGAGACACGTCTTACGCGGCTCGAGCCGGGGGAGGGCTCCGGGTCGAGTGATGTTCGCGAACTGAGGGAACAAATGGCCGCGCTTATTGGCGTGGTACAGCAGCAGGCGGAGGCCTCTCAGCGACAGGAGGAGGCTTCCCGCCAACGAGAGGAGGAGACCTCTCGTAGGCTGGAGGAGGCTTCCCGCCAACGGGAGGAGGAGACTTCTCGCAGGCTAGAGGAGGCGTTGCAGCGCCAGGAGGAAGCGACGAGGCGTCAGGCCGAGCAAATTGAGAGGCTCCAGGACCTGTTGGCGCGGCAGATTGAGGCGGCGCAGACGACGCATGAGCGCACAGCCTCGCCCCAAGTGGGGGCAACTACTGAAGGAGTGGCTATGGCGGCCGAGCCTATGGCGGCGCGCCCAGCACCATCTGTCGGGGCTACTAGAGGAGTGCCCCGGCGGGCCGACTCGGAGGTGGGTGATGCCGAGTACGCGGCCCAGAGAGCGGAGCAAAATAGGGCGATGGAGGTTCTCGCCGACTTCCAGAAATTTCATCCTCCTACCTTCAGCGGCGACAAATCTGATCCAATGGTGGTGGAGTCGTGGATTGACTCCATGGAGCGACTATTCCTAACCCTTCGGGTGCCGATGCGGGACCGCGTTACCGTGGCGGTTCCCCACCTCGACAATGTGGCACACCGTTGGTGGAAAGCAGAATTGGAGAGGAGGGCTAGGACGGCATTGCCGGAGCCATCGTGGGAAGAATTCAAGGAGCTCTTCTTCGCCACATATTTCCCCGACAGTGCGAAGCAACAAATGGAAGATGACTTCAAAAATCTTCGCCAGGGAGCCGCTCAGTTCAAGAATACGAGTGCGAGTTCTCTCGCATCGTTAGTTGCTTACCCACCGTGGTGCGCAACGAGTGGGACAAGGCGCGATGTTTCGAGAGGGGCCTTCGACCGGCGATCTACTCAAAGGTCCAACCTTTCAACATCGCAACTTATCGGGAGATTGTGGATAGAGCCCGCTTGGTAGAGAGGGGCGACATGGTGGTGCGCCGAGAGCGCGAAGCTTTTGAGAAAGACAAGGGCAAAGCGAAGGAAAAGAAGAGGCACCAAGGTGGTTCCGGGGGTCAAAGCCACTCTCAACGACCCTCTAAGCAGTCGCGACACCAACCGCACCCTCGGGGGCCCTGGCAGCCTACGGCTCCCGAGCGGTGTATTATCTGTGGAGGGCAACACCGACGGACCGAGTGCCCAGAACGCGAAGGGAGGTGCTTCAACTGCGGCCGGCCGGGTCACATGGCTCGAGAGTGTTGGAGGGGCACGCACCCCGCCCCGGCCGTGCCGACGATCCAGGCTGCCCCGAAGCAACACAAGAAGACGGTGCCAGCTCTACCAGCTGCACGCCCCGCCGCTCCTCAGCGACCGCCGAGCGGGCGGGCTTTTGCCGCTCAGGCGAAGGAGGAGGAGTCCGTGGCTGACGACGTTGTGGCAGGTATAATTTTTATTAATGATGTTCGATGTAGGGCTCTATTCGACACAGGTGCATCGCATTCGTTCATATGTAGATCCTTTGCCATGAGACATGGGTTGGATGTATTACAGTCTACTAGTACTAAAACGGTCCATGTGCCTGATGGTTCTTTAGAGGTATCTGAGAGTTGTCCCACCTGTCCAGTTCGGGTTGGCGAGTGGATTATGACAGTGGACTTCTTAGTTTTGAGACGGCTAGGAGATTATGATGTAATTTTGGGAATGAATTGGCTCTCCAAGTATTATGCCACTATCGATTGCGAGCGGAGGGTTGTCACCTTTCGGGAGCCGGGACAAGAGGAGTATGTATTCAAGGCATGTAGAGGCTCTCTATTTGCCGCTGTGGTCTCGGCTTCGCGGGCCAAGAAGCTTATCGATAAAGGATGTGTGGCTTACTTAGCTACCGTGGTGGAAGGGCACAAGGAGGAACCTAATGTACAAGACATTCCCGTGGCGCGGGAATATCCTGATGTATTTCCTGTGGAGTTGCCGGGCATGCCGAGGGATCGGGAGATTGAGTTCATAATAGACTTGGTTCCCGGGACGGCTCCAGTTTCAAAGGCTCCTTATAGAATGGCCCCGGCGGAGTTAAAGGAGCTTAAGGCTCAATTGCAAGATTTGCTGGACAAGGGTTTCATTAGACCTAGCGTATCCCCTTGGGGAGCTCCGGTCCTATTTGTGAAGAAAAAGGACGGATCGCTGCGGTTATGTGTGGATTATCGGGAGCTCAACAAATTGACAATCAAGAACCGATATCCATTACCGAGGATCGATGATTTGTTCGACCAATTGCAAGGTTCCCGGGTATTCTCAAAAATTGACCTTCAATCGGGATACCATCAATTAAAGATTAAGCCGGAGGATGTGCACAAAACGGCTTTTAGAACGCGGTATGGACATTATGAATTCACTGTAATGCCTTTCGGGTTGACGAATGCCCCGGCGGCATTCATGGATTTAATGAACCGCGTTTTTCAGCCTTTCCTAGACCGATTTGTCGTTGTCTTCATTGACGACATTTTAGTCTACTCTCGAAGTGACGACGAGCACGAGGATCACCTACGACAGGTTCTACAAGTGCTTCGAGAGCGGAGCCTATTCGCGAAGTTGAAGAAATGCGAATTCTGGCTCCGGGAAGTGGCATTCTTAGGACATGTGATTTCTGAGACGGGGGTGTCTGTAGACCCCAAGAAAATTGAAGCAGTGAAAGATTGGCCGCGACCAACAAATGTCACCGAGATTCGAAGCTTTATCGGACTCGCGGGCTATTATAGGCGGTTTGTGGAAGGGTTCTCTAAAATTACCATTCCACTCACCAGCCTTACAAGAAAAGGAGCTAAGTTCATTTGGAGCGATGCTTGTGAGAGAAGCTTCCAATTGCTCAAGGACAAGTTGACGACGGCTCCAATTCTTGCTCTACCCGTTGCGGGAAAAGGGTTCGTGGTTTATAGTGATGCTTCAGGGACTGGGTTGGGGTGTGTACTCATGCAAGACGAGAGGGTTATAGCCTATGCCTCCCGGCAGTTGAAGAGTTATGAAAAGAACTACCCCACTCACGACCTCGAGCTTGCCGCGGTGATTTTTGCACTGAAGATATGGCGGCATTACCTCTATGGGGAACATTGCGAGATTTACACGGATCACAAAAGCCTCAAATATTTGTTCACTCAGAAGGAATTAAACCTGAGGCAGCGTCGATGGCTGGAACTCCTAAAAGATTATGATGTTAGCATCTTGTACCACCCGGGAAAGCAAATGTGGTGGCCGACGCGCTAAGCAGGAAGTCCGTGGAAAATCTCGCCATGATCATCACCGACCAATACCCGTTGCAATCCGAAATGAGACGGATGGGCTTGGAGGTTGTGGCTTCCGGTGCCCCGCGAAGCTTATGACGCTCGTTGTGCAACCTACCTTGTTGGAGAGAATTAAAGAAAAGCAAATGGCGGATGAAAAGCTCCAAAAGGTGAGGTCTGATCTAGAAAGCGGGGAGGCAAGGGATTTTACTGTGGATTCTGAGGGAATCCTAAGGTTTCGGGGTCGCGTGTGTGTACCTAATGACGAGGATATTCGTGAAATGATCCTTCAAGAAGCACACCGATCGCCGTATACTATCCACCCCGGCGGCACAAAAATGTATAAGGACCTGAGGGCACAGTTTTGGTGGCCAGGCATGAAGAAAGATGTTGGACACTTCGTGGCTAGATGCTTAGTGTGCCAACAAGTCAAGGCTGAACATAGACTCCCTGCGGGCAAGCTTCAAAATCTGCCGATTCCCGTGTGGAAATGGGAGAACATCGCTATGGATTTTATCGTGGGCTTGCCTCGGTCTCAAGCAGGCCACGACGCGATTTGGATGGTTGTGGATAGGTTAACCAAGGCGGCTCATTTCCTGCCTGTCCACACCACCTGGTCTAGGGATAAATTGGCGCAGTTGTATATTGATGAGATTATGCGCCTTCATGGAGTTCCTGTTTCTATAGTGTCGGATCGGGATCCCCGATTCGTGTCACAATTTTGGAAGAGCTTCCACGAGACTTTGGGAACACGCCTGGATTTCTCTACGGCTTATCACCCTCAGAGCGATGGTCAATCTGAGAGGACCAATCAAATCCTCGAAGATATGCTCAGGGCGTGTGTCTTGGACTATGGACCAGGGTGGCAGCGATATTTGCCGATGGCGGAGTTCGCCTACAATAACAGCTATCAAGCCAGCATCGGAATGGCACCTTTTGAGGCACTCTATGGCAGAAAGTGCAGGTCTCCACTGCATTGGAGTGAGGTTGGCGAGAGATCATCACTGGGTCCTGATGTATTGCAAGAAGCCGAGGAAAAGGTGCAAATTGCGCGTCAACGTCTGGTGACAGCGCAAAGTCGGCAAAAGAGCTATGCGGACAAAAGGCGGCGCGACCTAGAGTTTAAGGTCGGTGATCATGTATTTTTGAAGGCGTCGCCCACGAAGGGGGTAGTGCGATTTGGGATGCGAGGAAAGTTGAACCCTCGTTTTCTTGGACCTTATGAGGTTTTGGAGCGGGTTGGCCCAGTGGCCTATAAAATAGCTTTGCCCCCAGATTTGGCAGGAATTCATGATGTGTTCCATGTGTCACAACTCCGCCAGTATGTCCACGACCCGACGCACATAATCAACTACCCACCACTCGATCTACGGGAGGATATGAGCTACGATGAGTTCCCGTATAAAATTATAGATCGGCGTGATAGGAAGCTAAGGAACCGCTCCATTCCTTATGTGAAAGTGCTTTGGACGAGGCATAGCGAGGAGGAGGCCACGTGGGAGCCTGAGGCTGTGATGCGGGAGCACTATCCTCGCTTGTTCGAGGAATAAATCCCAAGGTACGTGAGTTTTAGTTTCGCGGACGAAACTCCTAAAGGAGGGGAGAATGTAGTGCACCGATTTCTGCAAAATAGCAAAACTCGGTAAAAATACTTGTAACGCGTTTCAAATATGATTACAAGTGGGTTTGAAGCGTTTTGAATCAACGCAAAAGCCGTTGAGTCGAAAAGTGAGTTGTGGTTGAGAAACGAAGCCTCAAGTTGCAAAATTGGGACTCGTGTTCGCCGAGTTCGCAAAATGGCAAAATTCGGCGAGAAGACTTGTAACGTGTTTTAAACATGATTACAGTCGAGTTCGGTGCGTTTCGGGCTGACGCGAAGGGCATCGGGTCGAAAAGTGACTTGAACCCGAGGACTTAGCCAAAATCTGAAATTCTGAAATTTGTGATCACGAAGCATTTTCGGAGCTCTCTTTCGAGGGCTTAGAGTGCCCCAAAAATTTAAACAAAATCGTGGGAAGTTTAAGAAAAATTTGTAGATTAAAGGGGCGAAGAAAAATTACAATTTTGATTTCTCAGTTGACGGGAAAACGTGGTGAAAGAGGGCTATCCGAAAATGCTCACTGCAGAAAAACTGCAGGAAATAAAAAGGGGCAATTTGGGAAATTGGGTTTGGGTGGAGGGCATTTTTGTAAAATCCCCTCCCCCTCCCAGCTACCCCCCTGCAGAATTAAATGCCTCACCCCCTCCTTTTGAAAAACCACACTCTCTCTCACTCTCTCTCAGCTAAAGAAGGAAACGAAAGAAGAAGAAAAAGAAGAAGAAGAGAAAGAGAAGAAGAAAAAGAAGAAGAAGAGGAAGAAGAAGAAAAGGTATGCTATGCTCCTTCTCTTTCTCCCCTCTCTCTCTCCCTCTCTCCCTCTCTCTCTCTTTCTTGGCTGTAGGGTGGGGAGAAACGAACAAAAAAAAGAAGTGGGGGGGGGGGAGGCTGCGGCAGCAGCTTGGGCTGCAGCTGCTGCTGCTTCAATGCAGCAGCAGCTGCTCCCAGCTGCTGCTGCTGCTTAGCAGCAGCAGCTGGGCAGCATGGCTGCTGCGCAAGGCAGCAGCAAGGCTGCCTTGCGCAGCTGCTAGAGCTGCAGCAGCTGCTGCTGCTACCAGCAGCAGCAGCAGCTGCAGGCTCTGCTGCTTGGGCAGCAGCTTGCTGCTGCTGCCCAGCAGCAGAGTTGAAAGAAGAAAACAAAAAAAAAAAAAAAAAGAGAAGAGAATAGAAGAGGAAATGAAGAAAAGAAGAGAGGAGAAAGAAAAAAAAAAAAAAAAAAAGATTCTTCTTTTCTCTTTTCTTCAATAAGAATAGATATAATTCTTCTCTTTCCTTTTCTCTAATGAGAAAAGAATGCAATTTCTCAAGTTTGCCAAATGCAAAAATTTCAATTTCTCGATTTTGCAAAATGCAAAATTGAGGAATTGGGGGTGGGGGAATTGCTTAAATTGAGCCCCTCTAAAATTTAGAGAGCATTGGGCTTTCTTCCAATATAAAATTGCAATCCTCGACTTACCAAGTGCAAAATCGAAGAATTGGAAGGAGAAATTGCTCAAATTGAGCTTTTCTCGAAATTCTGGGAGCATTTTGACCCGGGATCGAATTGAGCAAGTTTCTTTTTGGCAACATGCCATGAGATGACTATTCTCCTCCCATTTTTATGAACCGATAAAAATTTAGCCTTTTGATGGGGAAAATGACCAAATAGGAATTTTTCCTTTAAGTTATCAAAAAGGGGATTTTAGTTTGAAATGTTTATGGATTTAGAGATTCATGAGAATCAATTGTTCATGATTTTCTTTCCTTACAATTTAGGAAAAAGTCGGAGACCGGAAGAGTGGAACTTGTCTCCTTCAAGGACCGATAGAACACACCGAGGTGGGGGATTCTATCGAGCGAGGGTGACCTCTCCCCTTATCTTTTGCTTTTCTTAGAAGCATGTTAATAGAGTGGCTAGGATAGCATTTTCATGCTTATGTAGAAGTGGTTTGTGGTTTATGAAAATCTTGACTTAGGAGAAAACTTAGATTAGGCTCTAATGTGTGGCATTCACTATAGGACTTCACGAGTGGCATGTTTGTTTGAATCAAATAAGTGTGTGATGGAATTAGGGCCTAATTTAGAGTTATGTCTCTAAGGAAAGCATAGTTTAGTTGAGGTTAAAATCCAAAGTATTTGAAATCCCTAGAGTTGTCATAGGGAGTTGGGTTAATATACCTACACTTTAACTTCAACTTGAGCATAATGAAAGTTAAGAATTGAGTCTAAGGGACTTATGTACCTTAAGGCATGGACCTAGGGTAAATGCATGAGTATATTAAAAAGACAAGCTAAAAGCTTAATTGCAAGGAAAGGAAAAGGGCTAAGAGGCAATGTGAGCTATAAGCTCGATTGAGATGGAAGCTAAGTGCTAAAGAGCAAATGAAAAGCAAAGGCTTAAAAGAGCAAAGAGGCTAAATGCAAAGCAATAAAAGAAATAATAAAACGAGCGTACCTACGGGGTGAAACGTGGCCCATGTTGGAGTAGCAGGCAGTGTCCCTCTCCCGGGTAGAGACCCGTTCGGGACGTTTCCCCGTAGGGCGGGGTAACACTTGCGGGTGTTATCGGCAACCTTAGAGGACTTGTCTTATGGCAGCATGTCTGCCGGGCTAGGGCCCGTTGGGCAAGCTTCTCCGAGGGTTTAGCAACTTGAATTGAAACACAAAAAAAAAAAGTTAGTGAAAGTTATTTGACAAGGGACAGGTTGGTTAGTTTGGCATCCCACAGCGACATAGAGCTATGTCATGGCAAAGGTAAAAGTATTAAGCATGCTAGCTAAGATTTACAGCTTTTATTTACTGTATTTCATTCTCTATTATATTGCTTCCATTAGACTAAGCGGTGCAGGGCATTTTCTCTCGGTGGTTGAACCCACTGGGAACTTGGTTGTAGTTCTCACACCCTTTGGGTGACATCCCCACAGGTCCAGGCACATCAGGCGAGGCACGCGATAGGGGCAAGGGCCCAGCAGAGTAGCGACCTAGCAGTCTAGAGTCGCCAGTACCATTTTGGAGTTTTACTTTCTTGAGCGAACTTATGTATGTGAGGAACAATGTAACTTTTAAATGTTTAAGTTTCAAGTTGGAAAAGAGAAAAAAAAAATATGGATGTATTTTGGTATTGTAGTTTCATGCTAAAAGAGAGTTGTAATATTAAACAAAAGTGTATGTCTTCGCTCAAGTGTTGTACTTTCATTTCTTCTAACTACTTGTTGAATGATTGAAAGTTTAAATTTATAGTTCTTTCCTCTGATTGCTTACTCTTCCGCTATATTGAAATGATATTGTTGGATTAAACCGTTCCTTTCGGGTCTTGAAAGGTCATGCCCGATTGGCGGGTCTGTTGGCGCGCCCGAACTGTTCAAATTGACGGTCTCGGGGCGTGACAGATCCGCCGCCCATACGGTGAACCCCGTATAGACGAAGCGTCAAACCTGCAAAAGGAATATACTATACTAAACAGATTTCAGAGCTGAAAGTAAACTGCTAGAAATAAAAATATATACAACTCAAAAGCCTCACCAAAAGTACATAAGTCACTCAACTCTGAAAGAAAGGTACAACTCTATACCTCACTACAAGGTCTCTCAACAAGAAACTCTCAAAATAATAAGGGTACATCTACTCTCTGGATGACGACTGGTAGGGATCTAGCTCGCGACTCCCTTACCTCGATCTGAAGAAGCAGCAGCTGGAGCAGCAGGAACAGGAGCAGACGTCCCTGGGGAAAAATACACCACGACGGGTGTGAGAACTACATCCCACAGTAGTTCTCAGTGGGTGCCGTCAACAAGCCCAACGGTCTACCCACTAAGTCTACTAGAGGCATGCTGTAACAAATGAAATACTGAAGAAAAGAGCTGGAAATGAATAACTCTACAGCTACTATGCCCCTATCTAGATGCTCAAAAAGTGGAACAGATGATAAAAATGGTGCATCTACTAACATATCAGTATAGTCACCCAATCTGAACTGACTGCCTCCTCGGTTCCAGTCAAGCCTGCGCCTACCTACTGCCGTTACATCCCGGAGGACCGGACTTACGTAGGGCGTCCGTAGCTGCCAAAACTGGCTCAGCCAGAGGGACTGCGTCCGTAACTGCCAAAACTGGCTCAGTCAGAGGGACGGCGTCGACAAGTCCCGATAGAAGAGCTCAATCTCACGCCGGTACAACAACCCGGTATATAGCTCAATCTCAACGCCGGTACAACAACCCGGTCCAAGTATCACTCACAAAGCCGGTACAACAACCCGGTCCAAGTATCACTCTCAAAGCCGGTACAACAACCCGGTCTCGCCTACTCCGGAGTGGCACTCGAGGGGCGCGACCCCACCGAGGAAAAAGGTATCCGCGCACTCTGTCGCTCAGGTGGCACTGCAGGCTATAGTCAAAATCCACGCTCACGCTCTGAACGGAAGGACTCAATCCTCAAACATCTCGCACAACAGTCGGAGCACTCTCGACGACTCAGCTGATCAGCTCTCTCGAAACACGAGACACTAGCCTCTCCAACAGCTCACAGCACAAAACACACTGGCTGGAGATACTCCACAGCCAGGATCGACCCACCACTCAGGGCTAACTAAACAGGTCGGACAACACTCAACGATCCGGGACCACCGTCAACCCCGACGGTTCCCAACAACAGAACATCAACCCAACCTGCAGACTCACTGACAGGATAAACCCCACAACAGACACAATACAGGGTCCGGAAACCCCGAAAGACTAGAACCTACAACCCTAATCAAACAAGAACAGGCTCTAGGCATAGCCTCTCGTTGTTCTCATCCCAAAGAAAAATGCAGCCCTTGGAACCCAGACCACTCGAATCATCTCGGGTGGTTAAATTTATTGGAAAAAGGTGATAGTTCTTACTGAAAGCCACTTGATCTGGAAGAAATCCATTTTTAATGATTTTTAGTTCTTTTTAGGAAAACAGTTGAAAACAAGTTTTATATCCAAACCTCGAAGAGCTAATGCCTTCGTCCAATCAAACAAGAACAGACTCAGGCGACCCTACGACGCTTGGAAGAAAATATTGGGTTGACTAAAATCATATGTGTGTCCAAAAAGGGTTCTGGGTTCAAGGTCCTGCTAACACTGGTAAACAACTGCCACTAACCCAGTGGCGACAAATAAAACATCTCGGGACCGCCGTTTACCCAAACGGCTCCCGCCACAGATGAACGATCAACTACATCTACCAGACTCCACTCTGCTCCCAAGCACGAGTGTAAAATGCATCCCACACTAAAAGAAATCCCGACCACTCGGCCAACTACCCGGGCGAGTAAAAACACTATGTCCAGGAAGAAAATAGAAGTGTGGATGTCTAAAGCAGAAATAAACCTAGCCCAAGTTGGAGTTTTTCTACTGGTCTGGTTACACATGCAGCATATGACGGGGGTGCTAGGTCAAGTTCCCAGATAACAATAATTTTACAGATAGTAGGAAACAAGAGCTCGCATGATCATTAAATAACTCTAGAATTATCGGCTATGACATTCTAGCATGCTACACAAGAATATCACTATCATGCATGGTCCTACTATAGCAGATTTAATGCACATTCCATCAATCTTGGAGACAGGGTCACCCACCTGAAAACGCTAACTGTCCAAGGTTCCACAGCTGAAAACACCAGGAGCAACAATAACTCCAAATCCAACGGGTCCAGCACTATCCACAAACCCTCCTGGTACAACACAAGGCTAACAATTATACTTAAATCCACAATTTACCCAAATAAGTTACAGTCTAAAATCAGCCTCAAAGATGTCACTTCTTCACCTGCAAACAATGCTCCAAAAATTCCAATAAAAATTTCACGGCGATCCTTGCGTCGAGATCTTCGAAACGGGTACCTGCACGTCCAATTCCGAGCCCCGTAGGCCGAGTTACAAATTCCACAGTACAGGCGCGCAAAAGCTCACAATCACACAACTGTAATATTCAGCACAGTAAAAGGGGAAATAGTATACCTTCGGGCAAGCCTCAGAAAAATCCCAAAAAAATACGATGATAATCCTCGCGACGAGTAGATGCAAAAAGTGTACAGGCTCGTCTCGATCCGACGCTCGAGTGCGGAGATAAAATTTCGGCAAGGGGCTGCTGTCCAAAAACTCCACCAGCAAATAGCGTCTTAGAACTGTCTCGAAAACCGTGCCATAAACTCTGAATCCAGCAAGATGATCAACACAAAAGTCGAAGACGTACCTCTCGAGAATCCAACGCCGCAGAAATCGTCCAAAAATACTGTCGGAGTAGCTCTGTGGACCTCACAGACCAAACGGCGACGATAACGGGCCTCCGATGAAAAATCGTCGCTCTGTGCTACGATGCCGAAGTCGTCGACGCCGCGGCTTCCAAAAATTCCGGGCCTCTGCCAGAAGATGCGCAACACGAAAATCTCCAACTTTCCTGAAAGGTCCAAGGGCAGGGGAGCTCGGGAAAAGGGGCAAAAAGTGTAGTAACCATGATTTTAAAATCTAGAATTCAGGTTCAAATAATTTCCAGAATTATTTAAATAGCAAAAAATAGACAATTAGTGGGTCAATAGTGGCCCAGAAATGTCGACTTTTGATCGGGGCATGATCTTGGAAATCCGAGATCACCATTATGATCGTCTCGTCAAACTGAGCAAGTTTCATATTCAGCACTTGTCGATCTGACGGTCGGATCTTCCAGAAATCAGAAAAGAAGTAGGTGGGCCCCACAACTTAAGTGAATAGTAAACACTATAAATTAAATCCCCTTAGAACGCTAATGGCCGAACCACTGGTTTAAATTATAACATGGGGGTATTAGTAATGGACCCTAGCTAATTTTGACGTTCTGAACGCGATGGCACTGACGGTTTTCGCATTTGGCGACCCGGGTGCATTGGGATGCGTGCAATATACCGCATTTCGACAAACTTTATGGCCCGAGATTTTATCAGAGCGTCAAACACATCAATCGAATACGCTACCTAACAGGTCTCGACGAGCCGGACGTCGTGGCGAAGTCCGTTTCGCAAATTGACGAGCGGATTTTCTCGAATTGCGTAAAAACCACCTAAAAATGGACTAAATTGCAAGGAAAGTTAATATTTTATGTACCATTGTTTTAGGGACTTAATGGTCAGGGTGTTGGGTGCATTTTGCAATCCCTGATCAGGTCTCGGATGCTAGGTTTAGGTGTGAACCAAGCTTGGGGTTATTTAGCAAAGGAATATTTGCATTAAAGGTCTAATGACCCTTGATCTCCTTGTGTGCATGCATGAGGAGTTATGAAGGAATCCAAGCATTAACTATGATCCCTTGCACCTGTCTAACCCAGCCCCGAAGCCTTGGACCACCCAAGAGCCACCACCATTAGAGTAAATCCTAGATGAAGTGAGGGGAAAGCAAGAGCAAGCTCCCACATTGGTTTCCTTGAATTCTGGTGAGTTCTTCAACCCTTCTTGATCCTCTGCCATCTCCAGACCAAGCCTCGAGTGTAGAGGAGCCAAAAACTTCACCCCTTAGAGAGAGGAATCCGAGAAAAAGAGAGAGAGAAGAAGCTTGGATCAAGTTGGTTAAAAATGGGATCTGAAGTGCTCTGAGGCTTCCTCTGGGTCTGTGGAGTGATCTGGGAGGTTGCCCGAAGTCGCGCGTGAAGGAAGAACTAAGATCCGGCTTCATTCCTTTTTCCCCGAGCTCGGCTAAGGTGAGAGTCTCTAACCGTTGGTTGTTAGCACTCTAGACCACTTGCAGTAGACTCTCTAGGCCCTTAGCATGCTCCCTGAACAAGCCCGATCTCCCATGCATAGCCGGTTGCCGGCGGGGGCAATACCTCGCCGGAAACCTAGTTGTTGCTCCGCCGCGGCTTTTCTCGGCAACCGAGGGACCATATTGAAAAATAAAATGATGGGATTAAACTGTAGGATCCATAGAACATCCTTGCAAAATTTGAGGGAAGATGGTCGAGTAAAATATAAGAAAATGGAAACCCTAGTTTTCGGGCTTTATGTGTTTTGGCCGAGCCTCTTGCTCCGGCGCCGGCGAGCCTCTCCGCCGTCGGCCACATGCCCAGAAATGTTCACGGGAACCAGGGATGTCCATCCATGCTATTGCATGGCGACCATGCACACCGAAAGCTCGGGTGCCATGGTTGACCCGAGCTTGAGGCCGTTAATGGCGGCCGGCCGTCCGGCGATCTCCGACGACGGGGACATGGCCAGAGCATCTCAAAAGCTTGCTAGAAAGATTGGGGTGCTGTCCTTTGCACCTTAAATCTAACTATAGCAAAGTTGCCATTGTCGAAGAAAGCTCCAAACCGGAGCTTTGCTCCGCCGCGCCGCCGTCGCACACCGAGGCCAGCCGAGGGTGTGGGAAGCTTCCATGAAGCAAATGGCACCTACTGGTCCATTTGGTTGAGCCCCAGACTTCCTGGTTGAGTGGTCACGAATTTCAAGGTTTTCATCATCTTCTTCCTCATGCTTGCGGCTAACCGAGGGGTTTTGGCATGCTCCAACTTGGGGGGGATTGCTCCAGATTCCTTGTGGATCAATTTGATCCATCTTGGGAAGCCCCAGGTCCCTTTGCTGCAGAGAACCAAGCTGGGGAATGTGTTGTATGGTTGTGTGTATATGGTGCCCACCAACTGTTTGTTAAAATGCCACAATGAGTTTTTAAGCTGAATTTGACAAAGCTGTAAATATGAAAGATGTTTATTTTCATCCCCTGAGCTCAGTGCTCACTTCAGATCAAACTAGATCTGTGTGGATACGTGGTGGGGCTTTGTCAAACTGTTAGAGAGCGAGGAACTTGGATCTGGTTGATCCATCACTTTTGGACTGAAAGTAAGGTGAGCATGAGTATCCTGGCACTGTCCAGAGTCACTTCCATATACAAAGTTCGTCTGTTTGACGATCGGATTAAAAGATATAGAGAAATCAACCTTTTACAATAATGTTGGAACAAAACTAATTTTCGGGCTGCTAGCGAAGCCGCGACAGTGTGCCCTTGGCTAATTTGGGGTCACTGGACGCGGTGCTCGCGTCAGATTTGGTGTTTGAAGTCCCGGAGAAACAAAAATGCATTTTGGCTATGTTAGAGAAGAATTTTATGGGCCAAAGTTTTCCTCGGGTCTCGTGCTGCTTCCAAATGGTGAGCATGGGCTTCGTCATGTCATAACGGACACGCTGAAACTTACGGCGCTGTCATCGGACTTCTGGTTTGAAAGATCGAGCGAAAACAGTGTTCAAATAAGCGTAATAATGCGATTATAGAGAAAATAATGGATTAAGTTGCAAATGTAGTATGCTGGCTGTCTTTAGACAGTATATACGCACCTTCTAAGCCTTTTGTTAAAGTTCCGAGGACTCTAGTTGAGTGGGAAACGGATCTTGTTTCGTAAATCGGCAAAAATTGTCGGTTTCACGAATTACGGTGCGAGTTCGTGTTGTAATTTGGATTCCCGTGTTGTGACAAAAGTATAAAAATAATGTCGGGATAGGTTTGGTTGAGTTGTTCCCTAATCATAATTTTGATTTAGGTTGACAAAGTCTTCGAGCGTCTGTTGGAGTCGAAGGTTCGCCTGCGCATTGACAGGTGGGTTATCTTCGGTCCGGGCTTTATCATTTCGGCCCTCGGTGTACGGTATTGGTTGGACTCCTGTTCTTGTTAATCTAGGTTATATTTGAGCCTGTCTGCCTTTGATTGTGATATATATTGCTTTGACTGATTGATCATTAGTCGCACTCCTATGCTTGATTATTATATTGATCTATTGATGTTTGAGCCTGCCATTTCTTTCGATCAATTATGCTTAATCTATAGTCTCTGCCTTTGTTGATTGCCCTGCATGATCTTTAGCCGTTTCCCAGTTGCTCCTATGATTATCTGGATTTTTGCCATGCCTGATTGGACATACTTGTGCCTGGTGATCTTTGTCGCTGAGCTTGTACTGCTGAACACATGTATATTTTATTTAAATAACGTTTTTACCCAAGCTTCGCAGGGTCGCCTGCGTCTGTTCTTGTTTGATAGGACAAGGGCACTGCTCTGCGAGGTTTGAACCCAAAACCTGTTTTAATGATTTTTCTTAAACTGCATGTGTTTGGACAGTATGACTTGGTCTGTAGTTGCTAAACCTGGTTCTATTTCATAGTGGCTGTTGATTATATCCCGCATTTGCATTCGTTGGTTAATAGATGTTGAGCTTGCTTCCTGATGATCAAATATTACACTGCTGAACACATAATTTTAATCAACCAATGTTTTACCGAGCTTCGTAGGGTCGCCGGAGTCTGTTCTTGTTTGATAGGACAAAGGCAATTGCTCTGCGAGGTTTGGAAACCCAAGCTTCGTAGTGTCGCCTGAGTCTGTTCTTGTTTGATAGGACGAGGGCAACGCTCTTCGAGGTTTGGACTTTTCAAAATAGTTTTCTCAAAAAAAATATGTGTTCAGTTTTGTATGTTTGGTTGGTCTGCCTGATTGAGTTGAGATTTGCTGTTGATCTTATGTTGAGTTGAGATTTGCCTTGATCTTGCATATGAGTTGAGATACAGTTGATTATCTACTAATTATTCCTGTATGAGAGTTAAGATTCAGTTGATTTGCTATTACATCCCAGTGGGGATTTCCCGGCTTGTTGCCGATTGCCCGGTCAGTGGACCGTGAGTTTGAGCATTTGCATTTGATCGCCCGCACCGTTGTACTTCACGAACATCAGCGGAGTCATGACCCGCAGCGATGTTCTTTACCGGTAAAGTGGTTAGCAGTTGCGACCCGTGACCCTAGTTTGGGGAATGTCAACCAGGTGGTGCCAGGTGGGCAGTTTGCCTGAGGTCTTGTGGGACCAATATGGTGGCTTGTAATTGGGTATTTTGAGTTATCCTGTGTTTGATGCATGATTCTGCTTGTTTTACCTGCTCTAGTTATAGCCTGCTTTTGTCATGATACTTGTTTATCCTGTTTTCAATTCCTGGTTTAGTTGAAGATAGTCGTTTATTGAAACCTGCCTATTCACTTATTCAGCATGCTTGATTCATCTTATTCCTGTCAAGATTATACATGTTCCTGTTGGTTATTTTTTTGCTTCATAAATGCTTACCTAATATGATTCTCCTGATTCCTATGCCTGTTATAGATGTCAGCCTATGCTTGCTTCAAAATTTGCTAAATTGATTTAACTGCAGCTCCAACTATATATCTGTTATTCCTAACATGTGATCATTTACTATCCTCTAGTATTGTATACCAGTAGGTACGATCTGCTATTTCTCGGCTCGTCGTGCCCACTGGGATACACTCCGGTGTGTCTCACACCCTCGGGTGACTGTTTTTCAGGTCGAGCGGTGTTGGGATGTCGGGACGAGTTGGTGAGGTTTCGAGTTAGAGTTTGACCCTGGACAGCCGAAAGCACATGTATTTGTATCAGAAAAAGGAAATGTGTAATTCATTTGTAAAGTTGTTGTAATATTTATTTTGTAATCTTAATAGATGTAGTACGTAGTTAGTACTCTGATGTTGTTGCCTGTTAGCCGTGCATATATAGAAAAGGCTCAATCCCAAAGGGGATTGGGACTCTTCTATATATGTGGCGGTCTGTTATTGCCCTGGCTGTTTTGCAACTCTGATTTAAAAAAAAAAAAAATTTAGACGCTGGTTTTTAAACTCGGGGCGTGACAGATTAGATGGTATCAGAGCAATAGGAATACGATGTCTAGATTTGGCTAGGAACGAACCCTAGGATGACTCGTGTCACGTGAGAGTGCGAGGTTTTGGTACAGTAAGTTGGGAACTTAGAAGTTATATCATCGGCAAAGAGACTGTGAAGGAAGGTATGTGATGTACCTTCAGCTGTGAGTGGTGTCCCCAACAAGTTGTTGGCGACAGATTTGTGGTATTTCGCCTTTCTTTTGGTAAGCACGTTGGCTGCAGACAACGTACTTTCGAAAGAATTGAGAAATACTTTGCCCTGTGATGGGGTATATCAGATTGGGTCTAAAATGGTAGCCTTGGGATTGTTGATACGGTGAACTTGTTAGAGGCTTAATAGTGGATTAGTTAAGTTTAAGTTTCGGGGACGAAACTTCTTAAAGTGGTGAGTGATGTAGTAACCATGATTTTAAAATCTAGAATTCAGGTTCAAATAATTTCCAGAATTATTTAAATAGCAAAAAATAGACAATTAGTGGGTCAATAGTGGCCCAAAAATGTCGACTTTTGATCGGGGTCTGATCTGGAAATCCGAGATCACCATTGCGATCGTCTCGTCAAACATAGCAAGTTTCATATTCATACTTTCGATCCGACGGTCGGATCTTCCAGAAATCAGAAAAGAAGTAGCGGGCCCCACAACTTAAGTGAATAGTAAACACTATAATTAAATCCCCTTAGAACGCTAATGGCCGAACCACTGGTTTAAATTATAACATGGGGGTATTAGTAATGGACCCTAGCTAATTTCGACGTTCTGAACGCGATGGCACTGACGGTTTTCGCATTTGGCGACCCGGGTGCATTGGGATGCGTGCAATATACCGCATTTCGACAAACTTTATGGCCCGAGATTTTATCAGAGCGTCAAACACATCAATCGAATACGCTACCTAACAGGTCTCGACGAGCCGGACGTCGTGGCGAAGTCCGTTTCGCAAATTGACGAGCGGATTTTCTCGAATTGCGTAAAAACCACCTAAAAATGGACTAAATTGCAAGGAAAGTTAATATTTTATGTACCATTGTTTTAGGGACTTAATGGTCAGGGTGTTGGGTGCATTTTGCAATCCCTGATCAGGTCTCGGATGCTAGGTTTAGGTGTGAACCAAGCTTGGGGTTATTTAGCAAAGGAATATTTGCATTAAGGTCTAATGACCCTTGATCTCCTTGTGTGCATGCATGAGGAGTTATGAAGGAATCCAAGCATTAACTATGATCCCTTGCACCTGTCTAACCCAGCCCCGAAGCCTTGGACCACCCAAGAGCCACCACCATTAGAGTAAATCCTAGATGAAGTGAGGGGAAAGCAAGAGCAAGCTCCCACATTGGTTTCCTTGAATTCTGGTGAGTTCTTCAACCCTTCTTGATCCTCTGCCATCTCCAGACCAAGCCTCGAGTGTAGAGGAGCCAAAACTTCACCCCTTAGAGAGAGGAATCCGAGAAAAAGAGAGAGAGAAGAAGCTTGGATCAAGTTGGTTAAAAATGGGATCTGAAGTGCTCTGAGGCTTCCTCTGGGTCTGTGGAGTGATCTGGGAGGTTGCCCGAAGTCGCGCGTGAAGGAAGAACTAAGATCCGGCTTCATTCCTTTTTCCCCGAGCTCGGCTAAGGTGAGAGTCTCTAACCGTTGGTTGTTAGCACTCTAGACCACTTGCAGTAGACTCTCTAGGCCCTTAGCATGCTCCCTGAACAAGCCCGATCTCCCATGCATAGCCGGTTGCCGGCGGGGGCAATACCTCGCCGGAAACCTAGTTGTTGCTCCGCCGCGGCTTTTCTCGGCAACCGAGGGACCATATTGAAAAATAAATGATGGGATTAAACTGTAGGATCCATAGAACATCCTTGCAAAATTTGAGGGAAGATGGTCGAGTAAAATATAAGAAAATGGAAACCCTAGTTTTCGGGCTTTATGTGTTTTGGCCGAGCCTCTTGCTCCGGCGCCGGCGAGCCTCTCCGCCGTCGGCCACATGCCCAGAAATGTTCACGGGAACCAGGGATGTCCATCCATGCTATTGCATGGCGACCATGCACACCGAAAGCTCGGGTGCCATGGTTGACCCGAGCTTGAGGCCGTTAATGGCGGCCGGCCGTCCGGCGATCTCCGACGACGGGGACATGGCCAGAGCATCTCAAAAGCTTGCTAGAAAGATTGGGGTGCTGTCCTTTGCACCTTAAATCTAACTATAGCAAAGTTGCCATTGTCGAAGAAAGCTCCAAACCGGAGCTTTGCTCCGCCGCGCCGCCGTCGCACACCGAGGCCAGCCGAGGGTGTGGGAAGCTTCCATGAAGCAAATGGCACCTACTGGTCCATTTGGTTGAGCCCCAGACTTCCTGGTTGAGTGGTCACGAATTTCAAGGTTTTCATCATCTTCTTCCTCATGCTTGCGGCTAACCGAGGGTTTTGGCATGCTCCAACTTGGGGGGGATTGCTCCAGATTCCTTGTGGATCAATTTGATCCATCTTGGGAAGCCCCAGGTCCCTTTGCTGCAGAGAACCAAGCTGGGGAATGTGTTGTATGGTTGTGTGTATATGGTGCCCACCAACTGTTTGTTAAAATGCCACAATGAGTTTTTAAGCTGAATTTGACAAAGCTGTAAATATGAAAGATGTTTATTTCATCCCCTGAGCTCAGTGCTCACTTCAGATCAAACTAGATCTGTGTGGATGCGTGGTGGGGCTTTGTCAAACTGTTAGAGAGCGAGGAACTTGGATCTGGTTGATCCATCACTTTTGGACTGAAAGTAAGGTGAGCATGGGTATCCTGGCACTGTCCAGAGTCACTTCCATATACAAAGTTCGTCTGTTTGACGATCGGATTAAAAGATATAGAGAAATCAACCTTTTACAATAATGTTGGAACAAAACTATTTTCGGGCTGCTAGCGAAGCCGCGACAGTGTGCCCTTGGCTAATTTGGGGTCACTGGACGCGGTGCTCGCGTCAGATTTGGTGTTTGAAGTCCCGGAGAAACAAAAATGCATTTTGGCTATGTTAGAGAGGAATTTTATGGGCCAAAGTTTTCCTCGGGTCTCGTGCTGCTTCCAAATGGTGAGCACGGGCTTCGTCATGTCATAACAGACACGCTGAAACTTACGGCGCTGTCATCGGACTTCTGGTTTGAAGATCGAGCGAAAACATGTTCAAATAAGCGTAATAATGCGATTATAGAGAAATAATGGATAAGTTGCAAATGTAGTATGCTGGCTGTCAGACAGTATATACGCACCTTCTAAGCCTTTTGTTAAAGTTCCGAGGACTCTAGTGAGTGGGAAACGGATCTTGTTTCGTAAATCGGCAAAAATTGTCGTTTCACAATTACGGTGCGAGTTCGTGTTGTAATTTGGATTCCCGTGTTGTGACAAAAGTATAAAAATAATGTCGATAGGTTTGGTTGAGTTGTTCCCTAATCATAATTTTGATTTAGGTTGACAAAGTCTTCGAGTCCTGTTGGAGTCGAAGGTTCGCCTGCGCATTGACAGGTGGGTTATCTTCGGTCCGGGCTTTATCATTTCGGCCCTCGGTGTACGGTATTGGTTGGACTCCTGTTCTTGTTAATCTAGGTTATATTTGAGCCTGTCTGCCTTTGATTGTGATATATATTGCTTTGACTGATTGATCATTAGTTGCACTCCTATGCTTGATTATTATATTGATCTATTGATGCCTGAGCCTGCCATTCCTTTCGATCAATTATGCTTGATCTATAGTCTCTGTCTTTGTTGATTGCCCTGCATGATCTTTAGCCGTTTCCCGGTTGCTCCTATGATTATCTGGATTTTTCCATGCCTGATTGGACATACTTGTGCCTGGTGATCTTTGTCGCTGAGCTTGTACTGCTGAACACATGTATATTTTATTTAAATAACGTTTTTACCCAAGCTTCGCAGGGTCGCCTGCGTCTGTTCTTGTTTGATAGGACAAGGGCACTGCTCTGCGAGGTTTGAACCCAAAACCTGTTTTAATGATTTTTCTTAAAACTGCATGTGTTTGGACAGTATGACTTGGTCTGTAGTTGCTAAACCTGGTTCTATTTCATAGTGGCTGTTGATTATATCCCGCATTTGCATTCGTTGGTTAATAGATGTTGAACTTGCTTCCTGATGATCAAATATTACACTGCTGAACACATAATTTTAATCAACCAATGTTTTACCGAGCTTCGTAGGGTCGCCGGAGTCTGTTCTTGTTTGATAGGACAAAGGCAATTGCTCTGCGAGGTTTGGAAACCCAAGCTTCGTAGTGTCGCCTGAGTCTGTTCTTGTTTGATAGGACGAGGGCAACGCTCTTCGAGGTTTGGACTTTTCAAAATAGTTTTCTCAAAAAAATAATGTGTTCAGTTTTGTATGTTTGGTTGGTCTGCCTGATTGAGTTGAGATTTGCTGTTGATCTTATGTTGAGTTGAGATTTGCCTTTGATCTTGCATATGAGTTGAGATACAGTTGATTATCTACTAATTATTCCTGTATGAGAGTTAAGATTCAGTTGATTTTGCTATTACATCCCAGTGGGGATTTCCCGGCTTGTTGCCGATTGCCCGGTCAGTGGACCGTGAGTTTGAGCATTTGCATTTGATCGCCCGCACCGTTGTACTTCACGAACATCAGCGGAGTCATGACCCGCAGCGATGTTCTTTACCGGTAAAGTGGTTAGCAGTTGCGACCCGTGACCCTAGTTTGGGGAATGTCAACCAGGTGGTGCCAGGTGGGCAGTTTGCCTGAGGTCTTGTGGGACCAATATGGTGGCTTGTAATTGGGTATTTTGAGTTATCCTGTGTTTGATGCATGATTCTGCTTGTTTTACCTGCTCTAGTTATAGCCTGCTTTTGTCATGATACTTGTTTATCCTGTTTTCAATTCCTGGTTTAGTTGAAGATAGTCGTTTATTGAAACCTGCCTATTCACTTATTCAGCATGCTTGATTCATCTTATTCCTGTCAAGATTATACATGTTTCCTGTTGGTTATTTTTTTGCTTCATAAATGCTTACCTAATATGATTCTCCTGATTCCTATGCCTGTTATAGATGTCAGCCTATGCTTGCTTCAAATTTGCTAAATTGATTTAACTGCAGCTCCAACTATATATCTGTTATTCCTAACATGTGATCATTTACTATCCTCTAGTATTGTATACCAGTAGGTACGATCTGCTATTTCTCGGCTCGTCGTGCCCACTGGGATACACTCCGGTGTGTCTCACACCTCGGGTGACTGTTTTTCAGTCGAGCGGTGTTGGGATGTCGGGACGAGTTGGTGAGGTTTCGAGTTAGAGTTTGACCTTGACAGCCGAAAGCACATGTTTTGTATCAGAAAAAGGAAATGTGTAATTCATTTGTAAAGTTGTTGTAATATTTATTTTGTAATCTTAATAGATGTAGTACGTAGTTAGTACTCTGATGTTGTTGCCTGTTGCCGTGGCATATATAGAAAGGCTCAATCCCAAAGGGGATTGGGACTCTTCTATATATGTGGCGTCTGTTATTGCCCTGGCTGTTTTGCAACTCTGATTTAAAAAAAAAAAATTTAGACGCTGGTTTTTTAAACTCGTGGCGTGACAAAAAGCCAAGCAAACAGCCTATTTATGGGCCCAGCCCCGAAAAAAAATCCAACAATTTGGACTTTTGGCCCAATTTCGGGCGCCCGGGCTTCCGAGCTGCTACAGTAACGGGCCCCGGCCCGTTAGTGTGCGCGCCGAATTTACCCGGGCCGCCACGTAGCCACCCGAACAGCAAACAGCCCAATGGGGCAATGGCGTTGCGCCGCGTGGCCAAAGCGGTGCCGACACGTGGCGCCCACGCCGGGAGCCGCGGGTCAGCGCGCCCTACGTCGCGCCCACGCGCGCCTGTCGGGCACGCAGCCCGAGGCAACCACTCCCCCGCCCCGTGGACCGCGCGCACAACACCTCTCCAACCACGTGCTGCCACGTGTCCACCCCGGTCCACCGTGCACCCGCGCCCATTCATGACCGCGCCTGCCGCGCCGGCCAATAGGGAGGCGCCACATGGCCAGCGCCCGGTGCACACGCCTTTCGCGGTGGACCGCGCGGCTGCGCCCCACCCGCCGCCGCGCTCCCCCCGCCAGCCGCGCCGCCGCACGCCGGCTCTCCCCCCCCCGGCCCCCGGAACAGTAAACCCCACCCCTCGAAATCCTCCTCGTGTTTCCGTCGCGTCCGAGGCTCCCGAAAATACAAGTAAATAGTCCATCTTTCCTTTCCCCGCGCGCTGAATCCAAATCCGCTGTCCGTTTGGCCCATTCCACTTCTAAAAATTGTCGAAAATTTCCGGAAAAGTAAACTTGATCCATTTTTCGTGCCGGGTCAATTCCTTGGTTCCAATACGCGCGCAGAAACCTCAATCACCCAATATGGCCTCCTGATAAGCAATCTTGCTCCCATGTACACTAGGAATCCATTTCCGGGCTCGACACGCGCACAAACACTCCCAGAAACCACTAATCCATCAATAAACCTTAAGTGGGGATTCGGTCCTCACAAGGGAGCTTGTGGCCTAAAGTAAGGTTGTTCCTCTCTCTATCATCCATCTCTCCAGGAAGTTCCAAGATTTTAGGAATCTTTGGCATTGAGATCTCTGCGACACGACGCGCTTCGACGTTTTGCTTTTGCGGCCCATTTTCGTCGCTATTCAGTCGGAAAAATCCCCTGCGCCAACCAGGAGGAAGTTTTGGACGATTTTCATGGCAGCGTGTTCCTAAGAGGTAGGCCTTTGATTTTCATGTTGATCACTTCGCTCCGTTTTGGGTTTTTGGCACGGTTCCTGAGGCATCTTTTGACCCTATTTTCTATGACCATTTTTTGGACAGCGTGGGATTGTTTATTTTCTATCTTGGCTTACGAGCATCAGAACAGCGCATATAAGTACTCGTTTTGGATCTACTCGTTGCAAGGATTGCAACCGTAATTTTTATGGATTTTTTGGAGGACTGCAATGAGGTGAAATTCCTGTTTTTTCGTGCTGTTTTGCAAAACAGCAAAGGCTGTTTTGGGGGGATTTGCTTGTATGCCGAATGTGACTCTTGTGTTGTGGTTCGCAATTTTGGGTGTTTTGCGGGGAATGAGTGTTGGACAGCGAGGAGGCTTTTACAGTTGTGGATTGCGCGTGTTCAGGTGGGTGGTTGTTGCTTACCTCTTACTGCGATTTACTCACTAGGACTATTAGAGAGACCCCTAATTTATTTGGCACCCCATTGGAAATCATGCTTAAATAAATTATCCTGATTAATCATTAGCCTATTTTTGTGGGATTGATATACTATGATGGTGATATGTTAGCATGCCATGTTGGCACATAGCCTTTCATGAAAACGAATGATTAGATGGAACGGGATGACATATTTATGTGCGGGTGCTACTTTGATGATTTATTTGGATCATGGATTATAGACATGTGTAGTTGGTTTGTGATTTTGGCATGATGGTTATATCTATGTGGAGCTATTATTTGATACACATGTGGAGCTACTATTTGATACCCTTTCTTTTATCTTTCATGACGACAATTGCATGCTTGTATGGACATCTAGATAGGCCACTATTTATTGCTACACTATCATATTGGGACTTGACTTAGGAGAAACCATGATTGTTTCTTTTCTCCTTCTCATTTAGACTTTTGATTCATGTTGCTCGGGTTCGAGCAGGGTTTTGGGATAGTGTAGTCGGGACCTTTGAGTCGGGGACAGGTTATACTTGATTGTGGACTTGCGGGGTGTCGCGGCAACCGCGGACAGTAGGCGGTTGACCGGATATTATTTATTTTATCAGATTATGGACTTGTGGGGTTGCGGCAACCGCGGATAGTGGGCGGTTGACCGGATGTCGGTTGTTGTACCAGATTGTGGGCTTGTAGAGTGTTGCGGCGACCGCAGACTTTGGGCGGTCGACCGGGTGTTTACTTTTGCATCAGATTGAGGAATCGGGGTTTCATTAGTGGATCGGTTTTCCCACTTTGATCATAGTCGTGATCCAGTTCTGCTATATCATGATACTTGTGACACGGTTACTTTACTCGTGTGGGTCACTCCCTCGAGTGCCACTCCAGATGTAGGCTTATGACCGAGCCGTGTGCCGGTCTGTTACTTATATTGAGATCAAGCCGTGTGCCGATCAGCTACTGGGTTCTTGTGTTTGACAGTTGAGCAGGTAGTACCAGTTTTTACTGGTGGTTTGATTGGGTTTATTTGGTCAGATACTGTTTACTGATGCATACATACGGTCATTCCTTTCGGTATTGCATTAGAGGCATAGTATGGTAGTTTTCCTTACCAGCAGTCTATTTACCTTACCACTTACCTTTTTCCTTGCCTCTGGTAGACTTAGTGGGTACGTCGGAGTTTGAGGCTTTACCCACAGGGGGGAGGCTACTGGTTTACTAGTGGTTCTCACCCCTATTGTTGTTTTCCTCTTTTTCCTCCCTTTGTTTTGCAGTGTCTGCTGCGGGAGTTGCTGATCCTTCGGTTGTTGTTCGAGGCGAGAGAATCACGAGCTAGATCCTTACCTGCCCGAGGAGTGTAGCTGTATCCCCTGGTTGGAGACTTTTAGTACTGTCAGCTGGATTTTTGTATAGAATACTTGGAGAGAGATTTTCTGTATTTGAGAGACTATTGTACTATGGTTTTAGTTATCTTCCTTTTTGGGTCCAGGGATGCTGTATTGAGGATATTGTATGATGATTATTTATTATTTGGGAAATGAATATTGTACTTTATTTTCGAATATACAGTGATTGGATTTTATTTTTACAGCACTTTATTCTCGCTCTGATATATGCATAGCTGTAGTACTATCTTTTGCAGGTTAGACGCTTAGCCTATGCGGGATTTTCCGTGTGGGTGGCGGATCTGTTGGCGAGCCCGGGTCGCAGTTCGACCCCGGGGCGTGACACCTTTCCGAAAAAGTACACTGACACGATGGCGAAACCGCTGGTGTGCATGCAAGCGCCATGAGTATAATAACAATAAGGAAATATGCGTCATAGACTCCTGCAACTCTCAGTCGCTCTAAAAAGTATAAGCACCGCTACACATGCATAACATGGGGTTAGTCATCAACTCATAACATTGTTCAGATCCAAATCCATGTGCCGCGACGAAATTCGCCCAAGTGATGTATCATAAAATGTCATAAAAGAAAACAATAAAGTGTAAGGTCAGATATTACCAGTTCACTAGAGTTCCCGACTCCAAGTCGGGGTACCAACGTAATATCACAGTTTTTTTGTAACAAGTTACCCTCCTGCTAATAAAGCTTAAGTTATGGGAAAATTGAATTAACGGGTTTACTTAAGTTGATAATCTTGAGGTGCAGGTATTTTTCTGTGATAGAGCTCGAAAAACGGTGAACGGCGGTGCGACCGGATCCGGATTCCGACTTACGGAACCCCCAGAAATGGGGTGTAAGAATCGCGGTAGCCGGGGGGTGCATCGAAATCCGTGCAAGTGATTGTGCACGCTTTTCGAGGAGATAAGGAATTGTCTTTAGGAAATTATCTCTAAAGAATTATCTCCAAGGATTAATTAAATAATTAATTAATTAGAGATTGAAATACCCGATGTGGATTTTGACGGTACGTACATATGAAAAGGAAAAATAAAAGAAATAAATTAATAATAAGATTTATTTATTTCCCGTATACCGAAAGTAAAACCCTAGTTTTAAAAGATCGCCTCCTCAAACCTTCCCTCTTGTGCGTGCCGAAAACCAAACGAAACCCTAGTTCGAAAAGAGAGAAAAGAGAAAATAAAGGAAACCCAAACCATAGGAAAAAGAAATAGAGAAGGAAGAAGCGGAGGAACCCGATCGCCCCGATCGACGTGCCGGAGACCGGAGAACGAGACATCACCGCCATCGGAGGGCGGATCCGGATTCTCACCACCGCAAAGAACGGAGATCGGGATCGCGTTGCCTCCTCCATCGGAGTAAGGTTAGGAATTGTTATTTCTCTCCTTCGTCGGTTTAATCGTGGGTTTTTTCGTGTTCTTTTAATCAGTAAATTGATCGCGGATTTTTGATTGATTTTGATCGGTGATTTGTTCGTGTTTTGACAGGGTTTAATCGATGGTTTTTAATCGGTCTTGATCGGAGGTTTGATCGGGTTACCGATCGATGTTTCGTTTGGTCTCCGATCAATGGTTTTATCGTTGGAGCGATCCGGGTTTTTGTTGGGTAAATTGGGTGTTCCGTTGGAGCATGGGGAATTAACGGGAAGCCGCCGCCGCCGTTATCATGTTCACGAGGTCGTCGCCGCAGCCGCCGTGGTCGCGTGGTCGCAATCGGAGCCGGAGAAGACGACGAAATCGGAAAATTAAAAGAAAATTCGATTTACTGTTCACGGAAGCCCAGCCCGCAGCCCGCGGTCCACGCTCCAGGCGTGGACCCGGTGCACGGTTCGCCTCTCCCTCCGGTGAACCCCGCTGCACCAAGCCCGGCCTACAAGAGGTGCACCGGCCCAGCCCAAACTGCGCGGTGCACGCACTGGGCGTGCACCCGGTGCGCGCCACCACAGCCGCGGGAGGTGAACCCGGTTCGCGCTCTTCTCGTGCACCGGCCCGGCCCAAGGAGCATGGTGCACGCGCCCGG
Organism: Tillandsia fasciculata; assembly: GCA_029168755.2. NCBI lineage: Eukaryota > Viridiplantae > Streptophyta > Magnoliopsida > Poales > Bromeliaceae > Tillandsia > Tillandsia fasciculata. The sequence goes on from CM054945.1 coordinate 7,384,850, forward strand.
GGTAAGCCCGGTCTGCGCCGCCGCCTCCACTGTGCTGTGATCCTGGTCCACGCCTCAGCCGTGCACCAGCCTCCAACGGAAGAGTCCGGTAGCTTCGTTTTCGGCCCGTTTCGCCTCGTTTTTGAGTGTTTTTGACCACGACGATATTTTTAACAACGATGTAGTTCTTTCGGGACAGTTTTTGGGTCGACGGTTTTTTGTTGGACGACACGGTCCGCTTGGTACAGTGATTTTGGTTTTCATCGGTCTATTGTTACAGTGGTCGGGACCACTGATTTTGTCTGTTTAGGGTAAAAGTGTTAAATAGTGTTCTTGGTTATTTTATTAGGCCGCGTGAAGTTCTGATTGCCTAGGAGGGTCCCGGGCGCGGTCGTTTATCTTCGTTTCAGGTGGGTACTGTTGATTATTTCGGTGTACGGTCGTTCCCGAGTACTTGTTCGATAAAGTAGATGTTTTTGGTAAATTGACTAACCCCATTGCATGTGAATCCCGTTTACTATTTTAATTGAGGCGGCCGCGGTCGCAAGATCGTTCTATTAATCTGACCAGAGCGGCTGAGGTCGCAACATGTTTTACACTCATATTGCTTACACGCACACCGGCGGTTTGGCCACCGCACAGGGTGTATTTTTTCGGAAAGATGGTAAGGATTACCCGTGTACCCCACGACTAGCGATGATGGGGACCCTTCAAGGAGAGGCGGCTGCTACTTGGGCAGTCGAGGGGTTGGTGGCACCAAGAAAGTGAGTACGGTATTTGGGGTTGGGGTCCAACTTATTTTAAATCTGGGGTAGGTGCCCAGTGAGATTTGTGACAGGAATTTAGCGGTACATGAGGGGGAAGTAAATGCTCCGGTTTATCGGTTTGTCTTTTCCGTTTTGCATTTACTGTTTAAATCTACTTTATCAGTCACTGACTACCCACACTGTGACAGGTCCGAGCAGGGGTGGGAACCGGGACGACAGTGAGGCAACGGTTAGAGGACCATAGCCCTTGAGGCTATTAAACTTTACTGTTTGATGGTTATCTTTTATTGTGTTTGGTTAGTCTAGCTGTGATTACTTGTGCATGGGTTCTTGTGGATGTTGGATTGAGGACTTAGTGTAGGAATACCTTATCATATATGTGAATGTTAAGATGTATGATTGCGCGCTCGTTTTCAAATACAAACATGGTTTCAAAAGTATTTTCAAACCAAGTGTAGTGTGGGCACTGATTTCAAAACCCGTGGATTTATTCTTTCAAGTAAGGTGGCCGCTTAAAAGAGTTTGTGAAAATGTTTTGTAAAATCGGGTGTCGAGTGGACACCGACTTTCAAACCTATGGGTTTATGGTGTAGTTTCAATATGATAAATGTGACTGTATGATTAAGTATAGTCTCTCCTTATCGTCGTTCATGGTTTACATGGTTAAAGTATTTGTCGTGCTCGGAACGCCGTGCATATACAAAGGAGGCTCCGCCCGTTTGGGGAGTGAATTTGTATATGTGGCGGGTCTGATGCGCACCGGAGGCGAGGTTCATTTAAGAAAAAAAAAATGGATACATTTTTCGCTCTTTTAGAACCTCCGGGGCGTGACAGATTATATGGTATCAGAGAAAAACGACTTTAACCACTGCGGTCAGTGACCAACATCCGCAGAGTGTGATACCACAAGTAACTAACCAAATTGATAACCAAGGTGTAGGTGTGTAAGTACGAACGTGAGTGCAGGGAAAAATGGATAGAGTCCCAGTGTTTGTAGGTCAAGGTGCTAGACCAATTAAGTCTAGGACTAACATGGTTTCTTTGTATGCACGGTTAATGGCCCGAACCCGCTCTTCAATCGATGGTGCAGAAGTGGATACGACGGTTCCGGCAACAGTGGAGAATCGGCTACTCCAACAACTGTTACGCGACATGGCTGAGCGCTTTCCCTTTTTGTTAGGAAAGACGAACCCCACACGGCTCGCCTTCACAAGGATGGTCTACATAGCGACACTATTCGGGTAATATCGACGGTGGGTTTACCCGCCTACCGAGAAGTGATCGATAGGACCACTGTGGTGGGGCGGGAATTGGCCGTTCCACGCACCCAGCAGAAGGATCATGAGCCTACCGGGGGCCGAAAACGACCCCAGTCATAACCCGGGAATGATTTTCCCAACGGGAGCCGACCACCCCAGTATCCGAAGACGCCGCAAGGAACCTGAAACACATCAGACAGGGAACCGATACGTCATGGAGTATCAACGAGAATTCGTAAGGCTGGCCAATTGTGTTCCCTTGGTCATAAGGGATGAAGCTCACAAAGCCCGCCTCTTCGTAGATGGATTACGGAGCAATATTTTCGAAGTTGTGCAAGCAGCGGATCTTCACACCTTCCAGAAAGTGGTGGATAGGGCCACCATAGTGGAGCGCGGATTCGCGGTGACGCGCGCCCGACGAGAGGACTCGGAGTACAACAAGGATAAGAAACGACCCCAGCACTTCTCCGGAGGGGGATTTTCTAGTGGGGACCGGCCATACGTCATCTGCGGAGAAGCACCCCGGGGGATTATTCGTTTCCGGAAGCACGACCATTGCTTCTAATATGACAAACTGGGACAGTTCTGCTTTAACTGCCCCGAACCCAGGAACAATTTTTCAGAGTCACGACACGGATGAGAGGTCTTATGCGACGACACGACAAAGGACGCACTACCCGAGGCAAGTAGTAGCATGAAAGACCCCTTACGATGAGTAATGTTGGTATTGACCCCAGGAGGACCCTTGGAAGCAAATACTTTGTACATTCCTGCCTAATAAGGTTGGGAAGACTCAGTTGTCTTTGGTGTTGGCTATTTATTTATGGGTTAAATAGATCCAACTTCCTGCCTCAAGACAATATGTCACGCCCCGGCGTCGAAACTGCGACCCGGGCTCGCCAACAGATCCGCCGCCCATACGGGAAACCCCGTATAGACGAAGCGACTAACCTGCAAAAGATCAGACTATACTAAACAGATATCAGAGCTGAAAGTAAAACTGCTAGAAATAAAAACTAAGTGTACAACAACACTCTCAAGTAGTACAATCCAACCTCACCAAAATACAGAAAACTCTCGAGCAGTAAAATAAATACAACTCTATGCCTCACTACAAGTTCTCTCAACATGAACTCACAAAAGTAATAAGGGTACATCTACTCTCAGGACGACGACTGGTAGGGATCTAGCGCGCGACTCCCTTACCTCGATCAGAAGAAGCAGCACCAGGAGCAACAGGAACAGGAGTAGAAGTCCCTGTGGGAAAAGACACCACGACGGGTGTGAGAACTACGTCCCAAGTAGTTCTCAGTGGGTGCCGCCAACAAGCCCGACGGTCTGCCCACTAAGTCTACTAGAGGCACAAGTAACAATAATAATACTGAAATGAAAGGGCTGGAAAAATAACTCTACAGCTACTATGCCTCTATCTAGATGCTCAAGAAAATGAAACAGATGGAAACATGATGCATCTACTAACACACACAATATACCCACCAAATCTATACTGACTGCCACAAAGGGTCCAGTCAAACCTGCGCCCACCTACTGCCGCACATCCTCAACAGGACGGGTCTACCGTAGGGTGTCCGTGAAAACTGGCCCAGCCAGAGGGACGGCGTCGACAAGTCGCGATAGCAAGTAACAGGCCCAACTCCGGAGTGGCTCTCGAGGGGAGCGACCCCACCGAGGAAAGTATCCGCGTATCTCTGTCGAGCTCAATATGGCTCATGCAGGCTAAAGTCCAAATCACGATCAACAAGATCGACCAATAACAGCAACGCTCAAACACAGGCTGAAAAACCACACAGCTGGGGCCACCGTCCACCAGACGGCTCCCATAACAGAACACTAAACTCACAGGAAAGACCGACACCATAAGGGTTCGGAAACCCGATAGGCCGGTGCTTAGAACCCTATCAAACAAGAACAGACTCTAGGTTCCGCCTATCGAAGTTCCCGCCCCCTTATAGTTCGGGGACACAACAGCCTCGATACAACAAGCAGAAGACACCAACAGGGCCCGAAAGTCCCGGGAGACCTACACCTACAACCCTATCAAACAAGAACAGGTTCCAGGCTCGGCCCCCGTGGCTCTCGTCCCGACAAAGGAACGGCCCCTAGAACCCAGACCACTCGAATCCTTTCGAGTGGGGAAATTTACAGCAAGAAGGTGACATTTGTTATTGAAAATTATTTTGATCTGGAAGAAATCCATATTTAATGATTTTAGTCCTTTTTAGGAAAACAATTAGAAAAATAAGTGTTTTACCCAAACCCCGAAGGGCTTATGCCTTTGTCCAATCAAACAAGAACAGACTCCAGCGGCCCTTCGATGCTTGGAAGAAAACATTGGTAGACTAAAATCATGTGTATGTCGAAAAGGGTTCTGGGTTCTAGGTCCGGCTAACACTAATAAACTACTACCACTAACACAGTGGCGACAACCCCAAACAGGGGAAAACAAGACCTCCCGGAATCACCGTTTACCCTAAACGGTTCCCGGTACAGACAAGCAATCCGCTACATCTACCAGACTCCACTCTGCTCCCAAGCACGAGTGCAAATGCATCCCACACTAAAAAGAAGTCCCGACCGCTCGGCCCACTACCCGGGCGAGGAGAACACTAAGTCCAGGAATGAAACATAAAGTGTGGATGTCTAAACATAAATAACCCTAGCCCAAGTGAGGGTTTTCTACTAGTCTGGTTACACATGCAACATATGACGGGGGTGCTAGGTCAGGTTCCAAGAGAACAAATATTTAACAGGTAGAAGGAAGCAGAAGAGATCCTCAGATAATTACAAGGAATAATAACATTCACATTCTAGCATGCTACCCAGTCCAAACACTATCATGCATGATTCTATATCAATAGAATTAGAGCACAGTCCATTGATCCTGAGAGCAAAGCCACCCACCTGAAGTGCTGAACTGCCCGAAGCTCCACAGCTGAAAATACCAAAATAACAGCAACTCACTGACCCGTAAGCTCAATACAGTCCAAAATCCCACCTGGGTACAACATAGGCTACAGTTACACTTAAATCCCCAAAATCTGCCCAAAAGCACACGCTAAATTTTTAGCTGCAAAGAAGCCAATATTTCACCTGTAGAAAGTGCTCAATAAATCCCAGTAAAAATATCCCCGCGTTCTTCACGCCGATAGCTTCGAAACGAGTACCTGCACGCCCAAAACGGAGTCCCGTAGGCCAAGTTACCAATTCCACAATATCGGCGCGCAGAAATCCAAAACCAAATAACTGCAAACTCCTGTACAGATAAAAGGGAAGTGTACACCTTCGGGGAAGCCTCCAAAAATCCAAGAAAAATATACGGGGACGATCCTTGCGTCGAGTAGATGAAAAAAGTCTATAAGAGCGTCTCAATCCGATGCCCGGTTGCGGAGATAAAAATCCGGCAAGGTGTCGCTGTCCAAAACTCCATCAGAAAAAGGGGTCCCAGTAAGTATGGAGAAACTCCTCGAAACGAGCAAAACTAGGGGAAGTAGAAAATACCAATATCGTAGCTCTGCCAGTTACGAATCCAACGGTGCAAGAATCGCCTGAATCGGAGGTCGGAGTAGGCCGGGGGAGCTCGTGCACCGAAACGCGACGAAGAAGAACACAAACGGACGAGTGTCGCGCCGCGCAACCGCTCCAACGAAACACCTCGCACGCAAAACGAGGTTCGCGACGCGTCGCCGCACCTCACGCAACCACCTCCCTCACTCCCTCTCGCTCACGGTGAAGAAGAAAAGGAAAAAAAAGAATGGCGTGCGGGTGAGGAAGAAGAAGAAAAGAAAGAGGGAGAGAGAAGGTCCACGGGTGCACGGTGCACCGTGCACCGGCCGGTGCACCACACCCACCCGGTGCACCCGGCCCACGCAAGAGAAAGGGCGGCCACGTGGCCGCATCAGCGCGCGCCACGCGGCCGCGCTTCCTGCGCAGAGGCGCGTGACACGCGCCCGTTACACGGGCGCGCGGTCACGCGCCTGCGCGCGCCAACAGGGGCCCGCCACGTGGCGGCCCCCCTGTGGCCCGCGCAGGTAGTGCGCCTGTGCGCACTGACGTGCTCCTGCGCGTCCTGTCCCATCAGCGCGGACCTCGGGTTCCGTGCCACGCGGGACCGTGCCGCGAAGCCTCGATTTGCGTGCCACTTTGCCTCGAAAAGCGCGCACGCCTACCGGACTCCAAATCCAACAAATAAATAGTCCATTCTTAGCGATTTCGCGCGCTGAATCCAAAAACGATGTCCGTTTCTCCAAATTCTCATCCAAAAATTTGCCGAATGCCCACTCAATCCGATTTTTACGCCGGGTCCATATCTGAAGTCCGATTTGTCCAATTTTAACTCTAAAAATTCCCGAAGGCGACCGGAGAGGTAACTTTTATCCAAACTTCTCCCGGAGTCCAATTTTGACATCCAAATCGCGCGGAACCACTTCCAAACCCTCGACGGGTCCTCCAAAACCCCACGGAATCTCCTTTTAAGCCCGAAGTCCGACACTTGTGTCCAAATTGCGCACAAACACCACCAACACACCACACAAGCCTTCGAAAGCTGCCGAACAACCAGGAAACTCCCCCATGGGGAAACCAGGTCCTCACATCCTCCCCCACTAAAAGGAAGTTTCGTCCCCGAAACTAAAACAATCAAATCAACCAAAGACGCTAACACTAAACTAGCAAGAAAGGTACAGCTCCACCAGCAGGAAAGTTATCAATCCCAACCCTCGATTGAGAAAACAGCTGAAATTACCGAAAAGTCCGAAAATTTCGAAAGATCAGTGCCTTCGCCCCAATCAAACAAGAACAGGTTCGGGCACTGTCTCCATTTCTAGAGCAATCTTTCGAAATTTTCGTCCTGTTCGTAAATTTCAGTACAAAGGCGAGAAAAGGGAGGGAATTGTTGGTGCCGTTCCTGCTGTGGCTACAAAAACGAAAGCTATCACTAACGAGACTCCTAAGGACGCAACCCTTAGTCCTAAACGTCACAACTGCTCCGGAGGTGGCGTCAGTCCAAAGCCGCTGAAGCCAAAGCTGCTGGAAGGATACGCCGGCAATCCGAGGAAATGAACTCCTCCAGTCCAACTCGCAAACGGGTAACAGCTCTCCTTTCCATTATCAGTCGTAGCACGGCACCACGCCAACTAGTCCAACCTGAGTGCTCAATCCAGTTCTGGAGCTGTCCTTGAATCATCAAATCAGCCGATAAAGTTCCAAGTCTCAACTGCACTGCTCATACACCGCGAACCTCCTCAACACGTAGGATACAGGGGAGAATCCAATTGCTAAAACATGTAGCAAAATTTCCTAACCCACACCCATGCAAAGATGCTGATGCAGATGCTCAACTAATAAAGCAGAAGGATGCAGCGGTAACGAAATGCTCAATTCAGCTAACTGAAATAAAATCATACCTGCCGCGACATGATCTGCTGCCGGAGTGTCCTCCACCAGGACTGCATTAAACCGTCCGCTGGGTGCCGAAGATCGTCGTCCCGCCTGTCTCGACGTCGTACCCCACTCTGACTGACGGTGTACCGGAGGGGCTTCCGCTTCTTGAACTGGCAAGGGAGGTGCTGTAGCAAGGGGTCGCACTGACAAAACGGCCTGAGGGCAAGCTGCGCGGAAATGTCCCAACTCTCCACAGAGGAAACACCGCCCCCGTCTCTGATCACACTGCGACGGTGGATGAGGCCCGTCACAGATGACGCACCGCTCCTGTCGCTGCTGCTGAAACTGCTGCCGCTGCTGCTGCGGGGGCCCACCTGATCTCCGGCGCCTCCGAAACCCACGACCCTCAGGATGAGATCGTGGAGATCTCGGAGGTCGCTGCCGACTAGACTGCCCCTCATCCATCGGCGCCGGGCGCTGCGCCCCTGGAATCGCTACAGGGGCTGGAGCCACCTCTGCCATGACTGCCTCTCCAGACTCAACATATAACGCCTGCTCCATCGAAGCCTCTAATGTCTGCAATCTGCAAGAGCGAACAAGCTGATAAATGTCCCGCCGCAGCCCCCGCTCAAACATGTAAATCTGGTGAGCCTCATCCCTGGCCACGTGAGGCATACTAGCTATCAACCGATTGAATTCAGCTATGTATGCATGCACGGGCCGATCTCCCTGGCGGAGACTCCTCAGCTGCTCCTCCAATCTCTGCCGTACACTCATAGGAAAGAAGGCCCCCAAAAGAAGACTGCGGAACTCCGCCCAAGGAAGAAGCTGCGTCCCTGGCGGACCAGCGGGTCGCACACGCCGCCACCAAGCCTCGGCGTTGCCTTCCAGATAATGCGCTGCCAAGAAGACCCGAAACCGATCCTCAACAAACAAACTCTCGAAGTGACGCTCCATGGCCGTAACCCAAGTCTCGGCCTCCCACGGCTCAGCACCCAGACCAGAGAAACGAGGTGGATCGAACCGGCGAAACCTCATCAACAGATCCACCGCTGCACCCTGCTCAGAAGAAGTAAAAGGTCCCGTCGACCCAGACGGTGGTCTGCACGGAACCGGCTCGACAGGAACTGCCGGTGCTGACGGAATCACAGGGGGCGCTGCAGCTGGCGAAGAGGGCACAGGCGAACTCTCAGGGGGTGCTACCACCGGCTGTGACCTCTGCTCTAACATAAGAATCATCCGACCCAAGGACTCCTCCTGGCGTCGGGAAGCCTCCTCCTGGCGCTGCGAGGCCTCCTCCTGGCGTCGCAAGGTCTCCTCCTGACGCTGAGAGGTCTCCTCCTGGCGTCGCAAGGTCTCTGACAACTGAGCCATCTGTGCCCGAAGCTCCAGCACCTCACTCTGCTGACACTGTGCTGGCTCCTCCTGCCCAGGCTCATCGGAGGGGGAAGGCTGAGAACGCGTCTGTACCCTGCGTCGGGGAGGCATCGTGCCCACCTGCAATCCACAAGCAAACATCAGGACAGTACCAAACAACACTCGACCCAATCTAGCGAAAGTCTAAGACATGTTATCCATTCCCTAGCATTATGTTGTCTGCAGCCAACATAATCGCCTAGGAGAATAAACATGCCAGTCACTCATCCCATCCCTTGGGAGAGGTAAATCACTCAATCAGGACTCTCGCTAAAAGTCACGACTCTCACGAAGTCATCCTAATGTCCAACCACAAGCCTAGGGTTTCTAAGTCCCGAATGACCTATATCCTAGGCTCTGATACCACCTAATCTGTCACGCCCCGGCGTCGAAACTGCGACCCGGGCTCGCCAACAGATCCGCCGCCCATACGGGAAACCCCGTATAGACGAAGCGACTAACCTGCAAAAGATCAGACTATACTAAACAGATATCAGAGCTGAAAGTAAAACTGCTAGAAATAAAAACTAAGTGTACAACAACACTCTCAAGTAGTACAATCCAACCTCACCAAAATACAGAAATCTCTCGAGCAGTAAAATAAATACAACTCTATGCCTCACTACAAGTTCTCTCAACATGAACTCACAAAAGTAATAAGGGTACATCTACTCTCAGGACGACGACTGGTAGGGATCTAGCGCGCGACTCCCTTACCTCGATCAGAAGAAGCAGCACCAGGAGCAACAGGAACAGGAGTAGAAGTCCCTGTGGGAAAAGACACCACGACGGGTGTGAGAACTACGTCCCAAGTAGTTCTCAGTGGGTGCCGCCAACAAGCCCGACGGTCTGCCCACTAAGTCTACTAGAGGCACAAGTAACAATAATAATACAGAAATGAAAGGGCTGGAAAAATAACTCTACAGCTACTATGCCTCTATCTAGATGCTCAAGAAAATGAAACAGATGGAAACATGATGCATCTACTAACACACACAATATACCCACCAAATCTATACTGACTGCCACAAAGGGTCCAGTCAAACCTGCGCCCACCTACTGCCGCACATCCTCAACAGGACGGGTCTACCGTAGGGTGTCCGTGAAAACTGGCCCAGCCAGAGGGACGGCGTCGACAAGTCGCGATAGCAAGTAACAGGCCCAACTCCGGAGTGGCTCTCGAGGGGAGCGACCCCACCGAGGAAAGTATCCGCGTATCTCTGTCGAGCTCAATATGGCTCATGCAGGCTAAAGTCCAAATCACGATCAACAAGATCGACCAATAACAGCAACGCTCAAACACAGGCTGAAAAACCACACAGCTGGGGCCACCGTCCACCAGACGGCTCCCATAACAGAACACTAAACTCACAGGAAAGACCGACACCATAAGGGTTCGGAAACCCGATAGGCCGGTGCTTAGAACCCTATCAAACAAGAACAGACTCTAGGTCCGCCTATCGAAGTTCCCGCCCCCTTATAGTTCGGGGACACAACAGCCTCGATACAACAAGCAGAAGACACCAACAGGGCCCGAAAGTCCCGGGAGACCTACACCTACAACCCTATCAAACAAGAACAGGTTCCAGGCTCGGCCCCCGTGGCTCTCGTCCCGACAAAGGAACGGCCCCTAGAACCCAGACCACTCGAATCCTTTCGAGTGGGGAAATTTACAGCAAGAAGGTGACATTTGTTATTGAAAAATTTTGATCTGGAAGAAATCCATATTTAATGATTTTAGTCCTTTTTAGGAAAACAATTAGAAAAATAAGTGTTTTACCCAAACCCCGAAGGGCTTATGCCTTTGTCCAATCAAACAAGAACAGACTCCAGCGGCCCTTCGATGCTTGGAAGAAAACATTGGTAGAGACTAAAATCATGTGTATGTCGAAAAGGTTCTGGGTTCTAGGTCCGGCTAACACTAATAAACTACTACCACTAACACAGTGGCGACAACCCCAAACAGGGGAAAACAAGACCTCCCGGAATCACCGTTTACCTAAACGGTTCCCGGTACAGACAAGCAATCCGCTACATCTACCAGACTCCACTCTGCTCCCAAGCACGAGTGCAAATGCATCCCACACTAAAAAGAAGTCCCGAACGCTCGGCCCACTACCCGGGCGAGGAGAACACTAAGTCCAGGAATGAAACATAAAGTGTGGATGTCTAAACATAAATAACCCTAGCCCAAGTGAGGGTTTTCTACTAGTCTGGTTACACATGCAACATATGACGGGGGTGCTAGGTCAGGTTCCAAGAGAACAAATATTTTAACAGGTAGAAGGAAGCAGAAGAATCCCAGATAATACAAGGAATACTAGAACATTCACATTTCTAGCATGCTACCCAGTCCAAAACACTATCATGCATGATTCTATATCAATAGAATTCGGCACAGTCCATTGATACTGAGAGCAAAGCCAACCCACCTGAAAGTGCTGAACTGCCCGAAGCTCCACAGCGATGAAAATACCAAAATAACAGCAACTCAATGCCCGTAAGCTCAATACAGTCCAAAATCCCACCTGGGTACAAACATAGCTACAGGTACACTTAAATCCCCAAAATCTGCCCAAAAGCACACGCTAAATTTTTAGCTGCAAAGAAGCCAATATTTAACCTGTAGAAAGTGCTCAATAAATCCCAGTAAAAATATCCCCGCGTTCTTCACGCCGATAGTAGCTTCGAAACGAGTACCTGCACGCCCAAACGGAGTCCCGTAGGCCAAGTTACCAATTCCACAATATCGGTGCGCAGAAATCACAAAACCAAATAACTGCAAACCCTGTACAGATAAAAGGGAAGTGTACACCTTCGGGAAGCCTCCAAAAATCCAAGAAAAATATACGGGGACGATCCTTGCGTCGAGTAGATGAAAAAAGTCTATAAGAGCGTCTCAATCCGATGCCCGGTTGCGGAGATAAAAAATCCGGACAAGGGTCGATGTCCAAACTCCATCAGAAAAAAGGTGGTCCCAGTAAGTATGGAGAAACTCCTCGAAACGAGCAAAAAATAGGGAAGTAGAAACTACCAATATCGTAGCTCTGCCAGTTACGAATCCAACGGTGCAAGAATCGCCTGAACCGGAGGTCGGAGGTAGGGCCGGGGGAGCTCGTGCACCGAAAACGCGACGAAGAAGAACACAAACGGACGAGTGTCGCGCCGCGCACACCGCTCCAAACGAAACACCTCGCACGCAAAACGAGGTTCGCGAAGCGTCGCCGCACCTCACGCAAACAACCTCCCTCACTCCCTCTCGCTCACGGTGAAGAAGAAAAGGAAAAAAAAAAA
>CM054945.1:7397064-7438859 GCA_029168755.2 Tillandsia fasciculata
ACAACCCGGTCCAAGTATCACTCCTCAAAGCCGGACAACAACCGTCTCGCACTCGGGTGGCACTCGAGGGGCGCGACCCCACCGAGGAAAAAGGTATCCGCGCACTATGTTCGCCTCAGGTTGGGCACTGCAGGCTATAGTCAAAATCCACACTCCGCTCTGACGTAAGGACTCAATCCTCAAACATCTGCAAAACGTGAGCACTCTCGACGACCTCAGTGATAAGCTCTCTCGAAAACGTACGAGCACTGCCTCTCCAAACACGCTCACAGAACAAAACCACACTGGCTGGAGATACTCCACAGCCAGGATCGACCCACACTCAGGGCTACACTAAAAACAGGTCGGACAACATCAACGAACATGGGGACCCCGTCAACCCGACGGTTCACAACACACGAGAAACATCAACCCAACCTGCAGACTCACTGACAGGATAAACCCAAACAGACACAAACCAGGTCCGGTGTTACGGAATTTGAGTTGGCGTATTTCGTGAATAGTTTAAGTCTTGAAGATTGAAGATGAAGAAACTTTGGATCATATACCTCAATCTCAAGAAAGAAGAATTCAAAAGGATCAGGTACGTTTAACTAAATAATTTTGATGATCCGAATACTTCTTATAGTGTAGAAACACCTGGAAGAGGTTTAATTGCATATTCATCAAAAACTGGACATGGGACATGTTCAGGATCCGGATCGTGGACTTTCAATCCGGATCCCGAAGGTGTTCGTTCATACATTGCTTCCAATCCGGATCATAGCTTGGGCAGATCCGGATCCCGAATGGGGTGTTTTGTGAAAATGTATGAACGATCCGGATCGTGGATTATGATCCGGATCCCGAACAGGCGATTTTCTGGAAACTGCATTCTGTGCTTCTGCGATCCGGATCGTGGCTATTGCAATCCGGATCGCCGTCGGTAAAACTTTCCAGAAAAGTTTGTTTTTGATCCGAATATTCTTCCTAGGGTTTCTAACCTATAAATAGCCCTCCTATTCATTTCTAGGGCATCGGAAAAAGAGCCGTCATTTCAAATATCATTTTATACGGCCTTAGATCCACATATAGAGAAGAACGGAAATCATTAGATTATTCTATGGTTCTTCATCTATATTGATTAGTTTGATTCTAGGTTTTCATACTCATATCTTGAGTTGAATCAACTAATGAATACTTAGATGGTATTTCCGATCTACTCTTGATCTAAGTATTCGGCGGATCATCACCACCCAAACAAACAACGATTTACCCCAAAATCGGCGCGTGGACTCGCGTGGCCTTGTGGATTCAAGGTGTTATCGCTCTCGTGGATTCGGAGCGAGGTGCGTTCGTGGATTCGAAGCGTGCCATTGGGTGAAGACCGTGGATTCGGTCGGACGTCGTGGACTCGACGTTGGACGCTGTGGATTCAGCGTTGGGCGCAGATCGTGGATTCGAGAAGCGTCGTGGAGCGAGCGGAGAAGATCGACTAGGAGCGTATGGTAAAAGGTTGAGTCGTCTGTGAGTACGTTATATCACCTTGTACGTGTGTTAACTCTAGTGGATTTCGCCGTGTTATCGGTCCCGTGGTTTTTTACTCCGGTTTGGAGTTTTTCCACGTAAAAATCTTGTGTGTTCTTTTATTTTTCCGCATTGGGTTTTATCGCACAATGATTTTTTGAGTGTTTATTGTTTACACCTATTCACCCCCCTCTAGGTGTTTTTTCCCCTATTTAGATCCTTATTAACCTAAACCCAACAAGTGGTATCAGAGCGGGAATAGGGTTGTAAACAATGGTTGAAGGTGGAAACATCAATCGACCCCCTTTCTTTGATGGAACAAATTATGCGTACTGGAAAGTACGGATGAAAGCTTTCTTAATTTCCATCGACGAAAGGGTGTGGCAATCAATTGAATTAGGATGGTCTAATCCAACTGAAATTTTAGATGATGTTCGCACCTTAAAACCTAGGTCGAAATGGACCAAGGAAGAGATAGACTTATCTTCTTACAATGGCAAAGGGATTAATGCTCTATTTAATGCTTTGTCACAAACTGAGTTCTCTCGCGTCTCGGCATGTGAGACTGCGAAAGAAATCTGGGATGTTCTTCAAGTTACGCATGAGGGAACTAACTTAGTGAAGATTCAGAAACTGCAAATGCTTACGAGCAAGTTTGACTCTATCTCTATGGCAGAGAATGAATCCTTCACTGACTATTACACACGATTGCAAGACATCGTGAACTCATGTGCTAACTTGGGAGAGAAGATTCCAGAATTTAAAGTTGTAAGAAAAATTCTAAGAACTCTTCCTGAACGATTTCGCCCGAAGGTTGCAGCCATTGAAACAATTAAACACCCGGACGAAATGCGTGTAGAAGAATTAGTAGGTGCTTTACAAACTTATGAAATGACTTTTCCTACTAACTATTCTTCTGGAAAGGCATCCTCTTCTAAGTCTTCAGGTTACGCATTGAAATCAACTAAAGAAGAAGACGCGGATTCATCCTCCTCGGACGACGACGAGAACCTTTCTATGGAGGACTTTGAGAAGCAGCTCGCTCTCTTGACAAGGAAGTTTCGCCGCAACTTTCGAAGGGGAAATTCAAGCAAAACTCCATCCTTCGGAAAGTCGAAGAAAGGCAAGGGATTCTCAAGCTACAAGTCAAGAAGCCAAGAGAACTTCTCAAAGGATAAGAAAAGTTCTGAGGGACAAGTTCAGTGTTTCAAATGTCGAGGCTACGGCCACATAGCAACGGAATGTCCCAACAAGAATCCGGCTAAGAAGAAAGCGATGCAAGCAGTCACTTGGGATGACAACTCCACGTCAAATGAGTCATCGTCAAGTGATGAAGAAGACAACGCGACAGCTTTCCACGCGTCCACCAAATCTTCATCCTTCATGTGCTTAATGGCAAGTACATCCGACTCACTGTCCAACTCCACTGTGGAAAAGATTGCAACGGACGATGAATCAGATAATTCGGAAGGTGAAGATTTTGTTTTAGCCTACCATCAACTTTTGAGGGATTCAAAGAAACTGGCTAAACAAAACAAGGGGTTGAAAGAGAGATTACAGGATCTTGAAGATGAATAAAAAGAGTAACCTCTATCTCAACCGATCTTGAAGTGGAAAGGGACAATCTGATTAAGACAAATGTTTCCCTTCAAGAGTCCAATGAGCATTTCGAGAAGAATTATATGGATATGGTGAACAAAGCGAATTACTTCTTGAAGCTCTACGGCGAGGCTCGACAGGAAAAATTGGAAATGACAGAGACCATACGCCAACTAAAGGATGACTTACAGAGATTTTCTTCTGGAAGGAGTAAGTTGGACAGACTTCTTGGTCTCGGTCAAAGAAACAAGTTCGGCCTCGGATACACTCAAACTGGAGACATTCCAAGTTCGAGTGGTACAGTATTTGTGCCTCAGTCGGTATCTCCTCCTCCGACACCGGTGTTCACGACAAGCAACGACAACGAACCTACTACATCATCTTCGGAATCGACAAGAACCAAGGTATGTTTTCGTTGTGGCATTTCAGGGCACATAAGAAGAAATTGCAAGACTGGAGCCAAACGCACACCTCAAGAACATCTTGCAATGACTACCAAAAGGGCTATTCCTCGAAAACAACTCCAATCAAATTGACGGAAAAGAGCCTTGGTAGTACACCGCTCAAGACGACATCATCAAGGAGCAGCAATTCTTCAAGCAAGACGCTCTCACCTAGGAAATCAACTTCACGACCATTACCGACGCATTCCAAAAAGGTTTGGGTGCGCAAAGGTGAAATCTTTCCCTGTCTTGCTACCAATGTTTCCTTGCATGCATATGATAGTTCGTCTTGGTACCTGGATAGCGGGTGTTCCCGTCATATGACCGGCGATAAAAACTGTTTTCAAACTTTTGAGAAAAACTCCGGAGGACTTGTTGTTTTCGGAGATGGTCGGTCTTCCAAAATTGTTGGAAAGGGAACGGTAGCTATTCCAGATGGCCCGGTTCTAGATAATGTATTATTTGTTCATGGCCTTAAGACTAACCTCATAAGCATAAGTCAACTGTGTGATAGTGGTTATTCAGTTAATTTTTCATCTGATAAATGCACTGTAACTGACATGAACCATGCTTTCTTTTTAAAGGGGGTTAGATCAGAAAACAATTGTTATGTAGTTCCTTCTAAATTTCTGAAAAATGTAACCTAGCATCTTTGAAAAATGAAACACTTTGGCATGAAAGGCTAGGTCACATAAACTTTAAGGAACTTGCTAGAATTTCAAATAAAGATGTGGTCAAGGGGGTTCCGAAACTTTCTTTTGAACAAAACCTTGTGTGTGGCGGTTGCCAAAAGGGAAAACAGTCTAGGACTGCACACAAGAATTTGAACCACATAGGTACAAAACGGCCTTTGGAACTTTTGCATATGGACTTAATGGGGCCAACTCGTCAACCATCTCTGGGAGGTAAATGGTATATTTTCTTATTGGTTGATGATTTTTCTAGATATACTTGGGTAGCCTTTCTAAAAGAAAAAGCTGATACCTTTGATTCTTTTCTCGAAATCTGCAATCGTATTATGATAGAAAAGAATGAAAGGATTACTCGAGTTAGGAGTGATAGAGGTGGTGAATTCATAAATTCCAAATTCATTGATTTTTGCATTTCTAATGGCATTAAACATGAATTCTCCGCACCTTACACACCTCAACAAAATGGTGTAGTCGAGCGCAAAAACAGGGTCGTACAGGAATGGCACGTGTTATGCTTCACAGCCGGAACTTACCTTTATATTTTTGGGCTGAAGCGGTGAACACTGCTGTTTATGTTATCAATCGAGTGTATTTGCGCCCGGGGACTTTGAATACACCATATGAACTATGGTTTTGTAGAAAACCTAACATCAAATATTTTCGTATTTTGGGAGTCGGTGTTTTATTTTACGTGATCGCGAAATCTTGGAAAATTTGACTCTCGAAGTGACGAAGGGATTTTCTTAGGTTATTCTACAAACAGCAGAGCATATCGAGTTTTTAACTTAGAATCTAAGACGATCGTAGAATCGATAAATGTTAAGGTAGATGAAGCTTTTCATTTTGAATCTGAAAAATCTACCCTCGATATCTCTCTTGATGATGATACACCTGCTAATGCATCTTCTTCTAACAATTCTTTCGATAATAATGTTGATGCATCTAACGGTTCTTCAAGCTTATCTGATGTGCAGGAATCATCTCGTGTACCTCCGCCTACTCCTCTACCTCAAACGTTACGCATCTCCAAGGATCACCCTGAATCGAACATAATTGGAGATCCACAAGAAGGAGTTAGAACACGGAGACAATTGGTTTGCGGATTTGCATGCTATGTATCTCAAATCGAACCAAGGAATGTTGATGAAGCTCTCCAAGATGATTATTGGATTAAAGCAATGCAGGAAGAGCTCCATCAATTCGAGCGAAACAAAGTCTGGGAACTGACGAAGCCTCCGAAGCAACACAATGTGATAGGTACCAAATGGATCTTCAAGAACAAGAAAAACGAAGAAGGTACTATCATCAGGAACAAAGCAAGGTTAGTTGCTCAAGGCTACTCTCAAGTAGAAGGTATAGACTTTGATGAAACCTTCGCCCCTGTAGCTAGACTCGAGTCCATTCGTATACTGTTTGCGATTGCTTGTCATTTTAAAATCAAATTATTTCAAATGGACGTTAAGAGCGCCTTTTTAAATGGATTTTTAAATGAGGAAGTTTATGTAGCTCAACCGAAAGGTTTTGTGGATCATAAACTACCTAACCATGTTTTTCGTCTGAAAAAGGCTCTTTACGGTCTGAAACAAGCACCGCGAGCATGGTACGAAAGGTTGACAAAGCACCTTTTGGAAAAGGGCTACACTCGAGGGGGAGCTGACAGGACTCTCTTTGTGAAGCATTATCAAAACAATTTCATAGTTGCTCAAATCTATGTCGATGACATTGTTTTTGGAGCAACAAGAGATAATGATGCTTCTAAATTCGCGGAGACCATGGAAAGCGAATTTGAGATGTCCATGATGGGCGAATTGAATTATTTTCTTGGATTACAAGTTAAACAAAACGATGAAGGAATTCACTTGTGTCAATCCAAGTATGCACTGGAGTTGGTCAAAAAGTTTGATCTTGAAAATTCTAAGGATTTTCCAACTCCAATGGGAACTAGCCATAAGGGACTTGGAAGTGAATCACAAAGTGAGAATGTAGACGAGAAACTGTACCGCAGTATGATTGGAAGTCTACTATATCTCACGGCTAGTCGCCCGGATATATCCTTCAGTGTTGGGATTTGTGCGAGATATCAATCAGCACCGAAGGAGGTTCACCTGAAAGCGGTGAAACGGATCATCCGGTATATCAAAGGTACAATCAATTTCGGAATTTGGTATCCTATGGGAACGACTTTGGATATTGTTGGATACTCAGATGCCGATTGGGCTGGATCGGTGGATGACCGGAAAAGCACGAGTGGTGCATGCTTCTATCTTGGCCACTGCCTTGTTGCATGGCACAGTAAAAACAGAACTGCATAGCACTCTCGACTGCCGAAGCGGAGTACATTTCTGCAGGAAGTTGTTCAACCCAATTGATTTGGATGAAGAGCGTGTTGAGCGATTTCCGGATTTCAACATCTTCGGTAACCATTTTATGTGACAACACTAGTGCTATTAACATTTCTAAAAACCCTGTGTTGCACTCTAGAACAAAACATATTGAACTTAGATATCATTTTCTTAGAGAGCTAGTTGAATCAAACATTCTTCAACTGTCATATATTTCAACTGAGGATCAATTAGCCGATATCTTAACAAAACCTTTGGATCAAAAACGTTTTATTCACTTGCGTAAAGCAATTGGCATGCTTTCCTTGAAATAAACTCTTTTTGAAACCTTTGCTTAGATTAGGTTTTGTTTTTGTTCTTGTTTTGTTTTGTTCTTTATCTATGTTCTGTACATAGCACACTAATTGAGCATAAATCATAATTGACTTTAATTGCATCCTTTTATGCACTTAGAAATTTATTATGCTTTTGATGTCATAATATTTCAATGTTGCAATGATCATTTACGTTAATTAAACCATCTTTAAGTGATCAAAGTCAATTTCTCTCTCAATGATCTCTTGGTATAGTCATTATCATATTTGATTGCTTAGTCGAGTATGAATTCGAGATCAATGGTTTGGTTGAATACCTTATATATTAAATAATTGATAGCCAATTGAGGGGGAGTCAATGAAATGTGAAATGCTCAAAAGATGTGGAAAGAGTTACATCCCAATGAGGAGTGTGAAAACTACCACCACATGGAGAAAATGAAAGAAAAAGATACTCCATGAATGAAAAGCAAATTTTTGTTTGAAAAATTGTTGATGAAACTCATATTGAAATACTTGACTCAGTCGTATTTCATGGTTGGTATAAGGTGGGATTTTTGATTTAAGATGCTCAAAGAGCCACTCCTTCAACAGATTGTCTAGATATATTATCTAACTTATCTGGGATTTCAAACATCTATTGATCTTGGTACTTCATTTTCTTTACTGAAATTGATGATTTGATAAAGGCATTACACATAAGATCAAGATAGATGTAATTGAAGTTGTTCAACTTTAAGTGTTTTAACTTTCGTAAATTTTCGTTTCATTTTTGGATATTTTTGATAGATTTTTCATAATCTATTTCTTGTTGTATGAAACGATGTCATTTGTTTAAAGTTGACATGGTAAAGTGCTTACATACTTTTTCTGGATTTTCTGTATTTTTCTGAAGAAAAAGGTGTAGCCGATCCGGATCGTGGCAAGTGATCCGGATCCCGAACGCAGGATTTTTCCTGCGGGTGGCCGATCCGGATCACATTCTCGGCCGATCCGGATCACGGCTAGGGTTCTATATAGAAACTTTCAGATTCGAGATTTCTTAACCCTAATTTCTGGTTTTCAAGCTTCTAGAGTTTCTCTCTCTAGATTTCTTGCTTGACGCCGAGAATTTCATACCTTTGTAAAAGGTATCAAGATCAAAGTCACTCCCCAACTGATTGGAGAGGTTCTCGGTATGACAGCCATCAGACGGAGTTCATTATTTGAAGACTCAGGTCTTCACAGCCAAATCTTGGAGAATAGTAGTAAATGGAACCTGCTCTCCGGATACTACGTCTGCCGGAAATTCAGTTTACTCCAGGGAACTCAAGAAGGAGTACAAGTACTTAAACTTCATCATTTGCTACAACATTCTTCCCAACATGAACACGAAAATCGTCCGATGGGATAGGTTGCTATTTCTTTATCTTCTTGGAAATCCATCTGCGACAATGGGAGCAAACCTGAACATCCCCTATCTCATTTGGAATAGGATGACGCGGTATGTCGAACACTCACATCCCTCTGAGCGACTACCATATCCAATGATTAAATGCGCATCCTTAGGAGATTTAAGGTGGATACGAGCGCGAGTTCGTATTGTATAGTTTGGGGACAATAAATGAGACAACCATTGTCAAGTCTTTGACAACAAAGCAGGATGATCCCTTCTCCTCCAATTGGCCAACGAGTTCGAACTCATGCAACTTCTTCCACTGCCCCCGCTCCTCCGAAACAGAAGGCACCTGCATCTACTTCGGACGATGACGCCTCGGTGACATCCATCTACAAAGAACAACAGCGGCTTTCAAATGAACAAGAACGTATGTCCGCTGAATTTTCTGAAATGAAAGGCGATCTTCATGTTATGAAAAACGAGATGGAAATTATCACAGCTTCTCAAGTCACTTTGACCAAGTCAGTTTCTTCAGTAAAGAAACTTGTGAAGAAGCTGTTTGCGAAAATGGGTTGCACGACCTCGGATGACTCCGACTCTCAGGAGTAAATCTTTGTTATAATCATTTTCCTCTGACTTTGTTTTTTGTTCTGTTTTGCAGGTTTATGATGTGTGTTTATGTTGTTAACTCTCCTTTTGTTGTAATTATTTGGCTTGTTTTTGTGACAAAAAGGGGGAGAGAGTTAGCGAAAACAATGACAATGATGAATGAACTTTGAACAGTGATTGTGAATATCGATGATATCAAGGTAAGTATGAATCTCAACTCAACTTTGGTTGGTTTTCTTTTGTGATTTGTGACATGCTTCTATACTAACTATTTGATTAACTATTTGGGCATGTAATATGACTAACAAGTTGGTGTTGGACTAACATACTTTGACATTTGGTTTTCGACTGCTTAGAAGATATGTTGGTTTTAACTGTGTTTCTTTTACATATCTGATTCTTTTAAATGTCATGGTGAGATCAAACTCTATCTCTGCACTTGGTTTTTTCTATGTTCCAATTCTTGAGGTATCTAACGAATTTGTTTGTCAAGAATGTTTTCTTTGTGCAGAGATTGCAGATGTCTAAGTCTAGAGTCTGTCTTAGGAGTTTGTCTCATGTATTTAATTCCTGGAACTCTTTTGTAAATTTTTGTTGTATGGTGATAGCAACAAAAATATCTTTTTGAATTTTCTTTGTGGATCTGTGTTTTGTCACGAAACCGCCAAAGGGGGAGATTGTTACGGAATTTGAGTTGGCGTATTTCGTGAATAGTTTAAGTCTTGAGGATTGAAGATGAAGAAACTGTGGATCATATACCTCAATCTCAAGAAAGAAGAATTCAAAAGGATCAGGTACGTTTAACTAAATAATTTTGATGATCCGAATACTTCTTATAGTGTAGAAACACTTGGAAGAGGTTTTAATTGCATATTCATCAAAAACTGAACATGGGACATGTTCAGGATCCGGATCGTGGACTTTCAATCCGGATCCCGAAAGGTGTTCGTTCATACATTGCTGCAATCCGGATCATAGCTTGGGCAGTCCGGATCCGAATGGGGTGTTTTGTGAAAATGTATGAACGATCCGGATCGTGGATTATGATCCGGATCCCGAACAGGCGATTTTCTGGAAACTGCATTCTGTGCGTCTGCGATCCGGATCGTGGCTTATGCAATCCGGATCGCCGTCGGTAAAACTTTCCAGAAAAGTTTGTTTTTGATCCGAATATTCTTCCTAGGGTTTCTAACCTATAAATAGCCCTCCTATTTCATTTCTAGGGCATCGAAAAAGAGCCGTCATTTTCAAATATCATTTTATAAGCCTTAGATCCACATATAGAGAAGAACGGAAATCATTAGATCTATTTAATGGTTCTTCATCTATATTGATTAGTTTGATTCTAGGTTTTCATACTCATATCTTGAGTTGAATCAAACTAATGAATACTTAGATGGTATTTCCGATCTACTCTTGATCTAAGTATTCGGCGGATCATCACCACCCAAACAAACAACGATTTATCCCAAATCGGCGCGTGGACTCGCGTGGCCTTGTGGATTCAAGGTGTCATCGCTCTCGTGGATTCGGAGCGAGGTGCGTTCGTGGATTCGAAGCGTGCCATTGGGTGAAGACCGTGGATTCGGTCGGACGTCGTGGACTCGACGTTGGACGCTGTGGATTCAGCGTTGGGGCGCGGATCGTGGATTCGAGAAGCGTCGTGGAGCGAGCGGAGAAGATCGACTAGGGGCGTATGGTAAAAGGTTGAGTCGTCTGTGAGTACGTTATATCACCTTGTACGTGTGTTAACTCTAGTGGATTTCGCCGTGTTATCGGTCCCGTGGTTTTTTACTCCGGTTTGGAGTTTTTCCACGTAAAAATCTTGTGTGTTCTTTTATTTTTCCGCATTGGGTTTTATCGCACAAAGATTTTTGAGTGTTTATTGTTTACACCTATTCACCCCCCTCTAGGTGTTTTTTTCCCCTATTTGATCCTTATTAACCTAAACCCAACATCCGGGAACCCCGAAAGACTAGAACCTACAACCCTAATCAAACAAGAACAGGCTCTAGGCATAGCCTCTCGTTGTTCTCATCCCAAAGAAAAATGCAGCCCTTGGAACCCAGACCACTCGAATCATCTCGGGTGGTTAAATTTATTGGAAAAAGGTGATAGTTCTTACTGAAAGCCATTGATCTGGAAGAAACCTTTTTAATGATTTTTAGTTCTTTTTAGGAACAGTTGAAAAAAGTTTTATATCCAAACCTCGAAGAGCTAATGCTTTCGTCCAATCAAACAAGAACAGACTCAGGCGACCCTACGACGCTTGGAAGAAAATATTGGGTTGACTAAAATCATATGTGTGTCCAAAAAGGGTTCTGGGTTCAAGGTCCTGCTAACATGGTAAAACAACTGCCACTAACCCAGTGGGACAATAAAACATCTCGGGACCGCCGTTTACCCAAACGGCTCCCGCCACAGATGAACGATGTAATAACCGCGGGTCTACTTTCCTTTTTGGTCTTACCTGTGAATTTATTTCGAACCGCCTTTCGGCTAAGGGGATCGGGGTACGATTTTTCTCGCGTCGTTTTGGGCAGGCTGTCGGGGCTCGCGGATATTTTTAGAGAATAAAGCCCGCGAAACGAAGACCGGCGGCGCGATCGGATCAGTTTTCCGACCCCGGACGCTCCCGGAATAAAATCCTGAAGTTGTTGATGTTCGAGGGGTCAGCACGCCTTCGCTGAGGTAAACCAGACCCGGATTTGAGTATACTTGATTTAATTTAATTTAATTGGATTTAAATCAGTTTAACTCGGCTCAACTTAATTTTCATTTGAGCGATGTTAATCCAATTTAATGTGATTTAATTTAGGGGTTTGGGGAAACCAAATCCCCGTCGGCTGCACCCAAACAACTGATTTAAACTCCAGGGGGAGGGGGATTAGGGTTCCCCGCTCCTTTCTTTTTCCCCTTCCGTACGCGAGAAAACCCCAAGCCCTTTCCCCCACCCGTACCGAGGCGACGCGAGGGCCGAAATCTTGACGAGGAGAAGGAGGAGATTGATCGCCTCCCCGCAAGATCCGACGAGCGCAAAAAGGACGATCCCTCTCCTTCACCCGGCGCCAACGGAAACAAGGTGAGCCGTGCTTTCGCTTTCTTGTTCCGTTTCTTGTTTCGTTCCTCGTGTCGAGTCTTGTTTGGGCAAGGGGAGGGAAATCCCTTGAATCGTCGGGGGTCTTGTGCCGCGTGCGAGGCGATTTCGGGGACCAAACGGGAGGCCGCCGCCGCCGTGGTTGAACGGGAGGCCGCCGCCGCCGTCACCATGTTCACGGGGTTATCGCCGAAGTCGCCGGGGTCGCGGGGTCGCAATCGGAGCCGCGGGGGAGCAAAACGGAGCGACACTGTTCACAGGGTACGGCCAGGCTGAGCCGCGGTCCACGGGACCCGTCGTACACCCGGCGCACGGATTCCGGGCCCAGGACCGCGGACCCGGCGCACGAACGCGTGCGCCAGGCCGCGCGGTCCATGGGACCCGTCGCGCACCCGGCGCACGGCTTCCGGCCCGGGGCCGCGGACCCGGCGCACGAACGCGTGCGCCAGGCCGCGCGGCCCACCGCCGAGGCGTGCGCCCGGTGCACACCCCGTAGCCCTGGTGGCCGTGGACCCGGCGCGCGCTCCTGGCCATGCGCGGCCCGGCCCAAGACGCTCGGGGTCCACCGCGCCGCGTGCTCCCGGCCCTCACCCGTGCTGCCCGCCGTCGTGGACCCGGTCCACGCATGAGCCCGTACACCAACCTCCAGAAAAAGGGCCCAGGAGCTCCGTTTTTAGCCCGGTTCGCCCCGTTTTTGAGTGTTTTGAACCGTGACGACGTTTTTGACGAATGAATTTGTGTTACAGCTGTTTGGACCCGCGGCGAGGGCTTTGCGGTCGGATTTTTCCACACGTCTCTTTCTTCGTGCTTGAGGTGGGTTGTTTTTCTAAGTCCCTGCATTTAATTTTTATTAAGTTGGGAGGGGTCAACCTAGTGCGTACTTGGGCTGAGCGTGGTATTTAGTATCGATCTCCGTTGACTGTTTCAACTTAAATACTACATGTTATCGTCCACTTGAATGCTACCTGATGTCATTACCTTAGACGCTACGGATTATTGCTTCGTACTGATGATTATGTGATTTCGTATTCCTGGTGTTACCAGTTACCGTCTTTCCTTCGATTATGCTATTAGTAGGGTACTTTGAGTATACATGCTACTATCTTATTCTGATTCGTGCATCATGGTTACTATCTTATTGTTTCATATACATTGTGATTACTGCCTTACTATTGCTCATGCATTGTGGTTCCTGTGCTCGAGGCTGCAACACGTGCACCCGCGGTTTGGCCACCGTGAGGGGTGCACTTTTCCGGAAAAGAGGTCTATGACCCGTGTATACCCACGAGGTGACGTAGTGGGGCCCCTTATTAGTTGTGGGGTTGAGGCGCCGAGGTGCGAGCGGTGCGACCCGTCGGTTTAGTTGTCCGACGTGGTCGGGTTTCTACAGGTACGGTATGGCCGTCGGTTTAGTTGTCCGACGCGGCCGGGTATAGCAGGATACAGGTGTACAGGTTATTGGTTCCCTCTGGAGAGGGTGGTTGCTTCGGTTATCAGCACGGTTTGTTTACTATATTTTCCTGCTCTACTATTATACGTCGCTGACTTCCCACTTTGTGACAGGATCCAGACGGGGGGAGAGGTAGGCGACGGCGAGGACGGGGCAGGAGTTTCTGGGTTGCTGGGAACCCTGGACTGTAGCTTTTCTTTATTTCTCGCATTTCATTTACTTTATAGTTACATGTGAGGTTCTCGATACCCTCGTGGGGTCGACTGGGATGTCGGTATTTGGTTATCCTATTATGCATTACTTTCCTTTTCATATCTATGGGCCATTTGAAAAAGAAAAAGGCAAAACCAAAGAAAAGATTTCGAAAATTGTTTTTAAAATCTAAGTGTCGTGTGGGCACTGGTTTCAAAACCCTGTGGATTTATGGATTGCGAAATGGATTTCAAAACTTGGGTGTCGGGTGGGCACCGCTTTCAAAACCCTGTGGATTTATGCTGATTTCGAAAACTCGTTTTCCAAAACATAAGTGCCGAGTGGGCGCTCTTTTAAATCTGTGGATTTATCCTTTCCAAATTGATCTGGCCATGCTCTTGAATGATTAGAATGCTGGTTGTATGTTTATAATTGTTGTGATCGAATGGTTATGTATGATTTGGAATATGTACTGAGTGCTACGCCGTGCATATACAGGGGAGACTCTGCCCGGTTGCAGAGAGATCCTGTGTATGCGGCGGGTCTGGGCACGCACCGGGGAGGAAGGAACTTCAACAAAAAAAAAAAAAAAGAGAAAATAAATTTGCAAAACAAACCCTCTTTACTAATCGTTTCCGCCGACTGAAACCCCCGGGGCGTGACAGATTAAGATGGTATCAGAGAGATTCATTCAATCACAACAATTAATACTGACATCCGTGGGAATGCCTCACATATCTATAAGTGAATGAAATGGGTAGGATATAGGACTTTAGAACGTGAGTGATCGGGGGGGGGGGGGAAACATTGGAGTCTTTTCTTGAGCTAAGTGGTTTGTGGTTGTAGGTAAAGTCTGACGTAGACCCATGTTGTGTGTGACAGCCATGGTTCGTACCAGGTCGTCGGCAGGAGACGCCGAGGCAGACGCGACAACATCGACGGCCGCGGAGAACCAACTCCTGCGGCAGCAATTGCGGGAAATGGCGGGGCAATTGGCCACCCTCACCGATCATGTGCGTCAATTGACGCATCAGCAGCAGGCCGCGCCAGTGACGGCCGCCCCGGTCCCTCCGCCGGGGCCGACAGCACCGGCCGCGGCACCACCGACAGCGCCACCGCCGGCGGCGACCACGGGGCCGGCGCCAGGGACAACTAGCCGGGTTATTCTGGAGGAAACAGTGGTCACGCCTACCCCTATCGCGGCTGCCGCCGCCGCAAGTGGGGGGGGGGTTGTGATGACCGAGCGGGATCGAGTGCGGGCCAACTTGAAGGACTTTAAGAAGCACGACCCGCCCACGTTCGAAGGGGACACGACAGATCCGTGGGTCGTTGAGAACTGGGTGGGGTCGATGGAGAAACTTTTTGAAGACCTACTCATGGAGGATGATGAGCGGGTTCCCCTGGCAGTCCATTGCCTGGAGGGGAATGCCCGTTTATGGTGGAAGACGGTACGCCCAGATCCTGCTAAGGGTACCGCTTTTCCGTCCTGGGAAACTTTCAAGAAAGAGCTGTTCGAGGCCTTCTTCACCAGCAGCGTCAAGAAGAAGTTGGAAGATGATCTGAACCATATCCAGCAGGGAAACCGGACGGTTATGGAGTACCAACGAGAGTTCGTCCGCCTAGCGAACTGCGTCCCGTTCGTCATAAGGGACGAGGCTCACAGGGCGCAACTTTTTGTGGACGGCTTGCGGAGCAATATCTTTGAGGTGGTGCAAGCAGCTGACCTGCATACATTCCAGAAAGTGGTCGACAGGGCCACTACGGTAGAGCGGGGCTTTGCGATCACCCGCGCCAGAAGGGAGAACTCGGCGCGACTGGAGGACAGAAAGCGGCAACAGCAGAACTCGGGAGGGGGCTCTTGGAGTGGGGGCGGAGCCTCCAAACGGTGGAGACCGCAGGCGGGACCCCGGGGCGCGCCAGCAGGAGGGCCGAGGCCGGGAAATAGGCCTTGCGTTATTTGCGGGGGAGGGCACATTGCGGGGGAGTGCCCCCAACGGAGCGACCACTGTTTCAGGTGCGGCAAGCGGGGGCACTTCCGCCGCAACTGCCCCTTGGGCGGGGGACCTGCACCCTCGGGAGCTTATACGCCCGCGTCACAGCCCTCAGGGCGGGGGAAAGCTCCTATGGCGTCAACTTCCAGACCCCCCGCACCACGGCGTGAGGAGGATCGGCAGCCACAACCAGGCGGGAGGGTTTTCTCAATGACCAGCCAAGGGACTAATCCACCGGAGGACGCTCTTGCAGGTACTACTTCCGTTTCGAATTCCCGTGCTAGAACTCTTTTCGATACCGGAGCAACACACTCGTTCATTTCTCGTGATTTCGTTTTTATGCATGATCTCGAGGAGACCCCCCTTCAAAGTCTCTTGACGGTGCAAACAGCGGGGGGGACTTTGGAGGCGGTCAGCTTCGTGGCCGCCTGCTCGATTAAGCTTGGGCGACTGGCTTGCCCATGGGATTTGGTGGTAATCCCCTTGAAGGAGTACGACGCGGTGTTGGGCATGGATTGGCTCACGAGGTACCAGGCGCTCATTGATTGTGACAAGCGACAAGTTCGATTGCAAGAACCGGGTTTTCCTGAACATGTGTATATGGCGGGCAAGAGCATCACCTTCCCGGGGGTCATTTCAGCGGCGCGAGCCAGAAAGTTGGTAGAGGGTGGATGCGTGGCCTATTTAGCATCGGTGGACCTGGCCACCCGACCCTCGTCGACACCTTCAGACATCCCGGTGGTGAGGGACTTCCCCGACGTTTTCCCCGCAGAACTGCCCGGGATGCCTCCGGAGCGGGAGGTGGAGTTCCCTATCGAGCTGGTACCAGGCACGCAGCCAATTACGAAGGCGCCTTACCGAATGGCCTTCGCGGAGCTAAAGGAGCTTAAAGCACAGCTGGAAGACCTCTTGGATAAAGGGTTCATCAGACCGAGTGTGTCACCCTGGGGCGCACCGGTACTCTTCGTGCGGAAGAAAGACGGAAGCCTGCGTCTCTGCATCGACTACAGAGGGATAAACAAGGTTACGGTGAAGAATAAATACCCCCTGCCCAGAATCGACGACCTCTTCGATCAGTTACGGGGAGCGACAGTCTTCTCCAAAATTGACCTACAGTCGGGCTATCATCAACTCCGAGTTCGAAATGAAGATATTCCCAAGACCGCCTTCCGGACTCGGTACGGCCACTACGAGTTCACGGTGATGCCTTTCGGACTTACGAACGCCCCCGCTGTTTTCATGGACATGATGAACCGGATCTTCAGACCCTTCTTGGATCGGTTCGTGGTAGTCTTCATCGACGACATCCTGATTTACTCCACTACCGACGAGGAGCACGAGGACCATCTACGAACGATCCTCCAGACCCTCAGAGAGCAGAAGCTGTTCGCCAAACTCAAGAAGTGTGAGTTCTGGCTGCGCGAAGTCGGTTTCCTAGGGCACGTGATCTCGGCACAGGGAATCGCCGTGGATCCCAAGAAGGTAGAAGCAGTGGTTGACTGGCAGCCGCCGACGTCGGTGACAGAAGTACGAAGTTTCCTAGGGCTGGCAGGATATTACCGGCGCTTCGTTGAGGGCTTCGCAAAGATTGCTACTCCTCTAAATCGGTTGACCAGAAAAGGGGAGAAGTTCACATGGACGGCCAAATGCCAGGAGAGTTTTGAGGAACTCAAGAGGAGGCTAACCAGGGCACCCATACTTGTACTGCCAGCACCCGGAGAGGATTATGAGGTGTACTGCGATGCATCAAGGATCGGTCTTGGAGGTGTTCTGATGCAACAGGGGAAAGTGATTGCCTACGCATCCAGGCAGCTGAAGGACTATGAAAAGAACTACCCGATACACGACTTGGAGTTGGCTGCCGTAGTCTTCGTTTTAAAACTGTGGAGGCATTACCTCTTCGGAGTCCACTGCAACGTTTTCTCAGATCATCAAAGTCTTAAGTACATCTTTACCCAAAAAGAGTTAAACTTGCGGCAGAGGCGGTGGCTCGAGTTATTGAAGGATTACGATTTGACGATTCAATATCACCCCGGGAAGGCAAATGTGGTAGCAGACGCACTGAGCAGGAAAGGGCATCAGGAAGGGGCGCCGGAGAGCGCGCTGACGAAGCAGGACCACCTGATCGCGGAGTTCGCACGAATGCAGTTGGAGGTGGTGCCTGCGGGCACAGTTCTGCAACTTCTAACCTTGGTGGTCAAGCCGACGCTATTCGAGAAGATCCAGGAGGGACAGCAGACCGATCCACACCTACAGCGCATTCGAGACAAGATTCCCCAGGGCCAAGAGATTGACTTTGCGGTGAAAGACGACGGCACCCTACGGTTCCGCGGACGGATCTGCGTGCCGGATTCACCAGAGTTGAAAGATGAAATCTTAGCGGAGGCACACCGAGCCCCTTATGCGGCACATCCGGGGGGCACGAAGATGTACAGGGATATTAAACAGACTTTCTGGTGGCCTAAACTGAAAGGAGACGTGACTCGACACGTGGCTCACTGCTTAGTATGCCAACAAATAAAGGCCGAGCATCAGCGACCTGCCGGGAAGCTGCAACCCCTACCGGTACCAGAGTGGAAATGGGACCAGATTACTATGGATTTTGTCACTGGATTCCCACGATCACAACAGGGCCACGACGCGATCTGGGTCATAGTCGACCGGTTAACCAAGTCAGCACACTTCCTACCAATTCATACCACTTGGACCCGCGAACGGCTAGCTCAAGTCTACATCAGCGAGATCGTGAGACTACATGGAGTGCCGGCATCGATCACCTCGGACAGAGACACGCGCTTTGTCTCGAAGTTTTGGCAGAGCCTTCAGCGGGCTATGGGCACTAGACTACAGTTCAGCACAGCCTTCCACCCTCAGACGGACGGACAGTCGGAGCGGGTGATACAAACCCTCGAAGACCTGCTTCGCGCATGTGTGCTTGATTGGGGAATCGGTTGGTCACGCTACCTACCCCTCGTGGAATTCGCCTATAACAACAGCTACCAGGCCAGCATCCAGATGGCGCCCTACGAAGCCTTATACGGAAGGCGCTGCCGGTCCCCGATTTGTTGGGACGACTTGGGAGAACGGAAACTCTTGGGACCCGATTTAGTGGAGGAAACTGAAGAAAAGGTACGCCTGATCAGACAGCGCCTGCTGACCGCCCAGAGTCGACAGAAGAGTTACGCAGACCAGAGGCGCCGAGACTTGGAATTTCAAGTGGGGGAACACGTGTTCTTGCGGGTCTCGCCATCCAGAGGAATCAAGCGTTTCGGACTAAAGGGCAAGCTGAGCCCACGGTTTGTGGGGCCTTTCGAGATCCTGGAGCGCATTGGCCCAGTAGCTTACCGCCTCGCCCTACCACCAAACCTCGACCGAGTTCACGACGTATTCCATGTTTCGATGCTTCGGAAATACCTTCCTGACCCGTCACACGTTCTGGACGCCTCAGCACTCGAGCTTAAGGAGGACCTCAGCTTTGAAGAAACCCCGGTGAGAATCTTGGCAAGGGAAAATAAGTCACTGCGAAATCGAACCATCCCCTACGTGAAGGTACTTTGGAACAACCACGAGGAGCGAGAAGCAACTTGGGAACTGGAGTCTAAGATGAAGGAGTGCTATCCCGACCTTTTCACTCCCACCCGGGCTTGAGTTTCGAGGACGAAACTCGTTTTTAGAGGTGAGTGGTGTAATAACCGCGGGTCTACTTTCCTTTTTGGTCTTACCTGTGAATTTATTTCGAACCGCCTTTCGGCTAAGGGGACCGGGGTACGATTTTTCTCGCGTCGTTTTGGGCAGGCTGTCGGGGCTCGCGGATATTTTTAGAGAATAAAGCCCGCGAAACGAAGACCGGCGGCGCGATCGGATCAGTTTTCCGACCCCGGACGCTCCCGGAATAAAATCCTGAAGTTGTTGATGTTCGAGGGGTCAGCACGCCTTCGCTGAGGTAAGCCAGACCCGGATTTGAGTATACTTGATTTAATTTAATTTAATTGGATTTAAATCAGTTTAACTCGGCTCAACTTAATTTTCATTTGAGCGATGTTAATCCAATTTAATGTGATTTAATTTAGGGGTTTGGGGAAACCAAATCCCCGTCGGCTGCACCCAAACAACTGATTTAAACTCCAGGGGGAGGGGGATTAGGGTTCCCCGCTCCTTTCTTTTTCCCCTTCCGTACGCGAGAAAACCCCAAGCCCTTTCCCCCACCCGTACCGAGGCGACGCGAGGGCCGAAATCTTGACGAGGAGAAGGAGGAGATTGATCGCCTCCCCGCAAGATCCGACGAGCGCAAAAAGGACGATCCCTCTCCTTCACCCGGCGCCAACGGAAACAAGGTGAGCCGTGCTTTCGCTTTCTTGTTCCGTTTCTTGTTTCGTTCCTCGTGTCGAGTCTTGTTTGGGCAAGGGGAGGGAAATCCCTTGAATCGTCGGGGGTCTTGTGCCGCGTGCGAGGCGATTTCGGGGACCAAACGGGAGGCCGCCGCCGCCGTGGTTGAACGGGAGGCCGCCGCCGCCGTCACCATGTTCACGGGGTTATCGCCGAAGTCGCCGGGTCGCGGGGTCGCAATCGGAGCCGCGGGGGAGCAAAACGGAGCGACACTGTTCACAGGGTACGGCCAGGCTGAGCCGCGGTCCACGGGACCCGTCGTACACCCGGCGCACGGATTCCGGGCCCAGGACCGCGGACCCGGCGCACGAACGCGTGCGCCAGGCCGCGCGGTCCATGGGACCCGTCGCGCACCCGGCGCACGGCTTCCGGGCCCGGGGCCGCGGACCCGGCGCACGAACGCGTGCGCCAGGCCGCGCGGCCCACCGCCGAGGCGTGCGCCCGGTGCACACCCCGTAGCCCTGGTGGCCGTGGACCCGGCGCGCGCTCCTGGCCATGCGCGGCCCGGCCCAAGACGCTCGGGGTCCACCGCGCCGCGTGCTCCCGGCCCTCACCCGTGCTGCCCGCCGTCGTGGACCCGGTCCACGCATGAGCCCGTACACCAACCTCCAGAAAAAGGGCCCAGGAGCTCCGTTTTTAGCCCGGTTCGCCCCGTTTTTGAGTGTTTTGAACCGTGACGACGTTTTTGACGAATGAATTTGTGTTACAGCTGTTTGGACCCGCGGCGAGGGCTTTGCGGTCGGATTTTTCCACACGTCTCTTTCTTCGTGCTTGAGGTGGGTTGTTTTTCTAAGTCCCTGCATTTAATTTTTATTAAGTTGGGAGGGGTCAACCTAGTGCGTACTTGGGCTGAGCGTGGTATTTAGTATCGATCTCCGTTGACTGTTTCAACTTAAATACTACATGTTATCGTCCACTTGAATGCTACCTGATGTCATTACCTTAGACGCTACGGATTATTGCTTCGTACTGATGATTATGTGATTTCGTATTCCTGGTGTTACCAGTTACCGTCTTTCCTTCGATTATGCTATTAGTAGGGTACTTTGAGTATACATGCTACTATCTTATTCTGATTCGTGCATCATGGTTACTATCTTATTGTTTCATATACATTGTGATTACTGCCTTACTATTGCTCATGCATTGTGGTTCCTGTGCTCGAGGCTGCAACACGTGCACCCGCGGTTTGGCCACCGTGAGGGGTGCACTTTTCCGGAAAAGAGGTCTATGACCCGTGTATACCCACGAGGTGACGTAGTGGGGCCCCTTATTAGTTGTGGGGTTGAGGCGCCGAGGTGCGAGCGGTGCGACCCGTCGGTTTAGTTGTCCGACGTGGTCGGGTTTCTACAGGTACGGTATGGCCGTCGGTTTAGTTGTCCGACGCGGCCGGGTATAGCAGGATACAGGTGTACAGGTTATTGGTTCCCTCTGGAGAGGGTGGTTGCTTCGGTTATCAGCACGGTTTGTTTACTATATTTTCCTGCTCTACTATTATACGTCGCTGACTTCCCACTTTGTGACAGGATCCAGACGGGGGGAGAGGTAGGCGACGGCGAGGACGGGGCAGGAGTTTCTGGGTTGCTGGGAACCCTGGACTGTAGCTTTTCTTTATTTCTCGCATTTCATTTACTTTATAGTTACATGTGAGGTTCTCGATACCCTCGTGGGGTCGACTGGGATGTCGGTATTTGGTTATCCTATTATGCATTACTTTCCTTTTCATATCTATGGGCCATTTGAAAAAGAAAAAGGCAAAACCAAAGAAAAGATTTCGAAAATTGTTTTTAAAATCTAAGTGTCGTGTGGGCACTGGTTTCAAAACCCTGTGGATTTATGGATTGCGAAATGGATTTCAAAACTTGGGTGTCGGGTGGGCACCGCTTTCAAAACCCTGTGGATTTATGCTGATTTCGAAAACTCGTTTTCCAAAACATAAGTGCCGAGTGGGCGCTCTTTTAAATCGGTGGATTTATCCTTTCCAAATTGATCTGGCCATGCTCTTGAATGATTAGAATGCTGGTTGTATGTTTATAATTGTTGTGATCGAATGGTTATGTATGATTTGGGAATATGTACTGAGTGCTACGCCGTGCATATACAGGGGAGACTCTGCCCGGTTGCAGAGAGATCCTGTGTATGCGGCGGGTCTGGGCACGCACCGGGGAGGAAGGAACTTCAACAAAAAAAAAAAAAAAGAGAAAATAAATTTGCAAAACAAACCCTCTTTACTAATCGTTTCCGCCGACTGAAACCCCCGGGGCGTGACAAACGATCAACTGGACATCTACCAGACTCCACTTCTGCCCCCAAGCACGAGTGTAAATGCATCACACACTAAAAGAAATCCCGACTCGCCAAACTACCCGGGCGAGTAAAAACACTATGTCCAGGAAGGAAAAGAAGTGTGGATGTCTAAAGCAGAAATAACCTAGCCCAAGTTGGATTTTTTCTACTGGTCTGGTTACACATGCAGCATATGACGGGGTGCTAGGTCAAGTTCCAGATAACAATAATTACAGATAGTAGGAAACAAGAGTCGCATGATCATTAAATAACTCTAGAATTATCGGCTATCACATTCTAGCATGCTACACAAGAATATCACTATCATGCATGGTCCTACTATAGCAGATTAATGCACATTCCATCAATCTTGGAGACAGGGTCACCCACCTGAAAACGCTAACTGTCCAAGGTTCCACAGCTGAAAACACCAGGAGCAACAATAACTCCAAATCCAACGGGTCCAGCACTATCCACAACCCTCCTGGTACAACACAAGGCTAACAATTATACTTAAATCCACAATTTACCCAAATAAGTACAGTCTAAAATCAGCCTCAAAGATGTCACTTTTTCACCTGCAAACAATGCTCCAAATTCCAATAAAAAATTTCACGGCGATCCTTGCGCGTCGAGATCTTCGAAACGGGTACCTGCACGTCAATTCCGAGCCCCGTAGGCCGAGTTACAAATTCCACAGTACAGCGCGCAAAAGCTCACAATCACACAACTGTAATATTCAGCACAGTAAAAGGGGAAATAGTATACCACCTTCGGGCAAGCCTCAGAAAAATCCCAAAAAAATACGATGATAATCCTCAGCTGACGAGTAGATGCAAAAAGTGTACAGGCTCGTCCGATCCGACGCTCGAGTGCGGAGATAAAATTTCGGCAAGGGCTGCTGTCCAAAACTCCACCAGCAAATAGCGGCTTAGAACTGTCTCGAAAACCGTGCCATAAACTCTGAATCCAGCAAGATGATCAACACAAAAGTCGAAGACGTACCTCTCGAGAATCCAACGCCGTAGAAATCGTCCAAAAATACTGTCGGAGTAGCTCTGTGGACCTCACAGACCAAACGGCGACGATAACGGGCCTCCGATGAAAAATCGTCGCTCTGTGCTACGATGCCGAAGTCGTCGACGCCGCGGCTTCCAAAAATTCCGGGCCTCTGCCAGAAGATGCGCAACACGAAAATCTCCAACTTTCCTGAAAGGTCCAAGGGCAGGGGAGCTCGGGAAAAGGGGCAAAAAGCCCAAGCAAACAGCCTATTTATAGGCCCAGCCCGAAAAATCCAACAATTTGGACTTTTGGCCCAAATTCGGGCGCCCGGGCATTCCGGGCTGCTACAGTAACGGGCCCGGCCCGTTACTGTGCGCGCCCGAATTTACCCAGGCCGCCACGTAGCCACCCGAACAGCAAACAGCCAAATGGGGCAATGGCGTTGCGCCGCGTGGCCAAAGCAGGTGCCGACACGTGGCGCCCACGCCGGGAGCCGCGGGTCAGCGCGCCCACGTCGCGCCCACGCGCGCCTGTCGGGCACGCAGCCCGAGGCAACCACTCCCCGCCCCGTGGACCGCGCGCACAACACCTCTCCAACCACGTGCTGCCACGTGTCCACCCCCGGTCCACCGTGCACCCGCGCCATTCCATGGACCGCGCCTGCCGCGCCGGCCAATAGGGAGGCGCCACATGGCCAGCGCCCGGTGCACGCCTTCCGCGGTGGACCGCGCGGCTGCGCCTCCACCCGCCGCCGCGCTCCGCCGCCAGCCGCCGCCGCCGGCGCCTCTCCGGCCGCCGGAACAGTAAACCCACACCTCGAAATCCGTGTTTTCGCGTCCGGGCTCCGAAAAATACAAGTAAATAGTCCATCTTGACCGTTTTCGCGCGCTGAATCCAAATCCGCTGTCCGTTTGGCCCAATTCCACTTCTAAAAATTGTCGAAAATTTCCGGAAAAGTAAACTTGATCCATTTTTCGCGCCGGGTCAATTCCTTGGTTCCAATACGCGCGCAGAAACCTCAATCACCCAATATGGGCCTCCTGATAAGCAATCTTGCTCCCATGTACACTAGGAATCCATTTCTGGGGCTCGACACGCGCACAAACACTCCCAGAAACCACTAATCCATCAATAAACCTTAAGTGGGGATTCGGGTCCTCACAAAGGGAGCTTGTGGCCTAAAGTAAGGTTGTTCCTCTCTCTATCATCCATCTCTCCAGGAAGTTCCAAGATTTTAGGAATCTTTGGCATTGAGATCTCTGCGACACGACGCGCTTCGACGTTTTGCTTTTGCGGCCCATTTTCGTCGCTATTCAGTCGGAAAAATCCCCTGCGCCAACCAGGAGGAAGTTTTGGACGATTTTCATGGCAGCGTGTTCCTAAGAGGTAGGCCTTTGATTTTCATGTTGATCACTTCGCTCCGTTTTGGGTTTTTGGCACGGTTCCTGAGGCATCTTTTGACCCTATTTTCTATGACCATTTTTTGGACAGCGTGGGATTGTTTATTTTCTATCTTGGCTTACGAGCATCAGAACAGCGCATATAAGTACTCGTTTTGGATCTACTCGTTGCAAGGATTGCAACCGTAATTTTTATGGATTTTTTGGAGGACTGCAATGAGGTGAAATTCCTGTTTTTTCGTGCTGTTTTGCAAAACAGCAAAGGCTGTTTTGGGGGGATTTGCTTGTATGCCGAATGTGACTCTTGTGTTGTGGTTCGCATTTTGGGTGTTTTGCGGGGAATGAGTGTTGGACAGCGAGGAGGCTTTTACAGTTGTGGATTGCGCGTGTTCAGGTGGGTGGTTGTTGCTTACCTCTTACTGCGATTTACTCACTAGGACTATTAGAGAGACCCCTAATTTATTTGGCACCCCATTGGAAATCATGCTTAAATAAATTATCCTGATTAATCATTAGCCTATTTTTGTGGGATTGATATACTATGATGGTGATATGTTAGCATGCCATGTTGGCACATAGCCTTTCATGAAAACGAATGATTAGATGGAAGGGATGACATATTATGTGCGGGTGCTACTTTGATGATTTATTTGGATCATGGATTATAGACATGTGTAGTTGGTTTGTGATTTTGGCATGATGGTTATATCTATGTGGAGCTATTATTTGATACACATGTGGAGCTACTATTTGATACCCTTTCTTTTATCTTTCATGACGACAATTGCATGCTTGTATGGACATCTAGATAGGCCACTATTTATTGCTACACTATCATATTGGGACTTGACTTAGGAGAAACCATGATTGTTTCTTTTCTCCTTCTCATTTAGACTTTTGATTCATGTTGCTCGGGTTCGAGCAGGGTTTGGGATAGTGTAGTCGGGACCTTTGAGTCGGGGACAGGTTATACTTGATTGTGGACTTGCGGGGTGTCGCGGCAACCGCGGACAGTAGGCGGTTGACCGGATATTATTTATTTTATCAGATTATGGACTTGTGGGGTTGCGGCAACCGCGGATAGTGGGCGTTTGACCGGATGTCGGTTGTTGTACCAGATTGTGGGCTTGTAGAGTGTTGCGGCGACCGCAGACTTTGGGCGGTCGACGGGGTGTTTACTTTTGCATCAGATTGAGAATCGGGGTTTCATTAGTGGATCGGTTTTCCCACTTTGATCATAGTCGTGATCCAGTTCTGCTATATCATGATACTTGTGACACGGTTACTTTACTCGTGTGGGTCACTCCCTCGAGTGCCACTCCAGATGTAGGCTTATGACCGAGCCGTGTGCCGGTCTGTTACTTATATTGAGATCAAGCCGTGTGCCGATCAGCTACTGGGTTCTTGTGTTTGACAGTTGAGCAGGTAGTACCAGTTTTTACTGGTGGTTTGATTGGGTTTATTTGGTCAGATACTGTTTACTGATGCATACATACGGTCATTCCTTTCGGTATTGCATTAGAGGCATAGTAGTGGTAGTTTTCCTTACCAGCAGTCTATTTACCTTACCACTTTACCTTTTTCCTTGCCTCTGGTAGACTTAGTGGGTACGTCGGAGTTTGAGGCTTTACCCACAGGGGGGAGGCTACTGGTTTACTAGTGGTTCTCACCCCTATTGTTGTTTTCCTCTTTTTCCTCCCTTTGTTTTGCAGTGTCTGCTGCGGGAGTTGCTGATCCTTCGGTTGTTGTTCGAGGCGAGAGAATCACGAGCTAGATCCTTACCTGCCCGAGGAGTGTAGCTGTATCCCCTGGTTGGAGACTTTTAGTACTGTCAGCTGGATTTTTGTATAGAATACTTGGAGAGAGATTTTCTGTATTTGAGAGACTATTGTACTATGGTTTTAGTTATCTTCCTTTTTGGGTCCAGGGATGCTGTATTGAGGATATTGTATGATGATTATTTATTATTTGGGAAATGAATATTGTACTTTATTTCGAATATACAGTGATTGGATTTTATTTTTACAGCACTTTATTCTCGCTCTGATATATGCATAGCTGTAGTACTATCTTTTGCAGGTTAGACGCTTAGCCTATGCGGGATTTTCCGTGTGGGTGGCGGATCTGTTGGCGAGCCCGGGTCGCAGTTCGACCCGGGGCGTGACACCTTTCCGAAAAAGTACACTGACACGATGGCGAAACCGCTGGTGTGCATGCAAGCGCCATGAGTATAATAACAATAAGGAAATATGCGTCATAGACTCCTGCAACTCTCAGTCGCTCTAAAAAGTATAAGCACCGCTACACATGCATAACATGGGGTTAGTCATCAACTCATAACATTGTTCAGATCCAAATCCATGTGCCGCGACGAAATTCGCCCAAGTGATGTATCATAAAATGTCATAAAGGAAAACAATAAAGTGTAAGGTCAGATATTACCAGTTCACTAGAGTTCCCGACTCCAAGTCGGGGTACCAACGTAATATCACAGTTTTTTTGTAACAAGTTACCCTCCTGCTAATAAAGCTTAAGTTATGGGAAAATTGAATTAAACGGGTTTACTTAAGTTGATAATCTTGAGGTGCAGGTATTTTTCTGTGATAGAGCTCGAAAAACGGTGAACGGCGGTGCGACCGGATCCGGATTCCGACTTACGGAACCCCCAGAAATGGGGTGTAAGAATCGCGGTAGCCGGGGGGTGCATCGAAATCCGTGCAAGTGATTGTGCACGCTTTTCGAGGAGATAAGGAATTGTCTTTAGGAAATTATCTCTAAAGAATTATCTCCAAGGATTAATTAAATAATTAATTAATTAGAGATTGAAATACCCGATGTGGATTTTGACGGTACGTACATATGAAAAGGAAAAATAAAAGAAATAAATTAATAATAAGATTTATTTATTTCCCGTATACCGAAAGTAAAACCCTAGTTTTAAAAGATCGCCTCCTCAAACCTTCCCTCTTGTGCGTGCCGAAAACCAAACGAAACCCTAGTTCGAAAAGAGAGAAAAGAGAAAATAAAAGGAAACCCAAACCATAGGAAAAAGAAATAGAGAAGGAAGAAGCGGAGGAACCCGATCGCCCCGATCGACGTGCCGGAGACCGGAGAACGAGACATCACCGCCATCGGAGGGCGGATCCGGATTCTCACCACCGCAAAGAACGGAGATCGGGATCGCGTTGCCTCCTCCATCGGAGTAAGGTTAGGAATTGTTATTTCTCTCCTTCGTCGGTTTAATCGTGGGTTTTTTCGTGTTCTTTTAATCAGTAAATTGATCGCGGATTTTTGATTGATTTTGATCGGTGATTTGTTCGTGTTTTGACAGGGTTTAATCGATGGTTTTTAATCGGTCTTGATCGGAGGTTTGATCGGGTTACCGATCGATGTTTCGTTTGGTCTCCGATCAATGGTTTTATCGTTGGAGCGATCCGGGGTTTTTGTTGGGTAAATTGGGTGTTCCGTTGGAGCATGGGGGAATTAACGGGAAGCCGCCGCCGCCGTTATCATGTTCACGAGGTCGTCGCCGCAGCCGCCGTGGTCGCGTGGTCGCAATCGGAGCCGGAGAAGACGACGAAATCGGAAAATTAAAAGAAAATTCGATTTACTGTTCACGGAAGCCCAGCCCGCAGCCCGCGGTCCACGCTCCAGGCGTGGACCCGGTGCACGGTTCGCCTCTCCCTCCGGTGAACCCCGCTGCACCAAGCCCGGCCTACAAGAGGTGCACCGGCCCAGCCCAAACCGCGCGGTGCACGCACTGGGCGTGCACCCGGTGCGCGCCACCGCAGCCGCGGGAGGTGAACCCGGTTCGCGCTCTTCTCGTGCACCGGCCCGGCCCAAGGAGCATGGTGCACGCGCCCGGGGTAAGCCCGGTCTGCGCCGCCGCCTCCACTGTGCTGTGATCCTGGTCCACGCCTCAGCCGTGCACCAGCCTCCAACGGAAGAGT
Organism: Tillandsia fasciculata; assembly: GCA_029168755.2. Classification (NCBI taxonomy): domain Eukaryota; kingdom Viridiplantae; phylum Streptophyta; class Magnoliopsida; order Poales; family Bromeliaceae; genus Tillandsia; species Tillandsia fasciculata. The sequence continues at coordinate 7,425,702 of CM054945.1, forward strand.
CGGTAGCTTCGTTTTCGGCCCGTTTCGCCTCGTTTTTGAGTGTTTTTGACCACGACGATATTTTTAACAACGATGTAGTTCTTTCGGGACAGTTTTTGGGTCGACGGTTTTTTGTTGGACGACACGGTCCGCTTGGTACAGTGATTTTGGTTTTCATCGGTCTATTGTTACAGTGGTCGGGACCACTGATTTGTCTGTTTAGGGTAAAAGTGTTAAATAGTGTTCTTGGTTATTTTATTAGGCCGCGTGAAGTTCTGATTGCCTAGGAGGGTCCCGGGCGCGGTCGTTTATCTTCGTTTCAGGTGGGTACTGTGATTATTTCGGTGTACGGTCGTTCCCGAGTACTTGTTCGATAAAGTAGATGTTTTTGGTAAATTGACTAACCCCATTGCATGTGAATCCCGTTTACTATTTTAATTGAGGCGGCCGCGGTCGCAAGATCGTTCTATTAATCTGACCAGAGCGGCTGAGGTCGCAACATGTTTTACACTCATATTGCTTACACGCACACCGGCGGTTTGGCCACCGCACAGGGTGTATTTTTTCGGAAAGATGGTAAGGATTACCCGTGTACCCCACGACTAGCGATGATGGGGACCCTTCAAGGAGAGGCGGCTGCTACTTGGGCAGTCGAGGGGTTGGTGGCACCAAGAAAGTGAGTACGGTATTTGGGGTTGGGGTCCAACTTATTTTAAATCTGGGGTAGGTGCCCAGTGAGATTTGTGACAGGAATTTAGCGGTACATGAGGGGGAAGTAAATGCTCCGGTTTATCGGTTTGTCTTTTCCGTTTTGCATTTACTGTTTAAATCTACTTTATCAGTCACTGACTACCCACACTGTGACAGGTCCGAGCAGGGGTGGGAACCGGGACGACAGTGAGGCAACGGTTAGAGGACCATAGCCCTTGAGGCTATTAAACTTTACTGTTTGATGGTTATCTTTTATTGTGTTTGGTTAGTCTAGCTGTGATTACTTGTGCATGGGTTCTTGTGGATGTTGGATTGAGGACTTAGTGTAGGAATACCTTATCATATATGTGAATGTTAAGATGTATGATTGCGGCTCGTTTTCAAATACAAACATGGTTTCAAAAGTATTTTCAAACCAAGTGTAGTGTGGGCACTGATTTCAAAACCCGTGGATTTATTCTTTCAAGTAAGGTGGCCGCTTAAAAGAGTTTGTGAAAATGTTTTGTAAAATCGGGTGTCGAGTGGACACCGACTTTCAAACCTATGGGTTTATGGTGTAGTTTCAATATGATAAATGTGACTGTATGATTAAGTATAGTCTCTCCTTATCGTCGTTCATGGTTTACATGGTTAAAGTATTTGTCGTGCTCAGAACGCCGTGCATATACAAAGGAGGCTCCGCCCGTTTGGGGAGTGAATTTGTATATGTGGCGGGTCTGATGCGCACCGGAGGCGAGGTTCATTTAAGAAAAAAAAAATGGATACGTTTTTCGCTCTTTTAGAACCTCCGGGGCGTGACAGATTATATGGTATCAGAGAAAAACGACTTTAACCACTGCGGTCAGTGACCAACATCCGCAGAGTGTGATACCACAAGTAACTAACCAAATTGATAACCAAGGTGTAGGTGTGTAATGTACGAACGTGAGTGCAGGGAAAAAGGATAGAGTCCCAGTGTTTGTAGGTCAAGGTGCTAGACCAATTAAGTCTAGGACTAACATGGTTTCTTTGTATGCACGGTTAATGGCCGAACCCGCTCTTCAATCGATGGTGCAGAAGTGGATACGACGGTTCCGGCAACAGTGGAGAATCGGCTACTCCAACAACTGTTACGCGACATGGCTGAGCGCTTTCCCTTTTTGTTAGGAAAGACGAACCCCACACGGCTCGCCTTCACAAGGATGGTCTACATAGCGACACTATTCGGGTAATATCGACGGTGGGTTTACCCGCTTACCGAGAAGTGATCGATAGGACCACTGTGGTGGGGCGGGAATTGGCCGTTCCACGCACCCAGCAGAAGGATCATGAGCCTACGGGGGCCGAAAACGACCCCAGTCATAACCCGGGAATGATTTTCCCAACGGGAGCCGACCACCCCAGTATCCGAAGACGCCGCAAGGAACCTGAAACACATCAGACAAGGGAACCGATACGTCATGGAGTATCAACGAGAATTCGTAAGGCTGGCCAATTGTGTTCCCTTGGTCATAAGGGATGAAGCTCACAAAGCCCGCCTCTTCGTAGATGGATTACGGAGCAATATTTTCGAAGTTGTGCAAGCAGCGGATCTTCACACCTTCCAGAAAGTGGTGGATAGGGCCACCATAGTGGAGCGCGGATTCGCGTGACGCGCGGCCGACGAGAGGACTCGGAGTACAACAAGGATAAGAAACGACCCCAGCACTTCTCCGGAGGGGGATTTTCTAGTGGGGACCGGCCATACGTCATCTGCGGAGAGGAGCACCCTGGGGATTATTCGTTTCCGGAAGCACGACCATTGCTTCTAATATGACAAACTGGGACAGTTCCGCTTTAACTGCCCCGAACCCAGGAACAATTTTTCAGAGTCACGACACGGATGAGAGGTCTTATGCGACGACACGACAAAGGACGCACTACCCGAGGCAAGTAGTAGCATGAAAGACCCCTTACGATGAGTAATGTTGGTATTGACCCCAGGAGGACCCTTGGAAGCAAATACTTTGTACATTCCTGCCTAATAAGGTTGGGAAGACTCAGTTGTCTTTGGTGTTGGCTATTTATTTATGGGTTAAATAGATCCAACTTCCTGCCTCAAGACAATAGGCCCAGGAGACTAGTAAGTTGAGTTGGGTGAGCCCAATAGGTTGAGTGGGGCTGCGGTCCACAATAGACCTAACGGCAAGAGGCCCAACAATAGACCCAACGTCCAGGTGGGTTGTGTCCGGTCGAGATCCGTGGGCGCTGTGTCTGTACGCTTCAAGTGAATTGGTTGCGTATCTCTAAAAGCTCGAGCTTTTGGGATTAATGGTTGGCGCCAACGATCCGACATTTGGGACTTAGTGGTGTCACCGCTAAGAGAATTCGAGGGGATACTCGGAAGGGATTAGCTTCCTGAGTATCAGGTGCTAGTCGATTGCGAGAAACCGAGCGTGCCGTCTTGGGGCGCACCCGTTCTATTCGTACGGAAGAAGGACGGGAGTCTACGATTGTGCATCGACAATCGGGGAATAGATAAGGTATAGTAAAGAACAAATACCCCTCACCTCAGATTGATGACCTATTCGACCAACTACCAGGAGCGACGGCGTCCTCAAAGATTGATCTGCATACCGGCTATCGCCAGCTTAGAATCCGGAGTGACGACATACCGAAAACAGTCTTTCGAACTCGGTATGGTCATTACGAGTTTACGGTTATACCGTTTGGACTCATAGTCGCTCCAGCGGTGTTCATGAATACGATGAACAGGATCTTGGAACCTTTCTTAAACCAGTTTGTAGTAGTTTCTATAAATGACATCCCGATCTACGCTCGCACCGACAAAGAGCACGAGGAACACTTGCGAGTGATCCTCCAGACCCTTCGGTACCAGAAATGGTATGCTTAACTCAAGAGGTGTGAGTTCTGGCTCCGCGAGGTAGACTTGTTGGGACACATAGTCTCAGCGTCGGGAATAGCGGTGGACCCGAGAAAGATAGAATCCGTGACCGACTGGGCTCGGCCAACAACGGTGACAGAAATCCGAAGCTTCCTAGGACTGGCGGGGTACTACAGACGCTTCGTGGTAGGCTTCTCAAAGGGGAGAAGTTCGTCTGGACGGCCCAGTGCCAGAAGAGCTTCGAGGAACTTAAAGACAGACTCACGTGGGCACCGGTACTCACATCGCCAAAGCCCGGTGAGGACTACGAGATCTATTGTGATGCATCTCGAAGCGTCTTGGAAGCGTATTAATGCAACAAGGGAAGGTCATAGCATACGCATCAAGACAGCTCAAGGATTACGAGCAGAACTACCCTACACACGACTTGGAGCTCGCGGCAGTCGTGTTTGCTTTGAAGCTCTGGAGACATTATCTCTACGGGGCGCACTGTAACGTGTTTTCCGATCACCAGAGCCTCAAATACTTGTTTACTCAGAAGGAACTGAATTTATGGCAAAGGCGCTGGCTGGAACTACTGAAGGACTACGATGTGTCCATCCACTACCACCCCGGGAAGGCAAATGTGGTGGCCGACGCCTTGAGCCGGAAGGGACAGACGGGGGAAACGGCATTGGGCGCCCTTACCCAACAAGATCGTCTAATTGCAGAATTCTCGCAATTGAGGCTGGAGGAAGAGCCAGCGGGTGCGGTTGTGAAACTTCTGTCCTTGGTGGTGAAGCCTACGCTGATCGAGAGGATCTTGGAAGGCCAAACAACGGACACGCAACTACAACCGGTGCGGGACAGAATATCCTCGGAGCAAAGTGGGGATTTTACGATTGGCACTGATAAGGTGTTAAGGTTCCGGGGACGAATTTACGTGCCCGATGTGCCAGATTTGAGGAAAGAAATTCTAACGAAAGCGCACAATGCCCCCTACACTGCGCATCCCGGAGGTACAAAGATGTACAAAGACCTGAGGCAGACCTTCTGGTGGCCCAAATTGAAGAGTGATGTCACGCAATTCGTGGCGCATTGTTTGGTGTGCCAACAGGTGAAAGCGGAACATCAGCGACCGGCGGAAAAACTACAACCATTGCCCATACCAGAGTGGAAATGGGAATGGATTACCATGGACTTTGTGACGGGTTTTTCCGTGATCGCAACATGGACATGACGCGATATGGGTCATGGTGGACCGTCTGACGAAATCGGCCCACTTTCTGCCTATCCACACGACGTGGACCCGAGATCGGCTAGCACAAACCTATATCGACGAGGTTGTAAGATTGCACGGTATACCGTCGTCGATAACTTCTGATAGGGACACGCGCTTCGTGTCAAACTTCTGGCGGAGTCTACAGCAGGCACTGGGGACCAAGCTGCAGTTTAGCACGGCCTTCCACGCGCAGACGGACGGGCAATCGGAACGAGTGATCCAGATTCTCGAAGATATGCTTCGAGCTTGTGTGTTAGATCTGGGTGAGGGATGGTTGCGTTACCTACCCCTCGTGGAATTTGCCTATAATAATAGCTATCAAGCTAGTATTCAGATGGCCCCGTACGAAGCCTTGTACGGACGCCGATGTCGATCGCCTATTTGCTGGGACGACTTGGGGGAGCGGAAGCTTTTGGGGCCAGACCTCGTAGAGGAAACGGAGACAAAGGTGCGCCTTATCAGGCAGCGGCTGTTGACCGCCCAGAGCCGGCAGAAAAGCTACGTGGACCAGAGACGACGGGAATTGGAGATTATGGTGGGGGAACACGTGTTGCTTCGTGTATCACCGTCTAAGGGGACAAGACGGTTCGGCATACGAGGGAAGCTGAGCCCACGGTATGTGGGACCATTCGAAATCTTGGAGCGCGTGGGCCCGGTGGCATACCGGTTGGCCTTACCGCCAAACCTCGAACGGGTATATAATGTATTCCACGTCTCGATGCTCCGGAAGTACCTCCCCGACCCGTCGCACGTCCTCGACGCCTCGGCCGTCGAGTTGCGGGAGGATTTGAGCTTCGAGGAAACGCCGATACGGATTTGGCACGAGAAGAAAAGGAAACTTCGCAACCGGACGATCCCCTACGTGAAGGTGCAATGGATAACCATGAGGAGCGCGAGGCGACTTGGGAACTTGAGACGAAAATGAAGGAGTGTTACCCTGAAATATTTAGCGAGGGTTGAGGTTAAGTTTCGGGGACGAAACTTCTTTTAAGGGGTGTGTGGTGTATGTAGGGCCCCTGAACTCTTACAGCTTTTTCCCGCATTTTCTCTTGTGCAAACACCTGTTGAAGGTGCATTCGGCCCATAGCGCATCAACTGGATGCCACAGATGGACCCTGTGAAAGCTTGGCTTTGTGTTTGGCCGTCGGCTGTTTTTGCCGAATGTTAGAGAGGTTTTAGGCCAAAGCGGAGGTTGGAATTGGTTTTCTGTCTTTTGGAGCTTTTCTGTTTTGTCTGGGAGCCCATTCGGGTGTTAGAGGTATCTGCTGCGCTTTTGGAACCAGAAAGCAACCCGCGCGAAAAATAATCATGTACCTTTCCGGGAGCCTCCGGCAAATTTTGGAGGCGAATTTTGGCGAAAGGACGTCGTTTTTGGAATCAGCACGCGAAAACGTCAAGATGGGCTATTTACTTGCTGTTTTTGAGCTTGCGGTTACTGTTCACGCCGGAACAGTGTCTCCGGCGATCGCCGGCGGCATCCGGACGCGGCGGGCAGCGTCGGCGGGAGGACGCGCAGCCTCGGCAGGGCGGACAACGCGGCCGCGGGCAGGGCGCGGGCAGGCGCCCGGGCGCGCGGGGAGGTGCGCGGTCCACGGCGTCGGCGTGCGCCAGGGCGGGGTTCCACGTTCGGTGTCCGTTGGGTGGTCACGCGCGCGGTCCAAGGACGTTCGTGGGTGCACGGTAGACCGGTGCGGACACGTGCGGCTGTTGCTAGTTCGGTGTTGGTGCTCCCGTCCCACAATGGGTGGAGCCGTGACCGGGGCAGGTGGGGCCGTACGCTAGGCAGGTGGCCGTACGGGGGTGGGGCAGGCGCGACGTGCGCGGTGCAACGTATTGCCGGGGCCACGTGGCGCGACGCCACGGCGGGCTGTTCACGCCCCGGGGGTTGTTTTAGCGGAAACGGCATGTTGTTTTTTTTTTTTTTTTTTTTTTTGAAAGGTCTCTTTCTTCCCGGTGCGTGCCCAGACCCGCCGCACATACAGGATCTCTCTGCAAACGGACAGAGTCTCCCCTGTACGTGCACGGCGTAGTGGTTAGTACATCTCCCAAGCAAACACAACCATTCAATCACAACATTCACTTACATACAACCAGCATTCTAAGTATTTAAGCGCATGGCCTCGATTTGAAAGGATAAATCCACAGTTTTGAAAGAGTGCCCACCCGGCACTTATGTTTTGAAAACGAGTTTCGAAATCAGCATAAATCCACAGGGTTTTGAAAACGGTGCCCACACGACACCCAAGTTTTGAAATCTCATTTCGCAATCCATAAATCCACAAGGTTTTGAAATCAGTGCCCACACGACACTTAGATTTTGAAAAACGGTTTTCGCAATCTTTTCTTTGTTTTTGTTTTGCTTTTCAAATGGCCAGCAGAAATAAAGGAAAAGGTAATGCATAAACAGATAATCAAATACCGACATCTACGTCGACCCCACAAGGGTATCGGGAACCTCACACATGCCTACAATATAAATGAAAAGCTGAAAAGAAAGGAAGTATATAGTCCAGGGTCTCCAACGATCCCGCTGTGTCCGCCCCGTCCTCACCGCCACCTACCTCTCCCCTCGCCTGGGCCCTGTCACGAAGTGGGAAGTCAGTGACTAATAAATGCAGTGCAGGGGAAATAATAAAACAAACCGTGGCGACAACCGGAGCAACCACCCTTTTGGGGGGGGAAAAATGGTAACCTGTATACCTGCATCCTGTAATACCCTGCCGCGTCGGTCCACTACCGACGGCCCATACCGTACCTGCAGCACCCGACCACGCGCCGGACAACTAAACCGACGGGTCGCACCGCTCGCACCTCGGCGCCTCAACCCCACAACTAATAAGGGGCCCCACTACGTCACCTCGTGGGTATACACGGGTCCTACGACCTCTTTTCCGGAAAAGTGCACCCCTCACGGTGGCCAAACCGCGGGTGCACGTGTTGCAGCCTCGAGCACAGTAACCACAATGTATGAGCAATAGTAATGCAGTAATCGCAATGTATATGAAATAGTAAAGCAGTAACCATGATGCGCAAGTCAGAGTGAGGTAGAGGTATGTAAACTCATGTGGCCCTACTGATAGCATAGTCAAGGAAGGACTGTAACTGCAGTATTAGAACATGAAATCGCCTAACTATCAATGCGTAGTAATAACCCGTAGCAACTAGAGCAATGACTTCCGGTAGCATTAAAGTGAACGTTAACGTGTAATAGTTAAATTGAAACAATCAACGGATTGATGCTAAAATACCACACTCAACCCACCTGTCGCTAGTAGGCGTCGACGCTCCGCTCCCTCGCGTCCTGGTACTCCCGCTCGGCTCCTTCGCACACCTGCCGCGAGGAGAAAAGCGACGCTCAGACGCGGATGAAGACGAGAGGCGGGCGACCCGCTCGTCGGGTTCGCGGCTCCCCGTCCGCACGCGGGCCGTGCGCGTGCTCAGCCCCGTACGGGCAACCCCACACGTGGGGCTGAGCGCGCGTCCGGCCCCGTGCGGGTCACCCCGCACGCGGCGCCGCCCAGCCCTGCGGCCTACCGCCACGCGGGCTGGGCGTCCGCCCGGCCCCGTGCGGGTCACCCCGCACGCGGGGCTGGGCGCGCCCAGCCCTGCGCCTACCCCGCCGCGGCTGGGCGTGCCGCCCGGCCCCGTGCGGTCACCCCGCACGCGGGTCTGGGCGCCGCCCAGCCCCGTGCGGGTCACCCGCACGCGGCTGGGCGTGCGCCCGGCCCCGTGCGGGTTACCCCGCACGCGGGGGCTGGGCGCCGCCCGGCCCCGTGCGGATCATCCCGCACGCGGCTGGGCGTGCGCCCGGCCCCGTGCGGGTCACGTGAGAGCGCCGGATGGGGGGGGGGGGTTCTTCGCACGTGCGGCGGATTCCGGGAAATCCGCCGCCGGTGCCTCACCCCTTCCGGTCAAGATGATCAAGAACTCAACACGAGGAAAAAGAAACTAAATTCCCGTCTCACCTTGATGAGGACGACGAAGGTTCGGGAAGAAGGGATCGTCCGTTCTCGTAGGTCCGGTGTGGTGGTGGTGGGGATGCGGCGTTCTCCCCTCTCCTCGACCGTCTTCGCTCGGGTCGTGCGTGCCAAAGGGGGTAGAAGACTGAGAAGGGGTTCCCAACCCTCACCGCTCAACCCCCAATTAATAAGTTGTTTTGGTACGATCGAGCCTAACCCGCGTCCAACTCCAAATGCTAACCTAGTCCCAAATTAACCGGATTGATAGAACGAAATAAATTAAATTAATTTATGTCGGGTCCGAAGATTTACAGAAATTAGACTGAACCGGTGCGAAAGAATTATCTAGCTTGAATCAAAAATATCATTAAATCCGGGTCTGGTTTACCTCAAAAGGGACGTGCCGGACACCCGAACCGCAGCAACTTCGAAAATTTATTCCGGGAGCTTCCGGGGTCGGAAATCCGATCCGATCGCGCCGCCGGCCTCCGCTTCGCGAGCTTTATTCTCTAAAATTACCCGCGAGCCCCGACGGCCTGCCCAAAAATAACGAAGGAAGACGCACCCCGGACCCCCTTAGTCGGAAAATGGTTCGAAATAAAAGCACAAGTAAGACCAAAAAGGGAAGTAACTCGCGGTTATTACACCACTCACCTCTAAAAGCGAGTTTCGTCCTCGAAACTCAAACCCGGGTGGGAGTAAAAAGGTCGGGGTAGCACTCCCTCATTTTGGATTCCAATTCCCAAGTGGCTTCCCGCTCTTCATGGTTGCTCCAAAGTACCTTCACGTAGGGAATAGCTCGGTTACGCAGTGATTTGGTTTCCCTTGCCAGGATCCTCACCGGAATTTCTTCGAAGCTTAGGTCCTCCTTAAGGTCGAGTGCAGAGGCGTCCAGGACGTGTGACGGGTCGGGGAGGTACTTCCGAAGCATCGAGACGTGGAACACGTCGTGAACTCGGTCGAGGTTTGGTGGTAGGGCGAGGCGGTAAGCTACTGGGCCGATGCGCTCTAGGATCTCGAATGGCCCCACGAACCGTGGGCTCAGCTTGCCTTTTAGTCCAAAACGCTTAATTCCTCTGGATGGCGAGACCCGCAAAAACACGTGATCTCCCGCTTGGAACTCCAAGTCGCGGCGCCTCTGGTCTGCGTAACTCTTCTGTCGACTCTGGGCGGTCAGTAGGCGCTGTCTTATAAGGCGCACTTTCTCTTCAGTTTCCTCCACTAGATCGGGTCCCAAGAGTTTCCTTTCCCCCAAGTCGTCCCAACAAATCGGGGATCGACAGCGTCTTCCGTATAGGGCTTCGTAGGGTGCCATCTGAATGCTGGCCTGGTAGCTGTTGTTGTAAGCGAATTCCACGAGGGGTAGGTAGCGTGACCAACCTATCCCCCAGTCCAGTACACAGGCGCGAAGTAGGTCTTCGAGGGTTTGTATCGTGCGCTCCGACTGTCCGTCCGTCTGAGGGTGGAAGGCTGTGCTGAACTGTAGTCTGGTCCCCATAGCCCGCTGGAGGCTTTGCCAAAACTTCGAGACGAAGCGCGTGTCTCTGTCCGAAGTGATCGACGCCGGTACTCCATGTAGTCTCACAATCTCGCTGATGTAGACTTGAGCTAACCGTTCACGGGTCCAAGCTGTATGAATTGGCAGGAAGTGTGCTGACTTGGTTAACCGGTCGACTACGACCCAGATTGCGTCGTGGCCCTGTTGTGAACGTGGGAACCCAGTGACAAAATCCATAGTGATCTGGTCCCATTTCCACTCTGGTACCGGTAAGGGCTGTAGCTTTCCTGCTGGTCGCTGATGCTCGGCTTTTATCTGTTGGCATACGAGGCAGTGAGCCACGTGTCGCGTTACGTCTTCCTTCAACTTAGGCCACCAGAAGGTCTGTTTGAGATCTCTGTACATCTTTGTGCCCCCCGGGTGTGCCGCATAAGGGGCTCGGTGTGCCTCCGCTAAGATCTCATCTTTCAATTCCGACGAATCCGGCACGCAGATCCGTCCGCGGAACCGTAAGGTGCCGTCGCCTTCCACCGTAAAGTCGCTCTCTTGGCCCAGGGGAATCTTGTCTCGAGCGCGTTGTATGTGTGGGTCGGTCTGCTGACCCTCCCGAATCTTCTCAAATAACGTCGGCTTGACCACCAAGGTTAGAAGTCGCGTGACTGTACCTGCTGGTACCACCTCCAGTTGCATTCGGGCGAACTCCGCGATCAGGTGGTCCTGTTTCGTTGGCGCGCTTTCCGATGCCCCTTTTCTGCTCAGTGCGTCCGCTACCACGTTTGCCTTTCCGGGGTGATATTGAATCGTCAAGTCGTAATCCTTCAACAACTCGAGCCACCGCCTCTGCCGCAAGTTTAATTCCTTTTGGGTGAAGATGTACTTCAGACTTTGATGATCTGAGAAGACGTTGCAGTGGACGCCGAAGAGATAGTGCCTCCATAGTTTTAACACAAAGACTACCGCGGCCAATTCCAAGTCGTGTATCGGGTAGTTCTTCTCGTAGTCCTTCAGCTGCCTGGACGCGTAGGCAATCACTTTCCCCTGTTGCATCAGAACACCTCCTAGACCGGTCCTTGACGCATCGCAGTACACTTCGTAATCTTCCCCGGGTGTTGGCAGCACGAGTATTGGTGCTCTGGTTAACCTCCTCTTGAGTTCCTCGAAGCTCTCCTGGCATTTGTCTGTCCATACGAACTTCTCCCCTTTTCTGGTCAATCGATTTAAAGGAGTAGCAATCTTCGCGAAACCCTCAACGAAACGCCTGTAGTATCCCGCCAATCCTAGGAAACTTCGAACCTCTGTCACCGACGTCGGCGGCCGCCAGTCTACCACTGCTTCTACCTTTTTGGGGTCCACCGCGATCCCCTGTGCCGAGATCACGTGCCCTAGGAAGCCAACTTCACGCAGCCAGAATTCACACTTCTTGAGTTTAGCGAACAGCTTCTGCTCTCTGAGGGTTTGGCAGGGTTGTTCGCAGATGGTCCTCGTGCTCCTCGTCGGTAGTAGAGTAAATCAAAATGTCGTCGATGAAGACCACCACGAACCGATCCAAGAAGGGTCTAAAGATCCGGTTCATCATGTCCATAAAGACTGCGGGGGCGTTCGTAAGCCCGAAGGGCATCACCGTAAATTCATAGTGACCGTACCGAGTCCGAAAAGCGGTCTTGGGGATGTCTGCGTTTCGAACTCGGAGCTGGTGGTAGCCCGATTGCAGGTCAATTTTGGAGAAGACCGTCGCTCCCCGTAACTGGTCGAAGAGGTCGTCGATTCTGGGCAGGGGGTACTTATTCTTCACCGTGACTTTGTTTATTCCTCTGTAGTCGATGCAGAGCCGCAGGCTTCCATCTTTCTTCCGCACAAAGAGTACCGGTGCGCCCCAGGGTGACACACTCGGTCGGATGAACCCTTTGTCCAAGAGATCTTCCAGTTGTGCCTTAAGCTCCTTCAGCTCCGCGAAGGCCATTCGGTAAGGGGCCTTCGTAATGGGCTGCGTGCCTGGTAGCAGCTCAATAGGGAACTCCACTTCCCTCTCCGGAGGCATCCCCGGCAACTCTGCGGGGAAGACGTCAGGGTAGTCCCTTACCACTGGGATATCCCCAGGTGTCGTCGGGGGTCGAGTAGCCCAATCCACCGATGCTAGATAGGCCACGCATCCCCCCTCAACCAGTCTTCTGGCCCGCGCTGCTGAAATAATCGCCGGGAAGGAGATGCTCTTGCCCATTATGTACACATGCTCGGGGAAGCCCGGTTCTTGTAGCCGTAGTTGTCGCTTATCGCAGTCGATGAGTGCCTGGTACCTTGTGAGCCAGTTCATGCCCAACACACGTCGTACTCCTTCAGGGGAATCACCGCCAAATCCCAAGGGCAAGCCAACCGCCCTAACATAATCGGGCAGGCGGCCACAAAGCTGACCGCCTCCAGAGTCCCTCCCGCCGTCTGCACCGTCAAGGAGGCTTGGAGGGGTGTCTCCTCCTCGAGGTCATGCATGAAAAACGAAATCACGAGAAATGAACGAGTGCGTTGCTCCGGTATCGAAAAGAGTTCTAGCACGGGAATTCGAAACGGAAGTAGTACCTGCAAGAGCGTCCTCCGGTGGATCGTCCCTTGGCGGGTCATTGAGAAAACCCTCCCGCCTGGTTGAGGCTGCCGTCCTCCTCACGCCGTGGTGGTGCGGGGGTCTAGAAGTCGACGCCATAGGAGCTTTCCCCCGCCCCTGAGTGCTGTGGCCTGGGCGTAGGTGCTCCCATGGGCGCCGATTCCCCCGCCTAAGGGCAGTTGCGGCGGAAGTGCCCCCGCTTGCCGCACCTGAAGCAATGGTCGTCTCTTTGGGGGCACTCTCCCGTCAGGTGTCCTCCCCCCGCATATGACACAAGGCCTATCTCCACGGCCT
>CM054945.1:7438959-7488147 GCA_029168755.2 Tillandsia fasciculata
TGATTGCCTAGGAGGGTCCCGGGCGCGGTCGTTTATCTTCGTTTCAGGTGGGTACTGTTGATTATTCGGTGTACGGTCGTTCCCGAGTACTTGTTCGATAAAGTAGATGTTTTGGTAATTGACTAACCCCATTGCATGTGAATCCCGTTTACTATTTTAATTGAGGCGGCCGCGGTCGCAAGATCGTTCTATTAATCTGACCAGAGCGGCTGAGGTCGCAACATGTTTTACACTCATATTGCTTACACGCAAACCTATGGGTTTATGTGTAGTTTCAATATGATAAATGTGACTGTATGATTAAGTATAGTCTCTCCTTATCGTCGTTCATGGTTACATGGTTAAGTATTTGTCGTGCTCGGAACGCCGTGCATATACAAAGGAGGCTCCGCCCGTTTGGGGAGTGAATTTGTATATGTGGCGGGTCTGATGCGCACCGGAGGCGAGGTTCATTTAAGAAAAAAAAAAATGGATACATTTTTCGCTCTTTTAGAACCTCCGGGCGTGACAGATTATATGGTATCAGAGAAAAACGACTTTAACCACTGCGGTCAGTGACCAACATCCGCAGAGTGTGATACCACAAGTAACTAACCAAATTGATAACCAAGGTGTAGGTGTGTAATGTACGAACGTGAGTGCAGGGAAAAATGGATAGAGTCCCAGTGTTTGTAGGTCAAGGTGCTAGACCAATTAAGTCTAGGACTAACATGGTTTCTTTGTATGCACGGTTAATGGCCCGAACCCGCTCTTCAATCGATGGTGCAGAAGTGGATACGACGGTTCCGGCAACAGTGGAGAATCGGCTACTCCAACAACTGTTACGCGACATGGCTGAGCGCTTTCCCTTTTTGTTAGGAAAGACGAACCCCACACGGCTCGCCTTCACAAGGATGGTCTACATAGCGACACTATTCGGGTAATATCGACGGTGGGTTTACCCGCCTACCGAGAAGTGATCGATAGGACCACTGTGGTGGGGCGGGAATTGGCCGTTCCACGCACCCAGCAGAAGGATCATGAGCCTACCGGGGGCCGAAAACGACCCCAGTCATAACCCGGGAATGATTTTCCCAACGGGAGCCGACCACCCCAGTATCCGAAGACGCCGCAAGGAACCTGAAACACATCAGACAAGGGAACCGATACGTCATGGAGTATCAACGAGAATTCGTAAGGCTGGCCAATTGTGTTCCCTTGGTCATAAGGGATGAAGCTCACAAAGCCCGCCTCTTCGTAGATGGATTACGGAGCAATATTTTCGAAGTTGTGCAAGCAGCGGATCTTCACACCTTCCAGAAAGTGGTGGATAGGGCCACCATAGTGGAGCGCGGATTCGCGGTGACGCGCGCCCGACGAGAGGACTCGGAGTACAACAAGGATAAGAAACGACCCCAGCACTTCTCCGGAGGGGGATTTTCTAGTGGGGACCGGCCATACGTCATCTGCGGAGAAGCACCCCGGGGGATTATTCGTTTCCGGAAGCACGACCATTGCTTCTAATATGACAAACTGGGACAGTTCTGCTTTAACTGCCCCGAACCCAGGAACAATTTTTCAGAGTCACGACACGGATGAGAGGTCTTATGCGACGACACGACAAAGGACGCACTACCCGAGGCAAGTAGTAGCATGAAAGACCCCTTACGATGAGTAATGTTGGTATTGACCCCAGGAGGACCCTGGAAGCAAATACTTTGTACATTCCTGCCTAATAAGGTTGGGAAGACTCAGTTGTCTTTGGTGTTGGCTATTTATTTATGGGTTAAATAGATCCAACTTCCTGCCTCAAGACAATATGTCACGCCCCGGCGTCGAAACTGCGACCCGGGCTCGCCAACAGATCCGCCGCCCATACGGGAAACCCCGTATAGACGAAGCGACTAACCTGCAAAAGATCAGACTATACTAAACAGATATCAGAGCTGAAAGTAAAACTGCTAGAAATAAAAACTAAGTGTACAACAACACTCTCAAGTAGTACAATCCAACCTCACCAAAATACAGAAAACCTCTCGAGCAGTAAAATAAATACAACTCTATGCCTCACTACAAGTTCTCTCAACATGAACTCACAAAAGTAATAAGGGTACATCTACTCTCAGGACGACGACTGGTAGGGATCTAGCGCGCGACTCCCTTACCTCGATCAGAAGAAGCAGCACCAGGAGCAACAGGAACAGGAGTAGAAGTCCCTGTGGGAAAAGACACCACGACGGGTGTGAGAACTACGTCCCAAGTAGTTCTCAGTGGGAGTCGCCAACAAGCCCGACGGTCTGCCCACTAAGTCTACTAGAGGCACAAGTAACAATAATAATACAGAAATGAAAGGGCTGGAAAAATAACTCTACAGCTACTATGCCTCTATCTAGATGCTCAAGAAAATGAAACAGATGGAAACATGATGCATCTACTAACACACACAATATACCCACCAAATTTATACTGACTGCCACAAAGGGTCCAGTCAAACCTGCGCCCACCTACTGCCGCACATCCTCAACAGGACGGGTCTACCGTAGGGTGTCCGTGAAAACTGGCCCAGCCAGAGGGACGGCGTCGACAAGTCGCGATAGCAAGTAACAGGCCCAACTCCGGAGTGGCTCTCGAGGGGAGCGACCCCACCGAGGAAAGTATCCGCGTATCTCTGTCGAGCTCAATATGGCTCATGCAGGCTAAAGTCCAAATCACGATCAACAAGATCGACCAATAACAGCAACGCTCAAACACAGGCTGAAAAACCACACAGCTGGGGCCACCGTCCACCAGACGGCTCCCATAACAGAACACTAAACTCACAGGAAAGACCGACACCATAAGGGTTCGGAAACCCGATAGGCCGGTGCTTAGAACCCTATCAAACAAGAACAGACTCTAGGTTCCGCCTATCGAAGTTCCCGCCCCCTTATAGTTCGGGGACACAACAGCCTCGATACAACAAGCAGAAGACACCAACAGGGCCCGAAAGTCCCGGGAGACCTACACCTACAACCCTATCAAACAAGAACAGGTTCCAGGCTCGGCCCCCGTGGCTCTCGTCCCGACAAAGGAACGGCCCCTAGAACCCAGACCACTCGAATCCTTTCGAGTGGGGAAATTTACAGCAAGAAGGTGACATTTGTTATTGAAAATTATTTTGATCTAGAAGAAATCCATATTTAATGATTTTAGTCCTTTTTAGGAAAACAATTAGAAAAATAAGTGTTTTACCCAAACCCCGAAGGGCTTATGCCTTTGTCCAATCAAACAAGAACAGACTCCAGCGGCCCTTCGATGCTTGGAAGAAAACATTGGTAGACTAAAATCATGTGTATGTCGAAAAGGGTTCTGGGTTCTAGGTCCGGCTAACACTAATAAACTACTACCACTAACACAGTGGCGACAACCCCAAACAGGGGAAAACAAGACCTCCCGGAATCACCGTTTACCCTAAACGGTTCCCGGTACAGACAAGCAATCCGCTACATCTACCAGACTCCACTCTGCTCCCAAGCACGAGTGCAAATGCATCCCACACTAAAAAGAAGTCCCGACCGCTCGGCCCACTACCCGGGCGAGGAGAACACTAAGTCCAGGAATGAAACATAAAGTGTGGATGTCTAAACATAAATAACCCTAGCCCAAGTGAGGGTTTTCTACTAGTCTGGTTACACATGCAACATATGACGGGGGTGCTAGGTCAGGTTCCAAGAGAACAAATATTTAACAGGTAGAAGGAAGCAGAAGAGATCCTCAGATAATTACAAGGAATAATAACATTCACATTCTAGCATGCTACCCAGTCCAAACACTATCATGCATGATTCTATATCAATAGAATTAGAGCACAGTCCATTGATCCTGAGAGCAAAGCCACCCACCTGAAGTGCTGAACTGCCCGAAGCTCCACAGCTGAAAATACCAAAATAACAGCAACTCACTGACCCGTAAGCTCAATACAGTCCAAAATCCCACCTGGGTACAACATAGGCTACAGTTACACTTAAATCCCCAAAATCTGCCCAAAAGCACACGCTAAATTTTTAGCTGCAAAGAAGCCAATATTTCACCTGTAGAAAGTGCTCAATAAATCCCAGTAAAAATATCCCCGCGTTCTTCACGCCGATAGCTTCGAAACGAGTACCTGCACGCCCAAAACGGAGTCCCGTAGGCCAAGTTACAAATTCCACAATATCGGCGCGCAGAAATCCAAAACCAAATAACTGTAAACTCCTGTACAGATAAAAGGGAAGTGTACACCTTCGGGGAAGCCTCCAAAAATCCAAGAAAAATATACGGGGACGATCCTTGCGTCGAGTAGATGAAAAAAGTCTATAAGAGCGTCTCAATCCGATGCCCGGTTGCGGAGATAAAAATCCGGCAAGGTGTCGCTGTCCAAAACTCCATCAGAAAAAGGGGTCCCAGTAAGTATGGAGAAACTCCTCGAAACGAGCAAAACTAGGGGAAGTAGAAAATACCAATATCGTAGCTCTGCCAGTTACGAATCCAACGGTGCAAGAATCGCCTGAATCGGAGGTCGGAGTAGGCCGGGGGAGCTCGTGCACCGAAACGCGACGAAGAAGAACACAAACGGACGAGTGTCGCGCCGCGCAACCGCTCCAACGAAACACCTCGCACGCAAAACGAGGTTCGCGACGCGTCGCCGCACCTCACGCAACCACCTCCCTCACTCCCTCTCGCTCACGGTGAAGAAGAAAAGGAAAAAAAAAAAGAATGGCGTGCGGGTGAGGAAGAAGAAGAAAAGAAAGAGGGAGAGAGAAGGTCCACGGGGCACGGTGCACCGGCACCGGCCGGTGCACCACACCCACCCGGGTGCACCCGGCCCACGCAAGAGAAAGGGCGGCCACGTGGCCGCATCAGCGCGCGCCACGCGGCCGCGCTTCCTGCGCAGAGGCGCGTGACACGCGCCCGTTACACGGCGGCGCGCGGTCACGCGCCTGCGCGCGCAACAGGGGCCCGCCACGTGGCGGCCCCCCTGTGGCCCGCGCAGGTAGTGCGCCTGTGCGCACTGACGTGCTCCTGCGCGTCCTGTCCCATCAGCGCGGACCTCGGGTTCCGTGCCACGCGGGACCGTGCCGCGAAGCCTCGATTTGCGTGCCACTTGCCTCGAAAAACGCGCACGCCACCGGACTCCAAATCCAACAAATAAATAGTCCATTCTTAGCGATTTCGCGCGCTGAATCCAAAAACGATGTCCGTTTCTCCAAATTCTCATCCAAAAATTTGCCGAATGCCCACTCAATCCGATTTTTACGCCGGGTCCATATCTGAAGTCCGATTTGTCCAATTTTAACTCTAAAAATTCCCGAAGGCGACCGGAGAGGTAACTTTTATCCAAACTTCGCCCGGAGTCCAATTTTGACATCCAAATCGCGCGGAACCACTTCCAAACCCTCGACGGGTCCTCCAAAACCCCACGGAATCTCCTTTTAAGCCCGAAGTCCGACACTTGTGTCCAAATTGCGCACAAACACCACCAACACACCACACAAGCCTTCGAAAGCTGCCGAACAACCAGAAAACTCCCCCATGGGGAAACCAGGTCCTCACATCCTCCCCCACTAAAAGGAAGTTTCGTCCCCGAAACTAAAACAATCAAATCAACCAAAGACGCTAACACTAAACTAGCAAGAAAGGTACAGCTCCACCAGCAGGAAAGTTATCAATCCCAACCCTCGATTGAGAAAACAGCTGAAATTACCGAAAAGTCCGAAAATTTCGAAAGATCAGTGCCTTCGCCCCAATCAAACAAGAACAGGTTCGGGCACTGTCTCCATTTCTAGAGCAATCTTTCGAAATTTTCGTCCTGTTCGTAAATTTCAGTACAAAGGCGAGAAAAGGGAGGGAATTGTTGGTGCCGTTCCTGCTGTGGCTACAAAAACGAAAGCTATCACTAACGAGACTCCTAAGGACGCAACCCTTAGTCCTAAACGTCACAACTGCTCCGGAGGTGGCGTCAGTCCAAAGCCGCTGAAGCCAAAGCTGCTGGAAGGATACGCCGGCAATCCGAGGAAATGCACTCCTCCAGTCCAACTCGCAAAAGGGTAACAGCTCTCCTTTCCATTATCAGTCGTAGCACGGCACCACGCCAACTAGTCCAACCTGAGTGCTCAATCCAAGTTCTGGAGCTGTCCTTGAATCATCAAATCAGCCGATAAAGTTCCAAGTCTCAACTGCACTGCTCATACACCGCGAACCTCCTCAACACGTAGGATACAGGGGAGAATCCAATTGCTAAAACATGTAGCAAAATTTCCTAACCCACACCCATGCAAAGATGCTGATGCAGATGCTCAACTAATAAAGCAGAAGGATGCAGCGGTAACGAAATGCTCAATTCAGCTAACTGAAATAAAATCATACCTGCCGCGACATGATCTGCTGCCGGAGTGTCCTCCACCAGGACTGCATTAAACCGTCCGCTGGGTGCCGAAGATCGTCGTCCCGCCTGTCTCGACGTCGTACCCCACTCTGACTGACGGTGTACCGGAGGGGCTTCCGCTTCTTGAACTGGCAAGGGAGGTGCTGTAGCAAGGGGTCGCACTGACAAAACGGCCTGAGGGCAAGCTGCGCGGAAATGTCCCAACTCTCCACAGAGGAAACACCGCCCCCGTCTCTGATCACACTGCGACGGTGGATGAGGCCCGTCACAGATGACGCACCGCTCCTGTCGCTGCTGCTGAAACTGCTGCCGCTGCTGCTGCGGGGGCCCACCTGATCTCCGGCGCCTACGAAACCCACGACCCTCAGGATGAGATCGTGGAGATCTCGGAGGTCGCTGCCGACTAGACTGCCCCTCATCCATCGGCGCCGGGCGCTGCGCCCCTGGAATCGCTACAGGGGCTGGAGCCACCTCTGCCATGACTGCCTCTCCAGACTCAACATATAACGCCTGCTCCATCGAAGCCTCTAATGTCTGCAATCTGCAAGAGCGAACAAGCTGATAAATGTCCCGCCGCAGCCCCCGCTCAAACATGTAAATCTGGTGAGCCTCATCCCTGGCCACGTGAGGCATACTAGCTATCAACCGATTGAATTCAGCTATGTATGCATGCACGGGCCGATCTCCCTGGCGGAGACTCCTCAGCTGCTCCTCCAATCTCTGCCGTACACTCACAGGAAAGAAGGCCCCCAAAAGAAGACTGCGGAACTCCGCCCAAGGAAGAAGCTGCGTCCCTGGCGGACCAGCGGGTCGCACACGCCGCCACCAAGCCTCGGCGTTGCCTTCCAGATAATGCGCTGCCAAGAAGACCCGAAACCGATCCTCAACAAACAAACTCTCAAAGTGACGCTCCATGGCCGTAACCCAAGTCTCGGCCTCCCACGGCTCAGCACCCAGACCAGAGAAACGAGGTGGATCGAACCGGCGAAACCTCATCAACAGATCCACCGCTGCACACTGCTCAGAAGAAGTAAAAGGTCCCGTCGACCCAGACGGTGGTCTGCACGGAACCGGCTCGACAGGAACTGCCGGTGCTGACGGAATCACAGGGGGCGCTGCAGCTGGCGAAGAGGGCACAGGCGAACTCTCAGGGGGTGCTACCACCGGCTGTGACCTCTGCTCTAACATAAGAATCATCCGACCCAAGGACTCCTCCTGGCGTCGGGAAGCCTCCTCCTGGCGCTGCGAGGCCTCCTCCTGGCGTCGCAAGGTCTCCTCCTGACGCTGAGAGGTCTCCTCCTGGCGTCGCAAGGTCTCTGACAACTGAGCCATCTGTGCCCGAAGCTCCAGCACCTCACTCTGCTGACACTGTGCTGGCTCCTCCTGCCCAGGCTCATCGGAGGGGGAAGGCTGAGAACGCGTCTGTACCCTGCGTCGGGGAGGCATCGTGCCCACCTGCAATCCACAAGCAAACATCAGGACAGTACCAAACAACACTCGACCCAATCTAGCGAAAGTCTAAGACATGTTATCCATTCCCTAGCATTATGTTGTCTGCAGCCAACATAATCGCCTAGGAGAATAAACATGCCAGTCACTCATCCCATCCCTTGGGAGAGGTAAATCACTCAATCAGGACTCTCGCTAAAAGTCACGACTCTCACGAAGTCATCCTAATGTCCAACCACAAGCCTAGGGTTTCTAAGTCCCGAATGACCTATATCCTAGGCTCTGATACCACCTAATCTGTCACGCCCCGGCGTCGAAACTGCGACCCGGGCTCGCCAACAGATCCGCCGCCCATACGGGAAACCCCGTATAGACGAAGCGACTAACCTGCAAAAGATCAGACTATACTAAACAGATATCAGAGCTGAAAGTAAAACTGCTAGAAATAAAAACTAAGTGTACAACAACACTCTCAAGTAGTACAATCCAACCTCACCAAAATACAGAAAATCTCTCGAGCAGTAAAATAAATACAACTCTATGCCTCACTACAAGTTCTCTCAACATGAACTCACAAAAGTAATAAGGGTACATCTACTCTCAGGACGACGACTGGTAGGGATCTAGCGCGCGACTCCCTTACCTCGATCAGAAGAAGCAGCACCAGGAGCAACAGGAACAGGAGTAGAAGTCCCTGTGGGAAAAGACACCACGACGGGTGTGAGAACTACGTCCCAAGTAGTTCTCAGTGGGTGCCGCCAACAAGCCCGACGGTCTGCCCACTAAGTCTACTAGAGGCACAAAGTAACAATAATAATACTGAAATGAAAGGGCTGGAAAATAACTCTACAGCTACTATGCCTCTATCTAGATGCTCAAGAAAATGAAACAGATGGAAACATGATGCATCTACTAACACACACAATATACCCACCAAATCTATACTGACTGCCGCAAAGGGTCCAGTCAAACCTGCGCCCACCTACTGCCGCACATCCTCAACAGGACGGGTCTACCGTAGGGTGTCCGTGAAAACTGGCCCAGCCAGAGGGACGGCGTCGACAAGTCGCGATAGCAAGTAACAGGCCCAACTCCGGAGTGGCTCTCGAGGGGAGCGACCCCACCGAGGAAAGTATCCGCGTATCTCTGTCGAGCTCAATATGGCTCATGCAGGCTAAAGTCCAAATCACGATCAACAAGATCGACCAATAACAGCAACGCTCAAACACAGGCTGAAAAACCACACAGCTGGGGCCACCGTCCACCAGACGGCTCCCACAACAGAACACTAAACTCACAGGAAAGACCGACACCATAAGGGTTCGGAAACCCGATAGGCCGGTGCTTAGAACCCTATCAAACAAGAACAGACTCTAGGCTCCGCCTATCGAAGTTCCCGCCCCCTTATAGTTCGGGGACACAACAGCCTCGATACAACAAGCAGAAGACACCAACAGGGCCCGAAAGTCCCGGGAGACCTACACCTACAACCCTATCAAACAAGAACAGGTTCCAGGCTCGGCCCCCGTGGCTCTCGTCCCGACAAAGGAACGGCCCCTAGAACCCAGACCACTCGAATCCTTTCGAGTGGGGAGATTTACAGCAAAAAGGTGACATTTGTTATTGAAAATCATTTTGATCTAGAAGAAATCCATATTTAATGATTTTAGTTCTTTTTAGGAAAACAATTAGAAAAATAAGTGTTTTACCCAAACCCCGAAGGGCTGATGCCTTTGTCCAATCAAACAAGAACAGACTCCAGCGGCCCTTCGATGCTTGGAAGAAAACATTGGTAGACTAAAATCATGTGTATGTCGAAAAGGGTTCTGGGTTCTAGGTCCGGCTAACACTAATAAACTACTACCACTAACACAGTGGCGACAACCCCAAACAGGGGAAAACAAGACCTCCCGGAATCACCGTTTACCCTAAACGGTTCCCGGTACAGACAAGCAATCCGCTACATCTACCAGACTCCACTCTGCTCCCAAGCACGAGTGCAAATGCATCCCACACTAAAAAGAAGTCCCGACCGCTCGGCCCACTACCCGGGCGAGGAGAACACTAAGTCCAGGAATGAAACATAAAGTGTGGATGTCTAAACATAAATAACCCTAGCCCAAGTGAGGGTTTTCTACTAGTCTGGTTACACATGCAACATATGACGGGGGTGCTAGGTCAGGTTCCAAGAGAACAAATATTTAACAGGTAGAAGGAAGCAGAAGAGATCATCAGATAATTACAAGGAATAATAACATTCACATTCTAGCATGCTACCCAGTCCAAACACTATCATGCATGATTCTATATCAATAGAATTAGAGCACAGTCCATTGATCCTGAAAGCAAAGCCACCCACCTGAAGTGCTGAACTGCCCGAAGCTCCACAGCTGAAAATACCAAAATAACAGCAACTCACTGACCCGTAAGCTCAATACAGTCCAAAATCCCACCTGGGTACAACATAGGCTACAGTTACACTTAAATCCCCAAAATCTGCCCAAAAGCACACGCTAAATTTTTAGCTGCAAAGAAGCCAATATTTCACCTGTAGAAAGTGCTCAATAAATCCCAGTAAAAATATCCCCGCGTTCTTCACGCCGATAGCTTCGAAACGAGTACCTGCACGCCCAAAACGGAGTCCCGTAGGCCAAGTTACCAATTCCACAATATCGGCGCGCAGAAATCCAAAACCAAATAACTGTAAACTCCTGTACAGATAAAAGGGGAGTGTACACCTTCGGGGAAGCCTCCAAAAATCCAAGAAAAATATACGGGGACGATCCTTGCGTCGAGTAGATGAAAAAAGTCTATAAGAGCGTCTCAATCCGATGCCCGGTTGCGGAGATAAAAATCCGGCAAGGTGTCGCTGTCCAAAACTCCATCAGAAAAAGGGGTCCCAGTAAGTATGGAGAAACTCCTCGAAACGAGCAAAACTAGGGGAAGTAGAAAATACCAATATCGTAGCTCTGCCAGTTACGAATCCAACGGTGCAAGAATCGCCTGAATCGGAGGTCGGAGTAGGCCGGGGGAGCTCGTGCACCGAAACGCGACGAAGAAGAACACAAACGGACGAGTGTCGCGCCGCGCAACCGCTCCAACGAAACACCTCGCACGCAAAACGAGGTTCGCGACGCGTCGCCGCACCTCACGCAACCACCTCCCTCACTCCCTCTCGCTCACGGTGAAGAAGAAAAGGAAAAAAAAAGAATGGCGTGCGGGTGAGGAAGAAGAAGAAAAGAAAGAGGGAGAGAGAAGGTCCACGGGTGCACGGTGCACCGTGCACCGGCCGGTGCACCACACCCACCCGGGTGCACCCGGCCCACGCAAGAGAAAGGGCGGCCACGTGGCCGCATCAGCGCGCGCCACGCGGCCGCGCTTCCTGCGCAGAGGCGCGTGACACGCGCCCGTTACACGGGCGCGCGGTCACGCGCCTGCGCGCGCCAACAGGGGCCCGCCACGTGGCGGCCCCCCTGTGGCCCGCGCAGGTAGTGCGCCTGTGCGCACTGACGTGCTCCTGCGCGTCCTGTCCCATCAGCGCGGACCTCGGGTTCCGTGCCACGCGGGACCGTGCCGCGAAGCCTCGATTTGCGTGCCACTTTGCCTCGAAAAGCGCGCACGCCTACCGGACTCCAAATCCAACAAATAAATAGTCCATTCTTAGCGATTTCGCGCGCTGAATCCAAAAACGATGTCCGTTTCTCCAAATTCTCATCCAAAAATTTGCCGAATGCCCACTCAATCCGATTTTTACGCCGGGTCCATATCTGAAGTCCGATTTGTCCAATTTTAACTCTAAAAATTCCCGAAGGCGACCGGAGAGGTAACTTTTATCCAAACTTCTCCCGGAGTCCAATTTTGACATCCAAATCGCGCGGAACCACTTCCAAACCCTCGACGGGTCCTCCAAAACCCCACGGAATCTCCTTTTAAGCCCGAAGTCCGACACTTGTGTCCAAATTGCGCACAAACACCACCAACACACCACACAAGCCTTCGAAAGCTGCCGAACAACCAGGAAACTCCCCCATGGGGAAACCAGGTCCTCACACAATAGGCCCAGGAGACTAGTAAGTTGAGTTGGGTGAGCCCAATAGGTTGAGTGGGGCTGCGGTCCACAATAGACCTAACGGCAAGAGGCCCAACAATAGACCCAACGTCCAGATGAGTTGTGTCCGGTCGAGATCCGTGGGCGCTGTGTCTGTACGCTTCAAGTGAATTAGTTGCGTATCTCTAAAAGCTCGAGCTTTTGGGATTAGTGGTTGGCGCCAACGATCCGACATTTGGGACTTAGTGGTGTCACCGCTAAGAGAATTCGAGGGGATACTCGGAAGGGATTAGCTTACTGAGTATCAGGTGCTAGTCGATTGCGAGAAACCGAGCGTGCCGTCTTGGGGCACACCCGTTCTATTTCGTACGGAAGAAGGACGGGAGTCTACGATTGTGCATCGACAATCGGGGAATAGATAAGGTTTAGTAAAGAACAAATACCTCTCACCTCGGATTGATGACCTATTCGACCAACTACCAGGAGCGACGGCGTCCTCAAAGATTGATCTGCAGTCCGACTATCGCCAGTTTAGAGTCCGGAGTGATGACATACCGAAAACAGTCTTTTGAACTCGGTATGGTCATTACGAGTTTACGGTTATACCGTTTGGACTCATAGTCGCTCCAGCGGTGTTCATGAATACGATGAACATGATCTTGGAACCTTTCTTAAACCAGTTTGTAGTAGTTTCTATAAATGACATCCCGATCTACGCTCGCACCGACAAAGAGCACGAGGAACACTTGCGAGTGATCCTCCAGACCCTTCGGTACCAGAAATGGTATGCCAAACTCAAGAGGTGTGAGTTCTGGCTCCGCGAGGTAGACTTGTTGGGACACATAGTCTCAGCGTCGGGAATAGCGGAGGACCCGAGAAAGATAGAATCCGTGACCGACTGGGCTCGGCCAACAACGGTGACAGAAATCCGAAGCTTCCTAGGACTGGCGGGGTACTACAGACGCTTCGTGGTAGGCTTCTCAAAGGGGAGAAGTTCGTCGGGACGGCCCAGTGCCAGAAGAGCTTCGAGGAACTTAAAGACAGACTCACGTGGGCACCGGTGCTCACATCGCCAAAGCCCGGTGAGGACTACGAGATCTATTGTAATGCATCTCGAAGCGTCTTGGAAGCGCATTAATGTAACAAGGGAAGGTCATAGCATATGCGTCAAGACAGCTCAAGGATTACGAGCAGAACTACCCTACACACGACTTGGAACTCGCGGCAGTGGTGTTTGCTTTGAAGCTCTGGAGACATTATCTCTACGGGGCGCACTGTAACGTGTTTTCCGATCACCAGAGCCTCAAATACTTGTTTACTCATAAGGAACTGAATTTATGGCAAAGGCGCTGGCTGGAACTACTGAAGGACTACGATGTGTCCATCCACTACCACCCCGGGAAGGCAAATGTGGTGGCCGACGCCTTGAGCCGGAAGGGACAGACGGGGGAAACGGCATTGGGCGCCCTTACCCAACAAGATCGTCTAATTGCAGAATTCTCGCAATTGAGGCTGGAGGAATAGCCAGCGGGTGCGGTTGTGAAACTTCTGTCCTTGGTGGTGAAGCCTACGCTGATCGAGAGGATCTTGGAAGGCCAAACAACGGACACGCAACTACAACCGGTGCGGGACAGAATATCCTCGGAGCAAAGTGGGGATTTTACGATTGGCACTAATAAGGTGTTAAGGTTCCGGGGACGAATTTACGTGCCCGATGTGCCAGATTTGAGGAAAGAAATTCTAACGAAAGCGCACAATGCCCCCTACACTGCGCATCCCGGAGGTACAAAGATGTACAAAGACCTGAGGCAGACCTTCTGGTGGCCCAAATTGAAGAGTGATGTCACGCAATTCGTGGCGCATTGTTTGGTGTGCCAACAGGTGAAAGCGGAACATCAGCGACCGGCGGGAAAACTACAATCATTGCCCATACCAGAGTGGAAATGGAAATGGATTACCATGGACTTTGTGACGGGTTTTTTCGTGATCGCAACATGGACATGACGCGATATGGGTCATGGTGGACCGTCTGACGAAATCGGCCCTCTTTCTGCCTATCCACACGACGTGGACCCGAGATCGGCTAGCGCAAACCTATATCGACGAGGTTGTAAGATTATACGGAATACCGTCGTTGATAACTTCTGATAGGGACACGCGCTTTGTGTCAAACTTCTGGCGGAGTCTACAGCAGGCACTGGGGACCAAGCTGCAGTTTAGCACGGCCTTCCACGCGCAGACGGACGGGCAATCGGAACGAGTGATCCAGATTCTCGAAGATATGCTTCGAGCTTGTGTGCTAGATCTGGGTGAGGGATGGTCGCATTACCTACCCCTCATGGAATTTGCCTATAATAATAGCTATCAAGCTAGTATTCAGATGGCCCCGTACGAAGCCTTGTACGGGCGCCGATGTCGATCGCCTATTTGCTGGGACGACCTAGGGGAGCGGAAGCTTTTGGGGCCAGACCTCGTAGAGGAAACGGAGGCAAAGGTGCACCTTATCAGGCAGCGGCTGTTGACCACCCAGAGTCAGCAGAAAAGCTACGCGGACCAGAGACGACGGGAATTGGAATTTATGGTGGGAGAACACGTGTTGCCTCGTGTATCACCGTCTAAGGGGGACAAGACGGTTCGGCAAACGAGGGAAGCTGAGCCCACGGTACGTGGGACCGTTCGAAATCTTGGAGCGCGTGGGCCCGGTGGCATACCGGTTGGCCTTACCGCCGAACCTCGAACGGGTACATAATGCTTTCCACGTCTCGATGCTCCGAAAGTACCTTCCCGACCCGTCGCACGTCCTCGACGCCTCGGCCATCGAGTTGCGGGAGGATTTGAGCTTCGAGGAAACGCCGATACGGATTCTGGCACGAGAGGAAAAGAAACTTCGCAACCGGACGATCCCCTATGTGAAGGTGCAATGGAATAACCACGAGGAGTGCGAAGCGACTTGGGAACTTGAGAAGAAAATGAAGGAGTGTTACCCTGAAATATTTAGCGAGGGTTGAGGTTAAGTTTCGGGGACGAAACTTCTTTTAAGGGGTGTGTGGTGTATGTAGGGCCCCTGAACTCCTTACAGCTTTTTCCCGCATTTTCTCTGTGCAAACACCTGTTGAAGGTGCATTCGGCCCATAGCGCATCAAATGGATGCCACAGATGGACCCTGTGAAGCTTTGGCTTGTTGTGTTTGGCCGTCGGCTGTTTTTGCCGAATGTTAGAGAGGTTTTAGGCCAAAGCGGAGGTTGGGAATTGGTTTTCTGTCGTTTTGGAGCTTTTCTGTTTGTCTGGGAGCCCATTCGGGGTGTTAGAGGTATCTGCGCGCTTTTTGGAACCAAGAAAGCAACCCGGCGCGAAAAATAGATTAAATTTACCTTTCCGGGAGCCTCCGGCAAATTTTGGAGGCGGATTTTGGCGAAACGGACGTCGTTTTTGGAATCAGCGCGCGAAAACGGTCAAGATGGGCTATTTACTTGCTGTTTTTGAGCTTGCGGTTACTGTTCACGGCGGAACAGTGTCTCCGGCGATCGCCGGCGGCATCCGGCGGCGGCGGGCAGCGTCGGCGGGAGGCGGCGCTGCCTCGGGCAGGCGGCAGCACGCGGCGCGGGCAGGGCGCGGGCAGGCGCCCGGGCGCCCGGGCAGGTGCGCGGTCCACGGCGTCGGCGTGCGCCAGTGCGGGGTGCCACGTGGCGGTGTCCGGTTGGGTGGTCCACGGCGCGCGGTCCACGGACCGTGGGCGTGGGTGCACGGTAGACCGGGCGGACACGTGGCGGCTGTTGGCTAGTTCGGTGTTGTGCTCCCGGTCCACGCAATGGGGTGGAGCCGGTGACCGGGGCAGGTGGCCGTACGGCTGGGCAGGTGGCCGTACGGGGGGGGCAGCGGCGACGTGCGCGGTGCACGGCGCGACGTGCGCGGTGCACGGATTGCCGGGGCCACGTGGCGCGACGCCACTGGCGGGCGCAGGTGCGCCGGGCGCAGCGGGGCTCGAGGGACCACTGTTTTGGGCCACGTGGCGGGCCTGGGCCGTTTCGGGCTTGCACAGTAATGGGCCGGGCCCATTACTGTAGCAGCCCGAAAAATTCGGGCGCCCGGGAGTGGGGACATATAGGGTATTTCTCCAAAAGTTTTTCTTCAGCCTATAAATACCCAACCCGAGCCTCCTTCCTCTGTTTTTTTCTCTCAACCCTCACCCCATCTGCCCGAGCCACCTTAAGGAGATTTGTTCATCTCTTAATCCTTGATCTTCCTGCCAAGTTCTAGGATTTTAGGAGGCTCGAATCCCGAGGTTCCCCATTTTACGGCGCGGCGCGACGTTGCATTCCTGGGTTCTTCTTCGGCGCAGCGACAGTGTTTTAACTCTCCTGGGCTACCCCGAGATCATTTTGCTGTGATTCTTGCGCCGGAAGACTCCTAAGAGGTAGGACTTCATCTTTTGTTTTGGTCACGCTTTCCCATTTCGAGGTTTTGGCACGGATCCCGAGGCAAACAGTGACCCCTTGTTCTGTGTGGATTTCCTTGACAGCAGCGGAGTATTTTGGCCGTATCTTCGCGCACGAGCGTCAGACGGAAACGAGCTTATACAACTTTTTCATCTACGGATCGCAAGGAACGCGCTCGTATTTTTATTGGATTTTCTAGAGGATTATTTCGAGGTGAAAATCACTGTTTTCTCAGTGAACAGTGCACAGTCTTTAGCACAGATTTTTGTATGATGTACCCCCTTGCCGAATTTATATCTTGACTTACCGAACTCAGATTTGGGCGTGCAAGGTACCGTTGCGAAGCTATCGACGCGAGGATCGCCGTGATATTTTTCTTGGAATTTTCTGGGCACTTTCTGCAGGTGATAATTTAGCAGTTTTGGGACTGTTGTTGTATGTGGACTGCATGGACAGTATTTGGGAAATTAAATGTTTTAGTGGACTTTGTGTTGTGCCAGGAGTGTTTCGGGTGTGCTGAACTTGTGGAGCAAGGGATTGGAGTTTTGGTATTTTCTAGCTGTACGGACTTGGACAGTTGCACTTCAGGTGGGTGGTTGTTGTACTCCTCTCTTTCGGTATGCCCACTAGGAATATCAGAGTACCCCTGATTTGATGATGCTAAATGTGTTGATTGGTAGACTTGCATGCTTTAGGGAACAAATTATTGGTTATCTGATCCATGAAAAATTATTGTTAGAATGGTTACTTTACTAAATCGCTTAATTGTTCTGGACTGTATGTTTAGGGGCAGAATAGAAATTGAGGACTGCAAAATTGATGATTGTTCACATGAAACTGTCACCTTAGCTTATATTCTCTAAACTGATTATTCTTGGAAAATGGACAAAATATTGGAACAATGCATGATTAAACGGGTCACTTAATTATGTCATCTTTTACTGCTATACTATCTTCTGGGACTTGACTTAGGAGAAACCATGCAGTTATTCTTTCTTCTCCTATTATTGATAGACTTGAGGCATAGTTGCTCGAGTTCGAGCGGGTGTTGGACAGTGTAGTCAGGTATTGGGGATTTGGGACAGGTTGGGTTTTTGACAGGGTGTTGCGGCAACCACGAATCTTGGGTGGTTGACCGGGTTGTACTATTGCATCAGATTGGGTGATGGGGATCGGGCTATCTTTCGTGGAGGGTTTTCCCACTTCGATCCTTGTCATGATCCAGTCCTGCTACAGTGAGATATTGAGACATGATTCCCTTACTCGTGTGGGTCGCTCCCCTCGAGTGCCACTCCGGAGTGTGCGACCGGACGGATCAAGGCCGGTCTGTTATTACTTTAGAGCTTGATCGGACGGGCCGAGGCCGATCTGTTACTTACTTCGGGGACATGACCGTATCAGGCAGTAGTCGGTCAGTATCCCCACAGATGAGATTAGCAGGCAGTGCCAGGGTCCACTGGCGTCAGATTGGGTCGTTTTGACAGGCTTCTTGATACTGATGCATACTTTTCCATCCTTATTGGTTTATCATGTAGAGGCATATTAGGGGTAGCACTTCATCAGTTGTCATTCATAGCTTCACCCCCTTTCTCTTCTTCCCCTTTTGCCTCTGATTACCTGGTGGGCATATTTGAGCTGAGGCTTTACCCACTAGGGGAGGCTACTATTTATAGTAGTACTTACCCCCATTGTCTTTTCTTGTCTCTTTTCCCCCTTGTTTTGCAGAGTCCTCTGTGGGAGTCGCTGGGCCGTCAGCAGCTGAGCGAGGTAAGAGGATTGCGGACTAGATAGAGAGCCACCCGAGGGTTGTAGCTGGAGATTTTGGGTACCTGGTCTTCTCAGACAGCTTTTGTTTATTTCTTTTTGGGTCTGGCTTCTGCCAGCTGTTTGTACTTTTAGTGGTGAGCTGGGAGAGACATCTGTATTTTATTTTACTATTGTACTTTTTACTTCCAGCTTCTGTCTGAGATACAGTAGTTTTAGTTTAGCTCTGATTATTATGCTCTTTTATTATTATTTCTTATATCTGAGCAGGTTACCGACGCTTCGTGTATGTGGGAATACCGCATGCACGGCGGATCTGTAGACGGGCCCGGGTTCTGGTTTACACCCGGGGCGTGACAGTGTAATATCACAGTTTTTTTGTAACAAGTTACCCTCCTGCTAATAAAACATAAGTTATGGGAAAATTGAATTAACGGGTTTACTTAAGTTGATAATCTTGAGGTGCAGATATTTTTCTGTGATAGAGCTCGAAAAACGGTGAACGGCGGTGCGACCGGATCCGGATTCCGACTTACGGAACCCCCAGAAAGGGGGTGTAAGAATCGCGGTAGCAGGGGGTGCATCAAATCCGTGCAAGTGATTGTGCACGCTTTTCGAGGAGATAAGAAATTGTCTTTAGGGAATTATCTCTATGGAATTATCTCCAAGAATTAATTAAATAATTAATTAACTAGAGATTGAAATACCCGATGTGGATTTTGACGGTACGTACATATGAAAAGGAAAAATAAAAGAAATAAATTAATAATAAGATTTATTTATTTCCCGTATACCGAAAGTAAAACCCTAGTTTTAAAAGATCGCCTCCTCAACCTTCCCTCTTGTGCGTGCCGAAAACCAAACGAAACCCTAGTTCGAAAGAGAGAAAAGAGAAAATAAAAGGAAAACCAAACCGGAGGAAAAAGAAATAGAGAAGGAAGAAGCGGAGGATCCCGATCGGCCCGATCGACGTGCCGGAGACCGGAGAACGAGACATCACCGCCATCGGAGGGCGGATCCGGATTCTCACCACCGCAAAGAACGGAGAACGGGATCGCGTTGCCTCCTCCATCGGAGTAAGGTTAGGAATTGCTATTTCTCTCATTCGTCGGTTTAATCGTGGATTTTTCCGTGTTCTTTTAATCGGTAAATTGATCGCGGGTTTTTGATTGATTTTGATCGGTGATTTGTTCGTGTTTTGACAGGGTTTAATCGATGGTTTTTAATCGGTCTTGATCGGAGGTTTGATCGGGTTACCGATCGATGTTTCGTTTAGTATCCGATCAATGGTTTTATCGTTGGAGCGATCCGGGTTTTTGTTGGGTAAATTGGGTGTTCCGTTGGAGCATGGGGGAATTAACGGGAAGCCGCCGCCGCCGTTGTCAAACGGGAGGCCGCCGCCGCCGTTATCATGTTCACGAGGTCGTCGCCGCAGCCGCCGTGGTCGCGTGGTCGCAATCGGAGCCGGAGAAGACGAAATCGGAAAATTAAAAGAAAATTCGGTTTACTGTTCACGGAAGCCCAGCCCGCAGCCCGCGGTCCACGCTCCAGGCGTGGACCCGGTGCACGGTTTGCCTCTCCCTCCGGTGAACCCCGCTGCACCAAGCCCGGCCTACAAGAGGTGCACCGGCCCAGCCCGAACCGCGCGGTGCACGCACTGGGCGTGCACCCGGTGCGCGCCACCGCAGCCGCGGGAGGTGAACCCGGTGCGCGCTCTTCTCGTGCACCGGCCCGGCCCAAGGAGCATGGTGCACGCGCCCGGGGTGAGCCCGGTCTGCGCCGCCGCCTCCACTGTGCTGTGAACCTGGTCCACGCCTCAGCCGTGCACCAGCCTCCAACGGAAGAGTCCGGTAGCTCCGTTTTCGGCCCGTTTCGCCTTGTTTTTGAGTGTTTTTGACCACGACGATATTTTTAACAACGATCTAGTTCTTTCGGGACAGTTTTTGGGTCGACGGCTTTTTGTTGGACAACACGGTCTGCTTGGCACAGTGATTTTGGTTTTCATCGGTCTATTGTTACAGTGGTCGGGACCACTGATTTTGCCTGTTTAGGGTATAAGTATTAAATGGTGTTCTTGGTTATTTTATTAGGCCGCGTGAAGTTCTGATTGCCTAGGAGGGTCCCGGGCGCGGTCGTTTATCTTCGTTTCAGGTGGGTACTGTTGATTATTTCGATGTACGGTCGTTCCCGAGTACTTGTTCGATAAAGTAGATGTTTTTGGTAAATTGACTAACCCCATTGCATGTGAATCCCGTTTACTATTTTAATTGAGGCGGCTGCGGTCGCAAGATCGTTCTATTAATCTGACCAGAGCGGCTGAGGTCGCAACATGTTTTACACTCATATTGCTTACACGCACACCGGCGGTTTGGCCACCGCACAGGGTGTATTTTTTCGGAAAGATGGTAAGGATTACCCGTGTACCCCACGACTAGCGATGATGGGGACCCCTCAAGGAGAGGCGGCTGCTACTTGGGCAGTCGAGGGGTTGGTGGCACCAAGAAAGTGAGTACGGTATTTGGGGTTGGGGCCCAACTTATTTTAAATCTGGGGTAGGTGCCCAGTGAGATTTGTGACAAGGATTTAGCGGTACATGAGGGGGAAGTAAATGCTCCGGTGTATCGGTTTGTCTTTTCCGTTTTGCATTTACTGTTTAAATCTACTTTATCAGTCACTGACTACCCACACTGTGACAGGTCCGAGCAGGGGTGGGAACCGGGACGACGGTGAGGCAACGGTTAGAGGACCATAGCCCTTGAGGCTATTAAACTTTACTGTTTGATGGTTATCTTTTATTGTGTTTGGTTAGTCTAGCTGTGATTACTTGTGCATGGGTTCTTGTGGATGTTGGATTGAGGACTTAGTGTAGGAATACCTTATCATATATGTGAATGTTAAGATGTATGATTGCGGCTCGTTTTCAAATACAAACATGGTTTCAAAAGTATTTTCAAACCAAGTGTCGTGTGGGCACTGATTTCAAAACCCGTGGATTTATCCTTTCAAGTAAGGTGGCCGCTTAAAAGAGTTTGCGGAAATGTTTTGTAAAACCGGGTGTCGAGTGGACACCGACTTTCAAACCTATGGGTTTATGGTGTAGTTTCAATATGATAAATGTGACTGTATGATTAAGTATAGTCTCTCCTTATCGTCGTTCATGGTTTGCATGGTTAAAGTATTTGTCGTGCTCGGAACGCCGTGCATATACAAAGGAGGCTCCACTCGTTTGGGGAGTGAATTTGTATATGTGGCGGGTCTGATGCGCACCGGAGGCGAGGTTCATTTAAGAAAAAAAAAATGAATACGTTTTCCGCTCTTTTAGAACCTCCGGGGCGTGACAACCAATCTCTACCTGTAAGTCATCCTGAGTACGAGACTCCTCTACGAGCTCCTATAAATCCCCCGGACCTACCCAGGGTCCACCAATAGCACAAATTTTACCTTACCAAATCCACCTTCCGATTTCCGAATAGTCGCCCCGATCACTGTCCCGATCGCAAGTATGCCCTGAACAACCATACCGTTGTTCGAAGAGGGCAAACTGTCCATCCAGTCTCTAACCGCGACATTCGTTTATCCGGAGGTCCACGTCACCCACAATATCCCTTAATATGATAAAACATAACAATAATGAATTATGCAACTAAGGGGAAACAAACGACCGCGCCAGCGACCCTCCTAAGCATTCCAGACCTTACGCGGGCCTAATAAAAAAATCCAAATAAACAAAACAACATTTTACCCCAAACCGGCAAATTCAGTGGTCCCGCCTACTGTACCAAAAAAATTCCCTTATATCTCCAAAACAGAAACTGCCTTCGGTGTCCCGATTGTCGCACCGATCAAAACCTGACCAAAATAATTCCCCGAACAATTTTACCATTGTTGGGATAAGGACAAACAGCACACCGGACCTCATACCGCGACAACCGTTCATCCGGAAGGTAAAAACATTCTAGCAATACCCCTAACGTCAAAAGATAGAAAAACCGTGCAAAAAACCCGAATTTACCGAAAAAAGGGATTCTACAGGTGTATTGAAAATAACAGATAAAATTCCGGTGGTGAAACAACAGACCGGTCATAAAAACGGTGTCCAGCAAAATCCAAAACAATAAACCGACGAAAAACTCCGTGTCCAAAAATCCCTCCGGTTGCAAAACCATACCTCCGACGCGATCCGACTGTCGACAAGGCAATTGACAGAAACCGGGCTCCAATCGTTGCCTTGACGAAGTATGCGACGAAAAACAACCAAGCAGAGGATCATCTGACGAACAACAAAAACAACTGTGTCATGCGGACTACACCGTCAAGCGGACTGTACCGTCAAGTGGACGGCACCGTCAAGCAGACTGCACCGACAAGCGGACTGCACCGTCAAGCGGATTGCACCGTCAAGCGGACTGCACCGACCAGCGGACTGCACCGACCAGCGGACTGCACCGTCAAGCGGACTGCACTGACAAACGGACTGCACCGTCAAGCAGACTGCACCGTCAAGCAGACTGCATCGTCAAGCGGACTACACCGACAAGCGGACTGCACCGTCACGCAAAAACCGTCGACGAAAACGCCAAGTAACACCATCAAACCAAAAACCGTCAAGCCTTAAAAACCGTTAAGCCAAGCTGTTGACGGCAGCGGCTTGACCCGTGCGGACATAGCGGCGCCCCGCGCGGGCAGCCCCGCGCGGGCCCAGCCCCACGCGGGCACGCGCAAGCAGCGCAGTAGCCCCGCACGGGCACAACCCCCGCGCGGGCATGCGCAGGCAGCATAGCAGCCCCGCGCGGGCACAGCGGCGGTGCGGCAGCCCCGCGCGGGAATGCGCAAGTAGTGCGGCAGCCCCGCAGCGCGCCTTACTGCGGGCGCGACGCGGCCCCTACGGCGCGCGGGCAGAGCGCTGGCGGCCAAAGCATCCAGCGGCAGCGGCGGCTAAGGCATCCAGCGGCGGCGGCGGCTAGGGCATGCAGCGGCGGTGGCGGCTAGAGCATCCATTGGCGGCGGTGGCTAGGGCATGCAGCGGCAGTGGCGGCGGCTAGGGCATGCAGCGGCGGCGGCGGCTAGGGCATGCAGCGGCGGCGACGGCCTGGCAGAGACAGCGAGGCGCGGCGCAAAGGCAGCGCTGCGCGGGCAACCCCGCGCGGGTACATCGGCGGCGGGGCAGTCCCGCGCAGGCCCAGCCCCGCGCTGGCACGCGCAAGCAGCGCTGCCGCCCCGTGCGGACACAGCCCCCGCGCGAGCATGCGCAGGCAGCGCTGCAGCCCTGCGCGGCACAGCGGCGACGCGGCAGCCCCGCGCGGGCATGCGCAGGTAGCGCCCGGCAGCATGCCTAGCTCCGCGCGCGGCGCGGCCCATACGGCGCGTAGGCAGCGCTCAGGCGGCGACCTGCGGGTGGCAACGCGCGGCGATGGTAGCGGCTCGGCTATGGCATC
Organism: Tillandsia fasciculata; assembly: GCA_029168755.2. Lineage (NCBI taxonomy): Eukaryota > Viridiplantae > Streptophyta > Magnoliopsida > Poales > Bromeliaceae > Tillandsia > Tillandsia fasciculata. The sequence goes on from CM054945.1 coordinate 7,462,474, forward strand.
GAGCGGTGGTGGAGCCACCGTCGATGATCTTTAGCAACCCCGCCGAAAACACCGAAAACTCATCACAACGAACCAAAACCAACGAAAACCGAACGAAAACCTCAACGAACCAAAAACCAACAACGAAACCGAACGAAAACCTCAAACAACAATCCGAGGACGAAAACATCCAAGAACGAGAACCAAACGGAAAACCTCAACAGACCATCATCCAAAAACGAAACCAAAAGAATAAAGACGTCCATTAACCTTGCTCTAACGGAGAAGACGACGCGATCCCAATTTCCGGAGATGGTGGTGCTTTCGGATCCGCTCCCCAGTATTGGCGACGTTTTCCAGTCTCAATTCTTCGGCACACACAACGAGGAAAGAGAAAGAAGAAGCGATCTTTTTAGAATTAGGGTTATCCGGTAATTGAGATTTATTTATTTATTTATTTATTTATTTCTCTTTTGTACGTACGAAAATCCCAATATCCAATATTTAAAAACAAAAGGAATTTTTCCATCGACTTCCTCGATAAGCGTGCCGATCCTCCGAAACGTCCCGTAACCACTAGCACAGATCCCAATGCACCAACATCGCATAACGGGTGTGAGGACCCGAATCCCCGCGAGAAGATTACTGTTGGATCAGCAGCGTCTGGAGGCCTATGTTGGGTGTCGGAGGTGTTTGTGTGCGTTTCAGACTCAAGAAATGGACTCAGTGCGTTAAGTGGTTCCCTAGTGTATTCGGATGACTCGACAAATTTTAGAAGTGGTTTCGCGCGAAACAGACATCGAATTTTGATTCAGCGCGGAAAAACGATGGAAATTGACTACTTGGTTGTATTTTTCTGAGTCCGGACGCCCGAAAACGGACACCCGGAAGTTTTCTGTGTTTTCGGGTGCACGGGGGAGCCGTGGACCGCTGGGCCGCCATGTGGTGGAGCCGGATTGGCCGGCGCAGCATGCGCGGTCCACGAAGTTGCGTGGTCGGGTGCGTGGACCGGGGCAGGGACACGTGGTAGCCCCGGGTTGGCCGGTGCAGCGCGCGCGGTTCACGCGAGGGGGCGCGCGAGCAGGTCGAGCAAGCCGGGCAGTAGCGCGGGCAGGCGCGGTTCAGGGTGGCTGGTGTGCCACATGTTGGATTCCCATTGGCAGGCTGAGGACACGTGGCAGTAGCGGGTTGGCTGGTGCAGGAGGCGCGGTCCACGGAGTGACGCGGGGTGGCGCATGGACCGGGCGGGGACACGTGGCGGCTTCCGGTTGGCGGGCTCACAAAGGCGGGGTCCACCGAGGCGCACGGGGGGCGCCTCAGGATGCGTGCGTGGAAAGTGGGGGCAGGCAGCATGGCAGGCGGGCGCGTGGGCACGGTCGGGGGCCTGTCAGAGCGGGCCACGTGGCGCCCGCTGATTCGCGGACGCCACCCACCCGCGTTGACCGTTGCGGCCACGCGGCAGCGCCCGGGCGCGCTTGCACGCGCTGTCCCGTGTTCGGGACACGCGTCAAGCGCAGGTGGATCCGGGCGCTTGTCGGACGATGCGGCGGGGCGCGTTTGGTGCGCCCGAAGGATTTGGGCCCCCGAAACTTTGGGCCGAATTCGGCCCAAAAACCGGATTTTGAGTTTTGCGGGTTGGGCCTATAAATAGGCCCCCTTTAGCAGCTGTTATCCGTTTTCTGAGCCATTTTCTTTGGAGGATTTCTACAGTGGACCTCTACCTCTTGTTGTTCTGCACCTTGTGGAGGAGTTCCAGGATTTTTGGAGGCCGCGACTTCGACGTTTTTGGCATTTCGGCACGCATCGACGCTTCCTTCTCCGACGATCTTTTCCGTCGCGTTTCGGTGTGTGGACTCCCCCGGGCTACTCCTATAGTGTTTTTGGATGATTTTTACGCCGTTGTTTCCATGATAGGTAGGGCTACGACTTTGGTATTTTCAGCTTCTCCTCATTCCGAGCTTTTCTTAGGCTTTTCGGACCATTTTGTGACCTCATTTTCTAGGGCGGAGTTTTGGACAGCATTGAAGTTTTTGTGGGTTTTCTCCGCGCACGAGAGTCGGAATGAGGAGTGCAAGTACTTGATCTTCATCTACGCGTCACAAGGAATATTACCGTGATTTTTCTGGGATTTTTGGAGGATGCTGTGAAGGTGATAATCCCACTTTTCTGGACTAAATGCTACAGGATTTTGATTGTGGGAAGTTTTGGGCATGCCGCGATGTTTATTTTGTATCTTGGCCTACATGTGTCGAAATTGGACGTGCGAGTACTCGTTTCGCATCTACTCGACGCGAGGATCGCAACGGTTATTTTTTCGGATTTTTTTGAGATCATCTCGCAGGTAAAATTTAGCCATTTTCAGGACTGGTTGTATGACAGCAGCTTATTGTTCTTTTTGAGATTGATTGTGCGCCGTTTGGGTTATCTTTGCAGTTTCTGCGGTGTGCCGTGTTTACCTGGTGTGAGGGCGTATTTGGATTCGTGCTACGCGGCTGAGGTGGGTGGTTGTTGTATACCTCTTTTTCGACATGCTCACTAGGATTATTAGAGTGATCCCCCTGTGTTAGGATTATTAATTAACAATTGTGGTTGGAACTTATGCATGTTTGTTTGGACATATGGATTGCTATGTTAGCACTTAACCTTGCATGTGGAATTGACTATGATATTGGGACAATGTAATTTATCTTGTTGGTGGATACCACTTGAGGATTTTTGGACATGCATAGGTGGATGGTTCATGTGAGGGTGATTAGTGGTTTATATGAGACTAATCTTGTAGACATATCATGTTGGGAATATTATTGGGGAAATATTAATGTGAGAACATGATGGTGGGAATATTATTGTAGGGATACTTGTGCATGCCATGCTAGTACATAGTTGCTTATGCAAAGAGGAATTATCATGCTGGGACATTATGATCTAGCCTATGTGAGAGTATTACTTGATGCTTCCTTTTATCTTTCTTGAGAACACTTGCATGCTTGTGTGGACATCTAGATAGGCCATCTTTTATTGCTACACTATCATGTTGGAATCTGACTTAGGAGAAACCATGTTTGTTCTTTCTCCTTTCTTTTTAGACTCTAGATATGTTGCTCGGGTTCGAGCAGGGGTTTGAGATAGTGTAGCCGGGGCCTGGATTGGGGGGTATTTGTTACGGAATTTGAGTTGGCGTATTTCGTGAATGTATTAAGTCTTGAAGATTGAAGATGAAGAAACTTTGGATCGTATACCTCAATCTCAAGAAAGAAGAATTCAAAGGGATCAGGTACGTTTAACTAAAGATTTTTGATGATCCGAATACTTCTTATAGTGTAGAAACACCTGGAAGAATTTTTAATTGCTTAAACATCAAAAACTGAACATGGGACATGTTCAGGATCCGGATCGGACTCGGCAATCCGGATCCCGAAGGGTGTTTGTTCATACACTGGTTCAATCCGGATCGCAGCATCCTCTGATCCGGATCCCGAACACTAGTTTTACCTGTTTGCTTCCTCGATCCGGATCAGGATTTGCAATCCGGATCCCGAACATTGATGTTTGGTAAAACTGTATGAACGATCCGGATCGGACTTTGTGATCCGGATCCCGAACACCATTTTTCTGGAAATCGTCTTTCTTGCTTCTGCAATCCGGATCGTCAATTCCAATCCGGATCGCCGTCGGTAAAATTTCCAGAAAAGGCTGTTTTTGATCCTATCTTCTTCCAATGGTTTCTAACCTATAAATAGCCCTATATTCATTTCTAGGGCAAGGGCGATTACAGAAAAAATAGCCGAAAAGAAAAATCCACATATATAGAGAAGAAAGGAAATCAATAGATTTATTCTATGTTTCTTCATCTATATTGATTGATTTGATTCTAGGTTTTCCATACTCACATTTTGAGTAGAATCAAATCAATGAATACTTAGATGGTATTTCCGATCTATCTTTAATCTAAGTATTCGGCGGATCATCACCACCCAAACAAACAACGATTTACCCCAAATCGGCGCGTGGACTCGCGTGGCCTTGTGGATTCAAGGTGCAAGCGAGGTACGTTCGTGGATTCGAAGCGTGCTATTGGGTGAAGACCGTGGATTCGGTCGGACGTCGTGGACTCGACGTTGGACGCTGTGGATTCAGCGTTGGGCGCGGATCGTGGATTCGAGAAGCGTCGTGGAGCGAGCGGAGAAGATCTACTAGGAGCGTATGGTAAAAGGTTGAGTCGTCTGTGAGTACGTTATATCACCTTGTACGTGTGTTAATTCTAGTGGATTTCGCCGTGTTATCGGTCCCGTGGTTTTTTACTCCGGTTTGGAGTTTTTCCACGTAAAAATCTTGCGTGTTCTTTTATTTTTCCGCATTGGGTTTTATTGCGCAATGATTTTTTGAGTGTTTATTGTTTACACCTATTCACCCCCCTCTAGGTGTTTTTTCCCCTATTTAGATCCATATTAACATAACCCAACAAGTGGTATCAGAGCGGGAATAGGGTTGTAAACAATGGTTGAAGGTGGAAACATCAATCGACCCCCTTTCTTTGATGGAACAAATTATGCGTACTGGAAAGTACGGATGAAAGCCTTTTTAATTTCCATCGACGAAAGGGTGTGGCAATCAATTGAATTAGGATGGTCTAATCCAACTGAAATTATTAGATGATGTTCGCACCTTAAAACCTAGGTCGAAATGGACCAAGGAAGAGATAGACTCATCTTCTTACAATGGCAAAGGGATTAATGCTCTATTTAATGCTTTGTCACAAACTGAGTTCTCTCGCGTCTCGGCATGTGAGACTGCGAAAGAAATCTGGGATGTTCTTCAAGTTACGCATGAGGGAACTAACCTAGTGAAGATTCAGAAACTGCAAATGCTTACGAGCAAGTTTGACTCTATCTCTATGGCAGAGAATGAATCTTTCACTGACTATTACACACGATTGCAAGACATCGTAAACTCATGTGCTAACTTGGGAGAGAAGATTCCAGAATTTAAAGTTGTAAGAAAAATTTAAGAACTCTTCCTGAACGATTTCGCCCGAAGGTCGCAGCCATTGAAACAATTAAACACCCGGACGAAATGCGTGTAGAAGAATTAGTAGGTGCTTTACAAACTTATGAAATGACATTTCCTACTAACTATTCTTCTGGAAAGGCATCCTCTTCTAAGTCTTCAGGTTACGCATTGAAATCAACTAAAGAAGAAGACGCGGATTCATCCTCCTCGGACGACGACGAGAACCTTTCTATGGAGGACTTTGAGAAGCAGCTCGCTCTCTTGACAAGGAAGTTTCGCCGCAACTTTCGAAGGGGAAATTCAAGCAAAACTCCATCCTTCGGAAAGTCGAAGAAAGGCAAGGGTTCTTCAAGTTACAAGTCAAGAAAGCAAGAGAACTTCTCAAAGGATAAGAAAAGTTCTGAGGGACAAGTTCAGTGCTTCAAATGTCGAGGCTACGGCCACATTGCAACGGAGTGTCCCAACAAGAATCCGGCAAAGAAGAAAGCGATGCAAGTCGTTACTTGGGATGACAACTCCACGTCAAATGAGTCATCCTCAAGTGATGAAGAAGACAACGCGACAGCTTTCCACGCGTCCACTACATCTTCACCCTTCATGTGCTTAATGGCAAGTACATCCGATTCCTTGTCCAACTCCCACTGTTGAAAAGATTGCAACGGACGATGAATCAGATGATTCTGAAGGTGAAGATTTTGCTCTAGCCTACCACAGACTTTTGAGGGATTCAAAGAAACTGGCTAAGCAAAACAAGGGGTTGAAAGGGAGATTGCAGGATCTCGAAGAAGAAGTAAAAAGGGTAACCTCTCTCTCAACCGATCTTGAAGTGGAAAGGGATAATCTGATTAAAACAAATGTTTCCCTTCAAGAGTCCAATGAGCAATTCGAGAAGAATTATATAGATATGGTGAACAAAGCGAATTACTTCTTGAAGCTCAACGGCGAGGCTCGACAGGAAAAATTGGAAATGACGGAGACCATACGCCAACTGAAGGATGACTTAAAGAGATTTTCTTCTGGAAGGAGTAAGTTGGACAGACTTCTTGGTCTTGGTCAAAGAAATAAGTTCGGCCTCGGATACACTCAAACTGGAGACATTCCAAGTTCGAGTGGGACAGTATTTGTGCCTCAGTCGGTATCTCCTCCTCCGACACCGGAATTCACGACAAGCAACGACAACAAGCCTACTACATCCTCCTCGGAATCGACAAGAATTAAGGTATGTTTTCGTTGTGGCATTTCAGGGCACATAAGGAGAAATTGCAAGATGGAAGCCAAACGCACACCTCAAGCACCTCTTGCAATGACTACCAAAAAGGCTATTCCTCAGAAATCAACTGCAATTCATTCAAAGGAAAAGAGCCTTGGTAGTACACCGCTCAAGACGACATCATCAAGGAGCAGCAATTCTTCAAGCAAGACGCTCTCACCTAGGAGATCAACTTCACGATCATTACCGACGCACTCCAAAAAGGTTTGGGTGCGCAAAGGTGAAATTTTCCCTTGTCTTGCTACCAATGTTTCCTTGCATGCATATGATAGTTCGTCTTGGTATCTGGATAGCGGGTGTTCCCGTCATATGACCGGTGACAAAAACTGTTTTCAAACATTTGAGAAAAACTCCGGAGGACTTGTTGTTTTCGGAGATGGTCGGTCTTCCAAAATTGTTGGAAAGGGAACGGTAGCTATTCCAGATGGCCCGGTTCTAAATAATGTGTTATTTGTTCATGGCCTTAAGACTAACCTCATAAGCATAAGTCAACTTTGTGATAGTGGTTATTCAGTTAATTTTTCATCTGATAAATGCACTGTAACTGACAGAACCATGCTTTCTTTTTAAAAGGGGTTAGATCAGAAAACAATTGTTATGTAGTTCCTACTAAGATTTCTGAAAAATGTAACCTAGCATCTTTGAAAAATGAAACACTTTGGCATGAAAGGCTAGGTCACATAAACTTTAAGGAACTTGCTAGAATTTCGAACAAAGATGTGGTCAAGGGGGTTCCGAAACTTTCTTTTGAACAAAACCTTGTGTGTGGCGGTTGCCAAAAGGGAAAACAGTCTAGGACTGCACACAAGAACTTGAACCACATAGGTACAAAACGGCCTTTGGAACTTTTGCATATGGACTTAATGGGGCCAACTCGTCAACCATCTCTGGGAGGTAAATGGTATATTTTCTTATTGGTTGATGATTTTTCTAGATATACTTGGGTAGCATTTTTAAAAGAAAAAGCTGATACTTTTGATTCTTTTCTCGAAATCTGCAATCGTATTATGATTGAAAAGAATGAAAGGATTACTCGAGTTAGAAGTGATAGAGGTGGGGAATTCATAAATTCCAAATTCATTGATTTTTGCACTTCTAATGGCATTAAACATGAATTCTCCGCACCTTACACACCTCAACAAAATGGTGTAGTCGAGCGCAAAAACAGGGTCGTACAGGAAATGGCACGTGTTATGCTTCACAGCCGGAACTTACCTTTTATTTTTGGGCTGAAGCGGTGAACACTGCTGTTTATGTTATTAATCGCGTGTATTTGCGCCCGGGGACATTGAATACACCATATGAACTTTGGTTTTGTAGAAAACCTAACATCAAATATTTTCGCATCTTTGGGAGTCGGTGTTTTATTTTACGTGATCGTGAGAATCTTGGAAAATTTGACTCTCGAAGTGACGAAGGGATTTTCTTAGGTTATTCTACAAACAGCAGAGCATATCGAGTTTTTAACTTAGAATCTAAGACGATCGTAGAATCGATAAATGTTAAGGTAGATGAAGCTTTTCACTTTGAATCTGAAAAATCTACCCTCGATATCTCTCTTGATGATGATACACCTGCTAATGCATCTTCTTCTAACAATTCTTTCGATAATAATGATGCATCTAACGGTTCTTCAAGTTTATCTGATGTGCAGGAATCATCTCGTGTACCTCCGTCTACTCCTCTACCTCAAACGTTACGCATCTCCAAGGATCACCCTGAATCGAACATCATTGGAGATCCACAAGAAGGAGTTAGAACACGGAGACAATTGGTTTGCGGATTTGCATGCTATGTATCTCAAATCGAACCAAGGAATGTTGATGAAGCTCTCCAAGATGACTACTGGATTAAAGCAATGCAGGAAGAGCTCCATCAATTCGAGCGAAACAAAGTCTGGGAATTGACGAAGCCTCCGAAGCAACACAATGTGATAGGTACCAAATGGATCTTCAAGAACAAGAAAAATGAAGAAGGTACTATCATCAGGAACAAAGCAAGGTTAGTTGCTCAAGGCTACTCTCAAGTAGAAGGTATAGACTTTGATGAAACTTTCGCCCCTGTAGCTAGACTCGAGTCCATTCGTATATTGTTTGCGATTGCTTGTCATTTTAAAATCAAATTATTTCAAATGGACGTTAAGAGCGCCTTTTTAAATGGTTTTTTAAATGAGGAAGTTTATGTGGCTCAACCGAAAGGTTTTGTGGATCATAAACTACCTAACCATGTTTTTCGTCTGAAAAAGGCTCTTTACGGTCTGAAACAAGCACCGCGAGCATGGTACGAAAGGTTGACAAAGCACCTTTTGGAAAAGGGCTACACTCGAGGGGGAGCTGACAGGACTCTCTTTGTGAAGCATTATCAAAACAATTTCATAGTTGCTCAAATCTATGTCGATGACATTGTATTTGGAGCAACAAGAGATAATGATGCTTCTAAATTCGCGGAGACCATGGAAAGCGAATTTGAGATGTCCATGATGGGCGAATTGACTTATTTTCTTGGATTACAAGTTAAACAAAACGATGAAGGAATTCACTTGTGTCAATCCAAGTATGCACTGGAGTTGGTCAAAAAGTTTGATCTTGAAAATTCTAAGGATTTTCCGACTCCAATGGGAACTAGCCATAAGGGACTTGGAAGTGAATCACATAGTGAGAATGTAGACGAGAAACTGTATCGCAGTATGATTGGAAGTCTACTATATCTCACGGCTAGTCGCCCGGATATATCCTTCAGTGTTGGGATTTGTGCGAGATATCAATCAGCACCGAAGGAGGTTCACCTGAAAGCGGTGAAACGGATCATCCGATATATCAAAGGTACAATCAATTTCGGAATTTGGTATCCTATGGGAACGACTTTGGATATTGTTGGATACTCAGATGCCGATTGGGCTGGATCGGTGGATGATCGGAAAAGCACGAGTGGTGCATGCTTCTATCTTGGCCATTGCCTTGTTGCATGGCACAGTAAAAAGCAGAATGCATAGCACTCTCGACTGCCGAAGCGGAGTACATTTCTGCAGGAAGTTGTTCAACCCAATTGTTTGGATGAAAAGCGTGTTGAGCGATTTCCGGATTTCAGCAACTTCGGTAACCATTTTATGTGACAACACTAGTGCTATTAACATTTCAAAAAACCCTGTGTTGCACTCTAGAACAAAACATATTGAACTTAGATATCATTTTCTTAGAGAGCTAGTTGAATCAAACATTCTTCAACTGTCATATATTTCAACTGAGGATCAATTAGCTGATATCTTAACAAAACCTTTGGATCAAAAACGTTTTATTCACTTGCGTAAAGCAATTGGCATGCTTTCCTTGAAATAAACTCTTTTGAAACCTTTGCTTAGGTTAGGTTTTGTTTTTGTTTTTGTTTTGTTCTTTATCTATGTTTTGTACATAGGACATTAATTGAGCATAAATCATAATTGACTTTAATTGCATCCTTTTATGCATTTAGAAATTTATTATGCTTTTGATGTCATAATATTTCAATGTTGCAATGATCATTTACGTTAATTAAACCATCTTTTAAGTGATCAAAGTCAATTTCTCTCTCAATGATCTCTTGGTATAGTCATTATCATATTTGATTGCTTAGTCGAGTATGAATTCGAGATCAATGGTTTGGTTGAATACCTTATATATTAAATAATTGATAGCCAATTGAGGGGGAGTCAATGAAATGTAAAATGCTCAAAAGATGTGGAAAGAGTTACATCCCAATGAGGAGTGTGAAAACTACCACCACATGGAGGAAATGAAAGAAAGAAAAAGATACTCCATGAATGCAAAGCAAATTTTTTTGTTGATGAAATGCATATTGAAATACTTGACTCAGTCGTATTTCATGGTTGGTATAAGGTGGGATTTTTGATTTAAGATGCTCAAAGAGCCACTCCTTCAACAGATTGTCTAGATATATTATCTAACTTATCTGGGATTTCAAACATCTATTGATCTTGGTATTTCATTTTCTTTACCAAAATTGATGATTTGATAAAGGCATTACACATAAGATCAGGATAGATGTAATTGAAGTTGTTCAACTTTAAGTGTTTTAACTTTCGTAAATTTTCGTTTCATTTTTGGGTATTTTTGATAGATTTTGCATAATCTATTTCTTGTTGTATGAAACGATGTCTTTTGTTTAAAGTTGACATGGTAAAGTGCTTACATACTTTTTCTGGATTTTATGGAATTTTTCTGAATTTTTCTGGAGAAAAAGTTGAAGCCGATCCGGATCGGGGTAAGTGATCCGGATCCCGAACGCAGGATTCTTCCTGCGGGTAGCCGATCCGGATCACAATCTCGATCCGATCCGGATCACGGCTAGGGTTTTTATAAGAACAAAGAGGATTTGATTTCTTTTACCCTAATCTTTTGTTCTCAAGCTTCTAGAGTTTCTCTCTCTAGATTTCTTGCATCTTGGAGCTTCCAAACTCAAAGTTCTTCGGATTCAAGTAAGTTTTGTTGATCAAATCTCGGTTTTTCACAATTTTTATGGTTTTTCATCAAACGTGAGTTGAAAACTTGGAACTTTTTCGTTTGTGAATGGTTTTTGATCAAATTTCTTTTGAAATAAGAACTCTGGGTCAATTAGTTTTGCTTTTATGCTGGGTTTTTACCTGATTAACGAGTTTTTAGGCTTCGATTTCTAAAAATTCTGTTTTAGGGCATAAAAGAGGAATTTTTGAAAATCATGGGATTAATCTATTTTTAAAATTTCTTTTTGCAAAACTAATTTGATTCTTGGCTTCTCTACATGATTATGATTGTCTAGGTACAATTTTTCAAATTTTTCAAAATTGACGATTTTTCATGTGTTCTTGAGTTGGCTCTTCACAGGACACTTTCTCAAAACTCAAAGCACCGGTTCAATGGCTCTCTCTTGGTTCTTTCTGTTGTTAGTCACTATGGTGCACACGAGTATATCTGTTAAAACGGAACAGGATGATTCAACTCAAATCAAGACGAAGGACGCAGAGGAAGAGAGCTCAGACTATGATGAAGAAGAATGGGACGAATTCTTCAAAGATGTTCAACGAAAAATTGATGAGGAGGACAGGAAATTTACCAAAGGAAAAAGACTAATGAAATCAGCCTCAACAACCAAACAGTATACGAGAAGGAAAAATGTCCAAAGGAGTGCGAGTCAGCATAGTGGGCCTCTCACCAGAGCACGCTCACTTTCTGGAATTCTTCAAACTGAATCTCCATGGGTTACGGGAATGAATGCACCATCTGCATCCACACAGCACCCATCACACTCGAAGAAAGGGACTACAGACACAGATGAATTGGAACTGCTTCGTCAGGAACAGCGAAAACTCTTTGCTGCACAAGAAAGAATGTCGACAGAACTTCAGCAACTTTCCTCTCAGCACAAGAAGATCAAGAAAAAGTATTCAAACATTTCGAAACTGTTCAAGGGGATTTTGAACAAGCTGAGCTGTACCAGTTCAGATTCATCAGACTGAGCAGGACCTTCTGTTCACTTTTTCTATGGCTTTACTCTCTTGCAGACCTTGCAATTTCTTTTTTTGGGACTTAGTTTTTGTTCTAACTTGTAGTTTAGTTCTCAGGTTGTGCATATTGATAGAACTTTTTAACTCTCCTTACATATTGTAGCTCTTGCTACGTTTTGGCTTTGTTTTGTGACAAAAAGGGGGAGAGAGTTAGAGAGAACTTTGAACAATGATGAACAGTTGACAATGATGTGAATTTGTGTGAATATCAAGGTAAGTATGTCTTCAACTCAACTTTGGTTTTTCTCTTGTGATTTGTGACATGCCTCTATACTAACTATTCGACTAACTATTTGGGCATGTAATATGACTAACAAGTTGATGTTGGACTAACATTTTGTGACATTTGGTTTTTGAATGCTTAGAAGATATGTTGGTTTTAACTATGATTCTCTTACATATCTGAATTCTTCAAATGTCATGATGAGAATAAACTCTATCTCTGTATTTGGTTTTGTATGTTTCAATTCTTGAGGTATCTAACGATTTGTTTGTCAAGAATGATTTCTTTGTGCAGAGATTACAGATGTCTAAGTCTAGAGTCTGTTTTAGGAGTTTATCTCATGTTTTTAATTTCTGGATCTCTTTTGTAAATTTTTGTTGTATGGTGATAGCAACAAAAATATCTTTTTGAATTTTCTTTTGTGGATTTGTGTTTTGTCACGAAACCGCCAAAGGGGGAGATTGTTACGGAATTTGAGTTGGCGTATTTCGTGAATGTATTAAGTCTTGAAGATTGAAGATGAAGAAACTTTGGATCGTATACCTCAATCTCAAGAAAGAAGAATTCAAAAGGATCAGGTACGTTTAACTAAAGATTTTTGATGATCCGAATACTTCTTATAGTGTAGAAACACCTGGAAGAATTTTAATTGCTTAAACATCAAAAACTGGACATGGGACATGTTCAGGATCCGGATCGGACTCGGCAATCCGGATCCCGAAGGGTGTTTGTTCATACACTGGTTCAATCCGGATCGCAGCATCCTCTGATCCGGATCCCGAACACTAGTTTTACCTGTTTGCTTCCTCGATCCGGATCAGGATTTGCAATCCGGATCCCGAACATTGATGTTTGGTAAAACTGTATGAACGATCCGGATCGGACTTTGTGATCCGGATCCCGAACTACCATTTTTCTGGAAATCGTCTTTCTTGCTTCTGCAATCCGGATCGCCAATTCCAATCCGGATCGCCGTCGGTAAAAATTCCAGAAAAGGCAGTTTTTGATCCTATCTTCTTCCAATGGTTTCTAACCTATAAATAGGCCCTGTATTCATTTCTAGGGCATCCGCTATTACAGAAAAAATAGCCGAAAAGAAAAATCCACATATATAGAGAAGAAAGGAAATCAATAGATTTATTCTATGTTTCTTCATCTATATTGATTGATTTGATTCTAGGTTTTCCATACTCACATTTTGAGTAGAATCAAATCAATGAATACTTAGATGGTATTTCCGATCTATCTTTAATCTAAGTATTCGGCGGATCATCACCACCCAAAACAAACAACGATTTACCCCAAATCGGCGCGTGGACTCGCGTGGCCTTGTGGATTCAAGGTGTCGTGGAAGCGAGGTACGTTCGTGGATTCGAAGCGTGCTATTGGGTGAAGACCGTGGATTCGGTCGGACGTCGTGGACTCGACGTTGGACGCTGTGGATTCAGCGTTGGGCGCGGATCGTGGATTCGAGAAGCGTCGTGGAGCGAGCGGGAAGATCTACTAGGAGCGTATGGTAAAAGGTTGAGTCGTCTGTGAGTACGTTATATCACCTTGTACGTGTGTTAATTCTAGTGGATTTCGCCGTGTTATCGGTCCCGTGGTTTTTTACTCCGGTTTGGAGTTTTTCCACGTAAAAATCTTGCGTGTTCTTTTATTTTTCCGCATTGGGTTTATTTGCGCAATGATTTTTTGAGTGTTTATTGTTTACACCTATTCACCCCCCTCTAGGTGTTTTTTCCCCTATTTAGATCCATATTAACATAACCCAACAAGTCGCGAGGCCGTGTCCTTGGTTTTGATCTCATTTTGCTTTACGCTTAAGTAGTTAACCATGCTTGTGGATTACTTTAGTCGTGGACACGTATTAGTTGCTCTGTGGATGAGGGGTACCTTATGGTTTTGATACATTTTAGTGGTGTTTTCTTGCGGCACGTTTTCACGATAATCTAATTGTTTGCGATAAATAGATTCCAAAACGAAGTGCCGTGTGGGACGGATTTTACTAGCGCTGGTTTTATCCTTTCCAAACGTTGATGCCGCTTTATAAGGTGACTTTCATGTGATGTATGTCTACTGTATGGTTGATGGTTGATGTGATGTGTTGTTAAATATGTATAACGAATTGCATTTGTAATGAGACCCGTGCATATACAAAGGAGACTCCGTCCGTTGCGGAGAGAATTTGTGTATGTGGCGGTCTGGCACGCACCGGGGATGAGGTTTATATCCCTTATTAAGAAAAAAAAAATAGACACGCAATTTCCGCTTTAATTGACTCAAAAACACCCCGGGGGCGTGACAGCGCCACCCGAAATCGCTCGCCACTAATGATACTAGCAATTAGTGGTCTCAGGAGGAGCACAGTCGGGCTGCCCGCCGATCCAACAACTGTGTCACCCAAACCAGCAGCCCACTCCGCGCTGATAAAACTAGACAATCCAGTCGCCTGGGCCCGGAGCTCTCTGACCTCAATTGGGTATCCGGCCCAAACTAACCGCTCAGGCACCACAAACTGCCAGTGGATGACACAGGGTCAAAACTCAGCGTCGGGGAGACACCGCTCACCACGACCAAAACAACACATCGGCACAAAATAAACACTCGACCCATCCAGCGAAAGTCTGGGCATGTCACCCATTCCACAGTATTATGTTGTCTGCAGCCAACATAATCACTTAGGAGAATAAACATGCTGATCACTCATCCCATCCCTGTGAGAGGTATAAAACTCAATTAGGACTCTCGCGAAAATCATGACTCTCACCGAAGTCATCCTTGGTCCAACCACAAGCCTAGGGTTTCTAAAGTCACCATGACCTACATCCTATGTGTTACGGAATTTGAGTTGGCGTATTTCGTGAAAGTATTAAGTCTTGAAGATTGAAGATGAAGAAACTTTGGATCATATACCTCAATCTCAAGAAAGAAGAATTCAAAAGGATCAGGTACGTTTAACTAAAGATTTTTGATGATCCGAATACTTCTTATAGTGTAGAAACACCTGGAAGAGGTTTTATTGCATAAACATCAAAAACTGGACATGGGACATGTTCAGGATCCGGATCGGGCTCGCAATCCGGATCCCGAAGGGTGTTCGTTCATACACTGGTTCAATCCGGATCGCAGCATTCATGATCCGGATCCCGAACATGTTTTACCTGTTTGCTTGACGATCCGGATCAGGAATTGCAATCCGGATCCCGAACGTGATTGTTTTGTGAAACTGTATGAACGATCCGGATCGGGGACTTCGATCCGGATCCCGAACAGCATTTTTCTGGAAACGTCTTTTTACTCTGCAATCCGGATCGTCAATTCCAATCCGGATCGCCGTCGTAATCTTTCCAGAAAGGTTGTTTTTGATCCTTATCTTCTTCCAATGGTTTCTAACCTATAAATAGCCTTTATTCATTTCTAGGGCAAACGAAAAATACGACCGAAAAGAAAAATCCACATATAGAGAAGAAAGGAAATCAATAGATTAATTCTATGTTTCTTCATCTATATTGATTGATTTGATTCTAGGTTTTCCACTCACATTTTGAGTAGAATCAAATCAATGAATACTTAGATGGTATTTCCGATCTATTCTTTGATCTAAGTATTCGGCGGATCATCACCACCCAAAAACAACGATTTACCCCAAATCGGCGCGTGGACTCGCGTGGCCTTGTGGATTCAAGGTGCAACCGCTCTCGTGGATTCGGAGCGAGGTACGTTCGTGGATTCGAAGCGTGCCACTGGGTGAAGACCGTGGATTCGGTCGGACGTCGTGGACTCGACGTTGGACGCTGTGGATTCAGCGTTGGGCGCGGATCGTGGATTCGAGAAGCGTCGTGGAGCGAGCGGAGAAGATCTACTAGGAGCGTATGGTAAAAGGTTGAGTCGTCTGTGAGTACGTTATATCACCTTGTACGTGTGTTAATTCTAGTGGATTTCGCCGTGTTATCGGTCCCGTGGTTTTTTACTCCGGTTTGGAGTTTTTCCACGTAAAAATCTTGCGTGTTCATTTATTTTTCCGCATTGGGTTTTATTGCGCAATGATTTTTTGAGTGTTTATTGTTTACACCTATTCACCCCCCTCTAGGTGTTTTTTTCCCTATTTAGATCCATATTAACTATAACCCAACAAGTGGTATCAGAGCGGGAATAGGGTTGTAAACAATGGTTGAAGGTGGAAACATCAATCGACCCCCTTTCTTTGATGGAACAAATTATGCGTACTGGAAAGTACGGATGAAAGCCTTTTTAATTTCCATCGACGAAAGGGTGTGGCAATCAATTGAATTAGGATGGTCTAATCCAACTGAAATTTTCTGATGTTCGCACCTTAAAACCTAGGTCGAAATGGACCAAGGAAGAGATAGATTCATCTTCTTACAATGGCAAAGGAATTAATGCTCTATTTAATGCTTTGTCACAAACTGAGTTCTCTCGCGTCTCGGCATGTGAGACTGCGAAAGAAATCTGGGATGTTCTTCAAGTTACGCATGAGGGAACTAACCTTGTGAAGATTCAGAAACTGCAAATGCTTACGAGCAAGTTTGACTCTATCTCTATGGCAGAGAATGAATCTTTCACTGACTATTACACACGATTGCAAGACATCGTAAACTCATGTGCTAACTTGGGAGAGAAGATTCCAGAATTTAAAGTTGTAAGAAAAATTCTAAGAACTCTTCCTGAACGATTTCGCCCGAAGGTCGCAGCCATTGAAACAATTAAACACCCGGACGAAATGCGTGTAGAAGAATTAGTAGGTGCTTTACAAACTTATGAAATGACATTTCCTACTAACTATTCTTCTGGAAAGGCATCCTCTTCTAAGTCTTCAGGTTACGCATTGAAATCAACTAAAGAAGAAGACGCGGATTCATCCTCCTCGGACGACGACGAGAACCTATCTATGGAGGACTTTGAGAAGCAGCTCGCTCTCTTGACAAGGAAGTTTCGCCGCAACTTTCGAAGGGGAAATTCAAGCAAAACTCCATCCTTCGGAAAGTCGAAGAAAGGCAAGGGTCTTCAAGCTACAAGTCAAGAAAGCAAGAGAACTTCTCAAAGGATAAGAAAAGTTCAGAGGGACAAGTTCAGTGCTTCAAATGTCGAGGCTACGGCCACATTGCAACGGAGTGTCCCAACAAGAATCCGGCAAAGAAGAAGGCGATGCAAGTCGTCACTTGGGATGACAACTCCACGTCAAATGAGTCATCCTCAAGTGATGAAGAAGACAACGCGACAGCTTTCCACGCGTCCACCTCTTCACCCTTCATGTGCTTAATGGCAAGTACATCCGATTCCTTGTCCAACTCCTCTGTTGAAAAGATTGCAACGGACGATGAATCGATGATTCGGAAGGTGAAGATTTTGCTCTTGCCTACCATAAGCTTTTGAGGGATTCAAAGAAACTGGCTAAGCAAAACAAGGGGTTGAAAGGGAGATTGCAGGATCTCGAAGAAGAAGTAAAAAGGGTAACCTCTCTCTCAACCGATCTTGAAGTGGAAAGGGATAATCTGATTAAAAGCAAATGTTTCCCTTCAAGAGTCCAATGAGCTTTCGAGAAGAATTATATGGATATGGTGAACAAAGCGAATTACTTCTTGAAGCTCTACGGCGAGGCTCGACAGGAAAAATGGAAATGACGGAGACCATACGCCAACTAAAGGATGACTTAAAGAGATTTTCTTCTGGAAGGAGTAAGTTGGACAGACTTCTTGGTCTTGGTCAAACAAATAAGTTCGGCCTCGGATACACTCAAACTGGAGACATTCCAAGTTCGAGTGGGACAGTATTTGTGCCTCAGTCGGTATCTCCTCCTCCGACACCGGAATTCACGACAAGCAACGACAACAAGCCTACTACATCCTCCTCGGAATCGTCAAGAACTAAGGTATGTTTTCGTTGTGGCATTTCAGGGCACATAAGAAAATTGCAAGACGGGAGCCAAACGCACACCTCAAGCACCTCTTGCAATGACTACCAAAAGGTGATTCCTCGAAAATCAACTGCAAATCATTGAAGGAAAAGAGCCTTGGTAGTTCACCGCTCAAGACGACATCATCAAGGAGCAGCAATTCTTCAAGCAAGACGCTCTCACCTAGGAGAATCAACTTCACGACCATTACCGACGCATTCCAAAAAGGTTTGGGTGCGCAAAGGTGAAATTTTCCCTTGTCTTGCTACCAATGTTTCCTTGCATGCATATGATAGTTCGTCTTGGTATCTGGATAGCGGGTGTTCCCGTCATATGACCGGTGACAAAAACTGTTTTCAAACTTTGAGAAAAACTCCGGAGGACTTGTTGTTTTCGGAGATGGTCGGTCTTCCAAAATTGTTGGAAAGGGAACGGTAGCTATTCCAGATGGCCCGGTTCTAGAAAAATGTGTTATTTGTTCATGGCCTTAAGACTAACCTCATAAGCATAAGTCAACTTTGTGATAGTGGTTATTCAGTTAATTTTTCATCTGATAAATGCACTGTAACTGACATGAACCATGCTTTCTTTTTAAAGGGGGTTAGATCAGAAAACAATTGTTATGTAGTTCCTACTAAATTTCTGAAAAATGTAACCTAGCATCTTTGAAAAATGAAACACTTTGGCATGAAAGGCTAGGTCACATAAACTTTAAGGAACTTGCTAGAATTTCAAACAAAGATGTGGTCAAGGGGGTTCCGAAACTTTCTTTTGAACAAAACATTGTGTGTGGCGGTTGCCAAAAGGGAAAACAGTCTAGGACTGCACACAAGAACTTGAACCACATAGGTACAAAACGGCCTTTGGAACTTTTGCATATGGACTTAATGGGGCCAACTCGTCAACCATCTCTTGGGAGGTAAATGGTATATTTTCTTATTGGTTGATGATTTTTCTAGATATACTTGGGTAGCATTTTTAAAGAAAAAGCTGATACTTTTGATTCTTTTCTCGAAATCTGCAATCGTATTATGATTGAAAAGAATGAAAGGATTACTCGAGTTAGAAGTGATAGAGGTGGGGAATTCATAAATTCCAAATTCATTGATTTTTGCACTTCTAATGGCATTAAACATGAATTCTCCGCACCTTATACACCTCAACAAAATGGTGTAGTCGAGCGCAAAAACAGGGTCGTACAGGAGATGGCACGTGTTATGCTTCACAGCCGGAACTTACCTTTATATTTTTGGGCTGAAGCGGTGAACACTGCTGTCTATGTTATTAATCGCGTGTATTTGCGCCCGGGGACTTTGAATACACCATATGAACTTTGGTTTTGTAGAAAACCTAACATCAAATATTTTCGTATCTTTGGGAGTCGGTGTTTTATTTTACGTGATCGCGAAAATCTTGGAAAATTTGACTCTCGAAGTGACGAAGGGATTTTCTTAGGTTATTCTACAAACAGCAGAGCATATCGAGTTTTTAACTTAGAATCTAAGACGATCGTAGAATCGATAAATGTTAAGGTAGATGAAGCTTTTCACTTTGAATCTGAAAAATCTACCCTCGATATCTCTCTTGATGATGATACACCTGCTAATGCATCTTCTTCTAACAATTCTTTCGATAATAATGATGCATCTAACGGTTCTTCAAGTTTATCTGATGTGCAGGAATCATCTCGTGTACCTCCGCCTACTCCTCTACCTCAAACGTTACGCATCTCCAAGGATCACCCTGAATCGAACATCATTGGAGATCCACAAGAAGGAGTTAGAACACGGAGACAATTGGTTTGCGGATTTGCATGCTATGTATCTCAAATCGAACCAAAGAATGTTGATGAAGCTCTCCAAGATGACTACTGGATTAAAGCAATGCAGGAAGAGCTCCATCAATTTGAGCGAAACAAAGTCTGGGAATTAACGAAGCCTCCGAAGCAACACAATGTGATAGGTACCAAATGGATCTTCAAGAACAAGAAAAATGAAGAAGGTACTATCATCAGGAACAAAGCAAGGTTAGTTGCTCAAGGCTACTCTCAAGTAGAAGGTATAGACTTTGATGAAACTTTCGCCCCTGTAGCTAGACTCGAGTCCATTCGTATCTTATTTGCGATTGCTTGTCATTTTAAAATCAAATTATTTCAAATGGACGTTAAGAGCGCCTTTTTAAATGGGTTTTTAAATGAGGAAGTTTATGTGGCTCAACCGAAAGGTTTTGTGGATCATAAACTACCTAACCATGTTTTTCGTCTGAAAAAGGCTCTTTACGGTCTGAAACAAGCACCGCGAGCATGGTACGAAAGGTTGACAAAGCACCTTTTGGAAAAGGGCTACACTCGAGGGGGAGCTGACAGGACTCTCTTTGTGAAGCATTATCAAAACAATTTCATAGTTGCACAAATCTATGTCGATGACATTGTATTTGGAGCAACAAGAGATAATGATGCTTCTAAATTCGCGGAGACCATGGAAAGCGAATTTGAGATGTCCATGATGGGCGAATTGACTTATTTTCTTGGATTACAAGTTAAACAAAACGATGAAGGAATTCACTTGTGTCAATCCAAGTATGCACTGGAGTTGGTCAAAAAGTTTGATCTAGAAAATTCTAAGGATTTTCCGACTCCAATGGGAACTAGCCATAAGGGACTTGGAAGTGAATCA
The DNA here is from genome assembly GCA_029168755.2 of Tillandsia fasciculata. Lineage (NCBI taxonomy): Eukaryota > Viridiplantae > Streptophyta > Magnoliopsida > Poales > Bromeliaceae > Tillandsia > Tillandsia fasciculata. The sequence continues at coordinate 7,483,081 of CM054945.1, forward strand.
CATAGTGAGAATGTAGACGAGAAACTGTATCGCAGTATGATTGGAAGTCTACTATATCTCACGGCTAGTCGCCCGGATATATCCTTCAGTGTTGGGATTTGTGCGAGATATCAATCAGCACCGAAGGAGGTTCACCTGAAAGCGGTGAAACGGATCATCCGGTATATCAAAGGTACAATCAATTTCGGAATTTGGTATCCTATGGGAACAACTTTGGATATTGTTGGATACTCAGATGCCGATTGGGCTGGATCGGTGGATGACCGGAAAAGCACGAGTGGTGCATGCTTCTATCTTGGCCATTGCCTTGTTGCATGGCACAGTAAAAAGCAGAATTGCATAGCACTCTCGACTGCCGAAGCGGAGTACATTTCTGCAGGAAGTTGTTCAACCCAATTGATTTGGATGAAAAGCGTGTTGAGCGATTTCCGGATTTCAGCATCTTCGGTAACCATTTTATGTGACAACACTAGTGCTATTAACATTTCAAAAAACCCTGTGTTGCACTCTAGAACAAAACATATTGAACTTAGATATCATTTTCTTAGAGAGCTAGTTGAATCAAATATTCTTCAACTGTCATATATTTCAACTGAGGATCAATTAGCTGATATCTTAACAAAACCTTTGGATCAAAAACGTTTTATTCACTTGCGTAAAGCAATTGGCATGCTTTCCTTGAAATAAACTCTTTTTGAAACCTTTGCTTAGGTTAGGTTTTGTTTTTGTTTTTGTTTTGTTCTTTATCTATGTTTGTACATAGGACATTAATTGAGCATAAATCATAATTGACTTTAATTGCATCCTTTTATGCATTTAGAAATTTATTATGCTTTTGATATCATAATATTTCAATGTTGCAATGATCATTTACGTTAATTAAACCATCTTTTAAGTGATCAAAGTCAATTTCTCTCTCAATGATCTCTTGGTATAGTCATTATCATATTTGATTGCTTAGTCGAGTATGAATGCGAGATCAATTTTGGTTGAATACCTTATATATTAAATAATTGATAGCCAATTGAGGGGGAGTCAAAGAAATGTAAAATGCTCAAAAGATGTGGAAAGAGTTACATCCCAATGAGGAGTGTGAAAACTACCACCACATGGAGAAAATGAAAAAGAAAAATACTCCATGAATGCAAAGCAAATTTTTGTTTTAAATTGTTGATGAAATGCATATTGAAATACTTGACTCAGTCATATTTCATGGTTGGTATAAGGTGGGATTTTTGATAAAAGATGCTCAAAGAGCCACTCCTTCAACAGATTGTCTAGATATATTATCTAACTTATCTGGGATTTCAAACATCTATTGATCTTGGTATTTCATTTTCTTTACCAAATTGATGATTTGATAAAGGCATTACGCATAAGATCAGGATAGATGTAATTGAAGTTGTTCAACTTTAAGTGTTTTAATTTCGTAAATTTTCGTTTCATTTTTGAGTATTTTTGATAGATTTTGTATAATCTATTTCTTGTTGTATGAAACGATGATTTTTGTTTAAAGTTGACATGGTAAAGTGCTTACATACTTTTTCTGGATTTTATGGAATTTTTCTAAATTTTTCTGGAGAAAAAGTTGAAGCCGATCCGGATCGGGTAAGTGATCCGGATCCCGAACGCAGGATTCTTCCTGCGGGTAGCCGATCCGGATCACATTCTCGATCCGATCCGGATCACGGCTAGGGTTTTTATAGAACAAAGAGATTTCTTTTACCCTAATCTTTTGTTCTCAAGTCTCTAGAGCTTCTCTCTCTAGATTTCTTGCATCTTGGAGCTTCCAAACTCAAAGTTCTTCGGATTCAAGTAAGTTTTATTGATCAAAACTCGGTTTTTCACAGTTTTTCATGTTTCTCAAACGTGAGTTGAAATCATGGATCTTTTTCGTTTGTGAATGGTTTTTGATCAAATTTCTTTTGAAATAAGAACTCTGGGTAGATTAGTTTTGCTTTTATGCTGGGTTTTCTCAAGTTAACGAGTTTTTAGGCTTCGATTTCTAAAAATTCGGTTTTAGGGCATAAAAGAGGAATTTTTGAAAATCATGGATTGATCTATTTTTAAAATTCTTTTTGCAAAACTAATTTGATTCTTAGCTTCTCTACATGATTATGATTGTCTAGGTACAATTTTTCAAATTTTTCAAAATTGACGATTTTTCATGTTCTTGAGTTGGTCTTCACAGGAACTCAATTTTCTCAAGCACTAGTTCAATGGCATTCTCTTGATCATTCTTCTCCTGGTTTCAATGGAGTTTTACACGAATATCCAGGGTACAAGTTCAAAAATACTCCACATTTGATAGGAGAGGTTTTGGGAATGCAACTTAGCAAAGACAGGAAACTCATTACTAAAGATAAGTTTGACAACATAGTGGCAAAAAGAAGAGGGAATGTTTGGAGGAACTCAATCAACTGAAAAATCTTCAACGAAAGAATTGATTGAGGACAGAAAACTTCATCACATGTTACAATATCCTTCCAAATATGCAGACGAAGGTTTGTGAATGGGATCTGCTGTTTTTGATCTCAAGGACATCTCAGAGCAACAGCATTGAAAATCAACATTCCATCCAATTTGGAATAGAATGGCAGATAGTTGACCTCCTCACCACTGAAAGAATTCCATTTCCATTGATTATAGAGGATCTTAAAGAATTTCAGGTTGATACAGATCAACAAACAAATATCATCAATGTTTGACATGATCATGAGTCACCATCTCAAGTCCCTCCATAATTGCCACATGCACTCCTACTCATTCCTGCATCGAACGAAACCCATACAAGCACTGGCATCACCATCTCAACAGCACCCGCTCAGGAATGAAAATCAGTTTCATATCCATTTCAAGGAACAACAACGACTATCTGATAAACAAGAACAAATTTCAAAGGAACAGCAAAGAATTTCCAATGAGCTTGAACTCATCAGGCAGCTCATATTACCATACCAAAAAGTCAACTCAATGACAAGCGGATGAAGAAGATGTTTTATAAAATGGGTGCACAAGCTCTGAGACTCGATTCTGATGATTTGAACTTTTTGACTCATTTCCTGTTTTTTATTTTTGTGCAGGATTTTTAGGACTTAGTTTTTGTTCTAACTTTTAGTTTAGTTCTCAGGTTTTCATGTTAATGGAACTTTTTAACTCTCCTTACATTTTGTAGTTTGCTACGTTTTGGCTTTGTTTGTGACAAAAAGGGGGAGAGAGTTTAGAGAGAACTTGAACAATGATGAACAATGAAAATGTGTGAATTTGTGAACATCAAGGTAAGTATGACTCAACTCAACTTTGGTTTTTATTTGTGATTTGTTGCATGTCCCTACTAACTATTCGACTAACTATTTGGGCATGTAATATGACTAACAAGTTGATGTTGGACTAACATACTTTGACATTTGGTTTTTGAATGCTTAGAAGATATGTTGGTTTTTACTATGATTCTCTTACATATCTGATTTTTCAAATGTCATGATGAGAATAAACTCTATCTCTGTATTTGGTTTTGTATGTTTCAATTCTTGAGGTATCTAACGATTTTGTTTGTCAAGAATGATTTCTTTGTGCAGAGATTACAGATGTCTAAGTCTAGAGTCTGTTTTAGGAGTTTATCTCATGTTTTTAATTTTTGGATCTCTTTTGTAAATTTTTGTTGTATGGTGATAGCAACAAAAATATCTTTTTGAATTTTCTTTTGTGGATTTGTGTTTTGTCACGAAACCGCCAAAGGGGGAGATTGTTACGGAATTTGAGTTGGCGTATTTCGTGAAAGTATTAAGTCTTGAAGATTGAAGATGAAGAAACTTTGGATCATATACCTCAATCTCAAGAAAGAAGAATTCAAAAGGATCAGGTACGTTTAACTAAAGAATTTTGATGATCCGAATACTTCTTATAGTGTAGAAACACCTGGAAGAATGTTTTATTGCATAAACATCAAAAACTGGACATGGGACATGTTCAGGATCCGGATCGGGCTTTCAATCCGGATCCCGAAGGGTGTTCGTTCATACACTGGTTCAATCCGGATCGCAGCATTTCATGATCCGGATCCCGAACACTAGTTTTACCTTTTTGCTTGCACGATCCGGATCAGGATTTGCAATCCGGATCCCGAACGTGATGTTTGGTGAAACTGTATGAACGATCCGGATCGGGGACTTCGATCCGGATCCCGAACAGCATTTTTCTGGAAATCGTCTTTGTGCTTCTGCAATCCGGATCGCCCAATTCCAATCCGGATCGCCGTCGGTAAAATCTCCAGAAAAGGCTGTTTTTGATCCTTATCTTCTTCCAATGGTTTCTAACCTATAAATAGCCCCTATATTCATTTTAGGGCATCCGGGCAACCGAAAAATAGACCGAAAAGAAAAAATCCACATATAGAGAAGAAAGGAAATCAATAGATTTATTCTATGTTTCTTCATCTATATTGATTGATTTGATTCTAGGTTTTCCATACTCACATTTTGAGTAGAATCAAATCAATGAATACTTAGATGGTATTTCCGATCTATTTCTAATCTAAGTATTCGGCGGATCATCACCACCCAAAAAACAACGATTTACCCCAAATCGGCGCGTGGACTCGCGTGGCCTTGTGGATTCAAGGTGCAACCGCTCTCGTGGATTCGGAGCGAGGTACGTTCGTGGATTCGAAGCGTGCCATTGGGTGAAGACCGTGGATTCGGTCGGACGTCGTGGACTCGACGTTGGACGCTGTGGATTCAGCGTTGGGCGCGGATCGTGGATTCGAGAAGCGTCGTGGAGCGAGCGGAGAAGATCTACTAGGAGCGTATGGTAAAAGGTTGAGTCGTCTGTGAGTACGTTATATCACCTTGTACGTGTGTTAATTCTAGTGGATTTCGCCGTGTTATCGGTCCCGTGGTTTTTTACTCCGGTTTGGAGTTTTTCCACGTAAAAATCTTGCGTGTTCTTTTATTTTTCCGCATTGGGTTTTATTGCGCAATGATTTTTTGAGTGTTTATTGTTTACACCTATTCACCCCCCTCTAGGTGTTTTTTCCCCTATTTAGATCCATATTACTATAACCCAACC
>CM054945.1:7488247-7512289 GCA_029168755.2 Tillandsia fasciculata
TTGCTCATTGGACTCTTGAAGGGAAACATTTGTTTAAATCAGATTATCCCTTTCCACTTCAAGATCGGTTGAGAGAGAGGTTACCCTTTTTACTTCTTCTTCGAGATCCTGCAATCTCCCTTTCAACCCCTTGTTTTGCTTAGCCAGTTTCTTTGAATCCCTCAAAAGTCTGTGGTAGGCTAGAGCAAAATCTTCACCTTCAGAATCATCTGATTCATCGTCCGTTGCAATCTTTTCAACAGTGAGGAGTTGGACAAGGAATCGGATGTACTTGCCATTAAGCACATGAAGGGTGAAGATGTGTGGACGCGTGGAAAGCTGTCGCGTTGTCTTCTTCATCACTTGAGGATGACTCATTTGACGTGGAGTTGTCATCCCAAGTAACGACTTGCATCGCTTTCTTCTTTGCCGGATTCTTGTTGGGACACTCCGTTGCAATGTGGCCGTAGCCTCGACATTTGAAGCACTGAACTTGTCCCTCAGAACTTTTCTTATCCTTTGAGAAGTTCTCTTGCTTTCTTGACTTGTAACTTGAAGAACCCTTGCCTTTCTTCGACTTTCCGAAGGATGGAGTTTTGCTTGAATTTCCCCTTCGAAAGTTGCGGCGAAACTTCCTTGTCAAGAGAGCGAGCTGCTTCTCAAAGTCCTCCATAGAAAGGTTCTCGTCGTCGTCCGAGGAGGATGAATCCGCGTCTTCTTCTTTAGTTGATTTCAATGCGTAACCTGAAGACTTAGAAGAGGATGCCTTTCCAGAAGAATAGTTAGTAGGAAATGTCATTTCATAAGTTTGTAAAGCACCTACTAATTCTTCTACACGCATTTCGTCCGGGTGTTTAATTGTTTCAATGGCTGCGACCTTCGGGCGAAATCGTTCAGGAAGAGTTCTTAGAATTTTTCTTACAACTTTAAATTCTGGAATCTTCTCTCCCAAGTTAGCACATGAGTTTACGATGTCTTGCAATCGTGTGTAATAGTCAGTGAAAGATTCATTCTCTGCCATAGAGATAGAGTCAAACTTGCTCGTAAGCATTTGCAGTTTCTGAATCTTCACTAGGTTAGTTCCCTCATGCGTAACTTGAAGAACATCCCAGATTTCTTTCGCAGTCTCACATGCCGAGACGCGAGAGAACTCAGTTTGTGACAAAGCATTAAATAGAGCATTAATCCCTTTGCCATTGTAAGAAGATAAGTCTATCTCTTCCTTGGTCCATTTCGACCTAGGTTTTAAGGTGCGAACATCATCTAAAATTTCAGTTGGATTAGACCATCCTAATTCAATTGATTGCCACACCCTTTCGTCGATGGAAATTAAAAAGGCTTTCATCCGTACTTTCCAGTACGCATAATTTGTTCCATCAAAGAAAGGGGGTCGATTGATGTTTCCACCTTCAACCATTGTTTACAACCCTATTCCCGCTCTGATACCACTTGTTGGGTTATGTTAATATGGATCTAAATAGGGGAAAAAACACCTAGAGGGGGGTGAATAGGTGTAAACAATAAACACTCAAAAAATCATTGCGCAATAAAACCCAATGCGGAAAAATAAAAGAACACGCAAGATTTTTACGTGGAAAAACTCCAAACCGGAGTAAAAAACCACGGGACCGATAACACGGCGAAATCCACTAGAATTAACACACGTACAAGGTGATATAACGTACTCACAGACGACTCAACCTTTTACCATACGCTCCTAGTAGATCTTCCCGCTCGCTCCACGACGCTTCTCGAATCCACGATCCGCGCCCAACGCTGAATCCACAGCGTCCAACGTCGAGTCCACGACGTCCGACCGAATCCACGGTCTTCACCCAATGGCACGCTTCGAATCCACGAACGTACCTCGCTCCGAATCCACGAGAGCACCTTGAATCCACAAGGCCACGCGAGTCCACGCGCCGATTTGGGGTAAATCGTTGTTTGTTTGGGTGGTGATGATCCGCCGAATACTTAGATCAAAGATAGATCGGAAATACCATCTAAGTATTCATTGATTTGATTCTACTCAAAATGTGAGTATGGAAAACCTAGAATCAAATCAATCAATATAGATGAAGAAACATAGAATAAATCTATTGATTTCCTTTCTTCTCTATATGTGGATTTTTCTTTTCGGCTATTTTTTCTGTAATCGCCCTTGCCCTAGAAATGAATACAGGGCTATTTATAGGTTAGAAACCTTGGAAGAATATAGGATCAAAAACAGCCTTTTCTGGAAATTTTACCGACGGCGATCCGGATTGGAATTGACGATCCGGATTGCAGAAGCAAGAAAGACGATTTCCAGAAAATTAGTTGTTCGGGATCCGGATCATAAGTCCGATCCGGATCGTTCATACAGTTTTACCAGAACATCAATGTTCGGGATCCGGATTGCAATTCCTGATCCGGATCGAGGAAGCAAACAGGTAAAACTAGTGTTCGGGATCCGGATCAGAGGATGCTGCGATCCGGATTGAACCAGTGTATGAACAACACCCTTCGGGATCCGGATTGCCGAGTCGATCCGGATCCTGAACATGTCCCATGTCCAGTTTTTGATGTTTAAGCAATTAAAAATTCTTCCAGGTGTTTCTACACTATAAGAAGTATTCGGATCATCAAAAATCTTTAGTTAAACGTACCTGATCCTTTTGAATTCTTCTTTCTTGAGATTGAGGTATATGATCCAAAGTTTCTTCATCTTCAATCTTCAAGACTTAATACATTCACGAAATACGCCAACTCAAATTCCGTAACAATCCCCCCTTTGGCGGTTTCGGTACACAATCTCAAACCCCTGCTCGAACCCGAGCAACATATCTAGAGTCTAAAAAAAGAAAGGAGAAAAACAAACATGGTGCTCCTAAGTCAGATTCCAACATGATAGTGTAGCAATAAAAGAATGGCCTATCTAGATTGTCCACACAAGCATGCAAGTGTCTCAAGAAAGATAAAGGAAGCATCAAGTAATACTCTCACATAGGCTAGATCATAATGTCCAGCATGATAATTCCTCTTTGCATAAGCAACTATGTACTAGCATGGCATGCACAAGTATCCCTACAATAATATTCCCACCATCATGTTCTCACATTAATATTCCCCAATAATATTCCCAACATGATATGTCTACAAGATTAGTCTCATATAAACCACTAATCACCCTCACATGAACCATCCACCTATGCATGTCCAAAAATCCTCAAGTGGTATCCACCAACAAGATAAATTACATTGTCCCAATATCATAGTCAATTCCACATGCAAGGTTAAGTGCTAACATAGCAATCCATATGTCCAAACAAACATGCATAAGTTCCAACACAATTGTTAATTAATAACCTAACACAGGGGGATCACTCTAATAATCCTAGTGAGCATGTCGAAAAAGAGGTATACAACAACCACCCACCTCAGCCGCGTAGCACGAATCCAAATACGCCCTCACACCAGGTAAACACGGCACACCGCAGAAACTGCAAAGATAACCAAACGGCGCACAATCAATCTCAAAAAGAACAATAGCTGCTGTCATACAACCATCCTGAAAATGGCTAAATTTTACCTGCGAGATGATCTCAAAAAAATCCGAAAAATAACCGTTGCGATCCTCGCGTCGAGTAGATGCGAAACGAGTACTCGCACGTCCAATTTCGACACATGTAGGCCAAGATACAAAATAAACATCGCGGCATGCCCCAAAACTTCCCACAATCAAAATCCTGTAGCATTTAGTCCAGAAAAGTGGGATTATCACCTTCACAGCATCCTCCAAAAATCCCAGAAAAATCACGGTAATATTCCTTGTGACGCGTAGATGAAGATCAAGTACTTGCACTCCTCATCCGACTCTCGTGCGCGGAGAAACCCACAAAAACTTCAATGCTGTCCAAAACTCCGCCCTAGAAAATGAGGTCACAAAATGGTCCGAAAAGCCTAAGAAAAGCTCGGAATGAGGAGAAGCTGAAAATACCAAAGTCGTAGCCCTACCTATCATGGAAACAACGGCGTAAAAATCATCCAAAAACACTATAGGAGTAGCCCGGGGGAGTCCACACACCGAAACGCGACGGAAAAGATCGTCGGAGAAGGAAGCGTCGATGCGTGCCGAAATGCCAAAACGTCGAAGTCGCGGCCTCCAAAAATCCTGGAACCCTCCACAAGGTGCAGAACAACAAGAGGTAGAGGTCCACTGTAGAAATCCTCCAAAGAAAATGGCTCAGAAACGGATAACAGCTGCTAAAGGGGCCTATTTATAGGCCCAACCCGCAAAACTCAAAATCCGGTTTTGGGCCGAATTCGGCCCAAAGTTTCGGGGCCCAAATCCTTCGGGCGCACCAAACGCGCCCCGCCGCATCGTCCGACAAGCGCCCGGATCCACCTGCGCTTGACGCGTGTCCCGAACACGGGACAGCGCGTGCAAGCGCGCCCGGCGCTGCCGCGTGGCCGCAACGGTCAACGCGGGTGGGTGGCGTCCGCGAATCAGCGGGGCGCACGTGGCCCGCTCTGACAGCCCCCGACCGTGCCCACGCGCCCGCCTGCCATGCTGCCTGCCCCCACTTTCCACGCACGCATCCTGAGGCGCCCCCCGTGCGCCTCGGTGGACCCCGCCTTTGTGAGCCCGCCACCGGAAGCCGCCACGTGTCCCCCCCCGGTCCATGCCCACCCCCGCGTCACTCCGTGGACCGCGCCTCCTGCACCAGCCAACCCGCTACTGCCACGTGTCCTCAGCCTGCCATGGGAATCCAACATGTGGCACACCAGCCACCCTGAACCGCGCCTGCCCGCGCTACTACTCTGCCTTCGCTTGCTCGACCTGCTCGCGCGCCCCCTCGCGTGAACCGCGCGCGCTGCACCGGCCAACCCGGGCTACCACGTGTCCCTGCCCCTGTCCACGCACCCGCGACCCACGCAACTTCGTGGACCGCGCATGCTGCGCCGGCCAATCCGCTCCACCACATGGCGGCCAGCGGTCCACGCTCCCCCGTGCACCCAAAACACAGAAAACTTCCGGTGTCCGTTTTCGGGCGTCCGGACTCAGAAAAATACAACCAAGTAGTCAATTTCCATCGTTTTTTCCGCGCTGAATCAAAATTCGATGTCTGTTTCGCGCGAAACCACTTCTAAAATTTGTCGAGTCATCCGAATACACTAGGGAACCACTTAACGCACTGAGTCCATTTCTTGAGTCTGAACGCACACAAACACCTCCGACACCCAACATAGGCCTCCAGACGCTGCTGATCCAACAGTAATCTTCTCGCGGGGATTCGGGTCCTCACACCCGTTTATGCGATGTTGGTGCATTGGGATCTGTGCTAGTGGTTACGGGACGTTTCGGAGGATCGGCACGCTTATCGAGGAAGTCGATGGAAAAATTCCTTTTGTTTTTAAATATTGGATATTGGGATTTTCGTACGTACAAAAGAGAAATAAATAAATAAATAAATAAATAAATCTCAATTACCGGATAACCCTAATTCTAAAAAGATCGCTTCTTCTTTCTCTTTCCTCGTTGTGTGTGCCGAAGAATTGAGACTGGAAAACGTCGCCAATACTGGGGAGCGGATCCGAAAGCACCACCATCTCCGGAAATCGGGATCGCGTCGTCTTCTCCGTTAGAGCAAGGTTAATGGACGTCTTTATTCTTTTGGTTTCGTTTTTGGATGATGGTCTGTTGAGGTTTTCCGTTTGGTTCTCGTTCTTGGATGTTTTCGTCCTCGGATTGTTGTTTGAGGTTTTCGTTCGGTTTCGTTGTTGGTTTTTGGTTCGTTGAGGTTTTCGTTCGGTTTTCGTTGGTTTGGTTCGTTGTGATGATTTTCGGTGTTTTCGGCGGGGTTGCTAAAGATCATCGACGGTGGCTCCACCACCGCTCGATGCCATAGCCGAGCCGCTACCATCGCCGCGCGTTGCCACCCGCAGGTCGCCGCCTGAGCGCTGCCTACGCGCCGTATGGGCCGCGCCGCGCGCGGAGCTAGGCATGCTGCCGGGCGCTACCTGCGCCATGCCCGCGCGGGGCTGCCGCGTCGCCGCTGTGCCGCGCAGGGCTGCAGCGCTGCCTGCGCATGCTCGCGCGGGGGCTGTGTCCGCACGGGGCGGCAGCGCTGCTTGCGCGTGCCAGCGCGGGGCTGGGCCTGCGGCGGGACTGCCCGCCGCCGATGTACCCGCGCGGGGTTGCCCGCGCAGCGCTGCCTTTGCGCCGCGCCTCGCTGTCTCTGCCAGGCCGTCGCCGCCGCTGCATGCCCTAGCCGCCGCCACTGCCGCTGCATGCCCTAGCCACCGCCGCCAATGGATGCTCTAGCCGCCACCGCCGCTGCATGCCCTAGCCACCGCCGCCGCTGGATGCCTTAGCCGCCGCTGCCGCTGGATGCTTTGGCCGCCAGCGCTCTGCCCGCGCGCCGTAGGGGCCGCGTCGCGCCCGCAGTAAGGCGCGCTGCGGGGCTGCCGCACTACTTGCGCATTCCCGCGCGGGGCTGCCGCACCGCCGCTGTGCCCGCGGGGGGCTGCTATGCTGCCTGCGCATGCCCGCGCGGGGGTTGTGCCCGTGCGGGGCTACTGCGCTGCTTGCGCGTGCCCGCGTGGGGCTGGGCCCGCGCGGGGCTGGGCCCGCGCGGGGCTGCCGCGCCGCCGCTATGTCCGCACGGGTCAAGCCGCTGCCGTCAACAGCTTGGCTTAACGGTTTTTAAGGCTTGACGGTTTTTGGTTTGATGGTGTTACTTGGCGTTTTCGTCGACGGTTTTTGCGTGACGGTGCAGTCCGCTTGTCGGTGTAGTCCGCTTGACGATGCAGTCTGCTTGACGGTGCAGTCTGCTTGACGGTGCAGTCCGTTTGTCAGTGCAGTCCGCTTGACGGTGCAGTCCGCTGGTCGGTGCAGTCCGCTGGTCGGTGCAGTCCGCTTGACGGTGCAATCCGCTTGACGGTGCAGTCCGCTTGTCGGTGCAGTCTGCTTGACGGTGCCGTCCACTTGACGGTACAGTCCGCTTGACGGTGTAGTCCGCATGACACAGTTGTTTTTGTTGTTCGTTAGATGATCCTCTGCTTGGTTGTTTTTCGTCGCATACTTCGTCAAGGCAACGATTGGAGCCCGGTTTCTGTCAATTGCCTTGTCGACAGTCGGATCGCGTCGGAGGTATGGTTTTGCAACCGGAGGGATTTTTGGACACGGAGTTTTTCGTCGGTTTATTGTTTTGGATTTTGCTGGACACCGTTTTTATGACCGGTCTGTTGTTTCACCACCGGAATTTTATCTGTTATTTTCAATACACCTGTAGAATCCCTTTTTTCGGTAAATTCGGGTTTTTTGCACGGTTTTTCTATCTTTTGACGTTAGGGGTATTGCTAGAATGTTTTTACCTTCCGGATGAACGGTTGTCGCGGTATGAGGTCCGGTGGGCTGTTTGTCCTTATCCCAACAATGGTAAAATTGTTCGGGGAATTATTTTGGTCAGGTTTTGATCGGTGCGACAATCGGGACACCGAAGGCAGTTTCTGTTTTGGAGATATAAGGGAATTTTTTTGGTACAGTAGGCGGGACCACTGAATTTGCCGATTTGGGGTAAAATGTTGTTTTGTTTATTTGGATTTTTTTATTAGGCCCGCGTAAGGTCTGGAATGCTTAGGAGGGTCGCTGGCGCGGTCGTTTGTTTCCCCTTAGTTGCATAATTCATTATTGTTATGTTTTATCATATTAAGGGATATTGTGGGTGACGTGGACCTCCGGATAAACGAATGTCGCGGTTAGAGACTGGATGGACAGTTTGCCCTCTTCGAACAACGGTATGGTTGTTCAGGGCATACTTGCGATCGGGACAGTGATCGGGGCGACTATTCGGAAATCGGAAGGTGGATTTGGTAAGGTAAAATTTGTGCTATTGGTGGACCCTGGGTAGGTCCGGGGGATTTATAGGAGCTCGTAGAGGAGTCTCGTACTCAGGATGACTTACAGGTAGAGATTGGTTGTCACGCCCCGGAGGTTCTAAAAGAGCGGAAAACGTATTCATTTTTTTTTTCTTAAATGAACCTCGCCTCCGGTGCGCATCAGACCCGCCACATATACAAATTCACTCCCCAAACGAGTGGAGCCTCCTTTGTATATGCACGGCGTTCCGAGCACGACAAATACTTTAACCATGCAAACCATGAACGACGATAAGGAGAGACTATACTTAATCATACAGTCACATTTATCATATTGAAACTACACCATAAACCCATAGGTTTGAAAGTCGGTGTCCACTCGACACCCGGTTTTACAAAACATTTCCGCAAACTCTTTTAAGCGGCCACCTTACTTGAAAGGATAAATCCACGGGTTTTGAAATCAGTGCCCACACGACACTTGGTTTGAAAATACTTTTGAAACCATGTTTGTATTTGAAAACGAGCCGCAATCATACATCTTAACATTCACATATATGATAAGGTATTCCTACACTAAGTCCTCAATCCAACATCCACAAGAACCCATGCACAAGTAATCACAGCTAGACTAACCAAACACAATAAAAGATAACCATCAAACAGTAAAGTTTAATAGCCTCAAGGGCTATGGTCCTCTAACCGTTGCCTCACCGTCGTCCCGGTTCCCACCCCTGCTCGGACCTGTCACAGTGTGGGTAGTCAGTGACTGATAAAGTAGATTTAAACAGTAAATGCAAAACGGAAAAGACAAACCGATACACCGGAGCATTTACTTCCCCCTCATGTACCGCTAAATCCTTGTCACAAATCTCACTGGGCACCTACCCCAGATTTAAAATAAGTTGGGCCCCAACCCCAAATACCGTACTCACTTTCTTGGTGCCACCAACCCCTCGACTGCCCAAGTAGCAGCCGCCTCTCCTTGAGGGGTCCCCATCATCGCTAGTCGTGGGGTACACGGGTAATCCTTACCATCTTTCCGAAAAAATACACCCTGTGCGGTGGCCAAACCGCCGGTGTGCGTGTAAGCAATATGAGTGTAAAACATGTTGCGACCTCAACCGCTCTGGTCAGATTAATAGAACGATCTTGCGACCGCAGCCGCCTCAATTAAAATAGTAAACGGGATTCACATGCAATGGGGTTAGTCAATTTACCAAAAACATCTACTTTATCGAACAAGTACTCGGGAACGACCGTACATCGAAATAATCAACAGTACCCACCTGAAACGAAGATAAACGACCGCGCCCGGGACCCTCCTAGGCAATCAGAACTTCACGCGGCCTAATAAAATAACCAAGAACACCATTTAATACTTATACCCTAAACAGGCAAAATCAGTGGTCCCGACCACTGTAACAATAGACCGATGAAAACCAAAATCACTGTGCCAAGCAGACCGTGTTGTCCAACAAAAAGCCGTCGACCCAAAAACTGTCCCGAAAGAACTAGATCGTTGTTAAAAATATCGTCGTGGTCAAAAACACTCAAAAACAAGGCGAAACGGGCCGAAAACGGAGCTACCGGACTCTTCCGTTGGAGGCTGGTGCACGGCTGAGGCGTGGACCAGGTTCACAGCACAGTGGAGGCGGCGGCGCAGACCGGGCTCACCCCGGGCGCGTGCACCATGCTCCTTGGGCCGGGCCGGTGCACGAGAAGAGCGCGCACCTGGTTCACCTCCCGCGGCTGCGGTGGCGCGCACCGGGTGCACGCCCAGTGCGTGCACCGCGCGGTTCGGGCTGGGCCGGTGCACCTCTTGTAGGCCGGGCTTGGTGCAGCGGGGTTCACCGGAGGGAGAGGCAAACCGTGCACCGGGTCCACGCCTGGAGCGTGGACCGCGGGCTGCGGGCTGGGCTTCCGTGAACAGTAAACCGAATTTTCTTTTAATTTTCCGATTTCGTCTTCTCCGGCTCCGATTGCGACCACGCGACCACGGCGGCTGCGGCGACGACCTCGTGAACATGATAACGGCGGCGGCGGCCTCCCGTTTGACAACGGCGGCGGCGGCTTCCCGTTAATTCCCCCATGCTCCAACGGAACACCCAATTTACCCAACAAAAACCCCGGATCGCTCCAACGATAAAACCATTGATCGGATACTAAACGAAACATCGATCGGTAACCCGATCAAACCTCCGATCAAGACCGATTAAAAACCATCGATTAAACCCTGTCAAAACACGAACAAATCACCGATCAAAATCAATCAAAAACCCGCGATCAATTTACCGATTAAAAGAACACGGAAAAATCCACGATTAAACCGACGAATGAGAGAAATAGCAATTCCTAACCTTACTCCGATGGAGGAGGCAACGCGATCCCGTTCTCCGTTCTTTGCGGTGGTGAGAATCCGGATCCGCCCTCCGATGGCGGTGATGTCTCGTTCTCCGGTCTCCGGCACGTCGATCGGGGCGATCGGGATCCTCCGCTTCTTCCTTCTCTATTTCTTTTTCCTCCGGTTTGGTTTTCCTTTTATTTTCTCTTTTCTCTCTTTTCGAACTAGGGTTTCGTTTGGTTTTCGGCACGCACAAGAGGGAAGGTTTGAGGAGGCGATCTTTTAAAACTAGGGTTTTACTTTCGGTATACGGGAAATAAATAAATCTTATTATTAATTTATTTCTTTTATTTTTCCTTTTCATATGTACGTACCGTCAAAATCCACATCGGGTATTTCAATCTCTAGTTAATTAATTATTTAATTAATCCTTGGAGATAATTCCATAGAGATAATTCCCTAAAGACAATTTCTTTTCTCCTCGAAAAGCGTGCACAATCACTTGCACGGATTTCGATGCACCCCCCTGCTACCGCGATTCTTACACCCCCTTTCTGGGGGTTCCGTAAGTCGGAATCCGGATCCGGTCGCACCGCCGTTCACCGTTTTTCGAGCTCTATCACAGAAAAATATCTGCACCTCAAGATTATCAACTTAAGTAAACCCGTTAATTCAATTTTCCCATAACTTATGTTTTATTAGCAGGAGGGTAACTTGTTACAAAAAAACTGTGATATTACACTGTCACGCCCCGGGTGTAAACCAGAACCCGGGCCCGTCTACAGATCCGCCGTGCATGCGGTATTCCCCACATACACGAAGCGTCGGTAACCTGCTCAGATATAAGAAATTATAATAAAAGAGCATAATAATCAGAGCTAAACTAAAACTACTGTATCTCAGGCAGAAGCTGGAAGTAAAAAGTACAATAGTAAAATAAAATACAGATGTCTCTCCCAGCTCACCACTAAAAGTACAAACAGCTGGCAGAAGCCAGACCCAAAAAGAAATAAACAAAAGCTGTCTGAGAAGACCAGGTACCCAAAATCTCCAGCTACAACCCTCGGGTGGCTCTCTATCTAGTCCGCAATCCTCTTACCTCGCTCAGCTGCTGACGGCCCAGCGACTCCCACAGAGGACTCTGCAAAACAAGGGGGAAAAGAGACAAGAAAAGACAATGGGGGTAAGTACTACTATAAATAGTAGCCTCCCCTAGTGGGTAAAGCCTCAGCTCAAATATGCCCACCAGGTAATCAGAGGCAAAAGGGGAAGAAGAGAAAGGGGGTGAAGCTATGAATGACAACTGATGAAGTGCTACCCCTAATATGCCTCTACATGATAAACCAATAAGGATGGAAAAGTATGCATCAGTATCAAGAAGCCTGTCAAAACGACCCAATCTGACGCCAGTGGACCCTGGCACTGCCTGCTAATCTCATCTGTGGGGATACTGACCGACTACTGCCTGATACGGTCATGTCCCCGAAGTAAGTAACAGATCGGCCTCGGCCCGTCGATCAAGCTCTAAAGTAATAACAGACCGGCCTGATCCGTCCGGTCGCACACTCCGGAGTGGCACTCGAGGGGAGCGACCCACACGAGTAAGGGAATCATGTCTCAATATCTCACTGTAGCAGGACTGGATCATGACAAGGATCGAAGTGGGAAAACCCTCCACGAAAGATAGCCCGATCCCCATCACCCAATCTGATGCAATAGTACAACCCGGTCAACCACCCAAGATTCGTGGTTGCCGCAACACCCTGTCAAAAACCCAACCTGTCCCAAATCCCCAATACCTGACTACACTGTCCAACACCCGCTCAAACCCGAGCAACTATGCCTCAAGTCTATCAATAATAGGAGAAGAAAGAATAACTGCATGGTTTCTCCTAAGTCAAGTCCCAGAAGACAGTATAGCAGTAAAAGATGACATAATTAAGTGACCCGTTTAATCATGCATTGTTCCAATATTTTGTCCATTTTCCAAGAATAATCAGTTTAGAGAATATAAGCTAAGGTGACAGTTTCATGTGAACAATCATCAATTTTACAGTCCTCAATTTCTATTCTGCCCCTAAACATACAGTCCAGAACAATTAAGCGATTTAGTAAAGTAACCATTCTAACAATAATTTTTCATGGATCAGATAACCAATAATTTGTTCCCTAAAGCATGCAAGTCTACCAATCAACACATTTAGCATCATCAAATCAGGGGTACTTTGATATTCCTAGTGGGCATACCGAAGGAGAGGAGTACAACAACCACCCACCTGAAGTGCAACTGTCCAAGTCCGTACAGCTAGAAAATACCAAAACTCCAATCCCTTTGCTCCACTAAGTTCAGCACACCCGAAACACTCCTGGCACAACACAAAGTCCACTAAAACATTTAATTTCCCAAATACTGTCCATGCAGTCCACATACAACAACAGTTCCAAAACTGCTAAATTATCACCTGCAGAAAGTGCCCAGAAAATTCCAAGAAAAATATCACGGCGATCCTCACATCGATAGCTCCGCAACGGTACCTTGCACGCCCAAATCTGAGTTTGGTAAGTCGAGATATAAATTCGGCAAGAAGGGTACATCATACAAAAATCTGTGCTAAAGACTGTGCACTGTTCACTGAGAAAACAGTGATTTTCACCTCGAAATAATCCTCTAGAAAATCCAATAAAAATACGAGCGCGTTTCTTGCGATCCGTAGATGAAAAAGTTGTATAAGATCGTTTCCGTCTGACGCTCGTGCGCGAAGATACGGCCAAAATACTCCGCTGCTGTCAAGGAAATCCACACAGAACAAGGGGTCACTGTTTGCCTCGGGATCCATGCCAAAACCTCGAAATGGGAAAGCGCGACCAAAACAAAAGATGAAGTCCTACCTCTTAGGAGTCTTCCGGCGCAAGAATCACAGCAAAATGATCTCGGGGTAGCCCAGGGGAGCTAAAACACTGTCGCTGCGCCGAAGAAGAACCCAGGAATGCAACGTCGCGCCGCGCCATAAAATGGGGAACCTCGGGATTCGAGCCTCCTAAAATCCTAGAACTTGGCAGGAAGATCAAGGATTAAGAGATGAACAAATCTCCTTAAGGTGGCTCGGGCAGATGGGGTGAGGGTTGAGAGAAAAAAATAGAGGAAGGAGGCTCGGGTTGGGTATTTATAGGCTGAAGAAAAACTTTTGGAGAAATACCCTATATGTCCCCACTCCCGGGCGCCCGAATTTTTCGGGCTGCTACAGTAATGGGCCCGGCCCATTACTGTGCAAGCCCGAAACGGCCCAGGCCCGCCACGTGGCCCAAAACAGTGGTCCCTCGGGCCCCGCTGCGCCCGGCGCACCTGCGCCCGTGTAATAACCGCGAGTTACTTCCCTTTTTGGTCTTACTTGTGCTTTTATTTCGAACCATTTTTCCGACTAAGGGGGTCCGGGGTGCGTCTTCCTTCGTTATTTTTGGGCAGGCCGTCGGGGCTCGCGGGTAATTTTAGAGAATAAAGCTCGCGAAGCGGAGGCCGGCGGCGCGATCGGATCGGATTTCCGACCCCGGAAGCTCCCGGAATAAATTTTCGAAGTTGCTGCGGTTCGGGTGTCCGGCACGTCCCTTTTGAGGTAAACCAGACCCGGATTTAATGATATTTTTGATTCAAGCTAGATAATTCTTTCGCACCGGTTCAGTCTAATTTCTGTAAATCTTCGGGACCCGACATAAATTAATTTAATTTATTTCGTTCTATCAATCCGGATTAATTTGGGACTAGGTTAGCATTTGGAGTTGGACGCGGGTTAGGCTCGATCGTACCAAAACAACTTATTAATTGGGGGTTGAGCGGTGAGGGTTGGGAACCCCTTCTCAGTCTTCTACCCCCTTTGGCACGCACGACCCGAGCGAAGACGGTCGAGGAGAGGGGAGAACGCCGCATCCCCACCACCACCACACCGGACCTACGAGAACGGACGATCCCTTCTTCCCGAACCTTCGTCGTCCTCATCAAGGTGAGACGGGAATTTAGTTTCTTTTTCCTCGTGTTGAGTTCTTGATCATCTTGACCGGAAGGGGTGAGGCACCGGCGGCGGATTTCCCGGAATCCGCCGCACGTGCGAAGAAACCCCCCCCCCCATCCGGCGCTCTCACGTGACCCGCACGGGGCCGGGCGCACGCCCAGCCGCGTGCGGGATGATCCGCACGGGGCCGGGCGGCGCCCAGCCCCCGCGTGCGGGGTAACCCGCACGGGGCCGGGCGCACGCCCAGCCGCGTGCGGGGTGACCCGCACGGGGCTGGGCGACGCCCAGACCCGCGTGCGGGGTGACCCGCACGGGGCCGGGCGGCACGCCCAGCCCGCGTGCGGGGTAGGCCGCAGGGCTGGGCGGCGCCCAGCCCGCGTGCGGGGTGACCCGCACGGGGCCGGGCGGCACGCCCAGCCCGCGTGCGGGTAGGCCGCAGGGCTGGGCGGCGCCCAGCCCCGCGTGCGGGGTGACCCGCACGGGGCCGGACGCGCGCTCAGCCCCACGTGTGGGGTTGCCCGTACGGGGCTGAGCACGCGCACGGCCCGCGTGCGGACGGGGAGCCGCGAACCCGACGAGCGGGTCGCCCGCCTCTCGTCTTCATCCGCGTCTGAGCGTCGCTTTTCTCCTCGCGGCAGGTGTACGAAGGAGCCGAGCGGGAGTACCAGGACGCGAGGGAGCGGAGCGTCGACGCCTACTAGCGACAGGTGGGTTGAGTGTGGTATTTTAGCATCAATCCCGTTGATTGTTTCAATTTAACTATTACACGTTAACGTTCACTTTAATGCTACCGGAAGTCATTGCTCTAGTTGCTACGGGTTATTACTACGCATTGATAGTTAGGCGATTTCATGTTCTAATACTGCAGTTACAGTCCTTCCCTTGACTATGCTATCAGTAGGGCCACATGAGTTTACATACCTCTACCTCACTCTGACTTGCGCATCATGGTTACTGCTTTACTATTTCATATACATTGCGATTACTGCATTACTATTGCTCATACATTGTGGTTACTGTGCTCGAGGCTGCAACACGTGCACCCGCGGTTTGGCCACCGTGAGGGGTGCACTTTTCCGGAAAAGAGGTCGTAGGACCCGTGTATACCCACGAGGTGACGTAGTGGGGCCCCTTATTAGCTGTGGGGTTGAGGCGCCGAGGTGCGAGCGGAGCGACCCGCCGGTTTAGTTGTCCGGCGCGGTCGCGGTGCTGCAGGTACGGTATGGGCCGTCGGTAGTGGACCGACGCGGCAGGGTATTACAGGATGCAGGTATACAGGTTACCATTTTTCCCCCCCCCCAAAAGGGTGGTTGCTCCGGTTGTCGCCACGGTTTGTTTTTATTATTTCCCCTGCACTGCATTTATTAGTCACTGACTTCCCACTTCGTGGCAGGGCCCAGGCGAGGGGAGAGGTAGGTGGCGGTGAGGACGGGGCGAACACAGCGGGATCGTTGGAGACCCTGAACTATATACTTTCCTTTTCTTTTCAGCTTTTCATTTATATTGTGGGCATGTGTGAGATTCCCGATACCCTTGTGGGGTCGACGTAGATGTCGGTATTTGATTATCTGTTTATGCATTACCTTTTCCTTTATTTTCTGCTGGCCATTTGAAAAGCAAAACAAAAACAAAGAAAAGATTGCGAAAACCGTTTTCAAAGTCTAAGTGTCGTGTGGGCACTGATTTCAAAACCTTGTGGATTTATGGATTGCGAAATGAGCTTTCAAAACTCGGGTGTCGTGTGGGCACCGTTTTCAAAACCCTGTGGTTTATGCTGATTTCGAAACTCGTTTTCAAAACTTAAGTGTCGGGTGGGCACTCTTTAAAAACTGTGGATTTATCCTTTCAAGTCGAAGTGGCCATGCGCTTAAATATTTAGAATACTGGTTGTATGTAATTGAATGTTGTGATTGAATGGTTATGTTTGCTTGGGAGATGTATTCAACCACACGCCGTGCACGTACAGGGGAGACTCTGTCCGTTCGCAGAGAGATCCTGTATGTGCGGCGGGTCTGGGCACGCACCGGGGAAGAAAGAGACCTTTCAAAAAAAAAAAAAAAAAAAAACAACATGCCGTTTCCGCTAAAACAAACCCCCGGGGCGTGACAGATTAAGATGGTATCAGAGAATTCATTCAATCACAACAACTAGTGCCGACATCCGTGGGAATGCCTCACATACCTACGAATAAATGAAATGGGTGGGGCATAGGATTTTAGAACGTGAGTGAACGGGGGGCGGGAGTTTGAATCTTTCCTCGCACAAAAAGGGTACACTGGTTGTAGTTACTGTCTAATTTTGACCTTCTTGTGAGTGACAGATGGCCCGTACAAGGTCATCGGCGGGGGACGCCGAGGCGGATGCGACAACGTCGACGGCTGCGGAGAACCAGCTCCTGCGGCAACAATTGCGGGAAATGGCGGGGCAATTGGCCACCCTCACCGATCATGTACGCCAGATGACGCAGCAGCAGGCCGCACCTGTGACGGCCGCCCCGGTCCCTCCGCCGGGGCCGACAGCACCAGCCGCGGCACCCCCGACAGCACCACCACCAGCGGCGACTACGGGGCCGGCGCCAGGGACAACTAGCCGGGTTATTCTGGAGGAGACAGTGGTCACGCCTACTCCTATCGCGGCTGCCGCCGCCACGAGTGGAGGGGGTGTTGTGATGACCGAGCGGGATCGAGTGCGAGCCAACTTGAAGGACTTTAAGAAGCACGACCCGCCCACGTTCGAAGGGGACACGACAGATCCGTGGGTCGTGGAGAACTGGGTGGGGTCGATGGAGAAACTCTTTGAAGACTTACTTATGGAGGATCACGAGCGGGTTCCTCTAGCCGTCCATTTCTTGGAAGGGAATGCCCGCTTGTGGTGGAAGACGGTACGCCCCGATCCTGCTAAGGGTACCGCTCTTCCGTCCTGGACAACTTTCAAGAAGGAGCTGTTCGAGGCCTTCTTCACCAGCAGCGTCAAGAAAAAGTTGGAGGATGACCTAAACCACATTCAACAAGGGGACCGGACGGTTATGGAATATCAACGGGATTTCGTCCGACTAGTAAATTGCGTCCCGTTCGTCGCACGGGACGAGGCTCACAAGGCACAACTCTTCGTCGATGGCCTGCGAAGCGACATCTTCGAGGTGGTGAACGCGGCCGGCCTGCATACCTTTCAGGGAGTGGTCGACAAGGCCACCACGGTGGAGCGGGGTTTCGCTGTGACCCGTGCCAGAAGGGAGAACGCGGCGCGGCTAAGGGATCAGAAGCGACACCAGCAAGGCTGGGGGGAAGGTTCTTCCAGCGGGAGCCGACCCCCCAAAAGATGGAGACCGCCGACAGGACCCCGGGGCGCGCCAACAGGAGGGCCGAGGCCGTGGAATAGGCCTTGTGTCATATGCGGGGGAGGACACCTGACGGGAGAGTGCCCCCAAAGAGACGACCATTGCTTCAGGTGCGGCAAACGGGGGCACTTCCGCCGCAACTGCCCCTTAGGCGGGGGATCGGCGCCCATGGGAGCACCTACGCCCAGGCCACAGCACTCAGGGCGGGGGAAAGCTCCTATGGCGTCGGCTTCCAGACCCCCCGCACCACGGCGTGAGGAGGACCGGCAACCTCAACCAGGCGGGAGGGTTTTCTCAATGACCCGCCAAGGGACTGATCCACCGGAGGACGCTCTTGCAGGTACTACTTCCGTTTCGAATTCCCGTGCTAGAACTCTTTTCGATACCGGAGCAACGCACTCGTTCATTTCTCGTGATTTCGTTTTCATGCATAACCTCGAGGAGACACCCCTCCAAGCCTCCTTGGCGGTGCAGACGGCGGGAGGGACTCTGGAGGCGGTCAGCTTTGTGGCCGCCTGCCCGATTATGTTAGGGCGGTTGGCTTGCCCTTGGGATTTGGCGGTGATTCCCCTGAAGGAGTACGACGTGGTGTTGGGCATGAACTGGCTCACAAGGTACCAGGCACTCATCGACTGCGATAAGCGACAACTACGGCTACAAGAACCGGGCTTCCCCGAGCATGTGTACATAATGGGCAAGAGCATCTCCTTCCCGGCGATTATTTCAGCAGCGCGGGCCAGAAGACTGGTTGAGGGGGGATGCGTGGCCTATCTAGCATCGGTGGATTGGGCTACTCGACCCCCGACGACACCTGGGGATATCCCAGTGGTAAGGGACTACCCTGACGTCTTCCCCGCAGAGTTGCCGGGGATGCCTCCGGAGAGGGAAGTGGAGTTCCCTATTGAGCTGCTACCAGGCACGCAGCCCATTACGAAGGCCCCTTACCGAATGGCCTTCGCGGAGCTGAAGGAGCTTAAGGCACAACTGGAAGATCTCTTGGACAAAGGGTTCATCCGACCGAGTGTGTCACCCTGGGGCGCACCGGTACTCTTTGTGCGGAAAAAGATGGAAGCCTGCGGCTCTGCATCGACTACAGAGGAATAAACAAAGTCACAGTGAAGAATAAGTACCCCCTGCCCAGAATCGACGACCTCTTCGACCAGTTACGGGGAGCGACGGTCTTCTCCAAAATTGACCTGCAATCGGGCTACCACCAGCTCCGAGTTCGAAACGCAGACATCCCCAAGACCGCTTTTCGGACTCGGTACGGTCACTATGAATTTACGGTGATGCCCTTCGGGCTTACGAACGCCCCCGCAGTCTTTATGGACATGATGAACCGGATCTTTAGACCCTTCTTGGATCGGTTCGTGGTGGTCTTCATCGACGACATTTTGATTTACTCTACTACCGACGAGGAGCACGAGGACCATCTGCGAACAACCCTGCAAACCCTCAGAGAGCAGAAGCTGTTCGCTAAACTCAAGAAGTGTGAATTCTGGCTGCGTGAAGTTGGCTTCCTAGGGCACGTGATCTCGGCACAGGGGATCGCGGTGGACCCCAAAAAGGTAGAAGCAGTGGTAGACTGGCGGCCGCCGACGTCGGTGACAGAGGTTCGAAGTTTCCTAGGATTGGCGGGATACTACAGGCGTTTCGTTGAGGGTTTCGCGAAGATTGCTACTCCTTTAAATCGATTGACCAGAAAAGGGGAGAAGTTCGTATGGACAGACAAATGCCAGGAGAGCTTCGAGGAACTCAAGAGGAGGCTAACCAGAGCACCAATACTCGTGCTGCCAACACCCGGGGAAGATTACGAAGTGTACTGCGATGCGTCAAGGACCGGTCTAGGAGGTGTTCTGATGCAACAGGGGAAAGTGATTGCCTACGCGTCCAGGCAGCTGAAGGACTACGAGAAGAACTACCCGATACACGACTTGGAATTGGCCGCGGTAGTCTTTGTGTTAAAACTATGGAGGCACTATCTCTTCGGCGTCCACTGCAACGTCTTCTCAGATCATCAAAGTCTGAAGTACATCTTCACCCAAAAGGAATTAAACTTGCGGCAGAGGCGGTGGCTCGAGTTGTTGAAGGATTACGACTTGACGATTCAATATCACCCCGGAAAGGCAAACGTGGTAGCGGACGCACTGAGCAGAAAAGGGGCATCGGAAAGCGCGCCAACGAAACAGGACCACCTGATCGCGGAGTTCGCCCGAATGCAACTGGAGGTGGTACCAGCAGGTACAGTCACGCGACTTCTAACCTTGGTGGTCAAGCCGACGTTATTTGAGAAGATTCGGGAGGGTCAGCAGACCGACCCACACATACAACGCGCTCGAGACAAGATTCCCCTGGGCCAAGAGAGCGACTTTACGGTGGAAGGCGACGGCACCTTACGGTTCCGCGGACGGATCTGCGTGCCGGATTCGTCGGAGTTGAAAGATGAGATCTTAGCGGAGGCACACCGAGCCCCTTATGCGGCACACCCGGGGGCACACAAGATGTACAGAGATCTCAAACAGACCTTCTGGTGGCCTAAGTTGAAGGAAGACGTAACGCGACACGTGGCTCACTGCCTCGTATGCCAACAGATAAAAGCCGAGCATCAGCGACCAGCAGGAAAGCTACAGCCCTTACCGGTACCAGAGTGGAAATGGGACCAGATCACCATGGATTTTGTCACTGGGTTCCCACGTTCACAACAGGGCCACGACGCGATCTGGGTCGTAGTCGACCGGTTAACCAAGTCAGCACACTTCCTGCCAATTCATACAGCTTGGACCCGCGAACGGTTAGCTCAAGTCTACATCAGCGAGATGTGAGACTACATGGAGTACCGGCGTCGATCACCTCGGACAGAGACACGCGCTTGTCTCGAAGTTTTGGCAAAGCCTTCAGCGGGCAGGCTATGGGGACCAGACTACAGTTCAGCACAGCCTTCCACCCTCAGACGGACGGACAGTCGGAGCGCACGATACAAACCCTCGAAGACCTACTTCGCGCCTGTGTACTGGACTGGGGGATAGGTTGGTCACGCTACCTACCCCTCGTGGAATTCGCTTACAACAACAGCTACCAGGCCAGCATTCAGATGGCACCCTACGAAGCCCTATACGGAAGACGCTGTCGATCCCCGATTTGTTGGGACGACTTGGGGGAAAGGAAACTCTTGGGACCCGATCTAGTGGAGGAAACTGAAGAGAAAGTGCGCCTTATAAGACAGCGCCTACTGACCGCCCAGAGTCGACAGAAGAGTTACGCAGACCAGAGGCGCCGCGACTTGGAGTTCCAAGCGGGAGATCACGTGTTTTTGCGGGTCTCGCCATCCAGAGGAATTAAGCGTTTTGGACTAAAAGGCAAGCTGAGCCCACGGTTCGTGGGGCCATTCGAGATCCTAGAGCGCATCGGCCCAGTAGCTTACCGCCTCGCCCTACCACCAAACCTCGACCGAGTTCACGACGTGTTCCACGTCTCGATGCTTCGGAAGTACCTCCCCGACCCGTCACACGTCCTGGACGCCTCTGCACTCGACCTTAAGGAGGACCTAAGCTTCGAAGAAATTCCGGTGAGGATCCTGGCAAGGGAAACCAAATCACTGCGTAACCGAGCTATTCCCTACGTGAAGGTACTTTGGAGCAACCATGAAGAGCGGGAAGCCACTTGGGAATTGGAATCCAAAATGAGGGAGTGCTACCCCGACCTTTTTACTCCCACCCGGGTTTGAGTTTCGAGGACGAAACTCGCTTTTAGAGGTGAGTGGTGTAATAACCGCGAGTTACTTCCCTTTTTGGTCTTACTTGTGCTTTTATTTCGAACCATTTTCCGACTAAGGGGGTCCGGGGTGCGTCTTCCTTCGTTATTTTTGGGCAGGCCGTCGGGGCTCGCGGGTAATTTTAGAGAATAAAGCTCGCGAAGCGGAGGCCGGCGGCGCGATCGGATCGGATTTCCGACCCCGGAAGCTCCCGGAATAAATTTTCGAAGTTGCTGCGGTTCGGGTGTCCGGCACGTCCCTTTTGAGGTAAACCAGACCCGGATTTAATGATATTTTTGATTCAAGCTAGATAATTCTTTCGCACCGGTTCAGTCTAATTTCTGTAAATCTTCGGGACCCGACATAAATTAATTTAATTTATTTCGTTCTATCAATCCGGATTAATTTGGGGCTAGGTTAGCATTTGGAGTTGGACGCGGGTTAGGCGATCGTACCAAAACAACTTATTAATTGGGGGTTGAGCGGTGAGGGTTGGGAACCCCTTCTCAGTCTTCTACCCCCTTTGGCACGCACGACCCGAGCGAAGACGGTCGAGGAGAGGGGAGAACGCCGCATCCCCACCACCACCACACCGGACCTACGAGAACGGACGATCCCTTCTTCCCGAACCTTCGTCGTCCTCATCAAGGTGAGACGGGAATTTAGTTTCTTTTTCCTCGTGTTGAGTTCTTGATCATCTTGACCGGAAGGGGTGAGGCACCGGCGGCGGATTTCCCGGAATCCGCCGCACGTGCGAAGAAACCCCCCCCCCCCATCCGGCGCTCTCACGTGACCCGCACGGGGCCGGGCGCACGCCCAGCCGCGTGCGGGATGATCCGCACGGGGCCGGGCGGCGCCCAGCCCCCGCGTGCGGGGTAACCCGCACGGGGCCGGGCGCACGCCCAGCCGCGTGCGGGGTGACCCGCACGGGGCTGGGCGGCGCCCAGACCCGCGTGCGGGGTGACCCGGGGGCCGGCGCACGCCCAGCCCGCGTGCGGGGTAGGCCGCAGGGCTGGGCGGCCCCAGCCCGCGTGCGGGGTGACCCGCACGGGGCCGGGCGGCACGCCCAGCCCGCGTGCGGGGTAGGCCGCAGGGCTGGCGGCCCCAGCCCCGCGTGCGGGGTGACCCGCACGGGGCCGGACGCGCGCTCAGCCCCACGTGTGGGGTTGCCCGTACGGGGCTGAGCACGCGCACGGCCCGCGTGCGGACGGGGAGCCGCGAACCCGACGAGCGGGTCGCCCGCCTCTCGTCTTCATCCGCGTCTGAGCGTCGCTTTTCTCTCCTCGCGGCAGGTGTGCGAAGGAGCCGAGCGGGAGTACCAGGACGCGAGGGAGCGGAGCGTCGACGCCTACTAGCGACAGGTGGGTTGAGTGTGGTATTTTAGCATCAATCCCGTTGATTGTTTCAATTTAACTATTACACGTTAACGTTCACTTTAATGCTACCGGAAGTCATTGCTCTAGTTGCTACGGGTTATTACTACGCATTGATAGTTAGGCGATTTCATGTTCTAATACTGCAGTTACAGTCCTTCCCTTGACTATGCTATCAGTAGGGCCACATGAGTTTACATACCTCTACCTCACTCTGACTTGCGCATCATGGTTACTGCTTTACTATTTCATATACATTGCGATTACTGCATTACTATTGCTCATACATTGTGGTTACTGTGCTCGAGGCTGCAACACGTGCACCCGCGGTTTGGCCACCGTGAGGGGTGCACTTTTCCGGAAAAGAGGTCGTAGGACCCGTGTATACCCACGAGGTGACGTAGTGGGGCCCCTTATTAGCTGTGGGGTTGAGGCGCCGAGGTGCGAGCGGAGCGACCCGCCGGTTTAGTTGTCCGGCGCGGTCGCGGTGCTGCAGGTACGGTATGGGCCGTCGGTAGTGGACCGACGCGGCAGGGTATTACAGGATGCAGGTATACAGGTTACCATTTTTCCCCCCCCCCCAAAGGGTGGTTGCTCCGGTTGTCGCCACGGTTTGTTTTTATTATTTCCCCTGCACTGCATTTATTAGTCACTGACTTCCCACTTCGTGGCAGGGCCCAGGCGAGGGGAGAGGTAGGTGGCGGTGAGGACGGGGCGAACACAGCGGGATCGTTGGAGACCCTGAACTATATACTTCCTTTTCTTTTCAGCTTTTCATTTATATTGTGGGCATGTGTGAGATTCCCGATACCCTTGTGGGGTCGACGTAGATGTCGGTATTTGATTATCTGTTTATGCATTACCTTTTCCTTTATTTTCTGCTGGCCATTTGAAAAGCAAAACAAAAACAAAGAAAAGATTGCGAAAACCGTTTTCAAAGTCTAAGTGTCGTGTGGGCACTGATTTCAAAACCTTGTGGATTTATGGATTGCGAAATGAGCTTTCAAAACTCGGGTGTCGTGTGGGCACCGTTTTCAAAACCCTGTGGTTTATGCTGATTTCGAAACTCGTTTTCAAAACTTAAGTGTCGGGTGGGCACTCTTTAAAACTGTGGATTTATCCTTTCAAGTCGAAGTGGCCATGCGCTTAAATATTTAGAATACTGGTTGTATGTAATTGAATGTTGTGATTGAATGGTTATGTTTGCTTGGGAGATGTATTCAACCACACGCCGTGCACGTACAGGGGAGACTCTGTCCGTTCGCAGAGAGATCCTGTATGTGCGGCGGGTCTGGGCACGCACCGGGGAAGAAAGAGACCTTTCAAAAAAAAAAAAAAAAAAAACAACATGCCGTTTCCGCTAAAACAAACCCCCGGGCGTGACAGCCCGC
>CM054945.1:7512389-7568281 GCA_029168755.2 Tillandsia fasciculata
AGGATTTCTACAGTGGACCTCTACCTCGTTGTGTTCTGCACCTTGTGGAGGAGTTCCAGGATTTTTGGAGCCCGACTCGCTTTTTTGCATTTCGTCACGCACGACGCGTCCTTCCTTCCTTCTCCGAGCGATCTTTTCCGTCGCGCGTCTTCGGTGTGTGGACTCCCCCTGGCTACGCCTATAGTGTTTTTGGGATGATTTTTAAACCGGGTTTCCCCTGAGAGGTAGGGCTACGACTTGGTATTTTCAGCTTCCCTCATTCCGAGCTTTTCCTTAGGCTTTTCGACCATTTTGTGACCTCCATTTTCTAGGGCGGAGTTTTGGACAGCAATTGAAGTTTGGGGTTTTCTCCGCGACGGCGAGTCGGATGAGAGTGCAAGTACTTGGATCGCATCTAAACCGGTCACAAGGAATATTACCGTGAGTTTTCTGTGATTTTTGGAGGATGCTGGAAGGTGATAATCCACTTTTCTGGACAAAATGCTACAGATTGTGATTGGGGGAATTTGGGCATGCCGCGATTGTTTATTTGTATCTTGGCCTACATGTGTCGAAATTGGACGTGCTGAGTACTCGTTTCGCATCTACTCGACGCGAGGATTCGCAACGGTTATTTTTTCGGTTTTTTGAGATCATCGCGCATGTAAATTTAGCCATGTTTCAGGACTGGTTGTATGACAGCAGCTTATGTTCTGTTTGAGAGTGATTGTGCGCCGTTTGGGTTATCTTTTTGCATTTCTGGCGTGTGCCGTGTTTTACCTGGTGTGAGGAGTATTGGGATTCGTGCTACGCGGCTGAGGTGGGTGGTTGTTGTTATCCTCTTTTCGACATGCTCACTAGGATTATTAGAGTGATCCCCCCTGTGTTAGGATTAGTAATTAACTTGTGGTTGAACGTATGCAGGTTGGTTTACGGACATATGATTGGCTATGTTCACTTACCCTTGCATGTGGAATTGACTAATGATATTGGTACAATGTAATTTATCTTGTTGGTTTTGGGGGGGATACCACTTTGAGGAGTCTTTGACAGCAGTAGGTGATGTTTTGGATGTGAGGGTGAGTAGTGGTGTATATAGACTATCTTGTAGACATATCATGTTGGGATATTATTGGGGAAATATTAATTTGAGACATGAGGTGGGAATATTATTGTAGGGATACTTGTGCATTGCCATGCTAGTACATAGTTGCTTATGCAAAGAGGAATTATCATGCCTGGGGAATTATAGCTAGCCTATGTGAGGTATTACTTGATGCTGTCTTTTATCTTTCTTGAGAACACTTTGCATGCTTGTGTGGACATCTAGATAGGCCGGCTTTTATTGCTACACATATCATGTTGGAATCTGACTTAGGAGAAACCATGTTTTTCTTTCTCCTTTCTTTTTAGACTCTAGATATGTTGCTCGGGTTCGAGCAGGGGTTTGAGATAGTGTAGCCGGGGCCTGGATTGGGGGGTATTTGTTACGGAATTTGAGTTGGCGTATTTCGTGAATGTATTAAGTCTTGAAGATTGAAGATGAAGAAACTTTGGATCGTATACCTCAATCTCAAGAAAGAAGAATTCAAAAGGATCAGGTACGTTTAACTAAAGATTTTTGATGATCCGAATACTTCTTATAGTGTAGAAACACCTGGAAGAGGTTTTAATTGCTTATACATCAAAAACTGAACATGGGACATGTTCAGGATCCGGATCGGACTCGGCAATCCGGATCCCGAAGGTGTTTTGTTCATACACTGGTTCAATCCGGATCGCAGCATCCTCTGATCCGGATCCCGAACACTTGTTTTACCTGTTTGCTTCCTCGATCCGGATCAGGGCTTGCAATCCGGATCCCGAACATTGATGTTCTGGTAAAACTGTATGAACGATCCGGATCGGGACTTTGTGATCCGGATCCCGAACTAGCATTTTTCTGGAAATCGTCTTTCTTGCTTCTGCAATCCGGATCGCCAATTCCAATCCGGATCGCCGTCGGTAAATCTTTCCAGAAAAGGCTGTTTTTGATCCTATATTCTTCCAAGGGTTTCTAACCTATAAATAGGCCCTGTATTCATTTCTAGGGCAAGGGCTATTACAGAAAAATTAGCCGAAAAGAAAAATCCACATATATAGAGAAGAAAGGAAATCAATAGATTTATTCTATGTTTCTTCATCTATATTGATTGATTTGATTCTAGGTTTTCCATACTCACATTCTGAGTAGAATCAAATCAATGAATACTTAGATGGTATTTCCGATCTATCTTTAATCTAAGTATTCGGCGGATCATCACCACCCAAACAAACAACGATTTACCCCAAATCGGCGCGTGGACTCGCGTGGCCTTGTGGATTCAAGGTGCAACTACGTTTCGTGGATTCGAAGCGTGCCATTGGGTGAAGACCGTGGATTCGGTCGGACGTCGTGGACTCGACGTTGGACGCTGTGGATTCAGCGTTGGGCGCGGATCGTGGATTCGAGAAGCGTCGTGGAGCGAGCGGGAAGATCTACTAGGAGCGTATGGTAAAGGTTGAGTCGTCTGTGAGTACGCTATATCACCTTGTACGTGTGTTAATTCTAGTGGATTTCGCCGTGTTATCGGTCCCGTGGTTTTTTACTCCGGTTTGGAGTTTTTCCACGTAAAAATCTTGCGTGTTCTTTTATTTTTCCGCATTGGGTTTATTTGCGCAATGATTTTTTGAGTGTTTATTGTTTACACCTATTCACCCCCCTCTAGGTGTTTTTCCCCTATTTAGATCCATATTAACATAACCCAACAAGTGGTATCAGAGCGGGAATAGGGTTGTAAACAATGGTTGAAGGTGGAAACATCAATCGACCCCCTTTCTTTGATGGAACAAATTATGCGTACTGGAAAGTACGGATGAAAGCCTTTTTAATTTCCATCGACGAAAGGGTGTGGCAATCAATTGAATTAGGATGGTCTAATCCAACTGAAATTTTAGATGATGTTCGCACCTTAAAACCTAGGTCGAAATGGACCAAGGAAGAGATAGACTCATCTTCTTACAATGGCAAAGGGATTAATGCTCTATTTAATGCTTTGTCACAAACTGAGTTCTCTCGCGTCTCGGCATGTGAGACTGCGAAAGAAATCTGGGATGTTCTTCAAGTTACGCATGAGGGAACTAACCTAGTGAAGATTCAGAAACTGCAAATGCTTACGAGCAAGTTTGACTCTATCTCTATGGCAGAGAATGAATCTTTCACTGACTATTACACACGATTGCAAGACATCGTAAACTCATGTGCTAACTTGGGAGAGAAGATTCCAGAATTTAAAGTTGTAAGAAAAATTAAGAACTCTTCCTGAACGATTTCGCCCGAAGGTCGCAGCCATTGAAACAATTAAACACCCGGACGAAATGCGTGTAGAAGAATTAGTAGGTGCTTTACAAACTTATGAAATGACATTTCCTACTAACTATTCTTCTGGAAAGGCATCCTCTTCTAAGTCTTCAGGTTACGCATTGAAATCAACTAAAGAAGAAGACGCGGATTCATCCTCCTCGGACGACGACGAGAACCTTTCTATGGAGGACTTTGAGAAGCAGCTCGCTCTCTTGACAAGGAAGTTTCGCCGCAACTTTCGAAGGGGAAATTCAAGCAAAACTCCATCCTTCGGAAAGTCGAAGAAAGGCAAGGGTCCTTCAAGTTACAAGTCAAGAAAGCAAGAGAACTTCTCAAAGGATAAGAAAAGTTCAGAGGGACAAGTTCAGTGCTTCAAATGTCGAGGCTACGGCCACATTTCAACGGAGTGTCCCAACAAGAACCCGGCAAAGAAGAAAGCGATGCAAGTCGTTACTTGGGATGACAACTCCACGTCAAATGAGTCATCCTCAAGTGATGAAGAAGACAACGCGACAGCTTTCCACGCGTCCACTACATCTTCACCCTTCATGTGCTTAATGGCAAGTACATCCGATTCCTTGTCCAACTCCACTGTTGAAAAGATTGCAACGGACGATGAATCAGATGATTCGGAAGATGAAGATTTTGCTCTAGCCTACCACAGACTGTTGAGGGATTCAAAGAAACTGGCTAAGCAAAACAAGGGGTTGAAAGGGAGATTGCAGGATCTCGAAGAAGAAGCAAAAAGGGTAACCTCTCTCTCAACCGATCTTGAAGTGGAAAGGGATAATCTGATTAAAACAAATGTTTCCCTTCAAGAGTCCAATGAGCAACTCGAGAAGAATTATATGGATATGGTGAACAAAGCGAATTACTTCTTGAAGCTCAACGGCGAGGCTCGACAGGAAAAATTGGAAATGACGGAGACCATACGCCAACTGAAGGATGACTTAAAGAGATTTTCTTCTGGAAGGAGTAAGTTGGACAGACTTCTTGGTCTTGGTCAAAGAAATAAGTTCGGCCTCGGATACACTCAAACTGGAGACATTCCAAGTTCGAGTGGGACAGTATTTGTGCCTCAGTCGGTATCTCCTCCTCCGACACCGGAATTCACGACAAGCAACGACAACAAACCTACTACATCCTCCTCGGAATCGACAAGAATTAAGGTATGTTTTCGTTGTGGCATTTCAGGGCACATAAGGAGAAATTGCAAGACGGAAGCCAAACGCACACCTCAAGCACCTCTTGCAATGACTACCAAAAGGCTATTCCTCGAAATCAAGTGCAATTCATCAAAGGAAAAGAGCCTTGGTAGTACACCGCTCAAGACGACATCATCAAGGAGCAGCAATTCTTCAAGCAAGACGCTCTCACCTAGGAGATCAACTTCACGATCATTACCGACGCACTCCAAAAAGGTTTGGGTGCGCAAAGGTGAAATTTTCCCTTGTCTTGCTACCAATGTTTCCTTGCATGCATATGATAGTTCGTCTTGGTACCTGGATAGCGGGTGTTCCCGTCATATGACCGGTGACAAAAACTGTTTTCAAACATTTGAGAAAAACTCCGGAGGACTTGTTGTTTTCGGAGATGGTCGGTCTTCCAAAATTGTTGGAAAGGGAACGGTAGCTATTCCAGATGGCCCGGTTCTAGATAATGTGTTATTTGTTCATGGCCTTAAGACTAACCTCATAAGCATAAGTCAACTTTGTGATAGTGGTTATTCAGTTAATTTTTCTTCTGATAAATGCACTGTAACTGACATGAACCATGCTTTCTTTTTAAAGGGGGTTAGATCAGAAAACAATTGTTATGTAGTTCCTCTAAGATTTCTGAAAAATGTAACCTAGCATCTTTGAAAAATGAAACACTTTGGCATGAAAGGCTAGGTCACATAAACTTTAAGGAACTTGCTAGAATTTCGAACAAAGATGTGGTCAAGGGGGTTCCGAAACTTTCTTTTGAACAAAACCTTGTGTGTGGCGGTTGCCAAAAAGGAAAACAGTCTAGGACTGCACACAAGAACTTGAACCACATAGGTACAAAACGGCCTTTGGAACTTTTGCATATGGACTTAATGGGGCCAACTCGTCAACCATCTCTGGGAGGTAAATGGTATATTTTCTTATTGGTTGATGATTTTTCTAGATATACTTGGGTAGCATTTTTAAAAGAAAAAGCTGATACCTTTGATTCTTTTCTCGAAATCTGCAATCGTATTATGATTGAAAAGAATGATAGGATTACTCGAGTTAGGAGTGATAGAGGTGGGGAATTCATAAATTCCAAATTCATTGATTTTTGCACTTCTAATGGCATTAAACATGAATTCTCTGCACCTTACACACCTCAACAAAATGGTGTAGTCGAGCGCAAAAACAGGGTCGTACAGGAAATGGCACGTGTTATGCTTCACAGCCGGAACTTACCTTTTTATTTTTGGGCTGAAGCGGTGAACACTGCTGTTTATGTTATTAATC
This sequence comes from Tillandsia fasciculata, assembly GCA_029168755.2. NCBI lineage: Eukaryota > Viridiplantae > Streptophyta > Magnoliopsida > Poales > Bromeliaceae > Tillandsia > Tillandsia fasciculata. The sequence goes on from CM054945.1 coordinate 7,518,234, forward strand.
GCGTGTATTTGCGCCCGGGGACTTGAATACACCATATGAACTTTGGTTTTGTAGAAAACCTAACATCAAATATTTTCGTATCTTTGGGAGTCGGTGTTTTATTTTACGTGATCGTGAGAATCTTGGAAAATTTGACTCTCGAAGTGACGAAGGGATTTTCTTAGGTTATTCTACAAACAGCAGAGCATATCGAGTTTTTAACTTAGAATCTAAGACGATCGTAGAATCGATAAATGTTAAGGTAGATGAAGCTTTTCACTTTGAATCTGAAAAATCTACCCTCGATATCTCTCTTGATGATGATACACCTGCTAATGCATCTTCTTCTAACAATTCTTTCGATAATAATGATGCATCTAACGGTTCTTCAAGTTTATCTGATGTGCAGGAATCATCTCGTGTACCTCCGTCTACTCCTCTACCTCAAACGTTACGCATCTCCAAGGATCACCCTGAATCGAACATCATTGGAGATCCACAAGAAGGAGTTAGAACACGGAGACAATTGGTTTGCGGATTTGCATGCTATGTATCTCAAATCGAACCAAGGAATGTTGATGAAGCTCTCCAAGATGACTACTGGATTAAAGCAATGCAGGAAGAGCTCCATCAATTCGAGCGAAACAAAGTCTGGGAATTGACGAAGCCTCCGAAGCAACACAATGTGATAGGTACCAAATGGATCTTCAAGAACAAGAAAAATGAAGAAGGTACTATCATCAGGAACAAAGCAAGGTTAGTTGCTCAAGGCTACTCTCAAGTAGAAGGTATAGACTTTGATGAAACTTTCGCCCCTGTAGCTAGACTCGAGTCCATTCGTATATTGTTTGCGATTGCTTGTCATTTTAAAATCAAATTATTTCAAATGGACGTTAAGAGCGCCTTTTTAAATGGTTTTTAAATGAGGAAGTTTATGTGGCTCAACCGAAAGGTTTTGTGGATCATAAACTACCTAACCATGTTTTTCGTCTGAAAAAGGCTCTTTACGGTCTGAAACAAGCACCGCGAGCATGGTACGAAAGGTTGACAAAGCACCTTTTGGAAAAGGGCTACACTCGAGGGGGAGCTGACAGGACTCTCTTTGTGAAGCATTATCAAAACAATTTCATAGTTGCTCAAATCTATGTCGATGACATTGTTTTGGAGCAACAAGAGATAATGATGCTTCCAAATTCGCGGAGACCATGGAAAGCGAATTTGAGATGTCCATGATGGGCGAATTGACTTATTTTCTTGGATTACAAGTTAAACAAAACGATGAAGGTATTCACTTGTGTCAATCCAAGTATGCACTGGAGTTGGTCAAAAAGTTTGATCTTGAAAATTCTAAGGATTTTCCGACTCCAATGGGAACTAGCCATAAGGGACTTGGAAGTGAATCACATAGTGAGAATGTAGACGAGAAACTGTATCGCAGTATGATTGGGAGTCTACTATATCTCACGGCTAGTCGCCCGGATATATCCTTCAGTGTTGGGATTTGTGCGAGATATCAATCAGAAGGAGGTTCACCTAAAGTGAAGCGGATCATCCGATATATCAAAGGTACAATCAGTTTCGGAATTTGGTATCGAACGACTTTGGATATAGTTGGATACTCAGATGCCGATGTGTGTCATAGATAAGAGGAGCGGATGCAGATAGAGTTGCACGGCTGAGGGTATAATCAGGATTGGGATAGCATTGTGATATCAGGTATAATAGTGGAGATAGGAATGCCTGATTGGAATGGAAGCTTTGGATATGGATACTCAGATGCATGCTGGCTGTGCAGATGCTTCACGGAAAAGCACGAGTGGTGCATGCTTCTATCTTGGCCATTGCCTTGTCGCATGGCACAGTAAAAAGCAGAATTGCATAGCACTCTCGACTGCCGAAGCGGAGTACATTTCTGCAGGAAGTTGTTCAACCCAGTTGTTATGGATGAAAAGCGTGTTGAGCGATTTCCGGATTTCAGCAACTTCGGTAACCATTTTATGTGACAACACTAGTGCTATTAACATTTCAAAAAACCCTGTGTTGCACTCTAGAACAAAACATATTGAACTTAGATATCATTTTCTTAGAGAGCTAGTTGAATCAAACATTCTTCAACTGTCATATATTTCAACTGAGGATCAATTAGCTGATATCTTAACAAAACCTTTGGATCAAAAACGTTTTATTCACTTGCGTAAAGCAATTGGCATGCTTTCCTTGAAATAAACTCTTTTGAAACCTTTGCTTAGGTTAGGTTTTGTTTTTGTTTTTGTTTTGTTCTTTATCTATGTTTTGTACATAGGACATTAATTGAGCATAAATCATAATTGACTTTAATTGCATCCTTTTATGCATTTAGAAATTTATTATGCTTTTGATGTCATAATATTTCAATGTTGCAATGATCATTTACGTTAATTAAACCATCTTTTAAGTGATCAAAGTCAATTTCTCTCTCAATGATCTCTTGGTATAGTCATTATCATATTTGATTGCTTAGTCGAGTATGAATTCGAGATCAATGGTTTGGTTGAATACCTTATATATTAAATAATTGATAGCCAATTGAGGGGGAGTCAATGAAATGTAAAATGCTCAAAAGATGTGGAAAGAGTTACATCCCAATGAGGAGTGTGAAAACTACCACCACATGGAGGAAATGAAAGAAAGAAAAAGATACTCCATGAATGAAAGCAAATTTTTTTGTTGACAAAATGCATATTGAAATACTTGACTCAGTCGTATTTCATGGTTGGTATAAGGTGGGATTTTTGATTTAAGATGCTCAAAGAGCCACTCCTTCAACAGATTGTCTAGATATATTATCTAACTTATCTGGGATTTCAAACATCTATTGATCTTGGTATTTCATTTTCTTTACCAAAATTGATGATTTGATAAAGGCATTACACATAAGATCAGGATAGATGTAATTGAAGTTGTTCAACTTTAAGTGTTTTAACTTTCGTAAATTTTCGTTTCATTTTTGGGTATTTTTGATAGATTTTGCATAATCTATTTCTTGTTGTATGAAACGATGTCTTTTGTTTAAAGTTGACATGGTAAAGTGCTTACATACTTTTTCTGGATTTTATGGAATTTTTCTGAATTTTTCTGGAGAAAAAGTGGAAGCCGATCCGGATCGGGGTAAGTGATCCGGATCCCGAACGCAGGATTCTTCCTGCGGGTAGCCGATCCGGATCACAATCTCGATCCGATCCGGATCACGGCTAGGGTTTTTATAAGAACAAAGAGGATTTGATTTCTTTTACCCTAATCTTTTGTTTTCAAGCTTCTAGAGTTTCTCTCTCTAGATTTCTTGCATCTTGGAGCTTCCAAACTCAAAGTTCTTCGGATTCAAGTAAGTTTTGTTGATCAAAACTCGGTTTTTCACAGTTTTTATGGTTTTTCATCAAACGTGAGTTGAAAACTTGGATCTTTTTCGTTTGTGAATGGTTTTTGATCAAATTTCTTTTGAAATAAGAACTCTGGGTCAATTAGTTTTGCTTTTATGCTGGGTTTTTACCTGATTAACGAGTTTTTAGGCTTCGATTTCTAAAAATTCTGTTTTAGGGCATAAAAGAGGAATTTTTGGAAATCATGGAATTGATCTATTTTTAAATTTCTTTTTGCAAAACTAATTTGATTCTTGGCTTCTCTACATGATTATGATTGTCTAGGTACAATTTTTCAAATTTTTCAAAATTGACGATTTTTCATGTGTTCTTGAGTTGGCTCTTCACAGGACACTTTCTCCAAAACTCAAAGCACTAGGTTCAATGGCTCTCTCTTGGTTCTTTCTTTGTTAGTCACTATGGTGCACACGAGTATATCTGTTAAACGGAACAGGATGATTCAACTCAAATCAAGACGAAGGACGCAGAGGAAGACAGCTCAGACTATGATGAAGAAGAATGGGACGAATTCTTCAAAGATGTTCAACGAAAAATTGATGAGGAGGACAGGAAATTTATCAAAGGAAAAGGACTAATGAAATCAGCCTCAACAACCAAACAGTATACGAGAAGGAAAAATGTCCAAAGGAGTGCGAGTCAGCATAGTGGGCCTCTCACCAGAGCACGCTCACTTTCTGAAATTCTTCAAACTGAATCTCCATGGGTTACGGGAATGAATGCACCATCTGCATCCACACAGCACCCATCACACTCGAAGAAAGGGACTACAGACACAGATGAATTGGAATCGCTTCGTCAGGAACAGCGAAAACTCTTTGCTGCACAAGAAAGAATGTCGACAGAACTTCAGCAACTTTCCTCTCAGCACAAGAAGATCAAGAAAAAGTATTCAACATTTCGAAACTGTTCAAGGGGATTTTGAACAAGCTGAGCTGTACCAGTTCAGATTCATCAGACTGAGCAGGACCTTCTGTTCACTTTTCTATGGCTTTACTCTCTTGCAGACCTTGAATTTCTTTTTTTGGGACTTAGTTTTTGTTCTAACTTGTAGTTTAGTTCTCAGGTTGTGCATATTGATAGAACTTTTTAACTCTCCTTACATATTGTAGCTCTTGCTACGTTTTGGCTTTGTTTGTGACAAAAAGGGGGAGAGAGTTAGAGAGAACTTTGAACAATGATGAACAGTTGACAATGATGTGAATTTGGTGTGAATATCAAGGTAAGTATGTCTTCAACTCAACTTTGGTTTTTCTCTTGTGATTTGTGACATGCCTCTATACTAACTATTCGACTAACTATTTGGGCATGTAATATGACTAACAAGTTGATGTTGGACTAATTTTTGACATTTGGTTTTTGAATGCTTAGAAGATATGTTGGTTTTTAACTATGATTCTCTTACATATCTGAATTCTTCAAATGTCATGATGAGAATAAACTCTATCTCTGTACGTGGTTTTGTATGTTTCAATTCTTGAGGTATCTAACGATTTTGTTTGTCAAGAATGCTTTCTTTGTGCAGAGAGTACAGATGTCTAAGTCTAGAGTCTGTTTTAGGAGTTTATCTCATGTTTTTAATTTCTGGATCTCTTTTGTAAATTTTTGTTGTATGGTGATAGCAACAAAAATATCTTTTTGAATTTTCTTTTGTGGATTTGTGTTTTGTCACGAAACCGCCAAAGGGGGAGATTGTTACGGAATTTGAGTTGGCGTATTTCGTGAATGTATTAAGTCTTGAAGATTGAAGATGAAGAAACTTTGGATCGTATACCTCAATCTCAAGAAAGAAGAATTCAAAAGGATCAGGTACGTTTAACTAAAGATTTTTGATGATCCGAATACTTCTTATAGTGTAGAAACACCTGGAAGAATTTTTAATTGCTTAAACATCAAAAACTGGACATGGGACATGTTCAGGATCCGGATCGGACTCGGCAATCCGGATCCCGAAGGGTGTTTGTTCATACACTGGTTCAATCCGGATCGCAGCATCCTCTGATCCGGATCCCGAACACTTGTTTTACCTGTTTGCTTCCTCGATCCGGATCAGGGCTTGCAATCCGGATCCCGAACATTGATGTTCTGGTAAAACTGTATGAACGATCCGGATCGGACTTTGTGATCCGGATCCCGAACTACCATTTTTCTGGAAATCGTCTTTCTTGCTTCTGCAATCCGGATCGTCAATTCCAATCCGGATCGCCGTCGGTAAATATCTCCAGAAAAGGCAGTTTTTGATCCTATCTTCTTCCAATGGTTTCTAACCTATAAATAGGCCCTGTATTCATTTCTAGGGCAAGGGCGATTACAAAAAAATTAGCCGAAAAGAAAAATCCACATATATAGAGAAGAAAGGAAATCAATAGATTTATTCTATGTTTCTTCATCTATATTGATTGATTTGATTCTAGGTTTTCCATACTCACATTCTGAGTAGAATCAAATCAATGAATACTTAGATGGTATTTCCGATCTATCTTTAATCTAAGTATTCGGCGGATCATCACCACCCAAAACAAACAACGATTTACCCCAAATCGGCGCGTGGACTCGCGTGGCCTTGTGGATTCAAGGTGCAACTACGTTCGTGGATTCGAAGCGTGGTATTGGGTGAAGACCGTGGATTCGGTCGGACGTCGTGGACTCGACGTTGGACGCTGTGGACTCAGCGTTGGGCGCGGATCGTGGATTCGAGAAGCGTCGTGGAGCGAGCGGGAAGATCTACTAGGAGCGTATGGTAAAGGTTGAGTCGTCTGTGAGTACGCTATATCACCTTGTACGTGTTTTAATTCTAGTGGATTTCGCCGTGTTATCGGTCCCGTGGTTTTTTACTCCGGTTTGGAGTTTTTCCACGTAAAAATCTTGCGTGTTCTTTTATTTTTCCGCATTGGGTTTATTTGCGCAATGATTTTTTGAGTGTTTATTGTTTACACCTATTCACCCCCCTCTAGGTGTTTTTCCCCTATTTAGATCCATATTAACATAACCCAACAGTATTGCGGCGACCGCGGATATTGGGCGGTTGACCGGATGTCGTTTGTTGGACTTGATTGTGGATTGTGGGGTATTGCGGCGACCGCGGATATTGGGCGGTTGACCGGGTGTCGGTTATTAGACTTGATTGTGGATTGTGGGGTATTGCGGCAACCGCGGATATTGGGCGGTTGACCGGGTGTCGGTTATTGGACTTGATTGTGGATTGTGGGGTATTGCGGCAATCGTGGATATTGGGCGGTTGATCGGATGTTTACTTATACATCAGATTGGGGATCGGGGTTTCTTTAGTGGAGGGATTTGTTCCACTTGAGCATAGTAGTGATCCAGTCCTGCTTTTATGATACTTGTGACAAGGTTACTTTCCTCGTGTGGGTAGCTCCCCTCGAGTTCCCCTCCGGAGCGTTGGGGTCAAACAGTTATTGAGTTTTGCCATCACATCGGCGCGGCTTTACTTGCCCGATGATGTGGGCAGCAGCAGGAGTTTTGCTATCACATCGGCGCGCCTTTACATGCCCGATGATGAGGGCGGCAGCAGGCAATACCAGTTTTTACTGTAGATAGATTGGGTTTATCTGGACGGTAGGTTACTGATGCATACTTACGATTATTCCCTTTTGGGATTGCATTTAGAGGCATAGTAGTCGTAGCTTCTTTTCCTCAGCAGTTCTGTTTATAGCTTACCACATCTTCTTTCCTCTTTTGCCTCTGGTAGACCTAGTGGGTGCGTCGGAGTTTGAGGATTTACCCACTAGGGGAGGCTACTGGTTTACTAGTAGTTCTCACCCCCATTCTTTTTTTTCTCTTTTTCTTCTCCTTTGTTTTGCAGTGTCTTCTGCGGGAGCTGCTGGGCTTTCAGCGGCAGGTCGAGGAGAGAGGACTGCTGAGTAGATAGGTCTCCTGGCAGGATGAGTGAGTTAGCTGGACTGTTGGTGTACCCATTTTACTCAGACTGTTGTACTTTTACTTTTGGGTCTGGCTTTTGCCAGCAGGTTGTATTTATTTTGGTGAGCTGGGAGAGACAGATGTATTTTTTTACAGATGTACTGTATTTTACTTCCAGTTTCAGTCTGAGATGTATTAGTTTTAGTTCAGCTATGTTTTTATTGCTCTTTTATTGTATCTCTTATATCTGAGCAGGTTACTGGCGCTTCGTGTACGCGGAAAATTTCGTGTGCACTGCGGATTTGTGGACGGGCCCAGGTTCTGGTTTACACCCGGGGCGTGACAACGGGTTTCCGAGGTTGTCCGAACTTACCTTTTCGGACCCGCTAACATTGAAAACCACTTTTCGGAAGATCCACAAGTCGGACTTCCGATCCGATCGCAACGTCGTTCTCCGTTTAACGAGCTCTATTGCGATACGGTAACCGCAACCCAAAATTCCATAAGAACCAATGCCAAGAATAATCCACCAAAAACAAGCTTAAATCCAAAAGATGACATTTAGGAAATAATAAAAATCAGCGTCATTACATAACCCCAACGGGCTCATGGGTCAATGTGACTTCTATACCGGTAAAGAACACCATAACGGGTAGCTAATCCGCAGGTGTGCGCGACTGAAAGCCGGCTCAACGGCGATCATAATGCTGATGCTCAAACCACGGTCTAAAGACCGGACAGTCGGCGAGAAGCCAAGGAAAATCCCCACCGGGATACTGATACTAAAGTATATCATGCCAAATCCTGGAATAGTAACTCCTATTCTAAACATGCAGTGAAGAATAGAGGAAGGTATAGAAACTGAGCTAGTGACCATACAAGCATGGCATATGTCCAGATATGTATAATTACTGCTGGAAATAAAAGCATAATAAAAGCTCATCTATGGGATCAAAGCTGCCAAGAATCAAATGAAGGGGATCCGTTCTACTACGATACCCGTAGGGCCGAAATGATAAAGCCCGAACTGAAGATAAACCCACCTCAAGGCAAACGGTCGCGATATCCGCTGGACGGATCTCGGGCTGGCTCCTAACTGGTGGGGTCTACAATAGTATCACGTGTCAACACAGGATTCAACCACTATCCTTGAAATGTGCGTTTAGCGCAACACCGATTTATGGCTCGTTAAGAAAACTCGCCGATTTATGGCTCGTTAAGAAAACTCGCTCAACGAAAACCCTCGGAGCCCAAACGAAGGGTCCATAATTCATGTGAATACCCTTTACAACTTCCCATCATGTTACATTTACAAATAAGACCCTATAATTTATAAAATTGCATAATTACATGTAAAAACCCACCAATTAGGCTATAACTTTTATTCCAGGGACTTTTAAACAGAAATAAAAGACCAGCAACTAGGTCTCGACGTTCTAAACATCATGCTCACTGTTTGGAAGCAGGTTGAGCCATAGAAATAGTGCTTGGTCCATGTTTACCAATCATTGAGAGCACTAGTTGGCCAATTACCCACAACCACTCGACCAAATGCATTCTAGAGCCAAGTATCATGATCAGTGACTCCCAAATATTCAGAGGCTCACCATTGGACCTCTACAAAACCACCAAGTTGGTGGCAGGAACAAGGTGACCAAACTATGGCTTATATAAGGCTCGACTTTGGGTATTTGCCAACCCAAAGGTTCGGACAGGAACTAAGGTGAGCATTGTTTAGAGGACATCAAAAATGTTCAGGGGCTCACCTTAGAAAGGTTGCGCAGTAGGTGGACGAGTTGCTGGAGCAAGTTGACCTTGCACTGGCCCTATTGGAGCACCAGGTGGTCGAACCCTCTTTCCTCTCGGTCAAGCTTCAAACCAAGGTGAGCACGATCTTCAGGGGACTCCCTGAGGTGGAAGGAGCATCACCCCACCAAGCTTGCACCTCCCTGCACGCTGGTCGGTCGGGGAGAAGAAAAAGAAAGCTTTAGGGGTCGTTAATGGTGGATCTTTATCCAACCACTTTAACTCACATGCAGAGGGTTTGGATGAATGCTCTGGGCTATAGGAATCTTACCAAGTGGTTGGCCGGCGCCGAGAAGCGGCGGCGGCGACGGGCGGCGCTGCTCGGTCCAACACTAAGAAGCCGAAACTAGGGCTTCCTCCCCCGGTCTCCACACTGTACCAAAGCCCACCAGACTTCGTGGGTTGTCTTCTAGGGACTAGCAGAGGGTTCTGGTCAAGTTGGTTCCCCCGCAGAAGCTCCAGAGGCGGCACGCAAAAATCCCGGCCAAAAACTAGGGTTCCGGCTGTCACGCCGCGGGGTCGAAACTGCGACCCGGGCTCGCCAACAGATCCGTCGCCCATACGGGAAGCCCCGTATAGACGTAGCGACTAACCTGCAAAAGATCATCTACGCTACACAGATATCAGAGCTGAAAAGTAAATGCTGAAATAAAATAAAAACAACTCCAAAATATACAACCCAAGTCCTCACCAAAATACACAAGTCTCTCCGCAATAAAAGAAAAGTACAACTCTATACCTCACTACAAAGGTCTCTCAACATGTAACTCTCAAAATAGTAAGGGGGTACATCTACTCTCTGGACGACGACTGGTAGGGATCTATCTCGCGACTCCCTTACCTCGATCTGAAGAAGCAGCAGCCGGAGTAGCAGGAACAGGAGTAGAAGTCCCTGGGGAAAAGACACCACGGCGGGTGTGAGAACTACATCCCACAGTAGTTCTCAGTGGGTGCCGCCAACAAGCCCGACGGTCTGCCCACTAAGTCTACTAGAGGCTTAAAGTAACAAATGCAGTGCTGGAAGGAAAAGCTGGAAAAATAAACTCTACAGCTACTATGCCTCTATCTAGATGCTCAAGGAGTGGAACAGAAAGAAACATGGTGCATCTACTATCCCTCAACTCAGATCACCCAATCTACACTGACTGCCTCCTCGGGTCCAGTCAAACCTGCGCCTACCTACTGCCGTTACATCCACGGAGGACCGGACTTACGTAGGGCGTCCGTGACTGCCAAAACTGGCCCAGCTAGAGGGACTGCATCGACAAGTCGCGATAGAAAGTATCAGGCCCAACTCCGGAGTGGCACTCAAGGGGCGCGACCCCACCGAGGAAAGTATCCGCGCATCTCTGTCGAGCTCAAATGTGGCTCATACAGGCTATAATCCAAATCCTCGATCAACAAGATCGGCTGTAACCAACAAAACACTGTCTCACTCACAGGCTGGAAACATACACAGCCGAGACCCACTGTCACTCAGACGGCTCCCAAAAGAAATACTGATCTACAGACTGCTATCAGACTCCACTCGGTCCCCAGACACGAGTGTAAAATGCATCCCACAACAACCCGACCTCTCGGCCCACTACCCGGGCGAGAAAACTCTAAGTCCAGGATGAAACAATGAAAGTCAGTGTGGGAATGTCTAAAGCAATAATAACCTAGCCCAAGTTGGAGTTTTCTACAAGTCTGGTTGAGCATGCTGCATATGGCGGGGGTGCTAGGTCAAGTTCCAAGATAACAATAATTAACAGCTTGTAGGAAACAATAAATCACATGATCATCTGACAACATCAGGAACATCAATTCCTATATTCTAGCATGCTATACAAAATACATTCACAACATGCAAGTTCCTACACAGATAGAATTAATGCACAGTCCATAGATCTTGAAGACGAGGCAACCCACCTGAAGAGCTGAACTGTCCAAAGTCCCACAGCTGATATGTCACGCCCCGGGGGTTTCATTCAGCGAAAATAGTCAACGAAAAGAGGATTTGTTTTGCGTGTAAATTTTTTTTGAAATTCCTTCTTCCCCGGCGCGTGCCCAGACCCGCCGCATACACAGATTCGCTCTGCAAACGGACAGAGTCTCCTCTGTATATGCACGGCGTCGCGGCTAATACAACATCCAATCACAGTCGTTTATTCAATCACAACAGTTTCTAAACATACATACACATACAGAACTGAATAACTCTCAAGGCCGATCAACTTGAAAGAATAAATCCACAGTTTTGAAAGCGGTGCCCACCCGGCACCCAGTTTTCTAAAACAGTTTCGAAAGCCATAAATCTACAGAGTTTTTTTTTTAAAATAGTGCCCACACGACACTCAGGTTTTGAAATCCGTTTTTCGAAATCCATAAATCCACAAGGTTTTGAAAACGGTGCCCACACGACACCCAGATTTTGAAAACGATTTTCACAATTCTTTTTCTTTGTTTTTCTTTCTTTGAAAACGGCCGAACAGAGATAGAAACCAAAACTCAACATCCTCATATCTAGAGAGTGAAGTACCGACATCCACACCGACCCCACGAGGGTATCGAGAACCACACAGTAGCCTACAATCACAAATGAAATGCGAAGGAAATGAGAAAATACAGTCTAGGGTCCCCATGGACCCAAAGCTCCCGCCTCGGCCTCACCGTCGCCTAGCTCTCACCCCTGAAGGGACCTGTCACGGAGTGGGAAGTCAGCGACACAATAATAATAAGGAAAGCAGGGAAAAGTAGTAAATCCAACCGTACGACTGTCCGGAGCAACCACCCTCCCAAGAGGGAAAATAAACACGAACCCCTGCACAACCAAATCCGGGCACCTGCCCCGGCAACCCAACCGAGCACCTACCTCGGTAAACCACGTCGAGCACCTACCCCGACGGGTCGCACCGCTCACACCTTGGCGCCTCAAACCCCCCACCTACGGGGGCCCCCACTACGTCACCTCGTGGGTTTACACGGGTCATAGACCACTTTTTCAGAAAAGCGCACCCTTTGCGGTGGCCAAACCGCGGGTGCGCGTGCTGCAGCCTCGAGCATAGTAACCAAGTACACCAGATAAAACCGATAGTAATGAAACATAAAGATCACCAAATATACAAAGTATAACTCAATAGCAAGGACCATAAAGACTATCCACGTTAGCACAGTTAAACGTATAATCAGAAGTAGTTGCAACCGTCGGAAGCCCGACGCTAAGTCTCAAAATAAAAACCCACCTCGAAGTCAGTCGAACGAGCCCCCTGAATGTAGGCCGATCCCGAACTCCCGCTAGACTAGACTGGTGCTGAACTGCTGGGCCCTGAACAGAAACTGTGATCAGAACTAGACTCACTCATACCCATCCCGACAACACTACAATAACATGTCGCTAATACGGGGAACTTAGCCGAAACTAGGCTTATACCGAAATTCCCGAAAAATCCACTGACCCTCCAATCCTGACCCGCCAACGGTCTAAAAAAAATCCAAATATCGTCCAACTACACTTGCTGTCCCTAAACATCATAATTTTGATGTTCGGGCAGACAGGGACCAAATCATAATTTCCTCTATCGAAATATTGCTATAAATACACCTTTATAACCGTTGTTTTCACTTGTTCTTCCAAACCAGGAAGCTTTAGACAGCGCCGTAAGTTTCAGCGCGTAGGTTTCGACGCGACAAAGCCTGTGCTCTCTGGTTTGGGCTTGCACGAGGCCCGAGGGCAAAGTTGGCCCATAAACTACTTCGGCTCAAAATGCAACTATGCAATATCTTGTTCATTACTCGATCAATTTGGAAACTAACAGGAGCATGGCACTGAGTGATGACAGAGGACAGTGATGCTCACCTGTGGCGCGTCGGAGGGTGGCCGGAGAAGTCGCCGGAGCAACACCACACCAACACAAGGCTCGGTTTGGCCGAGCCTTGATCAGCTCGGAATCCAAGTGCAATCTGAGGCAAGCAGCAGTGCAAGGTTGGCCCCAGATGAGTCTCGGTCGTTACCCGACCCAACGCCGGCGGCTGGCCGGGAAGAAGCTTCTCGGTCACCCTAACAGCAAGTATGGGAGCTACGGTAAAAAGGGCAACCCGGTTACATGTAAAGGCATAAATGGGAAGCCCTCGACCAGAAAATGTTACCTGGGTGGTCGGCCGGGGACCAGGAGCGGCGGCGATGGCCGGAGATCGAGGTCGGGTGGCAACAATGGTGCAACTTCAGCGGTTAACATTCCTACGTCAAAAACTCCATGCAACACTACGAAACACTTCGAAATAATCCAACGAGCTTACCTGGGTCACAACGCGACGGCTGGGTGCGGCGGCGATCGCCGGCGGCCAACCCAACCGAGCTCGGGTAAATTGGAGGTGCTCTAATGGTGGATTCCGACCGGCGGTGTCTGGGCCGGCGCAACTTGGACCAAGGTGTTCCCCTTGGTGCCAGGAAGCTTCCTGTGGTGGTGGCCGGCGGCGCGGGTGAACGGAGGCGCCGGACGGCGAGGATCGGCCGAAGTGCTCTTTGGCTCGGTTCTAGGGCGAGCTCGCAAGGCTCGGATTCTCACCCGATCAACACCAAACCTTGGAGGTAGGTTGCAGTCGATGAGGAGCAGAGGATCAACGGTATCGATCGGAGTTTCAACGGCCGGATGAGGACGGCGCCCAAGATCGGCCAATTATGGCTTTTCCGGCGAAAGATGGCTCCCGCCGGCAAAGCAGGGCACGGTGATGGCTGAGATTAGACTAGAATGATCACCTCAACTTCAGGAAGTCATTGAATTGGTCTTTGGGCCATTTAAAAACAAAAACTTCCATAAACTTACCTCGCCGGAAAATTAAAGGAGGAAGGAGGCGGCCCACGGCGGCGCACGGCGGCGGATGTCGTCGGCTTCACCCGGGCTCGGTCTCTTAGTCACCGAGGAGTCTCCAGGTGAAGCTCGGAGCCACCAAAGTCCTCTGGGAGAAAATCTTCACCTTCCCAACCGAGATGAAGGAGGATTCTTGGTCCTCCTTCTTCTCCGGCGACGAGGCGGCGGCGGCGGCCGGTGCGCTACCACCGAGGAGTGCGGCAGAGAGAGTGGATGCAGTTGGAGCTGGCGGCTGGGGCAGAGGCTCCGGGGTTGGGGTCTAAGAGAACCCTAACCCGATGCGTTTCATTTATATTGCATGCTACAAGATGCAGTTTTGTGAGGACCCGAATCCCCACTTAAGAGATTACTGATGGATTAGTGGCCTTTGGGGGTGTTTGTGTGCAATTTGGACACAAGTGATGGACTTCGGGCTTAAAAATGGATCACGGGAGTACTTGGAGGACCCGTCGAGTGATTAGAAGTGATTTCGCGCGACACGAATGTCAAATTTGGACTCAGGGCGAAGTTTGGATAAAAGATCACCTCTCCGGATGCCTTCGGCAATTTTTAGTGATGGAATTTGGCAAATCGGACATCGAATTTGGATTCAGCGCGCGAAAACGATGAAAATGGACTATTCACTTATATTTTTCGGAGCCCGGATGACGCGCACGTTTTTCGAGGCAAATGGTACTGTTCCGGCAGCCGGCGGGCAGCGGCGGCGGCGGCGGGCAGCGGCGGCGCGGCCGTGGGCAGGCGCGGGCAGGTGCGCGGTCCACCGCGGAGGCGTGCACCGGGCGCGGGCCACGTGGCGGCCCCCGGTTGGCACGGCGCAGCAGGCGCGGTCCACGGGAAAGCACGGGTGTACGGTGGACCGGATGGTGACACGTGGCAGCGCGTGGTAGGTGCGGTGTAGCACGCTCGGTCCACGGAGTGGGTGCGCCAGGCCTCGGGGCGCGTGCGTGCAGAGGGTGCAGGCGGCGGCGCAGGCGCACGTGGGCGCGCGTTGACTGGTTTCCCGCGCTCGGGTGCGCCACGCGTCGGCGTGTGCGGTGGGCCACGTGGCGCTTGGGTGGTGGCGGATCTGGCTGTGCGCTGTTTGGCGGGCTACGTGGAGGCCCGTGAGGGATTCGGGCGCGCACAGTGTTGGGCTGGGCCCAACACTGTAGCAGCCCGAATCTCCCATGCGCCCAGAAACTGGGACTTATCCGTCATTTCCTGATTTGTTTGTGCAGCCTATTTATAGGATCCGAGCCTCCTTCTTCTCCCCTTTTTCAGCATTTCCGAGCTTCTCCTCACCCCGAGCCCTTAAGCAAAGTTGCTCCCCACCCTGTCGCGCACCCTCTGGAGGATTTTTAGGATTTTTGGAGGCACGCATCCCGAGGTTTCCATTTTTACGGCGCAGCGCGACGCTCGTCCTTTTGGGTTCCCCTTCGTCGCGTTTCAGTGCACGAGCTCCCCCGGCCTACTCCGACCATCTTTTTGAGCGATTTCTTCGCCGTTGGATTCGCAACAGGTGAGGCTACGATTTTGGTGTCTCGCACATTTTCTGGTTTTGCGTTTTTCGAGGAGTTTTTCCTTGCTTACTGGGACACTGGTTTGCTGTGAGGATTTGTGAGGACAGCAGCTTCATCCGAGGAGATCTCCGCGCACGAGTCTCGGATCAGGACGTGCTTATAGACTTTTTTCATCTACTCGACGCGAGGATCATCGTAGTATTTTTTTTGGAATTTTTGGAGACCTCCCTGAAGGTATACATTTTCCTTTTTATCTGTACAAGAGTTTACAGTTGTATGGTTTTGGGATTTTGCGCACCGATACTGTGGAATTTGTAACTTGGCCTACGGTGCTCGGATTTGGACCCGCAGGTACCCGTTTCGAAGGTCTCGACGCGAGGATCGCTGTGGTATTTTTATTGGAATTTTTGGAGCATTGTTTGCAGGTGAAAAAGTGACATCTTTGTGGCTGATTTCAGATTGTAACTTATTTGGGTAAATTGTGGAATTACGTGTAACTGTTAGCCTTGTGTTGTAACCAGGAGGGGTTTGCGAGTGTTGCTGGACCCGTTGGATTTGGACATATCAATTTCCTGGTATTTTCAGCTGTGGAATCTTGGACAGTTAGCACCTTCAGGTGGGTGGCCTTATCTTCAAGTTTGATGGACTGAACAGTAAATCTGCTATAGTAGGAACATGCATGATAGTGGATTCTTATGTAGCATGCTAGAATGTAGGAATGGTTATTCCTTGTAATTATCTGTTGATCTTATGATCTCTTTTGCTTCCTACTACCTGTTTAATTTTAGTTATCTTGGAACTTGACCTAGCACCCCCGTCATATATTGCATGTGTAACCAGACCAGTAGAAAACCCTCACTTGGGCTAGGGTTATGTATGTTTAGACATCCACACTGTTCTTTCATTCCTGGACATAGTGTTATCCTCGCCCGGGTTGTGGGTCGAGAGGTCGGGACTTTGTTTAGTGTGGGGTTGCATTTGCACTCGTGCTTGGGAGCAGAGTGGAGTCTGGTAGTTGTAGTGGGTCGCTTATCTGTGCCGGGAGCCGTTTGGGTAAACGGTAGTCCCGGGAGGTCTTGTATCCCTGTTTGTGCTGTCGCCACTGTGTTAGTGGCAGTTGTGTGCTTGTGTTAGCTGGACCTAGAACCCAGAACCTTTTTGACATACACATGATTTTTAGTCTATCTATGTTTTTCTTCCAAGCTTCGAAGGGCCGCTGGAGTCTGTTCTTGTTTGATTGGACAAAGGCATCAGCCTTTCGGGGTTTGGGTAAAACACTTATTTTTCTAACTGTTTTTCTAAAAAGAACTAAAATCATTAAATATGGATTTCTTCCAGATTAAAATGGTTTTCAATAACAAATGTCACCTTTTTCCCGTAAATCTTCCCACTCGAAAGGATCCGAGTGGTCTGGGTTCTAGGGGCCGTTCCTTTGTCGGGACGAAAGCCACGGGGGCCGAGCCTGGAACCTGTTCTTGTTTGATAGGGTTGTAGGTGTAGGTCTCCCAGGACTTTCGGGCCCTGTTGGTGTTTTCTGCGTGTTGTACCGAGGTTGTTGTGTTTCCGAACTATAAGGGGTCGGGAACTTCGATAGGCGGAGCCTAGAGTCTGTTCTTGTTTGATAGGGTTCTTAGCACCGGTCTATCGGGTTCCCGTACCCTTATGGTGTCGGTCTTTCCTGTGAGTTTGGTGTTTTGTTGTGGGAACCGTCTGGTGGACGGTGGTCCTAGCTGTGGAGTATCTCCAGCCAGTGTGTTTGTGCTGTGAGCGGTTGGTGAGGCTAGTGTCTCGTGTTTCGTGTGAGCTGATCAGCTGAGTCGTCAAGAGTGCTCCGACTGTTGTGCGAGATGTTTGAGGATTGAGTCCTTCCGTTCAGTGCGTGAGCGTGGATTTTGACTATAGCCTGCAGTGCCACTTTGAGCTCGACAGAGTGCGCGGATACCTTCTTCCTCGATGGGGTCGCTCCCCTCGAGAGCCACGCCCGGGGTGGATTTGTTACTTTGTATCGCGACTTGTCGACGCCGTCCCTCTGACTGGGCCAGTTAGTGGCAGTTACGGACGCAGTCCCTCTGGCTGGGCCAGTTAGTGGCAGCCACGGACGCCCTACGTAAGTCCCGTCCTGTTGAGGATGTGCGGCAGTAGGTAGGCGCAGGTTTGACTGGACCCTATGCGGCAGTCAGTATAGATTGGGTGACTGTACCTTGAGTTTTAGTAGATGCATCATGTTTCCATCTATTCCACTTCTTGAGCATCTAGATAGAGGCATAGTAGCTGTAGAGTTATTTTCCAGCTTTTCCTCTTTCAGCCCTGCTTTTGTTACTTTATGCCTCTAGTAGACTTAGTGGGCAGACCGTTGGGCTTGTTGACGGCACCCACTGAGAACTACTGTGGGAAGTAGTTCTCACACCCGTCGTGGTGTTTTTCCCCAGGGACTTCATCTCCTGTTCCTGTTGCTCCTGTTGCTGTTTCTTCTGACCGAGGCGAGGGAGTCGCGAGCTAGTTCCCTACCCGTCGTTGGAGTGTAGCGGTACCCCTTCTGAGGAGAGCTTCAGTAGATTAGTTTACCTCTTTTCCCTCTGTTGAGAGACCCTTGTGTGAGGTATAGAGTTGTATTTTATTTTACAGTTTGAGAGACTGTTGTAGTGAGGATATTTTTGTATGAGAGCTTGTACACTGTTGTATTTATTGGAGATATCTCCCTTTTGAGTTTTGTGTCAGAGGACTTTTCTTACGATCGTATTTGGGAGATGGTTATTGTTTTATTTTCAGTTGTACAGCGATTGGACCTCAGTTTTTCAGTAGTTTACTTTCAGCTCTGATATCTGTATACTGTACTTGATTCTTTTTGTAGGTTAGTCGCTTCGTCTATACGGGGTTTCCGTATGGGCGGCGGATCTGTGGGCGAGCCCGGGTCGCAGTTTCGACGCCGGGGCGTGACAAGTTTAGTCCCTCAAAGCTTACTATTTTGGGCCCAGTCCCTCACAGCAAACTTGTTTCACACTTAGGTCCCTCTCCAAAGAGCAGCATGCAAAACGGAGCATAAAATATAGGGGTTACTATGCAAAATACTGCATTTTTTACTGTTTTTCACATTTTTCGAGGCATTTTAGTCGTCAAATCGAAAAACGGACTTCACCACGACGTCCGGCTCGACGAAACCTATCAGGTAGCAATTTTTGTTCGTCGACTAAAAATCCTGATAAATCGTAGATCCACAAAATACTGCGAAATCTACAGTTCAGCATGCTTTCGAGGCTCTAGGGTCGTCAAACGTAGATTTTGTCTGCGCCATTGCGCTCGGATCGACAACGCCATTTAAATCGACTACCTGGATCGTCAGATTCGGACTCCAGACAGTCGATCGGCGACGTTGGCCAACGCGGGAAACAAAATCAAGGTGTTACTATTCAAAACACTATTCACTTAAGTCGCGGGCCCCACTAGTTTTCTTGCGATTTCCGGGCGATCCGACCGTCAGATCAACAAACGGTCTATACCATTTCCACTCGATTCGATGTGACGGTCTCACTGGAGACCTCAGATTCCCGAGATCAGACTCGGATCGGAAAGGCGAAAATTTGTGCTTCGGAAACTGTGCAATTCGCGCACCGGTATGCAAATCACTAAGGTTAGTTTCGCTTCCTCACCCGCAAACACCCTTGAATTTCTCGAGTGCTACATAATAATACCCAGAAACAAATATCTCCAATATCCACTAATCCCAACGGGTTCAGAAATACCCGCAAATCCTTCTGGGTACAACAAAAGGTCCACAGTTACACTTTATTCCAAAAATTATCCAAGATATACACAACCTGCAGAACAGTCCCGAAGATGCTAAATATTCACCTGCAGAAAGGGCTCCGAAAAATCCGATTAAAATACTACTGTGATCGTCGCGTCGAGACCTTCGAAACGGGTACCTGCACGTCCCAATCCGAGTCCCGTAGGCCGAGTTACAAATTCCACAACACAGGGTGCGCAAAACCTCACAATAATACAACTGTAAACCCATGCACAGATAAAGGGAGAAAATATACCTCCGGGAAAGTCTCAGAAAAATCCCAAAAAAATACGACGATAATCCTCGCGACGAGTAGATGCAAAAAGTGTACAGGAACGCCACGATCCGACGCTCGAGCGCGGAGAACTCCACACAACAATCCTGCTGTCCCCGAAAAACTCACAGTAAACAAGGGTCCCAGTAAGCATGGAAAAACTCCAAGAAAAACCCGAAACTACGAGATGCTGAAAATACCAAGATCGTAGCCCTACCTGTCTCGGATCCAACGGCGAAAGAATCGCTCGAAAAGGTGGTTGGAGTAGGCCGGGGGAGCTCGCGCACCGAAACGTGACGGGAGAAAACACCGGCGAAGGAACGTCGCGACGCGCCAAGAAAATGGAAATCTCAAAAAGCGTGCCATGTAAAATCCTGAAACTCCTCCACAAGATGCCGAATAAGGAGATCAAAAAGTTCACAAGAGGGCTCAAGTGGAAATGGGCTCGGGAAAAGTCCGAAAAGGCAGTGCAAAAAGCCTATTTATAGGCCTCAACCCGAAAAATCCCAAAAAAAAATGAAGCTGGGCTTTTGGGCCCCAAATTCGGGCGCCCGGCCGATTCGGGCTGCTACAGTGTTGGGCCCGGCCCAACACTGTGCGCGCCCGAATCGCCCAGGTGCTGCCACGTGGCCCGGCAAATAGGGAACAGCCGCGCGGGCCACCCAGATGCGGCCACGTGGCCTCCACCCGATCAAAGGGGTGGTTGGCGCCCGCCAATGCGCGGGCGCCACATGTCCAGCCCGGGGAACCCGCTGACCGGTCGCCGCCTCGCCGGTCGCGCCGCCTGCCCCCTACGCGCGCATGCGCCCCGAGGCGCCGGTGCACCCTTCCGTGCGCCGCGCCTGATGAGCCCGCAAATCACGTGCCGACACGTGGCCCCTGCACTCGGTCCACGCACCCTACTTCGGGATTCCGTGGACCGCGCCGCGTGCACCGACCAACCGGGGGCTGCCACGCGTCCCCCGCCCTGGTCCATGCACCGCCGCGCCCGCTCAGTAGACCGCGCACCTTGAGCCCGCCAATCAGGCAGCGCCACGTGTCCCTGCGCCGGGTCTGTGCACCCAGCCGCGACGCTCTGTGCACCGAGCGCTGAAAATCGGCCAATAACAGGCCGCCATGTGGCATGCCGGCGGTCCACGGCCCCTCCCATGCACCGAAAACCAATAAAAACTTCCGGGAGTCCGTTTTTGGGCCTCCGGACTCATAATCAAACAAGCAAATAGCCGTTTTCAAGCGTTTTTCCGTGCTGAATCCAAATCCAACATCTGTTTGGCCAAAAACCTTTTCAAAACTTCGGCAAATATAGCCGAAGGCCAAAACAGCTAAAGATACCTCACAGGGTCCATCTGTGGCATCCCTTTGATGCACTATGGGCCAGATACACCAACACTAGGTGTTCTAAACAGTGGATTCACCGAAAAAAGGTTGCATGGGAACCTGGGCCCCTACACCGGCGACCCAATTCCTCCCGCCGACAACCAGAGGTCTAGGAACCTCAGGCCTTGACCTGGGACATCCTTGCGATGTCAGAAAACCACTGCTGGCTCCCACGTTGCAGGGAAATCCAAAGAGAGGAGGAACTTACCTCGTCGGACTAGAGGAAGAATAAGAAGAAAGTGAATGCTCCACCCGGCGGCGTGCGGCGGAGCCAGGCGCCTGCACTTCACAGGCCGCGTCCACGGAGACCAAGAATGACCACAGATGTGGTTTGGAAAGATCCCAGGCCTTCTTGTTGCTTTCTCCTCAACTCACCTCGGATGAAGAAGAATGACCTCGGCTCTTCTCCACGCGATTTCAAACATCCCAGGCTGTTGGGGAGGCGCAGGCTGTGCGACAGAGGGAGTGGGGAACGTGGAGAGTTAGTTACAACTCCCCCTCCCCGCTCACGCATGGATAGGTTAAGTGAAGCTATTGCAAGCTTGCACTTTAACCCCTCTACACTGCACCCTTTACTCCCAAGTCCTCACAGCATGTAACAAATGCACAATAGCCACTCTTGAATAAGTTGCATCGAAACTCGTGCCTAATATATAAGGACTTTTAGGGATTTACGCACTTTTTTGCTGAATTTCATGCTTTTCGAGGCGACCGGGTTGTTAAACAGAAAAACGGACACCGCCACAACGTCCGGCTCGTCGAAACCTTTCGAGTAGTGATTTTCGTTCGTCGAGTTCGATCCTCTATAATTTTGAAATCCATCAATTATTGTGTGGATGCCCAAAGTGGCACGCTTTTTGAGGACTTTCGCTCGCCAAACATAAATTCTGTCAGTGCCACTGCGCTCAGAATGTCGAGGCCATTCAAATCAACTATATGGTGTTAAGGAATTTGTTTTGGCGCATTTCGTGAAAGTGTTAAGTCTTGAAGATTGAAGATGAAAGAAGTTTGGATCATATACCTCAATCTCAAGAAAGAAGAATTCAAAAGGATCAAGTAAGTTTAACTAAAGACTTTTGGTGATCCGAATACTTCTTGTAGTGTAGAAACACTTGGAAGAATTTTCTATTGCATAAAAATCAAAAACTGGACATGGGACATGTTCAGGATCCGGATCAGACAGTCCAATCCGGATCCCGAAGGGTGCTTGTTCATTGGCAAATCCGATCCGGATCAAAGGTCATTTTCGATCCGGATCCCGAACATGGGATTTTGCTGGAATACATGAACGATCCGGATCGGGCACTTCGATCCGGATCCCGAACCCTGTTTTTCTGGAATTGTCTGACTCGTTACGACGATCCGGATCGCAGTAAATCCGATCCGGATCGCCGTCGTGAAAATTTCCAGAAAAGGTTAGTTTTTGATCCTTATCTTCTTCCAATGGTTTCTAACCTATAAATAGACCCTATTATTCATTTCTAGGGTATCGGAAAACATCGAAAAATAATAGAAAAATACGATCGAAAAAGGAAAATCCACATATAGAGAAGAAAGGAAATCAATAGATTAATTCTATGTTTCTTCATCTATATTGATTGATTTGATTCTAGGTTTTCCAAACTCAGATTTTGAGTAGAATCAAATCAATGAATACTTAGATGGTATTTCCGATCTATTTCTAATCTAAGTATTCGGCGGATCATCACCACCCAAAAACAACGATTTACCCTAAATCGGCGCGTGGACTCGCGTGGCCTTGTGGATTCAAGGTGCAACCGCTCTCGTGGATTCGGAGCGAGGTACGTTCGTGGATTCGAAGCGTGCTACTGGGTGAAGACCGTGGATTCGGTCGGACGTCGTGGACTCGACGTTGGACGCTGTGGATTCAGCGTTGGGCGCAGATCGTGGATTCGAGAAGCGTCGTGGAGCGAGCGGAGAAGATCTACTAGGAGCGTATGGTAAAAGGTTGAGTCGTCTGTGAGTACGTTATATCACCTTGTACGTGTGTTAATTCTAGTGGATTTCGCCGTGTTATCGGTCCCGTGGTTTTTTACTCCGGTTTGGAGTTTTTCCACGTAAAAATCTTGCGTGTTCATTTATATTTCCGCATTGGGTTTTATTGCGCAATGATTTTTTGAGTGTTTATTGTTTACACCTATTCACCCCCCTCTAGGTGTTTTTTCCCCTATTTAGATCCATTATTACATATAACCCAACAAGTGGTATCAGAGCGGGAATAGGGTTGTAAACAATGGTTGAAGGTGGAAACATCAATCGACCCCCTTTCTTTGATGGAACAAATTATGCGTACTGGAAAGTACGGATGAAAGCCTTTTTAATTTCCATCGACGAAAGGGTGTGGCAATCAATTGAATTAGGATGGTCTAATCCAACTGAAATTATTGATGATGTTCGCACCTTAAAACCTAGGTCGAAATGGACCAAGGAAGAGATAGATTCATCTTCTTACAATGGCAAAGGGATTAATGCTCTATTTAATGCTTTGTCACAAACTGAGTTCTCTCGCGTCTCGGCATGTGAGACTGCGAAAGAAATCTGGGATGTTCTTCAAGTTACGCATGAGGGAACTAACCTTGTGAAGATTCAGAAACTGCAAATGCTTACGAGCAAGTTTGACTCTATTTCTATGGCAGAAAATGAATCTTTCACTGACTATTACACACGATTGCAAGACATCGTAAACTCATGTGCTAACTTGGGAGAGAAGATTCCAGAATTTAAAGTTGTAAGAAAGATATTAAGAACTCTTCCTGAACGATTTCGCCCGAAGGTCGCAGCCATTGAAACAATTAAACACCCGGACGAAATGCGTGTAGAAGAATTAGTTGGTGCATTACAAACTTATGAAATGACATTTCCTACTAACTATTCTTCTGGAAAGGCATCCTCTTCTAAGTCTTCAGGTTATGCATTGAAAACAACAAAGAAGAAGACGCGGATTCATCCTCCTCAGACGATGACGAGAACCTATCTATGGAGGACTTTGAGAAGCAGCTCGCTCTCTTGACAAGGAAGTTTCGCCGCAACTTTCGAAGGGGTAATTCAAGCAAAACTCCATCCTTCGGAAAGTCGAAGAAAGGCAAAGGTTCTTCAAGCTACAAGTCAAGAAAGCAAGAGAACTTCTCAAAGGATAAGAAAAGTTCAGAGGGACAAGTACAGTGCTTCAAATGTCGAGGCTACGGCCACATTGCAACGGAGTGTCCCAACAAGAATCCGGCAAAGAAGAAGGCGATGCAAGTCGTCACTTGGGATGACAACTCAACGTCAAATGAGTCATCCTCAAGTGATGAAGAAGACAACGCGACAGCATTCCACGCGTCCACATCTTCACCCTTCATGTGCTTAATGGCAAGTACATCCGATTCATTGTCCAACTCCTCCCAGTTGAAAAGATTGCAACGGACGATGAATCGAGTAATTCTGAAGGTGAAGATTTTGTTTTAGCCTACCACAAGCTTTTGAGGGATTCAAAGAAACTGGCTAAGCAAAACAAGGGGTTGAGAGGGAGATTGCAGGATCTCGAAGAAGAAGTAAAAAGGGCAACTTCTCTCTCAACCGATCTTGAAGTGGAAAGGGATAATCTGATAAAAGCAAATGTTTCCCTTCAAGAGTCCAATGAGCTTCTCGAGAAAGAACATACAAAAATGGTGGACAAAGCGAATTACTTCTTGAAGCTCTACGGCGAGGCTCGACAGGAAAAATTGGAAATGACAAAGACCATACGCCAACTAAAGGATGACTTAAAGCGATTTTCTTCTGGAAGGAGTAAGTTGGACAGCTTCTTGGTCTTGGTCAAAGAAATAAGTTCGGCCTCGGATACACTCAAACTGGAGACATTCCAAGTTCGAGTGGGACAGTTTTTGTGCCTCAGTCGGTATCTCCTCCTCCGACACCGGAATTCACGACAAGCAACGACAACAAGCCTACTTCATCCTCTTCGGGATCGTCAAGATCTAAGGTATGTTTTCGTTGTGGCATTTCAGGGCACATAAGGAGAAATTGCAAGACAGGAGCCAAACGCACACCTCAAGCACCTCTTGCAATGACTACCAAAAAGGTGATTCCTCAGAAATCAATGCAAATCATTCAAAGGAAAAGAGCCTTGGTAGTTCACCGCTCAAGACGACATCATCAAGGAGCAGCAATCTTCAACAAGACGCTTTCACCTAGGAGAATAACTTCACGACCATTACCGACGCATTCCAAAAAGGTTTGGGTGCGCAAAGGTGAAATTTTCCCTTGTCTTGTTACTAATGTTTCCTTGCATGCATATGATAGTTCGTCTTGGTATCTGGATAGCGGGTGTTCCCGTCACATGACCGGTGACAAAAACTGTTTTCAAAACTTTGAGAAAATCTCCGGAGGACTTGTTGTTTTCGGAGATGGTCGGTCTTCCAAAATTGTTGGAAAGGGAACGGTAGCTATTCCAGATGGCCCGGTTCTGAAAAATGTGTTATTTGTTGATGGCCTTAAGACTAACCTCATAAGCATAAGTCAACTTTGTGATAATGGTTATTCAGTTAATTTTTCATCTGATGAATGTACTGTAACTGATAAGAACCATGTTTTCTTTTTAAAAGGGGTTAGATCAGAAAACAATTGTTATGTAGTTCCTAATAAAATTTCTGAAAAATGTAACCTAGCATCTTTGAAAAATGAAACACTTTGGCATGAAAGGCTAGGTCACATAAACTTTAAGGAACTTGCTAGAATTTCGAACAAAGATGTGGTCAAGGGGGTTCCGAAACTTTCTTTTGAACAAAACATTGTGTGTGGCGGTTGCCAAAAGGGAAAACAGTCTAGGACTGCACACAAGAACTTGAACCACATAGGTACAAAACGGCCTTTGGAACTTTTGCACATGGATTTAATGGGGCCAACTCGTCAACCATCTTTGGGAGGTAAATGGTATATTTTCTTATGGTTGATGATTTCTCTAGATATTCTTGGGTAGCATTTTTAAAAGAGAAAGCTGATACTTTTGATTCTTTTCACGAGATTTGCCATCGTATTATGATTGAAAAGAATGAAAAGATTACTCGTGTTAGAAGTGATAGAGGTGGAGAATTCATAAATTCTAAATTCATTGATTTTTGCACTTCTAACGGCATTAAACATGAATTCTCAGCACCCTATACACCTCAACAGAATGGTGTAGTCGAGCGCAAAAACAGGGTCGTACAGGAGATGGCACGTGTTATGCTTCATAGCCGGAACTTACCGTTATATTTTTGGGCTGAAGCGGTGAACACTGCTGTCTATGTTATTAATCGAGTGTATTTGCGCCCGGGGACTTTAAATACACCATATGAACTATGGTTTTGTAGAAAACCGAACATCAAATATTTTCGTATCTTTGGGAGTCGGTGTTTTATTTTACGTGATCGCGAAAATCTTGGAAAATTTGACTCTCGAAGTGACGAAGGGATTTTCTTAGGTTATTCTACAAACAGTAGAGCATATCGAGTTTTTAACTTAGAATCTAAGACGATCGTAGAATCGATAAATGTTAAGGTAGATGAAGCTTTTCACTTTGAATCTGAAAAATCTACCCTCGATATCTCTCTTGATGATGATACACCTGCTAATGCATCTTCTTCTAACAATTCTTTCGATAATAATGATGCATCTAACGGTTCTTCAAGTTTATCTGATGTGCAGGAATCATCTCGTGTACCTCCGAGTACTCCTTTACCTCAAACGTTACGCATCTCCAAGGATCATCCTGAATCGAACATCATTGGAGATCCACAAGAAGGAGTTAGAACTCGGAGACAATTGGTTTGCGGATTCGCTTGCTACGTATCCAAATCGAACCAAAGAATGTCGATGAAGCTCTTCAGGATGACTACTGGATTGAAGCAATGCAGGAAGAGCTCCATCAATTTGAGCGAAACAAAGTCTGGGAATTAACGAAGCCTCCGAAGCAACACAATGTGATAGGTACCAAATGGATTTTCAAGAACAAGAAAAATGAGGATGGTACTATCATCAGGAACAAAGCAAGGTTAGTTGCTCAAGGCTACTCTCAAGTAGAAGGTATAGACTTTGATGAAACTTTCGCCCCTGTAGCTAGACTCGAGTCCATTCGTATCTTATTTGCGATTGCTTGTCATTTTAAAATCAAATTATTTCAAATGGACGTTAAGAGCGCCTTTTTAAATGGGTTTTTAAATGAGGAAGTTTATGTGGCTCAACCGAAAGGTTTTGTGGACCATAAACTACCTAACCATGTTTTTCGTTTGAAAAAGGCTCTTTACGGTCTGAAACAAGCACCGCGAGCATGGTACGAAAGGTTGACAAAGCACCTTTTGGAAAAGGGCTATACTCGAGGGGGAGCTGACAGGACTCTCTTTGTGAAGCATTATCAAAACAATTTCATTGTAGCACAAATCTATGTCGATGACATTGTATTTGGTGCAACAAGAGATAATGATGCTTCTAAATTCGCGGAGACCATGGAAAGCGAATTTGAGATGTCCATGATGGGCGAATTGACTTATTTTCTTGGATTACAAGTTAAACAAAACGATGAAGGCATTCACTTGTGTCAATCCAAGTATGCAATGGAGTTGGTCAAAAAGTTTGATCTAGAAAATTCTAAGGATTTTCCGACTCCAATGGGAACTAGCCATAAGGGACTTGGAAGTGAATCACATAGTGAGAATGTAGACGAGAAACTGTATCGCAGTATGATTGGAAGTCTACTATATCTCACGGCTAGTCGCCCGGATATATCCTTTAGTGTTGGGATTTGCGCGAGATATCAATCAGCACCAAAGGAGGTTCACCTGAAAGCGGTGAAACGGATCATCCGATACATCAAAGGAACGATAAATTTCGGAATTTGGTATCCTATGGGAACAAGTTTGGATATTGTTGGATACTCAGATGCCGATTGGGCAGGATCAGTGGATGATCGGAAAAGCACGAGTGGTGCATGCTTTTATCTTGGCCATTGCCTTGTTGCATGGCACAGTAAAAAGCAAAACTGCATAGCACTCTCGACTGCCGAAGCGGAGTATATTTCAGCGGGTAGTTGTTCAACCCAACTGATTTGGATGAAAAGTGTGTTGAGCGACTTCCGGATTTCAGCAACTTCGGTAACAATTCTTTGTGACAACACTAGTGCTATAAACATTTCTAAAAACCCTGTGTTGCACTCTAGAACAAAACATATTGAACTTAGATATCATTTTCTTAGAGAGCTAGTTGAATCAAATATTCTTCAACTTTCATATATTTCAACTGAGGATCAATTAGCTGACATCTTAACAAAACCTTTGGATCAAAAACGTTTTATTCATTTGCGTAAAGCAATTGGAATGCTTTCCTTGAAATAACCTCTTTTTGAAACCTTTGCTTAGGTTAGGTTTTGTTTTTGTGTTTTTGTTCTTTATCTATGTTTGTACATAGGACATTAATTGAGCATAAATCATAATTGACTTTAATTGCATCCTTTCATGCATTTAGAAATTTATTATGCTTTTGATATCATAATATTTCAATGTTGCAATGATCATTTATTTAATTAAACCATCTTTTAAGTGATCAAAGTCAATTTCTCTCTCAATGATCTCTTGGTATAGTCATTATCTTATTTGACTATTTAGTCGAGTATGAATTCGAGATCAATTTTTGGTTGAATACCTTATATATTAAATAATTGATAGCCAATTGAGGGGGAGTCAAAGAAAAGTAAAATGCTCAAAAGATGTGGAAAGAGTTACATCCCAATGAGGAGTGTGAAAACTACCACCACATGGAGGAAAGAGCTACCACCTCGGTCGTCCGAGTACTGTGTGCAGCTACCACATGTATACCAAGCATGGTTTTGTAATTTTTGATTAAATAAAATGCATATTGAAATACTTGACTCTGTCAAATTTCAAGGTTGGTATAAGGTGGGATTTTTAATGAAAGATGCTCAAAGAGCCACTCTCTTCAACAGATTGTCTAGATATATTATCTAACTTATCTGGGATTTCAAACATCTATTGATCTTGGTATTTCATTTTCTTTACCAAATTGATGATTTGATAAAGGCATTACTCATAAGATCATGATAGATGTGATTGAAGTTGTTCAACTTTAAAGGTTTTAATTTCGTAAATTTTCGTTTCATTTTTGAATATTTTTGATAGATTTTGCATAATCTATTTCTTGTTGTATGAAACGATGACTTTTGTTTAAAGTTGATATGCTAAAGTGCTTACATACTTTTTCTGGATTTTATGGAATTTTTCTAAATTTTTCTGAAGAAAAAGTTGGAGCCGATCCGGATCGGACAAGTTGATCCGGATCCCGAACGCAAGTATTTACTGCGGGTAGCCGATCCGGATTGAAATCTCGATCCGATCCGGATCACGGCTAGGGTTTTATTAGAACAAGAGGGTTTTGATTTCTTTTACCCAATCTTTTGTTCTTAAGACTCCAGAGCTTCTCTCTCTAGAATTCATCCATCTTGGAGCCTTCCAAACTCGAGTTCTTCGATTCCAAGTAAGTTTTATTGATCAAAATCTCGGTTTTTCACTGTTTTTCCTTGTTTGCTCAAAACGTGAGTAGAATTCATGGAACTTTTTCGTTTGTGAATGGTTTTTGGTCAAATTTCTTTTGAAATAAGAACTCTGGGTAGATTAGTTTTGATTATATGCTAGGTATTCTTCTGATTAACGAATTTTTGGGCTTCGATTTCTGAAAATTCGGTTTTAGGGCATATAATAGGAATTTTTGAAAATCATGCAATTGATCTATTTTTAAAATTCTTTTTGCAAAACTAATTTGATTCTTAGTCTCTCTACATGATTATGATTGTTTGGGTACAATTTTTCAAATTTTTCAAAATTAACAATTTTTTATGTGTTCTTGAGTTGGTATTCACAGGATTTCAAACTTCTTAAAGCACGTGCAGCAATGGTGATCACCTGGATTATATTTCTTCTCGCTGCCATGGTTCATGCTAAGGACGCTGTCAAGCCTAAAAGAGCTAAGCGAACAAAGAAGACTCAGAGTGATTCCGAGACGGAATCAGAGACGGATTCGATTGACTGGGATAACCTCGAGATCGAGGAAAATGTCCCCTTTGTCTCAAAAGGGAAAGCCACTGCTGAAGCTTCAAAGACAAAACCTCCGCCTACTGCTGCAGAAAAAGGAAAAGCACCTATGGATCCAAGTCCAATTGGAACAAAAAGAAAAACCGGTGCAAGAAAAAGAGGCAGTGCTCAGGGAATTTCCATTGAGCAACCAGTTGCTAGCCAGCCTCCTCCACAAGACTTCATCAGCTCCGCAAGAATCAAAGATTTTGAGAAGAGGGAATGCATTGGCGAAAGACATGTCAATGTCAAAGCAATGAAGGAACGGTCCACACTCTTTGGGACTTTGTTTGGCCAGGCCGGTCTTGGTCCCATATGCAACTTCACTGAGACTACTGGGTATTGTCCTCACTCAGTACGGATGTTCTATCAGAACGCTTCAAGTCTAGTTAATCAGGACCAGGGACGTCGAGAATTTCAAACATTGGTCAAGAATATCAAGATCAAAGTCACACCTCAACTGATTGGAGAGGTGTTAGGGATGAAGGCCAGAGTTGATGGAGCTCATTATCTGAAAACTCAAGTCTTCAACGACAACTCTTGGAGAGTGGTGGTTAATGGAATTTGTCTTCCAGATACTTTGTCTACAGGAAATTCCGTTTTCTCAAAAGAACTTCGAACGGAGTATCGCTATATAAACTTCATTGTTTGTTATAACATCCTTCCAAACATGAATACAAAAGTTATTCGATGGGATAGGATGTTATTTCTTTATCTTCTTGGAAACCCTGCAGCATCAATGGGAGCAAACTTAAACATTCCTTACCTCATTTGGTCAAGGATGGCGCGTTATGTGGAACATGCTCACCCCACAGAGAGACTCCCCTATCCAATGATAATTATGCGCATCCTTCGCAAGTTTAAAGTTGACACAAGTGCGAGCTCCTATATGTACAGTTTGGGCACAATCAATGAGACAACAATTGTGAAGTCTCTCTCGACTAAACAAGATGATCCTCCATCACCTCCTACCCGACAAAGAGCTCGACCACAAGCAACAACTTCTGCACCTCGAGCGACACCTCCTGTTCCACCTGCACAGCAAGCACCTCCATCAACTTCTGATGATGATGCTTCGGTTAGCTCAATCTTTAAGGAACAACAGCGACTCTCAAACGAGCAAGAACGCATGTCTATTGAGTTCGCTGAAATGAAAGAGGATCTTAAAGAAGTTAAGAAAGAACAAACTTTGATGATCCAAGATCTTAAAAAAGTTAAGAAGGAGCAAGCTTCTATGAACAAACGGATCAAGAAAATGTTTCAGAAGCTTGGGTGCATCAGCTCTAAAGATTCTGCATAAAGTTTTTGTTTCTAATCTTTTTTTTGCAGGTTTTTAAGTTATTGTGTTTGTTTTGTTTTATTTCCTTCGGTTCTCAGGTTCTTGGTTTGCTTTTAAAACTTTTTAACTCTCCTTGTGTTTTGTAATTTTGGCTTTGTTTGTGACAAAAAGGGGGAGAGAGTTTAGAGAACTTTGTGAGAACTTTGAACGAACTTTGACTTTGGTGAAAGGTAAGTATCACAACTTCTGGTTTTATCTTGTGATTTCTTGCATGTCCCTATGTCACGCCCCGGGTGTAAACCAGAACCCGGGCTCGCCTACAGATCCGCCGTATACACGGAATCTTCCGTGTACACAAAGCGCTGGTAACCTGCTCAAATATAGATGATATAATAAAAGAGCATAAACAGAGCTAAACTACAACTGGTACATCTCAGATAAAGCAGGAAAGTAAAGTGCAGAAGTAAACTCTCAATAATACAAATATCTCTCCCAGCTCACTAATCAAATACAACCAGCTGGCCGAAGCCAGACCCAAAAAGAAATGAAAAGTAGGGTATCTGAGAGTATCGGGGTACATCTAGTAACTGAACTGGTGCCTGGGTAGACCGCTATCTAATCCGCGATCCTCTTACCTCGGTCCGCTGAGGAGGGTCCTGCAACTCCCGCAGACAACTCTGCAAAACAAAGGGGGAAGAGAAAAGAGAAAGCAGTGGGGGTGAGAACTACTGTAAACAGCAGCCTCCCCCTAGTGGGTAGACCTCAACTCAGACATGCCCACTAGGACTATAAGAGGCGGAAGAATAAAACAAGGTGGTAAGCTGTAAATATGCCAACTGATGATGTATGAAGCTACCACTAAATGCCTCTAAAGTGCCAGCTAGGAATATAGCTAAATGTATGCATCAGAATGTAAATGCCTGCCTGTCTGGACCCAATCGATACACCAGTAAGAACTGGTACTGCCTGCTTTGCCTGCCAAATCGGGTATGCCAGCCTACGCATAACACCGATAGGGGATGAGAGTCTCAAGGACTCGAAGCCTGTAAATCGCACACTCCGGAGTGGCACTCGAGGGGAGCGACCCACACGAGCATAATGCCTCAGTAAAAGTATCATAGATCAGCAGGACTGGATCATGACTCTGATCAAAGTGGAAAACCCATCCACTAAAAGAAGCCCAAATCCTCTACCCCAATCTGATGCAATAACCACTGTCCGGTCAACCGCCAAAGATCCGCGGTTGCCGCAATGCCCTGCCCTCACAGCCTGCCTGTCCCAAAACCCACAACTGTCTGACTACACTATCCCAGCCCCTGCTCGAACCCGAGCGCACTATCCCCCAAATGTAGATAAAAGGAGAGAATATAAAAGCATGGTTTCTCCTAAGTCAGTTCCAGCATAATAGTGTAGCAGAAAAGGTGGCTTAACTAAGTGACCATTCAAGCATGCAGAGTCCTTTATTAAAACATGATTCAAGTAGTCTAATACTCACAAATAGAGGTATGCCATTTAAATAAACTCCCATTTTACTAAGTTGCCACAGGTCGGTTGATGTATGAGCATGAAAGGTCCCAATATGTATAAGCAACATAAGCCATTTTAGCAAAACTCTTCCTGTGGGATTTAGGTGACATATTATTTACAAGAATTAACCATTAATCAGCACTTAGTCCTTTTGAAGTCACAAACTCTAGTTATAAGTCCAATTTCCTGATTAGCATGCCAGATTCATTTTACCGGTTCTTTTAACAATGCAACATAGTAGCAACTCAAATAGGCCTAGTGGGGACATCACAAGTAGGAGGTTAAACAACGGTACCCACCTCGAGCGCTAAATCCTGATCCCAACAGCGAAGTCCACGCCCGGTCTCAACGATCACCACGGTACTGCACAAAATACCCCAAAAGAACAAGCACAATTAATCAACCATGCTCACACCAAAATCTGTCCCAATTACAATCAGTCCACAGTTTAGCCTTTTTCACCTGCGAGATCTGCCCGAGAAATTCCAGGAAAAATACCACAGCGATCTACGCGACGACCCGGTCGAAACAAGTACCTGCACGTTCCCACGCGATTTTCCTACGCTGAGAACCAAAATCGACAAGGGGACCACCCCGAACAATACATTCACCCAAAACTGTGCTACAAAGTTCTGTAAAAAGGGGTTTCTCACCTTCGGGGAAAATCCAGGAAAATCCAAGAAAATTCAGAGAGACTCCTTACGATGCGTAGATGCAAATCCTCTTTTGAATCACCCCAATCCGATGCCCGGTTGCGGAGATATCGCCGAAACACCGAACCGCTGTCCAAAACTCCATCACAGCAAAATGAGATCACAAGATGATCCTAAAAACCCATGAAAACCTCGGAATGGGGAAAAACCAGTAGACACAAGAAACGTAGCCCTACCTGTCACGAATCCAACGGCGCAAAAATTGCAAAAATAGGAGGTCGGGGTGAGTCGGGGGAGCCTAAACACTGAAATGCGACGAATCGGGTTGCCGGAGAATGATCGTCGCACCGCGCCGGAAAAATCTCAAACCTCGGGATCCGAGCCTCCTAAAATTCTCAAACTTCACAGGATGCTTCCTCTCTTCTTGATGAAGGTTTCATCTTCTCACTCCTCAGGAAGATGAAGCCTCTAAGGTGATCAAAATCCCTCAAGAAGACCCCTCGGATTCCCTCAAAGAGCCAAAACCAAAACCAACCTTTTAGGAGACTGCCATGTGTCAACGCCACTGTCCGCTGCACCCGGTGCACGAGATCCTGTGAACCGAACGAATAATAACCTGCCACGTGTCCAAGCCCGGTGCACCATAAACCATGAGCCATCCTAAATACTCTGTAGACCAAATGCCGTGAGCCGACCTATCATATGATGCCACGTGTCCTCCCTGTCGGTCCACTGTGCACCCGAAGAATTCCGTGGACCGCGCCGTATGAACCATCCAACCACAGGCCGCCACGTGGCACCGCCCTGGTGCACGCCCGCGCTGTGGACCGCGCGCCTGCCCCGCGCCCCCGCGCGCTGCCCGCGCCCTGCCCGCGCCGCGCACCGCCGCTGTGCCGCCTGCCCGAGGCCGCGCCGCCGCCCGCCGGCGCTGCCCGCCGCCGCCGCCGGCCGCCGGCGATCGCCGGAGTTACTGTTCCGGCCGGTGAACAGTAAAAACACTGTAGCAACTCCGAAAAATAAGTGTAAATAGCCTATTTTGACCGTTTTCGCGCGCTGAATCCGAATTTGACGTCCGTTTCGCCAAATTCCAATCCGATAATTCGCTGGAGGCTCCCGGAAAGGTATTTTCAATCCGAATTTCGCGCCGAGTCCAAATTTGATATCCGATTTGCGCGAAGGCACTTCTAAACATCCGACGAGGTCCCCCGATTACCCACGTGATCCATTTTAAGCCCGGAGTTCATCACTTGAGTCCAAATTGGCGCCCGAACACCGCCGACATGCCCCAAAGGCCTCCAGAAGCTGCCGGTCACACTGTAAAAGCCTTGTAGAATTCCGGATCATCACACCCTATTAACTATTCGACTAACTATTTGGACATGTATTATTACTAACAAGTTGTTTGATTACTAACAAAGCAAAGTTATGACATTTGGAATCTTATTGCTTAGAAGATATGTCAATGTTTGATTGTGATCTTATTACATATCTGAATTACTAAATGTCATGATGAGTATAAACTTTATCTCTGCTAGGTTTTGAATGCTAAATATTCTTGAGGTATCTAATGATCTCTTTTTGTCAAGAATAATTTCTTTTTGCAGAGAGTGCAGATGTCTAAGTCTAGAGTCTGTTTTAGGAGTTTATCTCATGTATTTAAATTTTGGATCTCCATTGTAAATTTTTGTTGTATGGTGACAGCAACAAAAATATCTTTTTGAATTTTCTTTAGTGGATTTGTGTTTTGTCACGAAACCGCCAAAGGGGGGGATTGTTAAGGAATTTGCTTTGGCGCATTTCGTGAAAGTGTTAAGTCTTGAAGATTGAAGATGAAAGAAGTTTGGATCATATACCTCAATCTCAAGAAAGAAGAATTCAAAAGGATCAGGTAAGTTTAACTAAAGACTTTTGGTGATCCGAATACTTCTTGTAGTGTAGAAACACTTGGAAGAATTTTCTATTGCATAAAAATCAAAAACTGGACATGGGACATGTTCAGGATCCGGATCAGACAGTCCAATCCGGATCCCGAAGGGTGCTTGTTCATTGGCAAATCCGATCCGGATCAAAGGTCATTTTCGATCCGGATCCCGAACATGGGATTTTGCTGGAATACATGAACGATCCGGATCGGGCACTTTAATCCGGATCCCGAACCCTGTTTTTCTGGAATTGCCTGACTCGTTACGACGATCCGGATCACAGTAAATCCGATCCGAATCGCCGTCGTGAAAATTTCCAGAAACGGATAGTTTTTTATCCTTATCTTCTTCCAATGGTTTCTAACCTATATATAGACCCTATTATTCATTTCTTAGGGTATCGGAAAACATCGGAAAATAATAGAAAAATACGATCGAAAAAGGAAAATCCACATATAGAGAAGAAAGGAAATAACTAGATTAATTCTATGTTTCTTCATCCATATTGATTAATTTGATTCTAGGTTTTCCAGACTCAGATTTTGAGTAGAATCAAATTAATGAATACTTAGATGGTATTTCCGATCTATTTCTAATCTAAGTATTCGGCGGATCATCACCACCCAAAAACAACGATTTATCCTAAATCGGCGCGTGGACTCGCGTGGCCTTGTGGATTCAAGGTGCAACCGCTCTCGTGGATTCGGAGCGAGGTACGTTCGTGGATTCGAAGCGTGCTACTGGGTGAAGATCGTGGATTCGGTCGGACGTCGTGGACTCGACGTTGGACGCCGTGGATTCGGCGTTGGACGCAGATCGTGGATTCGAGACGCGTTGCGGAGCGAGCGGAGAAGATCTACTAGGAGCGTATGAAAAAGGTTGAGTCGTAGTTGTATACGGTAAATCACCTTGTACGTGTTTTAATTCTAGTGGATTTCACCGTGTTATCGGTCCCGTGGTTTTTTACTCCGGTTTGGAGTTTTTCCACGTAAAAATCTTGCGTGTTCATTTATATTTCCGCATTGGGTTTTATTGCGCAATGATTTTTTTTGAGTGTTTATTGTTTACACCTATTCACCCCCCTCTAGGTGTTTTTTCCCCTATTTAGATCCATTATTACATATAACCCAACATATGGATCGTCGATTTCGGACTCCGATGGGTTCAATTAGCCAACGTCCATCGCGAACTCGAAGCTTTTCGAAGTTTACTATTCACTTAAGTCATTGGACTTAAGTTACAAATACTATATACATACATATATATATATATATATATATATATATATATATATATATATATATATATATATATATATATATATATATATATGAAATTCCATTCTCCTTTTTATCCTTTCAACTTTTCATTTATTTATTTATTTACAAACTCGAAATTCTCGAGTATTGCAACTGCCCTTGAAGTTTCTATAATTATATATATACTGACCATGCTTGTTTTAGCTTTTGCTTTGTGAGCAACAACATCAGCACTAATCTATGTCAGTATCAATCCTAAGTTGTTGCGGTTAGTTTTGTTTTCTGTGTTTTTGAAATTTCCTAGATGCGATAACTGATGACTATTGTGCTCCACTTCTCGTCATTTTATTTACACTAGCAGGTTTAGCTTATGCTTGGTTTAACTGCTATGTTTCCAGAGCTAACATACTGCATTGTTATTTAGTTATTAGTCTTTTATTAATAGAATATGCAATTCAACTTTGTTAGTTTTCTGATAATATGGCTTTTATTCTTTAGGCAGATGATAGCAAACTGTCTAAGAGGACTGTTTCTGATGAGCTTCCTCAGGTTTGCAACTATCAGAAATGACTCTCAATTTTTGATTTTTGGTTTGCAACTATCAGAAATGACTTCAAATTTGGATTTTTTTCTAGTTAAATTGTCTTTACATACTTAATTTAGATTATTATTGTCATTGCCATCTTGTGAATTCCTAGTCTTGCAATCATCTCTACCTACTCTTCAGCTTTGTGTTATATTGAAACTTTGTTCAATTTCATAATTTTGTGTTTAAAATTTTTAAGCTGAGCTCTACTTCTTATGCATTTTTGAACATTCAATCTATTTTTAAGTTGATATTTTTTTTGACTGCATGCTTTTACTATTATTGCATTTACTATTATTGCTTATTCGTACTATTAATTAATTGTAAAATTATTATTTTTGAAGCAGGATCTTCCGAGCCTTATCATCGACTTGAGGGAGCTTTTGAAGTGGAACAATGAGGCTTAAAGATTTAGAATTTATTTTTTTTTGGAGATAATACATGTTTAGTGTCATTTAAAACTTGTTATTGTTTGACTAAAATTCAAACAAATATTATGTTGTTGAAACTCGTGTCCGAAATTTAATTTGAATATTAGTGAGATATAATTTGAGAGTTAAGATCATGTGTTATAAATTATTAATGTTTTTTAGTTATGATTATTTTTGAATATTTTAATTCATTGAATTATTTGGTTGTCGATAATATTCTTTTCAATTGCCGCTATAGGTTCCATTTACTAGTATGTTTTTAATGACAATTATAGATAATTATAGTGCCATTTATAATAGTTGCTATTGGATTGTATTTAGCGGCATTTGTTTAGGCTTTTACCAACCGCCGGAACAAATACCGCAATATCTTTTACCGAGCCTACCAATAGCGGCAATTATTATAATTGCCATAAAACTATTTAGCGGCAATTATAATTGCCGGAAATTTAAAAAATAATCGCTGCTAAAACCCAATTTTGTTTTAGTGATAGCTAGTGAGGATCACTACAGGGGCAAGAGCCCAACAGCATAGTAGACCTAGCGGGTCTAGTAGTCCATATACCTTTTTGACTTATTCGAATGAATATTGTACTGTGAGGAAAAGAATGGAATTGTAACTAATTGTTATATATATCAAATGCTAATTCAAGTTTTCATTTCAGCTTTACACAATTGTATTTATGTTTAAAGTTGAATATTTTAAATTTAGCAGTAAGTTTTACTCTGATATGCATGTATTCTCATTGCGCTTATTGCCGTTGACTTATCGACCGTTCCTTTTAGGTATAGAGAGATCATGCCCATTTGGCGGGTCTGTTAGCGTGCACGAACTGACCAAATAGGCGATCTCGGAGGTGACAGATTAGAGTGGTATTAGTGTCACGCCCCGGGGTGTAAACCAGACCCCGGGTTCGTCTACAGATCCGCCGTGCACACGGAACTTCCCGCGTTCACGAAGCGCTGGTAACCTGCTCCAATAATATAACAATAAAAGAGCATAATACAGAGCTGAAATAGAAGAACCACATAGTATCTCAGACTGGAAATAAGGTACAAGCTGTAATAAATACAATAATCTCCCAGCTCGCCAAAATAGTACAACCAGCTGGCTAACGCCAGACCCAAAATAAGAGGGAGGATACCCCAGTCTGAGTGAAGGGTACAATATCTGTCTAATATCAACTCTCACTCTCACAGGAGATCTATCTACTCAGCGATCCCCTTACCTCGATCAGCTGCCGATGGCCTAGCAGCTCCCGCAGACGACTCTGCAAAATAAAGAAGAAGAAAGAGAGAAACAACAATGGGGGTGAGAACTACCAGATAAACCAGTAGCCTCCCCTAGTGGGTAAAAACCTCAACTCTGACGCACCCACTAGGACTACTAGAGGCAACATGAAAGAACAGTGGTAAGCTATAAAGGCTGCTGAAAAAGAAACTATCACCACTATGCCTCTAAATGCCATGTAGCATGAAATGACTGTATGCAACAATACCAAACATGCCTGCCTGAAATAACTCAGTCTTGTGTCACTAGTAAAACTGGTACTGCCTGCTGTGCCTTGCCAAATCGGGTATGCTTGCCAATGCATAACACCGATAGGGGATAGTTGCCAAATCGGGTATGCATAACACCGATAGGGGATAGGAGTCTCAAAGACTCTAAGCATGTCTGCAACACACTCCGGAGTGGCACTCGAGGGGAGCGACCCACACGAGTAAAGCATCTCTGTCATCAGTATCACAAGTATCTCTGTAGCACATGTCTCACAAGTATCACAATAAAGCAGGACTGGATCATGACTATGATCAAAGTGGGAAACTCCATCCACTACAAAAAACCCAATCCCCAACAGGGGCAAATAAACCAGACTCAACCCCAATCTGATGCAAGGATAAACATTTGGTCGACCGCCTACTGTCCGCGGTCACCGCAAAACCCCCCACAAGTCCACAATCTAGTACAAACTTGACTACACTATCCCAAACCCCTGCTCATACATGAGCAACAAATATCTGGATGCAAAGGTCAATAATGAAATATGTTCAGATCCCAATATGATAGTGTAGCGATAAATAGTGGCCTCACTAGATGTTCAGTCATGCATGCAATTGTCTTATCTTTAAAAGCTGTAAAATAGTGTCAAATATTTATTTTAAAAGAAGATTGATTTGCTGAATAAAAGTTACTTGCATGCGAGATTATAGCCTTTGTCCCAATCACAGTGTCCCAATATAAGTCATCATATAATCTGTGGGGTTATATTAAATTTTTGGAGAGTTCGTCCCAGCGTTCTCGTCAATTGTCATATTAGTTCGTCCCAATAGTTCTCATCAATTGTCCTGTTAGTTTGTCCTGTTAGTTTGTCCTGTTAGTTTGTCCCAGTTCGTTCTCATCAATTATCATATTAGTTTGTCCCAGTTCGTTCTTGTCAATT
Source organism: Tillandsia fasciculata (assembly GCA_029168755.2). Taxonomy (NCBI): domain Eukaryota; kingdom Viridiplantae; phylum Streptophyta; class Magnoliopsida; order Poales; family Bromeliaceae; genus Tillandsia; species Tillandsia fasciculata. The sequence goes on from CM054945.1 coordinate 7,558,312, forward strand.
AAATTTTAGGGGAGTTCCAGTAATCCCAGTGAGCTTGTCAAAAATGAGGTAAGCAACAACCGCCCACCTCGAACAGCTCAAATCACGCCCAGGAAGTCTCCTAGCTGTCCACAGTCCTTTAATCCTGCAAATCAGTGCACAACGCTCCCGGTATAAATACAAATCCCAAAAAGTACAATATTTGCTGTTTTTCAAACGGCACGGGAAAAGATGAGTTTTTCACCTCTATACAGTGCTCAGGAAAATCCGGAAAAAATTACGGTTACGTTCCTTGCGAAGAGTAGATCAAAATTGACTCTTTAAACGCCTCGATCTGATGCTCCTACGCCAAGATAAAAATCGGAGAAGTCTACGCTGTCCAGAAATTTCCACAGCAAAAGAGGGGTCAAAGAGGCCTCGGGAAACGTGCCAAAAGTGCGAAATGGGGCAAAGTGATCAACACGTAAATCGAAGCCTTACCTCTTAGGAACGCGCTGCCGCGAAAATCGTCCAAAAATTCCTCCTGGTTAGCACACAGGGATTTTTCGACTGAACTGCGACGGAAAATGGGCCGAAAAAGAAAACCGTCGCAGTGCGCCGCGTCGCAGCTAACTCACTATCTGTAACTCCAGAAATTCTGAAATTCTGAGGAGAGAGAGAAGAGAGAGAGAGGAATAATTTTCCTAAGGGGCCCAACCTCTGATTCTCTCTCTACGGCACAGAAATCGAGGTGGGGAATGAGAGGGAGGGGGATGCTATTTATAATGGGCCAAGGGAATATTCGGGCTCCACACCAGATCCGGATCCGAACAAGAAACACGAAAATTGGCCAACCAGAATGCGCCACGTGTCCACAAAATAGGAAACAGCCTGTGCAGGTCCACTCAAAATCCGCCATGTGTCCACGTGGGGCACGTGCCTGCTCCGCGCTCCGGGTTTTCCGGAAAATGTCGGCCAATGGGGTGCTGCCACGTGTCACCTTCCCACATGCGTCTAGAAGCTGGCCCACCAATGGGGAAGCGCCACGTGGCAAGGGGGATCTTCGCTGCTCCCGGTGCACGCCAGGCCCATGGACCGCGCACCAGCGCCCCCTGCCCGCGCCTGCCTGCGCCTGCCCGCGCTGCCCGCGCCACGCGCCGCCGCTTCTTGCCTTGCTCCGCCGCGCTCCTCCGCCGCCCGCCGGTCGCCGTTGGCCGCCGCTGGTCGCCGGAACAGTAATTCCGGCCGGCAGGGTTACTGTTCCGGTGAACAGTACCAGTGTGCCGAAAAATAAAGTGAATATACCATTTTGATCGTTTTCGCGCGCTGAGTCCAAATACGACGTCCGTTTCGCCAAATTCTTATCCGAAATTTTGCCGAAAGCTCCCGGAAAATCCCATTTGCTCCGATTTTCGCGCAGAGTCTACATTAAATGTCCAATTTCAAATCTACAAGCTCTGTTTCACCGAATAAGCTCCCCACAGTCACTGTTTAATGTTGTGCAGTTCCTGCGGAAGTCCGGATCATCACAATTAGAGCCTAGGAGTGGTTATAGGCGGCTAGCAAACTTTAGGAAGACCCTAGGGATTAGGCACGTGAGAGTGTATGGACTTTGGGCGAAAGTATTTGATTGGGTATTATTGTTCCCAAAAGGATGTTGGGAATGGATTGAGGGAAATGGACTTCCACAGCTAACGATATGTTGGGCGGCCAACAATATAATGTTGGGAGTGAGAGGAAGTATCCCTTATAGACTTTCGCATTATTGGGTCGACGAACCCTTATACAGTTTTTGTTTACGCTCTAGTTCGAATCTTTTTAAAATTAGACTAATGTTTCATATGGTGTGCAGGAAAGAAATGGCACCACGAAGAGAGACGAGGTTGACTCGTGCCGAGCCATCCGAGGACTCGGGTCCGAGTGAGTTTCGCGATCTGCGCGAGCAGGTGGCTGCGCTTATAGGCATAGTCTAGCAGCAGGCGGAGACCTCCCACCGACAGGAGGAGGTTTCCCGCCGTCAAGAGGAGGCTTTCCGACGTCAAGAAGAGGCATCAAGACGTCAAGAAGAGGCGTCAAGACGTCAAGAAGAGGCGTCAAGACGTCAAGCGGAGCAAATCCAGCGGCTCCAGGACATGGCACCACGAAGAGCTTATATCTGTTACGGCTTTTTGGTGTTGGCATATTTCGTGAGTCAAGTCAGTGAGTTGAGTCGGAGTCTTAAAGGGATCAAATTGTCAAATCAGCCTTCGAAGACTCATTGAAGATTCAACATGAGCCCAAGTCAACTCTCAGGTATGATTAAATATAGATCATGGTGATTAAAGTTCATTTATAATCATTGGAAACAGGAAATTAATGAAAACCGGTTTAGACTTGGTTTTAGGAACTTGGTTTTAACTTACAACTTGTTTTAAGTTTGGATTCCGGTACTTGGTCTGTTTTGGATAAAGTTTATCTTGGAAAAATCAGTTTTTACATTGAGTACCGGAACCACACTTGAAGTTCCTCAAACCCGACACAGAATTTTCTGAAATTTGTATTGCGTACCGGAACACAGACTCGCGTACCGGAACACAATAGAAAAATCTGTGTTTTGCACCATTGAGTACCGGAACATGATAAGTGGTACCGGTACACAATGTTACCTCGGGAAAAGTTTCCTAAACCGACTCTAATATGTTTCCAAGGGCTATAAATAGACACTTAGGGTTTCTCGACGAAAGGGACTAATACCGAAAACACTCGTGAGCAACCCTAGAGGCTAGGTTTTTACCGTTCTTCTCTTTCGCCTCTTTTAGGTCAATTCGACGGTTCTTCCAAGATCTATCTTTTGTCGAATTGATCTAATCTTTGCTTAGAGATTTCTTCTACGGTTCCTCAATGAGAATCTAAGCAAAGGATCACCATCGAAGCCTATATTTTCTATCGGCTGAGTTTGCGTCGTGGATTCGATGTGGCACCGTGGATTCGGTGTGTTGAAGGCGTTTCGTGGATTCGAAACGTGTGCTCGTGGATTCGAGTGGCGTTCGTGGATTCGAACGTGTGCAGTGGACGTGCAATCGGTGGAGCGCAAGGTCCGAAGAACTTGAAGGAGGGGTCGAGTCCGTGGAGTCGGTAATCACCTTGTTATTCTTCAATTCTTAGTGGATTGTTATTGCGTGTTGGTCCCGTGGTTTTTCTCCTGGATTGGAGTTTCCACGTAAATCTCGGTGTGTTGTTTTTTATTTTCCGCATTAGTTTTTATTTTTGCACTGAGATTGGTTTTTATAATATTACACCTATTCACCCCCCTCTAGGTGTTTAATAGTACCTATTTAGATCCTTGTGGATCCTAAATAACTCTACAATATCTACTATTTATAAATTTTGTTACATTTTGATCATAAGGTCAATGATGTCGAAACGATTTGAAATTTAATTTCTATATGCTTTTAATAGTCTAGATCATGTTCAACAGTGTCGATCGTCGATTTTAAAGCTCCATCATCGAAAACAAATGGGTGGCAACCGAGCCGATTTGCTACTGATATGTCACGCCCCGGGTGCAAATCAGGACCCGGGCCCGTCTACAGATCCGCCGTGCACATGGGATTTCCTGCGTACACGAAGCGCTGGTCACCTGCTCTGGTATAAAATGTACAACAAGAGCATAATACAGAGCTGAAATAGAAGAGCCACATAGTATCTCAGACTGGAAATAGGGTACAAGCTGTAATATATACAATAATCTCCCAGCTCACTAAAATAGTACAACCAGCTGGCGGAAGCCAGACCCAAAATAAAAGGAGAATATCACAGTCTGAGTGAAGGGTACAATATCTGTCTAATAGCTCTCAGCCTCACAGGAGATCTATCTATTCAGCGATCCCCTTACCTCGATCAGCTGCCGATGGCCTAGCAGCTCCTGCAGATGACTCTGCAAAATAAAGGAGAAGAAAGAAACAGAAAACAACAATGGGGGTGAGAACTACCAGATAAACCAGCAGCCTCCCCTAGTGGGTAAAAACCTCAACTCTGACGCACCCACTAGGACTACTAGAGGCAAAAGGGAAAAGGGGAAGTGGTAAGATACATAAGATGCTGAAACAGGAAAACTACCACTATTATGCTGTCAAAACTGTATGCATGCATCAGAAATAGTATCTGTCCAAATAAACCCAATCTAGTCACCAGAAACAACTGGTACTGCCTGCTCAGCGGAATCTGCACACACGGCTCGAAACCGCGGGTCGGCTCACACGGCTCGCATCCCAACATAAGTATCAGACCGGCTCACACGGCTGGGTCCGAGAAAGCACACCTCCGGAGTGGCACTCGAGGGGAGCGACCCACACGAGTAAAATATCTCTGTCATCAGTATCACAAGTATCTCTGAAGCACATGTCTCAATATAGCAGGACTGGATCATAACCATGATCAAAGTGGGAAACTCCATCCACTATAGAAACCCAATCCCCAACTGATGCAATAAATAAACCAAACTCAACCCCAATCTGATGCAAGGATAAACATCTGGTCAACCGCCTACTGTCCGCGGTCACCGCAATACCCCACAAGTCCACAATCTAGCACAACCTTGGCTACACTATCCCAAACCCCTGCTCACACTTGAGCAACAACATATGAATGCAAAGGACAACAATGAAACATGTTCAAATCCCAATATGATAGTGTAGCAATGAATAGTGGCCTTACCTGATGTCCGGCATGCATGCAACTGTCTTTATTTTTAAAAGTTGTAAAGTAGTGTCAAAAGTTTAAAACAATTGATTTACTGAATAAAAGTCATTTGCATGCGAGATCATAGCCTTTTTCTCAATCACAGTGTCCCAATATAAGTCATCATATCTTTTGTGGGGTTATATTAAATTTTAGGGGAGTTTGTCCCAGCGGTTCTTATCATTTGTCATATTAGTTTGTCCCAATGGTTCTCATTAATTGTCCTGTTAGTTGTCCTGTTAGTAGTCCTGTTAGTAGTCCTGTTAGTTGTCCCAATGGTTCTCATTAATTGTCCTGTTTTAGGGGATTTCTAGTAATCCCAGTGAGCTTGTCAAAAATGAGGTAAGCAACAACCGCCCACCTTGAACAGCTCAAACAACACCCCAGGTAGTCTCCTGGTTGTCCACAGTCCTCAAATCCTGCAAATCAATGCTTCCGGTATAAATACAAATCCCAAAAAGTACAGTATTTGCTGTTTTTCAGACAGCACGGGAAAAGAGGAATTTTTCACCTCTAAAATGAGCTCCTAAAATCCCAGAAAAATCACGGTTGCGTTCCTCGCGAAGAGTAGATCAAAATCGACTCTTAAAACGCCTCGATCTGACGCTCCTACGTCAAGATAAAAATCGGAGAAGTCGGTGCTGTCCAAAAACCATCACAGTAAAAAGGGGGGTCAAAGAGGACTTGAAAACTATGCCAAAAGTACGAAACGGAGCAAAATGATCAACACGGAAATCGAAGCCCTACCTCTTACGGTCGCGCTGCCGCAAAAATCGTCCAAAAATTCCACCTGGTTAGCCCGCAGTGAATTTTCGACGGAACTGCGACGGAAAATGGGCCTAAAAAGAAAATCGTCGCAGTGCGCCGCGTCGCAGATATCTTGCTATCTGTAACTCCTAAAATCCTGAGATTGTAGAGAGAGAGAGAGAAGAGAGAGAGGAAAAACTTTCGTAGAGGGAACTTTTTCTGATTCTCTCTCCTCGGCACGCAAAACGAGGTGCAAAGAGAGGGGGGTGGGGGACTCTTATATAGTGGGCCAAAGGGAATATTCCCACACGGGATCTGGATCCAAACAGGAAACACCGAAACGGGCCAACCAGTAAGCGCCACGTGTCCACAGAACAGGAAACAGCGGTGCAAGGGCCAATCAGAATTTGCCACGTGTCCACGTGGTGCACGCCGGTCCGCGCTCTCGGGGTCTTCCGGAAGATGTCGGCCATAGGATCGCGCCACGTGTCAGCTGCCCACGTGCCTTCTAGAAGCCGGCCAGCCAATGGGAAGCTGCCACGTGGCAGCTGGAACTTTCGGTGCACCCGGTGCACGACCAGCCGTGGACCGCGCACCAGCGCCCCCTGCCCGAGCCTGCCCGCGCTGCCCGCGCCGCGCTCCCCGCCCGCTCCCCGCCGCGCGCCGCCGCTGCGCGCCGCTGCGCGCTGCCCGCCGCCGTGCGCCGCCGCTCGCCGGTCGCCGCCGGCCGCCGGAACAGTAATTCCGGCGGCCGGAACAGTAATTCCGGCGTGAACAGTAATTTGTGCCGAAAAATAAAGTAAATATACCATTTTGACCGTTTTCGCGCGCTGAGTCCGATTTCGCCGTCCGTTTCGCCAAATTCTCTTCCGAAATTTTGCCGAAAGCTCCCGAAAATTCCCGTTTGCTCCGATTTTCGCGCCCAGTCTATATTAAATGTCCAATTTCGATTCTACAAGCTCCGAAGCACTGTATGAGCTCCCCTTAGTCACTGTTTAGTTTCTGCGGAAGTCCGGATCATCACATCCTCCCCCACTAAAAAGAGTTTCGTCCTCGAAACGAGACTAAGCAATAATCCTCAGTCCGATGTCTCGAATAAGTAGGGGTGAGCATCTCTCATCTCCGACTCGAGCTCCCATGTAGCCTCGCGCTCGTCATGATTGCCCCATTGAATTTTCACATAGGGAATGGCCCGATTGCGCAATTCTCTCACCTCTCGATCCAGAATTCGCAGTGGGCGCTCCTCATACCTCAAATCCTCGCTGATCTCCAGCGGTGTGAAGTCGATGACGTGCGATGGGTCGAAGACATACTTCCTCAAAGTAGAGACATGAAATACATTATGGACACCAGCAAGCCTCGGAGGAAGTGCAAGTCGGTAGGCAACTGGCCCGATACGCTCCAATATCTCAAAGGGTCCAATGTATCGGGGGCTAAGCTTTCCACGAATGCCGAACCTCCTGATTCCTTTGGACGGCGAGACTTTCAGGAATACATGATCACCAACCTGAAACTCTAAGTCTCGTCGCCGAACATCGGCATAACTCCTTTGTCGGCTTTGGGCGGTCTGAAGATGCTGTCGGATTACTCGGACCTTCTCTTCTGCCTCTATCAAGACATCTGGTCCCAAAGTCCGCCTCTCGCCCACGTCACTCCAATAAAGCGGTGATCGACACTTGCGTCCATACAATGCTTCAAACGGAGCCATCTGAATGCTCGCTTGAAAGCTATTGTTGTACGCGAACTCAGCTAAAGATAAGTGTCGAATCCACCCTCCGCCGAAATCCAAGACGCAAGCCCTAAGCATGTCCTCCAGGATTTGTATCGTCCGCTCTGACTGCCCATCAGTCTGCGGATGGAAAGCCGTACTGAACCTGAGTTCAGTCCCCAAGGCTGTCTGTAAACTCCCCCAGAAACGTGAAGCAAACCTTGGGTCTCTATCTGAAACAATGGAGGCTGGTACTCCATGCAATCTCACTATCTCATCCAGATATAACTGGGCTAGTCGCTCAAGTGACCACGTAGTCTGCATGGGCAGAAAGTGCGCCGACTTGGTAAGTCGATCCACGACTACCCAGATAGCGTCTGCTCCTCCCTGTGCCCTCGGCAATCCGACCACGAAATCCATCGTAATGTGGTCCCATTTCCACTGGGGAATTGGGAGACTCTGTAACTTGCCAGCTGGCACTCGATGCTCAGCTTTCACCTGCTGACAAGTTAAACACTGAGCCACAAATCTCCCGATATCCCTTTTCATGCCTTTCCACCAGAAGTGTGCCTTGAGGTCTTTATACATCTTAGTCCCACCAGGATGTAGGGTATAAGGTGTATAATGGGCCTCTCGCAATATCTGCTCTCGGATCTCCGCATCCGCTGGCACACATGCTCGGTTCCTGTACCTCAGTACTTCCGAGGCATCCACCGCAAAGTCCCCAGACTGATTACTCGGAATTTGATCTTTAATCCTGGTCAAGTGGGGGTCCTCACTCTGTTTCTCCCCTGATCCTGTCCAGCAGAGTGGGCTGCACGACTAAAGATGTCAGTCTAGCAGAGACCCCAGGGGACACAACCTCTATCTCGAGCCGTCTCATCTCCTCTCTAATAGCGGTGCCTGGTCTGTGATCAACATAGACAAACTTTGCACCGCTCTCCTACTTAAGGCGTCAGCGACCACATTAGCTTTTCCTGGGTGGTAGAGAATATCCACATCATAATCCTTTAATAGCTCTAACCACCTACGTTGCCTCAAATTCAACTCCTTCTGCGTGAACAGGTACTTTAGGCTCTTGTGGTCGGTGTAGATTTCACAGTGCTCTCCATAAAGGTAATGACGCCAAAGCTTTAGTGCAAACACTACAGCAGCAAGCTCCAAGTCATGGGTAGGGTAATTCTTCTCGTAATCTTTGAGTTGCCTCGATGCATAGGCAATTACCCTTCCTTCTTGCATCAACACACAACCAAGTCCACTGTGTGATGCGTCACTATAGATCACATATCCTTTTCCCATAACAGGAAGGGAAAGGATAGGAGCGGTCATCAGTCTATTCTTCAGCTCCTCAAAGCTCCTTTGACAGTCCTCACTCCAGATAAACTTCACTCCCTTACGCGTCAAGCGAGTGAGGGGTGTGGAAAGCTTCGCAAAGCCTTCCACAAACCGACGGTAATACCCAGCTAAACCCATAAAGCTACGTACCTCAGAAACCGTCGTCGGTCGGGGCCAATCACGGACTGCCTCAATTTTCGCCGGGTCTACCGCCACACCTGCGGCGGAAATCACATGGCCCAAGAAGACTACCTCCCGAAGCCAAAACTCGCACTTTGCCAGCTTGGCATACAACTTCTTCTCTCGCAGAAGTTGCAGCACATCCTTAAGTGCTCCTCATGCTCAGCATCACTTCGGGAGTAGATCAAGATATCATCAATGAACACTACTACGAATCGATCCAAGTATGGTCGGAAGATTCGGTTCATTAAATCCATGAATGCGGCAGGGGCATTAGTTAGCCCAAAAGGCATAACTGTAAATTCATAATGCCCGTACCGTGATCTAAATGCCGTTTTCGGAATATCCTCGGCCTTCACCTTCAACTGGTGGTAACCGGACTGCAGATCTATCTTAGAGAAGACACAAGACCCTTGCAGCTGATCAAAAGATCATCGATGCGCGGCAAAGGGTACTTGTTCTTGATGGTCACTTTATTTAATTCCCTATAGTCCACACAAAGTCGAAGTGACCCATCTTTCTTCTTCACGAATAGCACCGGCGCTCCCCAAGGCGACACACTCGGCCTAATAAAGCCCTTATCCATCAAATCCTGAAGTTGCGCCTTAAGCTCTCGCAGCTCAGCCGGTGCCATCCGGTAAGGAGCCTTAGAGATTGGCGCAGTTCCTGGAACTACGTCAATCACAAACTCAATCTCCCTATCTGGCGGCATGCTAGTCAGCTCAGGTGGAAAAACATCCGGAAACTCGCGGGCAATAGGGATATCCCCGAGTCCCGGCCCGCCGTAGGCCCCTCAACAACACTAGCCAAAAAGGCTACACATCCTCGACGGATCATCTGCCTCGCTCGGGAAGTCGAAATCATAGAGGCAAAGAAAGCACTCTGACATCCCCGGTATACCAACATCTCCTGGCCTGGCTCTCTAAAAGTGACAGTCCTTGCGGCACAATCAATAGTCGCAAAGTACCGAGCCAGCCAGTCCATTCCGAGAACCACATCGAAGTCCTTCAGCTGTCTCAAGACCAACAGGTCTGCTGGCATAATCCAGGACTCGATTTGCATCGGGCAGGACCAACAACACTCTTCCACGTGCAAGGTGTGATCGGGAATCTGAACCTCTAATGCACGTGGCAAAAGTCCTACCTCTAACCCATGTAATGATGCAAATGATCTACTAATAAAAGAATGCGATGCTCCAGTATCAAATAAAGTACGAGTCCTAATGCCAGAAAGCAAGGTGATACCTGCCACCACATGATCTGCTGCCGAAGAGTCCTCTACCTGTGCAGCATACACTCGCCCACTCTGAGCTGGAGGGTCGTA
>CM054945.1:7568381-7646771 GCA_029168755.2 Tillandsia fasciculata
CCGTGCGGGCGCCGCGCGGGCAACACCGCGCGGGCGCAACGCGCGGGCCCGCAACACGCGGGGGCGCCGCTAGCGAGGGCCGCACCAGGCGGGGGGGCCGCGCGGCCACCGCGCGGCCGACCGCGCGGGCATGCACCGCACGGGGCGCCGCGCGAGCGCCGCGCCGCGGGGCGCCGCCCGCGGAGACACGCCGCGCGGGTTCCAAGCCGCGCGGGTCTCCGGCGGGCGGCGACGGCGGCGCGGGGTTCCGGTTTTCGGCAACCGGACGGTGAGGGACTTTTCCATCGAAAGAGTAAAATGGGTCTTTCGTTTTCGGATGTTAGTACACGCTTTTGACTATAGTTATCCTTGCGGACTTTCTTTAGGTCCAGGTGCGCAGCTGGGGTGCGCGAAGGATTCAGGTGTTCCGATTTCTCTTCAACAAGGTGGGTACGGTTGCTATAAGTGCAACAAATGCAGTAAATGCATCTATCATCATTAAATTGCTCTCAATTTGCCTAACAAAGTAGATGGACAGATTAACCTTTCGCATAAATATTTTTATCTAACAACTGAAGCGGCTGCGGTCGCGATACTCACTACACGCCGATCTCGGCAAATCCGGTTTCGGATGCTGTACGTACACAGGCGGATTGGCCTCCGCATGGGTGTACTTTTCCGGAAGAGTGGTCTTCTTGACCCGTGTGCCTCACAAAGGGGTGGGAGCCGTGAGGACCTCTTCGCGTGCTGAAAATAGCACACCAGCACCGCGAAGGGGTAAAAGCATCAAAAAGGTGACTGCGCACGAGGGGAGACTTTAGTCTCTCCGACACTCTGGGGTTGGTGCCCAATTTAATTGATAAATTTGGGGTTGGTGCCCAATTCAATTGATAAATCTGGGGTTGGTGCCCAGCTTAATTATGTGCAGGGTTTTAACGAAAGGTTTCGGTGTATTCGGTTCGTCGTTCCTTCTTTGTTCTTATTTAGACATCTACTTTGTTTGTCACTGACTTTACCCACTCCGTGACAGGTGCTACTAGGTGCGTTAGCCGGGATGGCGGTGAGACTGCGTCGCGAGGACCGTAGTCAGAACACTTGGTTTTTCTATCTCATTTCCCTTTATGCTAAATAGTTAATTTGCTTGTAGATCACATTAGTTGTGGATTACCTTAGTGTGGACATGTATTAGATAGCACTGTGGATGAGATGTTCTTTTGTGACTTTTGATATTTCTAGTGATGTTTTCATACGCGGCACGTTTTCATGATAAACCAAATGATTTCGAAAATGCTTTCACAAAATGAAGTGCCGTGTGGGCACGGGTCTTACAACCGCTGGTTTATCCTTTCCAAACGTTGACGCCGCCTTAATGACTCGTTTGAAAAATAAGGTGTCGAGTGGACACCGATCTTTTAAAACATAGTTAGATTAATGTGCTTTGATTGGTGATGTATGTCTACTGTATGGTTGATGGTTGATGGATTGTGATGTAAATGTAACGCATATTGTGAATGAGACGCCGTGCATATACAAAGGAGACTTCGTCCGTTGGCGGAGAGAATTTGTGTATGTGGCGGTCTGGCACGCACCGGGTATGAGGTTTATTTCGCTTTATTAAGAAAAAAAAAATGGACACGCAATTTTTCGCTTTGATTGACTCAAAAACTCCCGGGGGCGTGACAGATTAAATGGTATCAGAGAAAAAAACAACCATGACCATAGTAGATATGATCCACATCCACAGTGTAAGGTACCACAAGCAAATTGGACATGAGATAACCAAGGTATAGGTACGGTAGAACGTGAGAGTACGGGGAAAAGGGGAACGTAATATAGGTGAAATCGTAGGTCAGGGTGCTAGGGTGATGACCTTAGGGTTAACATGGTTTCTTTGTATACAGCGGACAACGGCCAGGATTCGGCCACCGAGCGCTAACTAATTCTCAATGGACAGGATGGATCCCACGGCCGCAGCCAACCGTTTACTCCGCAATCAGCTACGCGACATAGCAGGGCAATTGCTAACGCTTACTGAGCGCCTATGCCTACTGACTCAAGACTTCGAGGGCGTCGACCGCGCCCCTCGAGATGCCTGGGACGACGCCTATCGGGGGATACCACCTGCTGGTTACCCCACTTTCAATGAGGCCGTCAATCTGGCCTTGCGGGCGGAGCAGGAATTGGCCGAGGCACGTGCTCGGCAAAGATTTTCCTATCCTGGACCGGAGGGGGCCCCCTTCCAGGAGGGCCCGGCGCTCAAGCGCCCGAAGACAGAGGGGAACTTTGGAAAGACAATGAGAGGAGAACCCAAACCGCAGAGGAAGTCGTGTCCCATATGCAGTGGGGCGCATCTGGTGACTGATTGTCCGTGGAGACACGGCCACTGCTACCGATGCGGCAGGCCAGGCCACTCGCGCTACGAGTGCCCACGGAAGCCGGGCACCACCAGACCTCCAGCACCGCGACCGGAGGGGACGGAGAGGACTACTATACCCGTCCCGCAAGGGGACCCTGCCCAAGAGGGCCGAGGAGGAGGACGACCGGAGAAAGCACGAAAGGATGAACCGACACCAGCAGGGAGCGCGAAATCGCCTCAGGGACCGTGCGCCATTTGCGAGGGTGCTCACCCGGTGGAAGAATGTGTAGAGTTATTTAGGATCCACAAGGATCTAAATAGGTACTATCAAACACCTAGAGGGGGGTGAATAGGTGTAATATTATAAAAACCAATCTCAGTGCAAAAATAAAAAACAATGCGAAAAATAAAAATCAACACACCGAGATTTACGTGGAAACTCCAATCCAGGAGAAAAACCACGGGACCAACACGCAATAACAATCCACTAAGAATAGAAGAATAACAAGGTGATTACCAACTCCACGGACTCAACCCCTCCTTCAGCTTCTTCGGACCTTGTGCTGACCGGTTGGATATCCACGCAATAACAATCCACTAAGAAAAGAAGAATAACAAGGTGATTACCGTCTCCACGGATTTAACCCCTCCTTCAACTTCTTCGGACCTTGCGCTCCACCGCTTGCACGTCCACTACACACGTTCGAATCCACGAACGCCACTCGAATCCACGAGCACACGTTTCGAATCCACGAAACGCCTTCAACACACCGAATCCACGATGGCACGTCGAATCCACGACGCAAACTCAGCCGGTAAGAATATTGGCTTTGATGGTGATCCTTTGCTTAGATTATCAATGAAGATCCATGGGAAAAAATCTCTAAGCAAAGATTAGATCAATTCGACAAAAGATATGTTCTTGAAAGAACCATCGAATTGACCTAAAAGAGGCTATAAAGAGGAACGGTAAAAACCTAGCCTCTAGGGTTGCTCTCAAGTGTTTTATAAATTGATCGGCCGTGCTCCCCACGTTTTTGAGAAACCCTAAATGTCTATTTATAGTTTAGAAACCTTTGGAAAGAGATAAGAATCAAAAACATACCTTATCTGGAATTTTTCAGGACGGCGATCCGGATCGGAATTACTGCGATCCGGATCGTCGTAACAAGATTGACGATTCCAGAAATCCAAGGGTTCGGGATCCGGATCGCAAGTGTCACGCCTCGGGGTCGAAACTGCGACCCGGCCTCGCCAACAGATCCGCCATCTGTACGGAAACTGCCGCACAGACGAAGCGTCTACCCTGCAAGTCAGATCTAGAGCTAAAAACATGTATCAGAGCTGAAATAAAACTAGAAGCTACAAAGATCAACTGAACATCTGGATAAAATAAAAGTTCTCAATACAAAGTCTGTCTAGCCATAAGAAATAAAAACAATCCTCACAAGCTCCTCAGAAAGTCCGGTACAAAAGTGGAATCATAAAATACCCTGGGTACATCTACCTCAGACTCTCAATGCTGGTAAGGAACTAATCGGCCGCGTCCTCACCTCGATCAGCTGTCTCCGTGCGAACCAAGCCGGAACAGCTGCCTCAAACCTGTCACCGCAGCGGGTGTGAGATCTACTGCAGAAGGCAGATCTCAGTGGGTACCGTCCCAATATCCACGGTATGCCCACTAAGTCTACTGGAGGCAAAACAGATAGGTATGCAGATAGATAGATAAAAGGAAAGCAGGAAATGAACTACAGCTAATAAGTAACAACATCATGCTGAAGGAATACTACTCTGACCCTGCTATGCATACACTAACACTGCTAATACTATGCCTCAAGTACTATGCTCAAAGGGAAACTCATCAATGAACATGCTATGCCATCACTCTCTCAATGTCACCCAATCCTCAATGACTGCCTCATAGGGTCCAGTCAAGCCTGCGCCAAACCTACTGCCACCTCATCCACACTGGGACGGGACTTACGTAGGGCGTCCCACACGGACTATCTCAAGCGAACTCTAGTGTATCAACTAGTCGCATACATCGCAGCCTCGTCAGGCTCGGTATCATCATCGCACCCGGGGCGTAGCTCGAGGGGAGCGACCCCACCGAACTCAAGTAGCTCAACTGTCTCACTGTCTCGATATGCGGCACATGCAGGCTATAATCCACGATCAAACAGATCGGTATCTCAAAGCTCGAAAGCACAACTCAGTCGGAAAAGATCCACGACTCAAACAGGAACAGCCCAAACACTCTCACAGCTATGTCGGAGAACCCTCAACGACTCAATCTGATAAAGCACGACCCGTGGCTGAGTCGGGAAATCTCCACGACTCGATCTGCCAGAACCCTCAAAACTCTCATAGCTAAGTGGGAGAACCATCTCCACCACTAAATCAGAACACGACCCATGATCTAGAGTAAACCAAATCGGGAATAAATTCTCAATCTCTCACACGGAAGGTCTGGAAATTCTGAACGACTGCCACCTACAACCCTATCAAACAAGAACAGGCTGCAGGCGTAGCCGCCCATAGCTTCCACCCCCGAACTGGAAAAATATGCTAAAACTCTCTCATGACACTAGAAAGTCATCTCACAATGCTCTAAAAATCTACTCGGCCCTCTGGCACGAGTACTCATGCAACTCGAACAATCTGGACCATTCATAATGTTCTCAATTTTTTAAAAATCCTTTTAAAGCGGAGTTTTACTTAAAACGGGGTGCTAAAATAATCTGAAGGTCCAGATGCAACCTGAATCTCAAAAGAATGCACAGTCTAGTGTCAAATAACCTCTAGATCATACTAAAAATGTCTGGGGCTCATAAAAGTCTTTCTACAATTTTCTAGGCAACTATCAGATTTATCAACAGTGAAAATTGCATAATAAACATGATCAACTTGCATTCAATAGCATTAAAGGGCATTCCATAAATTTTGAAGAAATTCCAACCCACCTGGAACGCTTTCCGCAGGCAATTGCTGAAGTCGGTGAAGTGCCGGATCCTCAAACTGGCGAAACCTCGAAATTCGTGTCTTGCGCGCGTACACTGCCGTGAATCCGAAAAAAATCCCCGGTAGCTCAAATAAAAACCCTAAGTCTTTCACAAAATTCCGTGCGCATTCAACACTCTGCCCTCATGCACTAAAGCTCCAGCACAGATTACTTACAAGTTCACAATTAATAAATTAAGTAAACCGATCCATACACACCACCAGCTCCCAAAGCATAAATTAGATCATTCTCTAATTTACTTACAAACCACCTCAAACCAACAGCACACTTAAAGACTCCAATTGCACATAATAAATCAAGATCATATAAACAAAAATCCCTTAATTCCATCATCAACAGGTAATTCCACAATTCACTTAAGTCGACCCAGCTTACAAGTAATCCATAGTGTACTTCCATAGCACACTCTAACTCTCACAATACTCCCAAAAAGTTCTCAGCACAAGATAATTACATGTTCCCAAACCTCAATTAAAAGCAATCCAAGTCCATCTCAAATAGAAACTCACAGCACACTCCCATAGCACTCTCAAATTCATCAGCAAACCAACAACCCATAAAACATAATTTATCAAAATCCACACAACCCTCTACAGCTCCAAATGCACACACACACAAACATCCCATAGGTTCTACAGCATGTTTACTTAAACATCACTTCATCTTAGAGCCATAATTACACTCAAATGATCCTTTACAAGCTTCTTTAAATACATGCAAAATCCATAGTACATACAAGCTTCAGTTCAAAAGTGAATATTTGCCTCCATAAACTTCAACCACATAAGACCATAGTTTTCACTTGCACCTTGCAGGTTCACAACCACATCCACACTCATCTAAAACTTCAACATAAAAGATGCATCCACAGCACCCTCACTATCACAGAGCCCTCACATCTCCACCTGTATCCAAAACACGTGTGCCGCGCACTCGATCTGGGTTCAGCACGGCGCTTCGCCGAAATCCGCGCCTCCCGACGACGACCTGTGAGAGCGAAAGGGGAAAACCACGTCAAAAAAAAGGTCCACAAAACTCCTCGCGACACCCAGCCACGCGAGAAACACCCACGCTCGCGTCGCTGCGCGCGCAGTGCGGCTGCTGCCACCGAGCTATTGCTGCAGCCGCTGGACTAATGCTGCAGCCGCAGCAAATGCCTGGGCCCGCCGCTGCGCCGCCTGGGCCCGCCGCGCGGCGCCCAGGCCCGCAGCAGGACGCCCTGGCCTGCAGCGGGCCGCACTGGCCCGCAGCGCACAGCGCTGGCCCGCTGCGCGCGGCCGTTGCGCGCGGTGCGCAGCGCGCGCCCGCCGCACGCGATGCGCAGCGTGCC
Source organism: Tillandsia fasciculata (assembly GCA_029168755.2). Classification (NCBI taxonomy): domain Eukaryota; kingdom Viridiplantae; phylum Streptophyta; class Magnoliopsida; order Poales; family Bromeliaceae; genus Tillandsia; species Tillandsia fasciculata. Next base: position 7,575,069 of record CM054945.1, read on the forward strand.
GCTGCTGCGCGCTGTGCGCAGCGCGCGCTCGGCACGTGCGGTGCGCAGCGTGCTGTCGCTGCGCGCTGTGCGCAGCGCGCCCGCATGCGCGCCCCGTGCGCACCCGCCTGCCAGAGCTCGCTGGTTGCTCCTCCCATGGACGAAAAGTCCAAGCAACAACAAGACACTCAAAAGAAACAGACCAAAACCCAAACAGACTCAAGCAAGCATTCCCACTCAACCTTCTTCTCTCTCAAAAAGAAACAGCAAGTACCTTATTGGAGGGTCGGCGCGCGCGTTCCGCTCGCTCCACGCGGGCTCAAGCCGAAAAATCCACACCCCAAGCTCACACCCTCACTTCTCTCACAACCATCATCTTCTACATTCTTTTTCCTTCCTTTTCCTCCTCCTTTTCTCACTTCTCCATTTCCTCTGTTTAATCCCCAATCCTCTGCTTCAACAGGGGAGGGAGGTGATGACGTGGAGTTTCATAAATTAGGAGCTCCCTAATTAATGTGGTAGTTGGGCTCATTAAATGCTCCACCAACAAATATCTCCACTCCCTAATTAATTCCAAACCCACTCTTATTTCTTTCATTACCTTGTTACCTCACAGACAACACACTTTAATTAATTAAATAATTAATTAATTATTCCAAATTAAGCCAACTCTAAGTCACTTTTTGTCTTCGGGATCTCCGCTCCGGCCCGAAACCTTCCGAACCCCGCTGTAATTTGAAAATACACATGCTCATGGCTTTTTCTCCTCAAAAAGCTCAACCGTTGAGTCGGGGTGCTCAATCCAAAAACCGGCTCCAAAACTGCCAGTTCCAACTCACTTTTCGCCCTCGGACACTCCGTGTTAGTCCGGAACCTCCCGAGCTCCGCTGTAATCATAAAATACACCTGTTCCCAGAGTTTCCCAATTTTCTGCACACCACGGTGGAGTCGAGGCTTCCCCGAAGCCAGTGCTCTAACGGCGGACAAAGCCCGGAAAACCCCGAATCGACCTGGGGCTTCCGCGTTGATCCAAGTCAACCCGAACTCATCTGTAATCCAATAAGGAACACGCTCGAGGCGATTTATCCGCGTCACGCCAATACACGAGGTCCGTGCGCTAACCGAAATCCCGGTATTCTACACTCTCCCCTCCTTAAAAGGGTTTCGTCCTCGAAACCCAAAGTAAATCCATAACTTAGGAGGGTGACTCGATCCAAGGAAATAGGAGATCCTCTACTCATCCTCGGCTCTCAAGTGGCCTTTCTCTCATCACAAAGGCTCCTCTGAATTTTCGCCATTGTTTAACCCGACTGCAAAATTCCTTTGTCACAAAGAAAGATCTGCATCAGTCGCTTCAGATAGCTCAATTCCTCGTCCCTTTCTAAAGAAGCGCAATCCAAATTATGCAAGGGATCAAATATACTTCTTCCAGCCAGAAAACACTCGCGGATCAAACTCCCCACGTCAATTTCGACTGATCGTGGCTTTCACTATCCTTGCGGATAGTGGCTTTCACAATTATGGTTCCCAAATCCAAACACTAAGCCTCCAATAGGCATAACTCCATCGTTGCCCTTAGCAACCAAAACACTCATGTTCCATAGATGCATCTCTTATATCAATTTACAGGGGAAGTAGTTCAACACCGGGACACAATGCTCAAATTCCAACTCTCAAATCCCAAGTTCCAAAAGTGGCAACCACGGATTGAAGACCTCATTCCAAGGTTGCATGCTCGCCTAACCACGGCGTACCGACCATAAAGTCCTCGCGGGAATAATACTATGATAATAACCATACATCCTTGAAAACTCTATCCGCTGACGTTTCCTCAAACCAAACTCTTCCTGAGTACCCAAGTACTTCAGGTTCGAGGGTCTATGAATAATTCACTTCTCTTCCAATCACTGGCAAACATGCAACTCAATGCAGCTTTAACTCTTCGAAAAAATACTGGCCCTGCCTAGTCCAAAACTTTTGACCTCAGTCACAATCATAGGCTTAGGCTAATTCCCAATGGTATCGCTCTTCGTTGGGTCCTCAGTCGCTCCTGCAGCTGAAATCAAATGGCCTAACAACAAAACCTTCTGGAGTCAAATGCCTACTTTCTCAACTTGGCAAACAACTTCTTCCTTCCTAGAAGTGGTAGCACTATCCTTAAGTGCTCTTAAGCTCCAAGTCACTTCGGAAACAATCCAAGTATCCACGACGGGCACTACGACCAACCCGTCCAAACACAACTGGAACACTCCCAAATCCCCAAATCCTACAAGCCGCAAGGCCTCAGTCACTCCACTTGGCCTCGCTAAAAGCTCATAACGCTCCAACAGGTTCCTGAACATTATCAGGGCTCAGCTCTCGGTTGTAAGGTTCCATAATGCTATCCATTTCTCGAAGGCATCTACCAAAACACCATCCAAATCTGTCCGCGTTCGAACCATCCAAGAACTCTCACCGTTGTGTACTTACAACGAGGCATCACTGCCGTGAACCAACTGCATGGCATCCTATCCAAAATCAAACCCTCGGATCCTCATTGTCGTATCCCCACGACGTAGCAATGGGTCACACGGACCTCTCGATCTATTAAATTCTGCAACTGTTCTTACAACTCTCATTCTCTATCTCACGGTGATACTCCAAGAAGCGCTGCCAAAGTCGGCGCGGTTTCCACAACCACGTCAAACACTACCTCGAGTAAGATACCATCCACTATCCTGGTGCCCTCCAACCAGCTGCACATACTCATCCACTAGATGCTGGTGGCCATCGCTCTATCTGTCTCGGTATCACGGTTTTATCAGTCTACTGGTAAACGGATGAACCTCTTCTTCCTGAAGGGGGTAGCGGGGTGCTGTCGCAAGCGGCAAACCCAAGAGCATTACTCTGGGACACTCTGCCTGGAAATGTCCTGACTATCCACAAGAAAACATCGCCCCTTCCTGAGGTCACAATAGGCGATGAATGCGGCCCACCGCAGATGACATACTCATCCTGACACTGATGCTGGTGCCTATATTATCGAGAACCTCCTGGTCTCTGTCTCCTCTGAGACTCATAACCCTGAGACGGGAAATAAGGAAACCTCGTTCCACTCAACTATCCCAAAATCGGCGATATCGGGGGTCTCCCTCTGGAGCTAGTCTCTCGCTCACCGTCCCTCTCGGACGTGATCACTGATCCTCGGTCAATCCATCGAGCATGAACAATCGCTGCATCTAAGGTCGGCGCCCGCCGAGCAAGCACAAGGTGATAGATATCTCGCTATAATCTCCTCTCAAACATAAACAACTACCTGGCCTCATCCCGGGCGACGTAGGTATCCCACTCAACAATCGTAGAACTCACTCCAAGTCGTCAACTACGCCCCCGGCGGTCCAACAGGACGAACTCGACGCCACCAACTCTCGGCGTCCTTACCTAAAATGCATGACCAAACGCCTTGACGCCACTCTGGATGAAAAAATCTTCAACAGCTCTTCCATAGCAGCGCTCCAATTCTTGGCCTCACAAGGCTCCAACTCTAACCCAAAATCCACAGGGGATGGTACCGGCTGAGGCACAACAACTAATCAGTAAGCTCTCGCTACTCCTGCACTAACCACAGTGCAAACTGGGCCCAAGTCGACGATGTCGCGGCCGGAGGTACTACTGATGGTACCCCGGGGAATGTTCTCTGCTCAGACATGTGCATCACGCGCTCCATGCTCTCTTCCTAGCGCCGCATCGCCTCAAATATCCGGGCTACCTGGGCCCGTAACTCTCAGACCTCACTCTGCTCTATCCATTCAGCCTCCCGCTGATCGGGCTCCTCATCCAAGGCCAACACGCCCACGCCGTCATACGGCGTCTCGGAAGCATCGAAGCCACTGCAACATAACAAACATTACGACCAAAACTCTCTCGACCCAATCAAGCGAAAGTCTAAACATGTTAACCTTTCTAAAGTATTATGTTGTCTGCAGCCAACATAATCATCTTTAGAGAAATAACATGTAAGGTCACTCACCCCAATCCTCTGGGGGAGGTACAAACTCAATCAGGACTCTCGCTAAAATCACGTCTCTCACGACGGTCATCCTAATGTCCAACCAATAGCCTAGGGTCTCTAAGTCCTCAACGACCTATACACCTAGGCTCTGATACCACCTAAATCTGTCACGCCCCGGGGTCGAAACTGCGACCCGGGCTCGCCAACAGATCCGCCATCTGTACGGAAACTGCCGCACAGACGAAGCGTCTACCCTGCAAGTCAGATCTAGAGCTAAAAACATGTATCAGAGCTGAAATAAAACTAGAAGCTACAAAGATCAACTGAACATCTGGATAAAATAAAAGTTCTCAATACAAAGTCTGTCTAGCCATAAGAAATAAAAACAATCCTCACAAGCTCCTCAGAAAGTCCGGTACAAAAGTGGAATCATAAAATACCCTGGGTACATCTACCTCAGACTCTCAATGCTGGTAAGGAACTAATCGGCCGCGTCCTCACCTCGATCAGCTGTCTCCGTGCGAACCAAGCCGGAACAGCTGCCTCAAACCTGTCACCGCAGCGGGTGTGAGATCTACTGCAGAAGGCAGATCTCAGTGGGTACCGTCCCAATATCCACGGTATGCCCACTAAGTCTACTGGAGGCAAAACAGATAGGTATGCAGATAGATAGATAAAAGGAAAGCAGGAAATGAACTACAGCTAATAAGTAACAACATCATGCTGAAGGAATACTACTCTGACCCTGCTATGCATACACTAACACTGCTAATACTATGCCTCAAGTACTATGCTCAAAGGGAAACTCATCAATGAACATGCTATGCCATCACTCTCTCAATGTCACCCAATCCTCAATGACTGCCTCATAGGGTCCAGTCAAGCCTGCGCCAAACCTACTGCCACCTCATCCACACTGGGACGGGACTTACGTAGGGCGTCCCACACGGACTATCTCAAGCGAACTCTAGTGTATCAACTAGTCGCATACATCGCAGCCTCGTCAGGCTCGGTATCATCATCGCACCCGGGGCGTAGCTCGAGGGGAGCGACCCCACCGAACTCAAGTAGCTCAACTGTCTCACTGTCTCGATATGCGGCACATGCAGGCTATAATCCACGATCAAACAGATCGGTATCTCAAAGCTCGAAAGCACAACTCAGTCGGAAAAGATCCACGACTCAAACAGGAACAGCCCAAACACTCTCACAGCTATGTCGGAGAACCCTCAACGACTCAATCTGATAAAGCACGACCCGTGGCTGAGTCGGGAAATCTCCACGACTCGATCTGCCAGAACCCTCAAAACTCTCATAGCTAAGTGGGAGAACCATCTCCACCACTAAATCAGAACACGACCCATGATCTAGAGTAAACCAAATCGGGAATAAATTCTCAATCTCTCACACGGAAGGTCTGGAAATTCTGAACGACTGCCACCTACAACCCTATCAAACAAGAACAGGCTGCAGGCGTAGCCGCCCATAGCTTCCACCCCCGAACTGGAAAAATATGCTAAAACTCTCTCATGACACTAGAAAGTCATCTCACAATGCTCTAAAAATCTACTCGGCCCTCTGGCACGAGTACTCATGCAACTCGAACAATCTGGACCATTCATAATGTTCTCAATTTTTTAAAAATCCTTTTAAAGCGGAGTTTTACTTAAAACGGGGTGCTAAAATAATCTGAAGGTCCAGATGCAACCTGAATCTCAAAAGAATGCACAGTCTAGTGTCAAATAACCTCTAGATCATACTAAAAATGTCTGGGGCTCATAAAAGTCTTTCTACAATTTTCTAGGCAACTATCAGATTTATCAACAGTGAAAATTGCATAATAAACATGATCAACTTGCATTCAATAGCATTAAAGGGCATTCCATAAATTTTGAAGAAATTCCAACCCACCTGGAACGCTTTCCGCAGGCAATTGCTGAAGTCGGTGAAGTGCCGGATCCTCAAACTGGCGAAACCTCGAAATTCGTGTCTTGCGCGCGTACACTGCCGTGAATCCGAAAAAAATCCCCGGTAGCTCAAATAAAAACCCTAAGTCTTTCACAAAATTCCGTGCGCATTCAACACTCTGCCCTCATGCACTAAAGCTCCAGCACAGATTACTTACAAGTTCACAATTAATAAATTAAGTAAACCGATCCATACACACCACCAGCTCCCAAAGCATAAATTAGATCATTCTCTAATTTACTTACAAACCACCTCAAACCAACAGCACACTTAAAGACTCCAATTGCACATAATAAATCAAGATCACATAAACAAAAATCCCTTAATTCCATCATCAACAGGTAATTCCACAATTCACTTAAGTCGACCCAGCTTACAAGTAATCCATAGTGTACTTCCATAGCACACTCTAACTCTCACAATACTCCCAAAAAGTTCTCAGCACAAGATAATTACATGTTCCCAAACCTCAATTAAAAGCAATCCAAGTCCATCTCAAATAGAAACTCACAGCACACTCCCATAGCACTCTCAAATTCATCAGCAAACCAACAACCCATAAAACATAATTTATCAAAATCCACACAACCCTCTACAGCTCCAAATGCACACACACACAAACATCCCATAGGTTCTACAGCATGTTTACTTAAACATCACTTCATCTTAGAGCCATAATTACACTCAAATGATCCTTTACAAGCTTCTTTAAATACATGCAAAATCCATAGTACATACAAGCTTCAGTTCAAAAGTGAATATTTGCCTCCATAAACTTCAACCACATAAGACCATAGTTTTCACTTGCACCTTGCAGGTTCACAACCACATCCACACTCATCTAAAACTTCAACATAAAAGATGCATCCACAGCACCCTCACTATCACAGAGCCCTCATATCTCCACCTGTATCCAAAACACGTGTGCCGCGCACTCGATCTGGGTTCAGCACGGCGCTTCGCCGAAATCCGCGCCTCCCGACGACGACCTGTGAGAGCGAAAGGGGAAAACCACGTCAAAAAAAAGGTCCACAAAACTCCTCGCGACACCCAGCCACGCGAGAAACACCCACGCTCGCGTCGCTGCGCGCGCAGTGCGGCTGCTGCCACCGAGCTATTGCTGCAGCCGCTGGACTAATGCTGCAGCCGCAGCAAATGCCTGGGCCCGCCGCTGCGCCGCCTGGGCCCGCCGCGCGGCGCCCAGGCCCGCAGCAGGACGCCCTGGCCTGCAGCGGGCCGCACTGGCCCGCAGCGCACAGCGCTGGCCCGCTGCGCGCGGCCGTTGCGCGCGGTGCGCAGCGCGCGCCCGCCGCACGCGATGCGCAGCGTGCCGCTGCTGCGCGCTGTGCGCAGCGCGCGCTCGGCACGTGCGGTGCGCAGCGTGCTGTCGCTGCGCGCTGTGCGCAGCGCGCCCGCATGCGCGCCCCGTGCGCACCCGCCTGCCAGAGCTCGCTGGTTGCTCCTCCCATGGACGAAAAGTCCAAGCAACAACAAGACACTCAAAAGAAACAGACCAAAACCCAAACAGACTCAAGCAAGCATTCCCACTCAACCTTCTTCTCTCTCAAAAAGAAACAGCAAGTACCTTATTGGAGGGTCGGCGCGCGCGTTCCGCTCGCTCCACGCGGGCTCAAGCCGAAAAATCCACACCCCAAGCTCACACCCTCACTTCTCTCACAACCATCATCTTCTACATTCTTTTTCCTTCCTTTTCCTCCTCCTTTTCTCACTTCTCCATTTCCTCTGTTTAATCCCCAATCCTCTGCTTCAACAGGGGAGGGAGGTGATGACGTGGAGTTTCATAAATTAGGAGCTCCCTAATTAATGTGGTAGTTGGGCTCATTAAATGCTCCACCAACAAATATCTCCACTCCCTAATTAATTCCAAACCCACTCTTATTTCTTTCATTACCTTGTTACCTCACAGACAACACACTTTAATTAATTAAATAATTAATTAATTATTCCAAATTAAGCCAACTCTAAGTCACTTTTTGTCTTCGGGATCTCCGCTCCGGCCCGAAACCTTCCGAACCCCGCTGTAATTTGAAAATACACATGCTCATGGCTTTTTCTCCTCAAAAAGCTCAACCGTTGAGTCGGGGTGCTCAATCCAAAAACCGGCTCCAAAACTGCCAGTTCCAACTCACTTTTCGCCCTCGGACACTCCGTGTTAGTCCGGAACCTCCCGAGCTCCGCTGTAATCATAAAATACACCTGTTCCCAGAGTTTCCCAATTTTCTGCACACCACGGTGGAGTCGAGGCTTCCCCGAAGCCAGTGCTCTAACGGCGGACAAAGCCCGGAAAACCCCGAATCGACCTGGGGCTTCCGCGTTGATCCAAGTCAACCCGAACTCATCTGTAATCCAATAAGGAACACGCTCGAGGCGATTTATCCACGTCACGCCAATACACGAGGTCCGTGCGCTAACCGAAATCCCGGTATTCTACAGCAAGGCCCGATCCGGATCGTTCATGAATTTCAGCAACATCCAATGTTCGGGATCCGGATCAGAATAGGCTTGGATCCGGATTGGATTTGCACATGAACTAATACCCTTCGGGATCCGGATTGGATCATCTGATCCGGATCCTGAACATGTCCCATGTCCAGTTTTTGATTTTTATGCAATTAAAAATTCATCCAAGTGTTTCTACACTATAAGAAAGTATTCGGATCACCAAAATTATTTAGTTAAACATACCTGATCCTTTTGAATACTTTCTTCTTGAGATTGATGTAACTGATCCACAATTCTTCATCTTCAATCTTCAAGACTCAAGACACTGAGTGTCAACTTGAGCTCTTGTTGAATCTTCTCTAAGTCTTTGATTGCTGATTGACAATTTGATCCCTTTAAGACTCCGACTCAACTCACTGACTTGACTCACGAAATATGCCAACACCAAAAAGCCGTAACAATCTCCCCCTTTGGCAATTTCGTGACAAAACCCAAAAATACATAAAAACGCTCAAGTCACTCATCTTAAACCAAAAAATCGAAATTCAATGTCATCACCAAAACATTGATTTTCTTTGCGTGAAAGATCCAATAAATACAAAATTACATTTGAACCAAACAGTCCTAGAACATACTCTATGACTTAGGACTTGGAGTCTTAAAGTGATGTAATTCCTGCAAAACAAAACTCCAAACAAAATCAAACGTTAGTCGTTAGAAATTAAAATCCTACATTTGATTCGTCCTTTTGGTTCTTTTGTTTTTCGGCTCTTTCAATTTTTTCTTTGTCTCCCCCTATCTTGAGCATCTCTCATGTTCTCCATGTTCTTGACATGTTCTCCATGTTCTCCATGTTCTTGAGCATCTATGTTCTCCCCCTTTGTGATACGATCATCATTTTCCGTTCTCCCCCATTTTTCCATTTTCGTTTGTCCTCTCTTGATGATCTCATCTCCGTCATTTCTCTTCTCCCCCTTTTTGTCACAAATTGTCAAACAGTGAACATACTAGACAAAAGGAAATCACTAACAACATTAGTTCATAGAGAAAGAGAGATAAAAGCTCAGTTCCGGTATATAACAAAAACACAGATTGCGTACCGGTACTCAAGAACAAAAATCAAATAATTTCTTGAAACAAATCCAGATTTTGAAATCTTTGAATTACCGATTTGTATTCCATCAAGAAAACAAAATAAGTGCTTTAACCAATGAATTAATAAGATGTCATTCAATCCAATTTTCTTTCATTAGAATAATTTAGAAAAATAAAAACCAGAAAGAGTATGTAAGCACTTTAGCGCATCAACTTTAAACAAAAGTCATCGTTTCATGCAACAAGAAATAGATTATACCAAATCTATCAAAAATACTCAAAAATGAAACGAAAATTTATGAAAATTAAAACTCTTAAAGTTGAACAACTTCAATTACATCTAACTGATCTTATGCGTAATGCCTTTATCAAATCATCAATTTTGGTAAAGAAAATGAAATACAAAGATCAATAGATGTTTGAAATCCCAGATAAGTTAGATAATATATCTAGACAATCTGTTGAAGGAGTGGCTCTTTGAGCATCTTTATCAAAAATCCCACCTTATACCAACCATGAAATATGACTGAGTCAAGTATTTCAATATGCATTTCATCAACATTTTTAAAACAAAAATTTGCTTTGCATTCATGGAGTATCTTTTTCTTTCTTTCTTTTCCTCCATGTGGTGGTAGTTTTCACACTCCTCATTGGGATGTAACTCTTTCCACATCTTTTGAGCATTTTACTTTTCTTTGACTCCCCCTCAATTGGCTATCAATTATTTAATATATAAGGTATTCAACCAAAATTGATCTCGCATTCATACTCGACTAAGCAATCAAATAAGATAATGACTATACCAAGAGATCATTGAGAGAGAAATTGACTTTGATCACTTAAAAGATGAATTAATTAACATAAATGATCATTGCAACATTGAAATATTATGATATCAAAAGCATAATAAATTTCTAAATGCGTGAAAGGATGCAATTAAAGTCAATTTAACCAATGCTCAATTAAACAACTCCTCTAATGAAGTGTCTTCAAGATTATGATTAAGGAGTCAAGTTGATAATCAAGTAAAATTAATTTGGAGTGAATGAACGTGAAGCCCTTTTTATTCAATGCACTTGTTCGTTAAAAACCCTTTTGTTCAAAAACAAAGTATAAAAACAAAGAGCATTGAAAAACATGTAATGCAGAGATTAAGAAAAATATGAAGGGAAAACCAATCAAAGCATTACACACAGTCATAAGCTATTTAGAACTTAAGACAAGGAAAGATATCACCTTTCCGAATCCAAAATCGCGGATTTTGGGTTGTCTTGATTCGTTGTGCCCGGGGGTTGGTAGCTTTGACTGTTGGTCCACCTTAGGTCTTTGCCTTGCAATGATCCACTTGAATGATTGATGTTGTGGCTCGGACCTTTGGTGGGTTGAGTGAACTCCTTTGACTTGATGTGTCTTTTGATTCCGTTGAGTCCGCTCCGTAGATGAAGTTGCCGAAGTATTTTTCTTTTTCTTTTTCGGGCAATTCTTCACCAAATGTCCTTCAAGTCCACATAGGTGACAAGTTCTTCCTTTCAATTTATTGTGGAACTTGAAGCCTTCACAGTTTGGTTCTTTTTAAATCCCAAACCAACCTTGCTTGTTTGACCTAATCCGGACATACAATCAAGTTTCTTGGAACCGGTTGAAAGCCTTTGTATGTCGGATTTAAGTTGATGAACTTGCTTGGTCAAAGCTTGGTTGGTGACATGAATCTCTTCAAACTGCTTTTCAAGAAAACCAATCTTGTCCATATATGAATTAACGACCATTCCGATTGATTTATCTTTTCTTGGAGGATTTTATTATTATCCAATAAAAGCTCTCGTTCCTCCTCGAGATCATGAAGTTTGATCTTTAAAGCTTGATTCTCGTCTTGAACTTCAAGTCGTTGCTTCCTCAACTTCTTGTTAAGTTTGGCCATCTTCTTTGATTCCGCAAGAAGTTGTTGGTATGCCTCAACGAGTTCTTCTTCGTCCGACTCCCCCTCACTTGATGACTCTCCTCCGGATGTTGATGTTTCATGCAAAATCAAAGGAATAGAGTCAGTGACTAAAGATGATAAACACAAATTAGAAGAGGGAATTTGAGAGGCATGAAAAGCAACAATTTTTCTTTTTCCTCTTCACTTGAGGTCGATTCATCGAAACTAGAATCGTCCCAAGTTTTTGCTTGCAAAGCCTTCTTTTTGTATGATTTCTTAGAAGGACAATCCGTTGAAATATGGCCGTAGCCTTTGCATCGATAACATCGGATTTCCCCTTCGAAATCATCTTTTTCTTTTTCTTTAGAAGGTTTTGCAACGCCTTTGAGTTTAGAGGATTTAGAACCCGATGATCCTTTAGATGGTTTCGTGGATGAAGATCCATCGGTTCGATTCTTCCAAAATTTCCGACGAAATTTCTTTGTGATCCGCGCCAATTGTTCTTCAAAATCGGCAAAAGAGATTTCATCGTCGGAACTCGATTCGTCATCTTCTTCCTTTGTTGATTTGAATGCAATACCTGTAAGCTTAGAAGAAGACTTGGAAGAATTTTGATTAGTAGGAAAAGTCATCTCATAAGTTTGTAAAGCACCTACTAATTCCTCTACACTCATCTCATCCGGATGACTAACGGTTTCAATGGCGGTAACCTTTGCCCTAAACCGTTCCGGAAGAGTCCGAAGAATCTTTCTTACAATTTTCGACTCCGGGATCTTTTCTCCTAAATTAGCACATGTATTAATTACATCTTGAAGTCTAGTGTAATAATCTGTAAACAATTCATGCTCTTCCATATGAATAGAGTCAAATTGACTTGTAAGCATCTGGAGCTTTTGAATTTTTACAAGATTAGTACCCTCATGTGTAATTTTGAGAATATCCCAAATTTCCTTCGCGGTTTCACACGCGGAAATTCTTGTAAACTCAGTCGAGGAAAGAGAATTAAATAAAGCGTTCATACCTTTCCCATTGTAAGAAGATCTTTCGATTTCCTCTTTAGACCATCTAGAGCGAGGTTTTGGGGTAGTAGAATTTCCTACTTCCTCAACCGGATGCACCCAACCGTATTCAACGGTTTGCCATACCCGCTCATCAATAGAGATGAGAAAAGCTCTCATCCGCACTTTCCAATATGCATAATTGGTCCCATCAAAAAGAGGAGGTCTAAAAATATTACCACTTTCACCCATCATGATAGATAAACCTAAAACCCGCTCTGATACCAATTGTAGAGTTATTTAGGATCCACAAGGATCTAAATAGGTACTATCAAACACCTAGAGGGGGGTGAATAGGTGTAATATTATAAAAACCAATCTCAGTGCAAAAATAAAAAACAATGCGGAAAATAAAAATCAACACACCGAGATTTACGTGGAAACTCCAATCCAGGAGAAAAACCACGGGACCAACACGCAATAACAATCCACTAAGAATAGAAGAATAACAAGGTGATTACCGACTCCACGGACTCAACCCCTCCTTCAGCTTCTTCGGACCTTGCGCTGACCGGTTGGATATCCACGCAATAACAATCCACTAAGAAAAGAAGAATAACAAGGTGATTACCGTCTCCACGGATTTAACCCCTCCTTCAACTTCTTCGGACCTTGCGCTCCACCGCTTGCACGTCCACTGCACACGTTCGAATCCACGAACGCCACTCGAATCCACGAGCACACGTTTCGAATCCACGAAACGCCTTCAACACACCGAATCCACGATGCCACGTCGAATCCACGACGCAAACTCAGCCGGTAAGAATATTGGCTTTGATGGTGATCCTTTGCTTAGATTATCAATGAAGATCCATGGGAAAAAATCTCTAAGCAAAGATTAGATCAATTCGACAAAAGATATGTTCTTGAAAGAACCATCGAATTGACCTAAAAGAGGCTATAAAGAAGAACGATAAAAACCTAGCCTCTAGGGTTGCTCTCAAGTGTTTTATAAATTGATCGGCCGTGCTCCCCACGTTTTTGAGAAACCCTAAATGTCTATTTATAGTTTAGAAACCTTTGGAAAGAGATAAGAATCAAAAACATACCTTATCTGGAATTTTTCAGGACGGCGATCCGGATCGGAATTACTGCGATCCGGATCGTCGTAACAAGATTGACGATTCCAGAAATCCAAGGGTTCGGGATCCGGATCGCAAGGCCCGATCCGGATCGTTCATGAATTTCAGCAACATCCAATGTTCGGGATCCGGATCAGAATAGGCTTGGATCCGGATTGGATTTGCACATGAACTAATACCCTTCGGGATCCGGATTGGATCATCTGATCCGGATCCTGAACATGTCCCATGTCCAGTTTTTGATTTTTATGCAATTAAAAATTCATCCAAGTGTTTCTACACTATAAGAAAGTATTCGGATCACCAAAATTATTTAGTTAAACATACCTGATCCTTTTGAATGCTTTCTTCTTGAGATTGATGTAACTGATCCACAATTCTTCATCTTCAATCTTCAAGACTCAAGACACTGAGTGTCAACTTGAGCTCTTGTTGAATCTTCTCTAAGTCTTTGATTGCTGATTGACAATTTGATCCCTTTAAGACTCCGACTCAACTCACTGACTTGACTCACGAAATATGCCAACACCAAAAAGCCGTAACAGAATGTATCTGGAGGTACCATTACTGCAACCAGTGCGGCTTGCCGGACCACTCTCGTGCCTTCTGCCCTCAGAGGCCCGCCGCCGCCGCGCCACCACAGCAGAAAGGACCAGAGAGTACTGCGGCCCCCGTTCAGCCAAGGGATTTGCCCGGCAACCAGCAATCCGCAGACTCATCAGACGTCAAGTCTCTTCCCCAGCACGCCATACGACGCTGGCCCAAGGGCTGTGGACAGGCTCCCCGGGATACTACAGTGGGGGACGCGGCGTCCCAGACCTAGTAACAGCAGGTAACTTTTGTTTTTCTTTCTCCTTCCCTCCTAGGTTAGGAGCACCGGATACACCTTAGCCTGCTACCCCGATAGACTCTCTCTCTCTCTCTCTCTCTCTCTCTCTCTCTAGAATCCTTAAGTATTAGGCGAAGCCTTCCCCGGCCGATGTACGCGGGCGGGCTACGAAGCATAGGAGGACCTTGTGTACTCGGGGCCCGTTAAGGGCCATGCAAGGAATAAATAGGCTCCACCCTATGCCTTGCAGTCGAGAACCTAATGGGCCGTTAGGTAGTTCAGGGCCGCTCCCCAGACTAGGTTCAGCGGTCCCGTGGTAAGGGAAATTCCGAACGTGTTTCCGGCGGAGCTCCCCGGAATGCCGCCGGAACGAGAGGTTGACTTCCCCATTGAGTTGCTTCCCGGCACCAAACCCATCACCAAGGCACCGTACAGGATGGCCTTCGCGGAGTTGAAGGAACTCAAGGCACAGTTGGAGGACCTTTTGGATAAGGGTTTTATCAGACCAAGCGCGTCACCCTGGGGCGCGCCCGTCCTGTTTGTGAGGAAGAAGGACGGAAGTCTCCGGTTGTGCATCGACTACCGGGAGATAAATAAGGTCACCGTTAAGAACAAGTACCCCCTGCCAAGGATCGACGACCTCTTCGACCAACTACAGGGGGCGACGGTGTTTTCAAAGATCGACCTGCAGTCGGGCTATCATCAGCTCCGGGTTAAGGGGGAGGACATCCCCAAAACGGCTTTCCGAACTCGCTATGGCCATTACGAATTTACAGTAATGCCGTTCGGGCTCACAAATGCCCCGGCGGTGTTCATGGATATGATGAACAGGGTATTCAAACCCTTCCTGGACTTATTCGTGGTGGTCTTCATCGACGATATCCTCATCTACTCCCGTACAGACGAGGAACATGAAGAACACCTGCGCACAGTCCTCCAGACCCTACGGGAACAGAAACTCTACGCCAAACTCAAAAAGTGTGAGTTTTGGCTCCGTGAGGTCGGTTTCTTGGGGCACGTAATCTCGGCGGCTGGAGTCGCGGTGGATCCGAAGAAGATAGATTCGGTGACGGACTGGCCCCAACCGACGACGGTGACGGAAATTCGAAGCTTCCTGGGATTAGCCGGGTATTACCGGCGCTTCGTGGAGGGTTTCTCCAAGATAGCCACCCCCTTAACCCGTTTGACTAGAAAGGGGGAAAAGTTCATCTGGACGGACAAATGCCAGAGGAGCTTCGAGGAGCTCAAGGATAGATTGACGCGAGCCCCGATTCTCGCCCTGCCAGAACCAGGGGAGGATTATGAAGTATATTGCGATGCGTCGCGAAACGGACTGGGTGGAGTACTCATGCAACGGGGAAAGGTTATAGCCTATGCGTCAAGGCAGCTCAAGGAGTACGAGCGGAATTACCCCGTGCACGATTTGGAACTCGCAGCGGTGGTGTTCGTCCTCAAGCTTTGGAGACACTACCTGTATGGGGCGCACTGCAATGTGTACTCAGATCATAAGAGTCTCAAGTACCTTTTCACCCAAAAGGAGCTAAATTTGCGACAAAGGCGGTGGCTCGAGCTACTGAAGGATTACGATTTGACGATCCACTATCACCCGGGAAAGGCCAACGTGGTGGCCGACGCCCTGAGTCGCAAGGGGCAGGCCGAGGAGGCAGGTGTAAGTGCCATCACCCAGCAAGATAGTCTAATTGCGGAATTCTCGCGATTGAGACTAGAAGTAGTACCGGCAGGACAGTCGCACAACTTCTGACACTGGTGGTCAGACCTACCTTGCTGGACAGGATTCTCGAAGGGCAATCGACTGATGACCAACTCCAGCTGGTGCGAAGTAGGATAACCGCCGACCAGGAAGGTGATTTGCAGTAAACTCCGACGGCACGATACGATTTCGGGGACGAATCTGCGTGCCGGATCTACCGGAGCTCAAAGAGGAAATCCTGCGGGAGGCGCATACTGCCCCATATGCAGCGCACCCCGGGGGAACGAAGATGTACAAGGACGTCAAACAGACCTTCTGGTGGCCCAAAATGAAGGGAGACGTGACTCGATTTGTGGCACACTGCCTGGTGTGCCAACGGGTGAAGGCCGAGCATCAGCGCCCGGCAGGAAAATTGCAACCTTTACCGGTGCCCGAGTGGAAGTGGGACATGATTACCATGGATTTTGTGACCGGATTCCCGAGATCGCCACAGGGACACGATGCAATATGGGTGATTGTGGACCGTTTGACGAAATCGGCCCACTTTCTGCCCATACACACGACGTGGACGCGGGAACGACTGGCACAAACATACATCGACGAGATAGTAAGGTTGCACGGAGTACCGACATCTATCACGTCGGACAGGGACACGCGATTTGTGTCGAACTTTTGGCGAAGCCTGCAACAAGCAATGGGAACCAAGTTGCACTTCAGTACGGCTTTTCACCCGCAAACCGATGGACAATCAGAGCGGGTGATACAGATTGTGGAGGACATGCTTCGAGCATGCGTTCTGGACTTGGGCGAAGGGTGGGCACGGTGTTTGCCCCTAGTGGAATTTGCCTACAATAACAGTTACCAGGCCAGCATTCAGATGGCACCATACGAGGCCCTGTACGGGCGCCGCTGTCGGTCTCCAATATGCTGGGACGACTTGGGTGAGCGTAAGTTTCTGGGCCCAGATTTGGTGGAGGAGACCGAAGCAAAGGTGCGATTGATTAGACAAAGGCTACTGACCGCCCAGAGCAGACAGAAAAGCTACGCGGACAACAGACGCCGAGACTTAGAGTTCATGGTGGGTGAGCATGTGTTACTCCGGGTTTCGCCCTCCAAGGGGAACCGACGTTTCGGCATAAAGGGAAAGTTAAGCCCAAGGTACGTGGGACCGTTCGAGATCCTAGAACGCGTAGGACCGGTGGCGTACCGATTAGCCTTGCCGCCGAACCTCGAACGAGTCCACAACGTGTTCCATGTCTCAATGCTCCGGAAGTACCTCGCTGACCCCTCTCATGCCTTGGATGCCTCCACCATCGAGTTGCGAGAGGATTTGAGCGTCGAGGAGACGCCGGTGCGGATTTTGGCAAGAGAGGACAAGAAGTTGCGCAATCGAACTATCCCCTATGTGAAGGTCCAGTGGAGCAACCACGAAGAGCGCGAGGCGACGTGGGAACTGGAATCGAAGATGAGGGAATGTTTTCCCGAATTGTTTAAGTGAGGTTTGTACTTAAGTTTCGGGACGAAACTTTTTATGAAGTGTGAGTGGTGTAGTGACCCGACCCTTAGGGGTATTTTTAACTCACATGTAATTCTTTAGGCCTTAAGTGAAATAAAATTATTTAATTTCTAAAAGTTGGTCGGTGGATGGTGCTGGTATTTTTATGCGATAGAGCGCGGAAAATGATGACCGACGGTGCGGTCGGATCTGAAATCCGATGTCGGGATCTCCCGGAACGGGATCCTTAGTGATGCGGTGATTAGTCATGCATCGGAATTCATGCAAAATATCTTGCACCCGTTGGAGATAAGGTGGGTTATCTCGTAGGGGGGTAATTAATTAATTAATTAATTAATTAATTATCCGATGGCGGAAATTATAATCCTCTTACGTACGAATTAAAGGGGAAAATTAATCGTATGTGTTTTTAATAGTCGGGAGTATTTAAGAGATCCCAATTATCGAAAAAAAAAAGGGAAAGAAAATAAAACCCTTACCGGTGAGGAGAGAAAGAAAGAGAAAAAGGAAAAGACGAAACCCTAGCCGGAAGGAAGGAGAAGGAGAAAGAGCCCGATCCTCCCGGACATCGAACCGAGGCAAGAACGCGACCGGGCGACCTTCTCGACGATCTCCGGTTAGTAGAATAATTTTTAATATTTTTTGGGATTTTTCCGTCGTCCCTTTTTGTTGAGTTTTTGGGTTTCTCCGTCGTCTCCGTCACCGTCGCAGACATCGTCGTCATGCTAGGGCACGGAACGGACGGCGGGGACGCGCGGTGCCGCTAGGGCACGCGCGGAGGAGAGTCGCGGACGGCCGGTCGCCGCTGCAAGCGGCGACGGGGCCGCGCGGGGCGCCGCGCGGGCTCCGCGCGGGTCGTACCCGCGCGGGCGCCGTGCGGGCGCCACGCGGACGACACCCGCGCGGGCCCGCAACCGCGCGGGCACCGCGCGGACGACACCCGCGCGGGCCCGCAACCGCGCGGGCCCGCCACCGGGCGGGTGCCGCGCGGGACCGCACCCGCGCGGGCGCCGCGCGGGGCGCCTCGCGTGCCCGCACCCGCGCAGGCGCCGCGCGGGTCGCCGTGCGTGCGGCATCCGCACGGGCCCGCAACCGCGCGGGCGCCGCGCGGGCAACCCCGCGCGGGCACCGCACGGGCCCGCACCCGTGCGGGGCGCCGCGCGGGCCCGCACCCGCGCGGGCGCCGCGCTGGCACTGCGCGGCCGCCGCGCGGGCAGCACCCGCACGGGCGCCGCGCGAGGCTCCGCGCCGCGAGGGCGCCGCCCGCGGAGACATGCCGCCCGGTTCCAAGCCGCGCGGGGCTCCGGCGGGCGGCGACGGCGGCGCGGGGTTCCGGTTTTCGGCAACCCGAACGGTGAGGGACTTTTCCATCGAATAGAGTAAAATGGGTCTTTCGTTTTCGGATGTTAGTACACGCTTTTGACTACAGTTATCCTTGCGGACTTTCTTTAGGTCCAGGTGCGCAGCTGGGGTGCGCGAAGGATTCAGGTGTTCCGATTTCTCTTCAACAAGGTGGGTACGGTTGCTATAAGTGCAACAAATGCAGTAAGTGCATCTATCATCATTAAATTGCTCTCAATTTGCCTAACAAAGTAGATGGACAGATTAACCTTTCGCATAAATGTTTTTATCTAACAACTGAAGCGGCTGCGGTCGCGATACTCACTACACGCCGATCTCGGCAAATCCGGTTTCGGATGCTGCACGTACACAGGCGGATTGGCCTCCGCATGGGTGTACTTTTCCGGAAGAGTGGTCTTCTTGACCCGTGTGCCTCACAAAGGGGTGGGAGCCGTGAGGACCTCTTCGCGGTGCTGAAAATAGCACACCAGCACCGCGAAGGGGTAAAAGCATAAAAAAGGTGACTGCGCACGAGGGGAGACTTTAGTCTCTCCGACACTCTGGGGTTGGTGCCCAATTTAATTGATAAATTTGGGGTTGGTGCCCAATTCAATTGATAAATCTGGGGTTGGTGCCCAGCTTAATTATGTGCAGGGTTTTAACGAAAGGTTTTGGTGTATTCGGTTCGTCGTTCCTTCTTTGTTCTTATTTAGACATCTACTTTGTTTGTCACTGACTTTACCCACTCCGTGACAGGTGCTACTAGGTGCGTTAGCCGGGATGGCGGTGAGACTGCGTCGCTAGGACTGTAGTCAGAACACTTGGTTTTTCTATCTCATTTTCCTTTTATGCTAAATAGTTAATTTGCTTGTGGATCACATTAGTTGTGGATTACCTTATGTTACGGAATTTGAGTTGGCGTATTTCGTGATTGTATTAAGTCTTGAAGATTGAAGATGAAGAAACTTCGGATCGTATACCTCAATCTCAAGAAAGAAGAATTCAAAAGGATCAGGTACGTTTAACTAAATAATTTTGATGATCCGAATACTTCTTATAGTGTAGAAACACCTGGAAGAGGTTTTAACTGCTTATTCATCAAAAACTGGACATGGGACATGTTCAGGATCCGGATCGTGGACTTTCAATCCGGATCCCGAAAGGTGTTCGTTCATACATTGCTGCAATCCGGATCACAGCTTGTACAATCCGGATCCCGAATGGGATGTTTTGTGAAAATGTATGAACGATCCGGATCGTGGATTATGATCCGGATCCCGAACAGGTGATTTTCTGGAAACTGCATTCTGTGCGTCTGCGATCCGGATCGTGGCTTATCCAATCCGGATCGCCGTCGGTAAAACTTTCCAGAAAAGTTTGTTTTTGATCCGAATATTCTTCCTAGGGTTTCTAACCTATAAATAGACCCTATGGTCATTTCTAGGGGAATCCAAATAGAGCCGTCATTTTCACATATCATTTTATACGGCCTTAGATCCACATATAGAGAAGAAAGGAAATCAATAGAATATTCTATGTTTCTTCATCTATATTGATTAGTTTGATTCTAGGTTTTCATACTCACATCTTGAGTAGAATCAAACTAATGAATACTTAGATGGTATTTCCGATCTACTCTTGATCTAAGTATTCGGCGGATCATCACCACCCAAACAAACAACGATTTACCCCAAAATCGGCGCGTGGACTCGCGTGGCCTTGTGGATTCAAGGTGTTATCGCTCTCGTGGATTCGGAGCGAGGTGCGTTCGTGGATTCGAAGCGTACCATTGGGTGAAGACCGTGGATTCGGTTGGACGTCGTGGACTCGACGTTGGACGCTGTGGATTCAGCGTTGGGCGCGGATCGTGGATTCGAGAAGCGTCGTGGAGCGAGCGGGAAGATCTACTAGGAGCGTATGGTAAAAGGTTGAGTCGTCTGTGAGTACGTTATATCACCTTGTACGTGTGTTAATTCTAGTGGATTTCGCCGTGTTATCGGTCCCGTGGTTTTTTACTCCGGTTTGGAGTTTTTCCACGTAAAAATCTTGTGTGTTCTTTTATTTTTCCGCATTGGGTTTTATCGCACAATGATTTTTTGAGTGTTTATTGTTTACACCTATTCACCCCCCTCTAGGTGTTTTTTCCCCTATTAGATCCTTATTAACCTAAACCCAACAAGTGGTATCAGAGCGGGAATAGGGTTGTAAACAATGGTTGAAGGTGGAAACATCAATCGACCCCCTTTCTTTGATGGAACTAATTATGCGTACTGGAAAGTACGGATGAAAGCTTTCTTAATTTCCATCGACGAAAGGGTGTGGCAATCAATTGAATTAGGATGGTCTAATCCAACTGAAATTTTAGATGATGTTCGCACCTTAAAACCTAGGTCGAAATGGACCAAGGAAGAGATAGACTTATCTTCTTACAATGGCAAAGGGATTAATGCTCTATTTAATGCTTTGTCACAAACTGAGTTCTCTCGCGTCTCGGCATGTGAGACTGCGAAAGAAATCTGGGATGTTCTTCAAGTTACGCATGAGGGAACTAACTTAGTGAAGATTCAGAAACTGCAAATGCTCACGAGCAAGTTTGACTCTATCTCTATGGCAGAGAATGAATCCTTCACTGACTATTACACACGATTGCAAGACATCGTGAACTCATGTGCTAACTTGGGAGAGAAGATTCCAGAATTTAAAGTTGTAAGAAAAATTCTAAGAACTCTTCCTGAACGATTTCGCCCGAAGGTTGCAGCCATTGAAACAATTAAACACCCGGACGAAATGCGTGTAGAAGAATTAGTAGGTGCTTTACAAACTTATGAAATGACTTTTCCTACTAACTATTCTTCTGGAAAGGCATCCTCTTCTAAGTCTTCAGGTTACGCATTGAAATCAACTAAAGAAGAAGACGCGGATTCATCCTCCTCGGACGACGACGAGAACATTTCTATGGAGGACTTTGAGAAGCAGCTCGCTCTCTTGACAAGGAAGTTTCGCCGCAACTTTCGAAGGGGAAATTCAAGCAAAACTCAATCCTTCGGAAAGTCGAAGAAAGGCAAGGGTCCTTCAAGTTACAAGTCAAGAAGCCAGAGAACTTCTCAAAGGATAAGAAAAGTTCTGAGGGACAAGTTCAGTGTTTCAAATGTCGAGGCTACGGCCACATAGCAACGGAATGTCCCAACAAGAATCCGGCAAAGAAGAAGGCGATGCAAGTAGTTACTTGGGATGACAACTCCACGTCAAATGAGTCATCGTCAAGTGATGAAGAAGACAACGCGACAGCTTTCCACGCGTCCACTACATCTTCTCCCTTCATGTGCTTAATGGCAAGTACATCCGACTCATTGTCCAACTCCACTGTGGAAAAGATTGCAACGGACGATGAATCAGATAATTCGGAAGGTGAAGATTTTGTTTTAGCCTACCATAAGCTTTTGAGGGATTCAAAGAAACTGGCTAAACAAAACAAGGGGTTGAAAGAGAGATTACAGGATCTTGAAGATGAAGTAAAAAGAGTAACCTCTATCTCAACCGATCTTGAAGTGGAAAGGGACAATCTGATTAAGACAAATGTTTCCCTTCAAGAGTCCAATGAGCATTTCGAGAAGAATTATATAGATATGGTGAACAAAGCGAATTACTTCTTGAAGCTCAACGGCGAGGCCCGACAGGAAAAATTGGAAATGACGGAGACCATACGCCAACTAAAGGATGACTTACAGAGATTTTCTTCTGGAAGGAGTAAGTTGGACAGACTTCTTGGTCTCGGTCAAAGAAACAAGTTCGGCCTCGGATACACTCAAACTGGAGACATTCCAAGTTCGAGTGGTACAGTATTTGTGCCTCAGTCGGTATCTCCTCCTCCGACACCGGTGTTCACGACAAGCAACGACAACGAACCTACTACATCTTCTTCGGAATCGACAAGATCCAAGGTATGTTTTCGTTGTGGCATTTCAGGGCACATAAGAAGAAACTGCAAGACTGGAGCCAAACGCACACCTCAAGCACATCTTGCAATGACTACCAAAAGGGCTATTCCTCGGAAACAACTCCAATCAAATTGACGGAAAAGAGCCTTGGTAGTACACCGCTCAAGACGACATCATCAAGGAGCAGCAATTCTTCAAGCAAGACGCTCTCACCTAGGAAATCAACTTCACGACCATTACCGACGCACTCCAAAAAGGTTTGGGTGCGCAAAGGTGAAATCTTTCCCTGTCTTGCTACCAATGTTTCTTTGCATGCATATGATAGTTCGTCTTGGTACCTGGATAGCGGGTGTTCCCGTCATATGACCGGCGATAAAAACTGTTTTCAAACATTTGAGAAAAACTCCGGAGGACTTGTTGTTTTCGGAGATGGTCGGTCTTCCAAAATTGTTGGAAAGGGAACGGTAGCTATTCCAGATGGCCCGGTTCTAGATAATGTATTATTTGTTCATGGCCTTAAGACTAACCTCATAAGCATAAGTCAACTGTGTGATAGTGGTTATTCAGTTAATTTTTCATCTGATAAATGCACTGTAACTGACATGAACCATGCTTTCTTTTTAAAGGGGGTTAGATCAGAAAACAACTGTTATGTAGTTCCTTCTAAGATTTCTGAAAAATGTAACCTAGCATCTTTGAAAAATGAAACACTTTGGCATGAAAGGCTAGGTCACATAAACTTTAAGGAACTTGCTAGAATTTCAAATAAAGATGTGGTCAAGGGGGTTCCGAAACTTTCTTTTGAACAAAACCTTGTGTGTGGCGGTTGCCAAAAGGGAAAACAGTCTAGGACTGCACACAAGAATTTGAACCACATAGGTACAAAACGGCCTTTGGAACTTTTGCATATGGACTTAATGGGGCCAACTCGTCAACCATCTCTGGGAGGTAAATGGTATATTTTTTTGTTGGTTGATGATTTTTCTAGATATACTTGGGTAGCCTTTCTAAAAGAAAAAGCTGATACTTTTGATTCTTTTCTCGAAATCTGCAATCGTATTATGATTGAAAAGAATGAAAGGATTACTCGAGTTAGGAGTGATAGAGGTGGGGAATTCATAAATTCCAAATTCATTGATTTTTGCTCTTCTAACGGCATTAAACATGAATTCTCTGCACCTTACACACCTCAACAAAATGGTGTAGTCGAGCGCAAAAACAGGGTCGTACAGGAGATGGCACGTGTTATGCTTCATAGCCGGAACTTACCTTTATATTTTTGGGCTGAAGCGGTGAACACTGCTGTCTATGTTATCAATCGAGTGTATTTGCGCCCGGGGACTTTGAATACACCATATGAACTTTGGTTTAGTAGAAAACCTAACATCAAATATTTTCGCATTTTGGGAGTCGGTGTTTTATTTTACGTGATCGCGAAAATCTTGGAAAATTTGACTCTCGAAGTGACGAAGGGATTTTCTTAGGTTATTCTACAAACAGTAGAGCATATCGAGTTTTTAACTTAGAATCTAAGACGATCGTAGAATCGATAAATGTTAAGGTAGATGAAGCTTTTCATTTTGAATCTGAAAAATCTACCCTCGATATCTCTCTTGATGATGATACACCTGCTAATGCATCTTCTTCTAACAATTCTTTCGATAATAATGTTGATGCATCTAACGGTTCTTCAAGCTTATCTGATGTGCAGGAATCATCTCGTGTACCTCCGCCTACTCCTCTACCTCAAACGTTACGCATCTCCAAGGATCACCCTGAATCGAACATAATTGGAGATCCACAAGAAGGAGTTAGAACACGGAGACAATTGGTTTGCGGATTTGCATGCTATGTATCTCAAATCGAACCAAGGAATGTTGATGAAGCTCTCCAAGATGATTATTGGATTAAAGCAATGCAGGAAGAGCTCCATCAATTCGAGCGAAACAAAGTCTGGGAACTGACGAAGCCTCCGAAGCAACACAATGTGATAGGTACCAAATGGATCTTCAAGAACAAGAAAAACGAAGAAGGTACTATCATCAGGAACAAAGCAAGGTTAGTTGCTCAAGGCTATTCTCAAGTAGAAGGTATAGACTTTGATGAAACCTTCGCCCCTGTAGCTAGACTCGAGTCCATTCGTATATTGTTTGCGATCGCTTGTCATTTTAAAATCAAATTATTTCAAATGGACGTTAAGAGCGCCTTTTTAAATGGATTTTTAAATGAGGAAGTTTATGTAGCTCAACCGAAAGGTTTTGTGGATCATAAACTACCTAACCATGTTTTTCGACTGAAAAAGGCTCTTTACGGTCTGAAACAAGCACCGCGAGCATGGTACGAAAGGTTGACAAAGCACCTTTTGGAAAAGGGCTACACTCGAGGGGGAGCTGACAGGACTCTCTTTGTGAAGCATTATCAAAACAATTTCATAGTTGCTCAAATCTATGTTGATGACATTGTTTTTGGAGCAACGAGAGATAATGATGCTTCTAAATTCGCGGAGACCATGGAAAGCGAATTTGAGATGTCCATGATGGGCGAATTGAATTATTTTCTTGGATTACAAGTTAAACAAAACGATGAAGGAATTCACTTGTGTCAATCCAAGTATGCACTGGAGTTGGTCAAAAAGTTTGATCTTGAAAATTCTAAAGATTTTCCAACTCCAATGGGAACTAGCCATAAGGGACTTGGAAGTGAATCACAAAGTGAGAATGTAGACGAGAAACTGTACCGCAGTATGATTGGAAGTCTACTATATCTCACGGCTAGTCGCCCGGATATATCCTTCAGTGTTGGGATTTGTGCGAGATATCAATCAGCACCGAAGGAGGTTCACCTGAAAGCGGTGAAACGGATCATCCGGTATATCAAAGGTACAATCAATTTCGGAATTTGGTATCCTATGGGAACGACTTTGGATATTGTTGGATACTCAGATGCCGATTGGGCTGGATCGGTGGATGACCGGAAAAGCACGAGTGGTGCATGCTTCTATCTTGGCCACTGCCTTGTTGCATGGCACAGTAAAAAGCAGAACTGCATAGCACTCTCGACTGCCGAAGCGGAGTACATTTCTGCAGGAAGTTGTTCAACCCAATTGATTTGGATGAAGAGCGTGTTGAGCGATTTCCGAATTTCAACATCTTCGGTAACCATTTTATGTGACAACACTAGTGCTATTAACATTTCTAAAAACCCTGTGTTGCACTCTAGAACAAAACATATTGAACTTAGATATCATTTTCTTAGAGAGCTAGTTGAATCAAACATTCTTCAACTGTCATATATTTCAACTGAGGATCAATTAGCTGACATCTTAACAAAACCTTTGGATCAAAAACGTTTTATTCACTTGCGTAAAGCAATTGGCATGCTTTCCTTGAAATAAACTCTTTTGAAACCTTTGCTTAGATTAGGTTTTGTTTTTGTTTTGTTTTTGTTTTGTTCTTTATCTATGTTCTGTACATAGCACACTAATTGAGCATAAATCATAATTGACTTTAATTGCATCCTTTTATGCATTTAGAAATTTATTATGTTTTTGATGTCATAATGTTTCAATGTTGCAATGATCATTTACGTTAATTAAACCATCTTTTAAGTGATCAAAGTCAATTTCTCTCTCAATGATCTCTTGGTATAGTCATTATCATATTTGATTGCTTAGTCGAGTATGAATTCGAGATCAATGGTTTGGTTGAATACTTTATATATTAAATAATTGATAGCCAATTGAGGGGGAGTCAATGAAATGTGAAATGCTCAAAAGATGTGGAAAGAGTTACATCCCAATGAGGAGTGTGAAAACTACCACCACATGGAGAAAATGAAAGAAAAAGATACTCCATGAATGAAAAGCAAACTTTTGTTTGAAAAATTGTTGATGAAACTCATATTGAAATACTTGACTCAGTCGTATTTCATGGTTGGTATAAGGTGGGATTTTTGATTTAAGATGCTCAAAGAGCCACTCCTTCAACAGATTGTCTAGATATATTATCTAACTTATCTGGGATTTCAAACATCTATTGATCTTGGTACTTCATTTTCTTTACTGAAATTGATGATTTGATAAAGGCATTACACATAGGATCAGGATAGATGTAATTGAAGTTGTTCAACTTTAAGTGTTTTAACTTTCGTAAATTTTCGTTTCATTTTTGGATATTTTTGATAGATTTTTCATAATCTATTTCTTGTTGTATGAAACGATGTCATTTGTTTAAAGTTGACATGGTAAAGTGCTTACATACTTTTTCTGGATTTTATGTATTTTTCTTAATTTTTCTGAAGAAAAAGGTGTAGCCGATCCGGATCGTGGCAAGTGATCCGGATCCCGAACGCAGGATTTTTCCTGCGGGTGGCCGATCCGGATCACATTCTCGGCCGATCCGGATCACGGCTAGGGTTCTATATAGAAACTTTCAGATTCGAGATTTCTTTACCCTAATTTCTGGTTTTCAAGCTTCTAGAGTTTCTCTCTCTAGATTTCTTGCTTCCTGGTGCTTCAAAACTCAAAGTTCTTCGGATTCAAGTAAGTTTTCATGATCAAAACTCGGTTTTTCACAGTTTTTATGGTTTTTTCATCAAACGTGAGTTGAAAAGTTGGAATTTCTTCGTTTGTGAATGGTTTTTGATCAAATTTCTTTTGAAATAAGAACTCTGGGTCAATTAGTTTTACTTTTATGCTGGGATTTCACTTGATTAACGTATTTTTAGGCTTCGATTTCTAAAAATTCGGTTTTAGGGCATAAAAGAGGAATTTTTGTAAATCATGGATTTGATCTATTTTTAAAATTCTTTTTGGAAAACTAATTTGATTCTTGGCTTCTCTATATGATTATGATTGTCTAGGTACAATGTTTTCAAATTTTTCAAAATTGACAATTTTTCATATGTTCTTGAGTTGGTTTTCACAGGACATTTTCTAAAAACTCAAAGCACTGACAAAATGGTGATCACCTGGATCATTTTCCTGCTCACTGCCATGGTTCATGTGAAGGACTCTGCAAAGCCGAAGAGAAGCAAGAGGACAAAAAGAGCAAAAGCTGACTCCGATACTGAATCGGAAACTGAATCGATTGACTGGGACACAATTGAAGTTGAAGGGGCTGTCCCAACTTCTGCAAAGGGGAAGGCTCCTGCTGAAGCTCCCAAATCTAAACCTCCTCCTACTGCAGCTGAGAAAGGAAAGGCGCCAATGGAGCCTACCGGAAAAAGAGTGAAAACCTCGGCAAGGAAAAGAAGTGGTGCCCAAGGTATTTCAATCAATGAACCTATGGACAACCTGCCACCATTTCAGGGATTCGTCAGCTCCACACGAATCAAAGAATTTGAAAAGAGGGAATGCATAGGAGAACGACATGTCAATGTACAACAGATGAGGAATAGATCTGCAGAGTTTGGAGCTCTGTTTGATCAAGTTGGTCTTGGTCCGATCTGCAACTTTCCTGAGAAAACTGGGTACTGTCCACACTCAGTTCGGATCTTCTATCAGAATGCAGCAGGTCTTATTGATGAAGCTGATGGACGCCGAGAATTTCATACCTTTGTAAAAGGTATCAAGATCAAAGTCACTCCCCAACTGATTGGAGAGGTGCTCGGTATGACAGCCATCTCAGACGGAGTTCATTATTTGAAGACTCAGGTCTTCACAGCCAACTCTTGGAGAATAGTAGTCAATGGAACCTGCTCTCCGGATACTACGTCTGCCGGAAATTCAGTTTACTCCAGGGAACTCAAGAAGGAGTACAAGTACTTAAACTTCATTATTTGCTACAACATTCTTCCCAACATGAACACGAAAATCGTCCGATGGGATAGGTTGCTATTTCTTTATCTTCTTGGAAACCCAACTGCAGCAATGGGAGCAAACCTGAACATCCCCTACCTCATTTGGAATAGGATGACGCGGTATGTCGAACACTCACATCCCTCTGAGCGACTACCATATCCAATGATTATAATGCGCATCCTTAGGAGATTTAAGGTGGATACGAGCGCGAGTTCGTATTTGTATAGTTTGGGGACAATAAATGAGACAACCATTGTCAAGTCTTTGACAACAAAGCAGGATGATCCCCCTTCTCCTCCAATTGGCCAACGAGTTCGAACTCATGCAACTTCTTCCACTGCCCCCGTTCCTCCGAAACAGAAGGCACCTGCATCTACTTCTGACGATGATGCCTCGGTGACATCCATCTTCAAAGAACAACAGCGGCTTTCAAATGAACAGGAACGTATGTCCGCTGAATTTTCTGAAATGAAAGGCGATCTTCATGTTATGAAAAATGAGATGGAAATTATCACAGCTTCTCAAGTCACTTTGACCAAGTCAGTCTCTTCAGTAAAGAAACTTGTGAAGAAGTTGTTTGCGAAAATGGGTTGCACGACCTCGGATGACTCCGACTCTCAGGAGTAAATCTATGTTATAATCATTTTCCTCTGACTTTGCTTTTTGTTCTGTTTTGCAGGTTTATGATGTGTTTTATGTTGTTAACTCTCCTTTTGTTGTAATTATTTGGCTTTGTTTTGTGACAAAAAGGGGGAGAGAGTTAGCGAAAACAATGAACAATGATGATTGTGAATATCGATGATATCAAGGTAAGTATGAATCTCAACTCAACTTTGGTTTTCTTTTGTGATTTGTGACATGCTTCTATACTAACTATTCGACTAACTATTTGGGCATGTAATATGACTAACAAGTTGATGTTGGACTAACATACTTTGACATTTGGTTTTCGACTGCTTAGAAGATATGTTGGTTTTAACTATGTTTCTTTCACATATCTGATTCTTTTAAATGTCATGGTGAGATCAAACTCTATCTCTGCACTTGGTTTTTCTATGTTCCAATTCTTGAGGTATCTAACGATTTTGTTTGTCAAGAATGTTTTCTGTGTGCAGAGGTTACAGATGTCTAAGTCTAGAGTCTGTCTTAGGAGTTTATCTCATGTTTTAATTTCTGGAACTCTTTTGTAAATTTTTGTTGTATGGTGATAGCAACAAAAATATCTTTTTGAATTTTCTTTGTGGATCTGTGTTTTGTCACGAAACCGCCAAAGGGGGAGATTGTTACGGAATTTGAGTTGGCGTATTTCGTGATTGTATTAAGTCTTGAAGATTGAAGATGAAGAAACTTCGGATCGTATACCTCAATCTCAAGAAAGAAGAATTCAAAAGGATCAGGTACGTTTAACTAAATAATTTTGATGATCCGAATACTTCTTATAGTGTAGAAACACCTGGAAGAGGTTTTAACTGCTTATTCATCAAAAACTGGACATGGGACATGTTCAGGATCCGGATCGTGGACTTTCAATCCGGATCCCGAAAGGTGTTCGTTCATACATTGCTGCAATCCGGATCACAGCTTGTACAATCCGGATCCCGAATGGGATGTTTTGTGAAAATGTATGAACGATCCGGATCGTGGATTATGATCCGGATCCCGAACAGGTGATTTTCTGGAAACTGCATTCTGTGCGTCTGCGATCCGGATCGTGGCTTATACAATCCGGATCGCCGTCGGTAAAACTTTCCAGAAAAGTTTGTTTTTGATCCGAATATTCTTCCTAGGGTTTCTAACCTATAAATAAACCCTATGGTCATTTTTCTAGGGAATCCAAATAGAGCCGTCATTTTCACATATCATTTTATACGGCCTTAGATCCACATATAGAGAAGAAAGGAAATCAATAGAAATTTCTATGTTTCTTCATCTATATTGATTAGTTTGATTCTAGGTTTTCATACTCACATCTTGAGTTGAATCAAACTAATGAATACTTAGATGGTATTTCCGATCTACTCTTGATCTAAGTATTCGGCGGATCATCACCACCCAAACAAACAACGATTTACCCCAAAATCGGCGCGTGGACTCGCGTGGCCTTGTGGATTCAAGGTGTTATCGCTTTCGTGGATTCGGAGCGAGGTGCGTTCGTGGATTCGAAGCGTACCATTGGGTGAAGACCGTGGATTCGGTTGGACGTCGTGGACTCGACGTTGGACGCTGTGGATTCAGCGTTGGGCGCGGATCGTGGATTCGAGAAGCGTCGTGGAGCGAGCGGGAAGATCGACTAGGGGCGTATGGTAAAAGGTTGAGTCGTCTGTGAGTACGTTATATCACCTTGTACGTGTGTTAACTCTAGTGGATTTCGCCGTGTTATCGGTCCCGTGGTTTTTTACTCCGGTTTGGAGTTTTCCACGTAAAAATCTTGTGTGTTCTTTTATTTTTCCGCATTGGGTTTTATCGCACAATGATTTTTTGAGTGTTTATTGTTTACACCTATTCACCCCCCTCTAGGTGTTTTTTCCCCTATTAGATCCTTATTAACCTAAACCCAACACCTAAGTGTGGACATGTTTAGATAGGGCACTGTGGATGAGACGTTCTTTTGTGACTTTTATAATTTCTAGTGATGTTTTCATACGCGGCAACGTTTCATGAGAACCAATGATTCGAAAATGCTTTCACAAAGCCGAATTGCCGTGTTGGGCACGGGTCTTACAACCGCTGGTTTTATCCTTTCCAAACGTTGACGCGCCTTAATGACTCGTTTGAAAAATAAGGTGTCTAGTGGACACGATCTTTTTAAAACAGTAGTTAGATTAATGTGCTTTGTGGTGATGTATGTCGTACTGTATGTTGATGGTTGCTGGATCGTGAGTAAATGTACCGCATATTGTGAATGAGACGCCGTGCTATACAAAGGAGACTGTCCGTTGGCGGAGAGAATTGTGATGTGCGTGTCCTGGCCACGCACCGGGGATGAAGGTTATTTTTTGCTTTTATTCAGAAAAAAAAAAATGGCCAACTGCAATTTTCCGCTTTGATTGACTCAAAAACCCCCGGGTGCTGACACTCGTTGGGAAGAAGTGGAGGCAAAATCTGGGCCTTCTGTAGGCCGCAGAAGGACCTGTCTGGGCTGGTAAAGTGAACGGCGGTGCTATGCTGAAGAATTATTGTATGGACCGGGCCTGAGACCGAATCCGCATATGGCCGGCCCTGCCCGCAGCGAACACAACACACCGTGGCCCTGTCTCCTGCGGGCCTGAGATCGGAAGGTAGGGCCTCCACCTGATACCTCGATCCTAGCACTGCTTGGGCGAGAAGTCTGGCTGAGATGACTGCTGTCAGGGGTCGATGGATAGTCTGCTGCTGCAGGTGTCTGACGAGACGCCCCCCGATCTCTGCGTCCCCTGGTACCCACCCTGCCCTGAGTTTTAAAATGCGAGGGCTCCGGGGTCCTTCCTGCTAGACTGCCACCTCCTTGTCAGAAGCCGGCGCTTCGCGCCAGAGTCGCTACAGGGGCCGGAGATCCCTCAGCAATCCGGCCTCCCCACACTCCAATACAAAAAAGCCGCTCCATCGAGGCTCCGAGGTCTGGCAGTAATTGGAAAATCTTCGGGATCGGACGAACTGTAATAATCTCGGCGAAGTCCTCTCTCGAACTGTAGATGCGATGGCTCTCATCTTTGCTACATGATCAAAACCTGCCAATAGCTGGTTGAATTCAGCTATGTACTTGGCACTGGCCTATCTCAGGCGGAGATTCTTCAACTGCTCCCCAGTCTCTGTCTGACACTCTCCGGAAAGAAGGCTCCGAGCAACATACTCCGGAACTCGGCCCAGGAAAGACTGCGCCCACAGGTGACCAGCTGGTTGCACACCCTCCACCACTCTCGGCGTTGCTCTCCAAAAAGTGGGTAGCCAAACCTAACCCGAAACTCTCATCAACAAATAAGCTCCTCAAGTGGCGCTCCATGGCGTGATCCAAGTCTCGGCGGCCAACCTGCTCACACTCCTGCCGAACGAGGGCGGATCAAACGGCCGAAATCTCAATCAAGAATCCACTACCTCCCGGCTCTGGTGAAGTCAATTCCCATCCGCCCCGGCCGGTGGCCTCTCGAAACGCTCAGCAGGAACCGCCGGTGCAGCTGCAACCACAGGGGGTGCCACAACATGAAGAAAGCACCGGCGAAGTCTCAGGGTGCACCGTTCGGCGTTGCTCTCTGTCATCATGAGCTCAGCCGCGCCTTGCCTCCTCACTAGCGTCGTGTCGCTCCGCCATCTGTGCCATCTGGCACGGAGCTCCTGATTTCTGCCTGATGTCCTCGCCATCGAGTCCTCCTGCTCGTGCTCTGAGGACGAAGGCTGCGATTGCGCGTCACCATCGAACGTCGAGGAGGCTCCCCACCTGAGGGAACGGGGTGTCAAGACAACAGATCCCAGGAAAACCGGCGGGAGTCTCGCCCCAATCTAGGCGACAAAGTCAAAACATTGTTGGGTTTATAAGTAATTGGATCTAAATAGGGGAAAAAACACCTAGAGGGGGGTGAATAGGTGTAAACAATAAACACTCAAAAATCATTGCGCAATAAAACCCAATGCGGAAAAATAAATGAACACGCAAGATTTTTACGTGGAAAAACTCCAAACCGGAGTAAAAAACCACGGGACCGATAACACGGCGAAATCCACTAGAATTAACACACGTACAAGGTGATATAACGTACTCACAGACGACTCAACCTTTTACCATACGCTCCTAGTAGATCTTCTCCGCTCGCTCCACGACGCTTCTCGAATCCACGATCCGCGCCCAACGCTGAATCCACAGCGTCCAACGTCGAGTCCACGACGTCCGACCGAATCCACGGTCTTCACCCAATACACGCTTCGAATCCACGAACGTACTTCGTTGTTGCACCTTGAATCCACAAGGCCACGCGAGTCCACGCGCCGATTTAGGGTAAATCGTTGTTTGTTTGGGTGGTGATGATCCGCCGAATACTTAGATTAAAATAGATCGGAAATACCATCTAAGTATTCATTGATTTGATTCTACTCAAAATGTGAGTATGGAAAACCTAGAATCAAATCAATCAATATAGATGAAGAAACATAGAATAAATTCTATTGATTTCCTTTCTTCTCTATATGTGGATTTTTCTTTTCGGCTATATTTTTATGACGGCTCTATTGGATGCCCTAGAAAATGAATTAGGGTCTATTTATAGGTTAGAAACCATTGGAAGAATATACGGATCAAAAACAGCCTTTTCTGGAAATTTACCGACGGCGATCCGGATTGGATTTTGCGATCCGGATTGCAGAAGCAAAAAAGACGATTCCAGAAAATCCATGTTCGGGATCCGGATCAAAGTCCGATCCGGATCGTTCATACAATTCACCAAACATCATGTTCGGGATCCGGATCGTGATGGTCTAGGATCCGGATTGAAATTGCCAATGAACAAACACCCTTCGGGATCCGGATTGCAAGCACGATCCGGATCCTGAACATGTCCCATGTCCAGTTTTTGATGTTTATGCAATAAAACCTCTTCCAGGTGTTTCTACACTATAAGAAGTATTCGGATCACCAAAATCTTTAGTTAAACGTACCTGATCCTTTTGAATTCTTCTTTCTTGAGATTGAGGTATATGATCCAAAGTTCTTCATCTTCAATCTTCAAGACTTAATACTTTCACGAAATACGCCAACTCAAATTCCGTAACAATCTCCCCCTTTGGCGGTTTCGTGACAAAACACAAATCCACAAAAGAAAATTCAAAAAGATATTTTTGTTGCTATCACCATACAACAAAAATTTACAATGGAGATCCAAAATTTAAAAACATGAGATAAACTCCTAAAACAGACTCTAGACTTAGACATCTGTAATCTCTGCACAAAGAAATCATTCTTGACAAACAAAATCGTTAGATACCTCAAGAATTGAAACATACAAAACCAAGTACAGAGATAGAGTTTATTCTCATCATGACATTTGAAAAATTCAGATATGTAAGAGAATCATAGTTAAAAACCAACATATCTTCTAAGCATTCAAAACCAAATGTCACAAGTGTTAGTCCAACATCAACTTGTTAGTCATATTACATGCCCAAATAGTTAGTCGAATAGTTAGTATAGAGGCATGCAACAAATCACAAAGAAAAACCAAAGTTGAGTTGAAGTCATACTTACCTTGATATTCACAAAGTTCACATCATTCATTGTTCAAATGTTCTCTCTCTAACTCTCTCCCCCTTTTTGTCACAAAACAAAGCCAAAACGTAGCAAAAGCTACAAATGTAAGGAGAGTTAAAAGTTCTATTAATATGAAAAACCTAAGAACTGAACTAAAAAAAAAAACCTAATAATTGAAACTAACTGTTAAGAACCGAAGAACTAGAACTGCAAGAGAGTAATGTTCAGAGGGTGCTGCTTAGTCTGAAGAGTCTGAACTGGTACAGCTCAGCTTGCTCAAAATCCCTTTAAGCATTTTTGAAATATTGGAATACTTTTTCTTGATCTTCTTGTGCTGAGAGGAAATTTGCTGAAGTTCTTTCGAGATTCTTTCTTGTTCAGCAGAGAGTCTTTGTTGTTCCTGCGAATGATTCCAATATCTGTGTCTGTAGTCCGTGTCTTCGAGTGTGATGGATGCTGTGTAGAAGCAGATGGTGCATCCAGTCCCTAACCCATGGAGATTCAGTTTGTAGAACCCAGAAAGTGAGCGTGCTCTGGTAAGAGGCCCACTATGCTGACTCGCACTTCTTTGGACATTTTTCCTTCTTGTATACTGTTTTGGTTGTTGAGGCAGATTTCATAAGTCTTTTTCCTTTGGTAATTTCCTGTTCTCCTCATCAATTTTTCGTTGAACATCTTTGAAGAATTCGTCCCATTCTTCATCATAGTCTGAGCTGTCTTCCTCTGCTTCTTTCGTCTTGTTTTGAGTTGAATCATCCTGTTCCTTTTTAACAGATGTACTCGTGTGCACCATAGTGACTAACAAAGAATGAACCAAGAGAATGCCATTGAACAGTGCTTTGAGTTTAAAAGTCCTGTGAAAACCAACTCAAGAACACATGAAAAATCGTCAATTTTGAAAAATTTGAAAAATTGTACCTAGACAATCATAATCATGTAGAGAAGCTAAGAATCAAATTAGTTTTGCAAAAAGAATTTTAAAAATAGATCAATCCATGATTTTCAAAAATTCCTCTTTTATGCCCTAAAACCAAATTTTTAGAAATCGAAGCCTAAAAACTCGTTAATCTTGAAAAACCCAGCATAAAAGCAAAACTAATTGACCCAGAGTTCTTATTTCAAAAGAAATTTGATCAAAAACCATTCACAAACGAAAAAGATCCATGATTTCAACTCACGTTTGATGAAAAAATAAAAACTGTGAAAAACCGAGATTTGATCAATAAAACTTACTTGAATCCGAAGAACTTTGAGTTTGGAAGCTCCAAGATGCAAGAAATCTAGAGAGAGAAACTCTAGAGCTTGAGAACAAAAGATTAGGGTAAAAGAAATCAAATCCTCTTTGTTCTTATAAAACCCTAGCCGTGATCCGGATCGGATCGAGAATGTGATCCGGATCGGCTACCCGCAGGAAGAATCCTGCGTTCGGGATCCGGATCACTTACCCGATCCGGATCGGCTTCAACTTTTTCTCCAGAAAATTTAGAAAAATTCCATAAAATCCAGAAAAAGTATGTAAGCACTTTACCATGTCAACTTTAAACAAAAATCATCGTTTCATACAACAAGAAATAGATTATGCAAAATCTATCAAAAATACTCAAAAATGAAACGAAAATTTACGAAAGTTAAAACACTTAAAGTTGAACAACTTCAATTACATCTATCCTGATCTTATGTGTAATGCCTTTATCAAATCATCAATTTTGGTAAAGAAAATGAAATACCAAGATCAATAGATGTTTGAAATCCCAGATAAGTTAGATAATATATCTAGACAATCTGTTGAAGGAGTGGCTCTTTGAGCATCTTTTATCAAAAATCCCACCTTATACCAACCATGAAATACGACTGAGTCAAGTATTTCAATATGCATTTCATCAACATTTTTAAAACAAAAATTTGCTTTGCATTCATGGAGTATCTTTTTCTTTCTTTCATTTTCTCCATGTGGTGGTAGTTTTCACACTCCTCATTGGGATGTAACTCTTTCCACATCTTTTGAGCATTTTACATTTCATTGACTCCCCCTCAATTGGCTATCAATTATTTAATATATAAGGTATTCAACCAAAAATTGATCTCGCATTCATACTCGACTAAGCAATCAAATATGATAATGACTATACCAAGAGATCATTGAGAGAGAAATTGACTTTGATCACTTAAAAGATGGTTTAATTAACGTAAATGATCATTGCAACATTGAAATATTATGATATCAAAAGCATAATAAATTTCTAAATGCATAAAAGGATGCAATTAAAGTCAATTATGATTTATGCTCAATTAATGTCCTATGTACAAAACATAGATAAAGAACAAAACAAAAACAAAAACAAAACCTAACCTAAGCAAAGGTTTCAAAAAGAGTTTATTTCAAGGAAAGCATGCCAATTGCTTTACGCAAGTGAATAAAACGTTTTTGATCCAAAGGTTTTGTTAAGATATCAGCTAATTGATCCTCAGTTGAAATATATGACA
This sequence comes from Tillandsia fasciculata, assembly GCA_029168755.2. Classification (NCBI taxonomy): domain Eukaryota; kingdom Viridiplantae; phylum Streptophyta; class Magnoliopsida; order Poales; family Bromeliaceae; genus Tillandsia; species Tillandsia fasciculata. The sequence goes on from CM054945.1 coordinate 7,612,453, forward strand.
GTTGAAGAATGTTTGATTCAACTAGCTCTCTAAGAAAATGATATCTAAGTTCAATATGTTTTGTTCTAGAGTGCAACACAGGGTTTTTTGAAATGTTAATAGCACTAGTGTTGTCACATAAAATGGTTACCGAAGATGCTGAAATCCGGAAATCGCTCAACACGCTTTTCATCCAAATCAATTGGGTTGAACAACTTCCTGCAGAAATGTACTCCGCTTCGGCAGTCGAGAGTGCTATGCAATTCTGCTTTTTACTGTGCCATGCAACAAGGCAATGGCCAAGATAGAAGCATGCACCACTCGTGCTTTTCCGGTCATCCACTGATCCAGCCCAATCGGCATCTGAGTATCCAACAATATCCAAAGTCGTTCCCATAGGATACCAAATTCCGAAATTGATTGTACCTTTGATATACCGGATGATCCGTTTCACCGCTTTCAGGTGAACCTCCTTCGGTGCTGATTGATATCTCGCACAAATCCCAACACTGAAGGATATATCCGGGCGACTAGCCGTGAGATATAGTAGACTTCCAATCATACTGCGATACAGTTTCTCGTCTACATTCTCACTATGTGATTCACTTCCAAGTCCCTTATGGCTAGTTCCCATTGGAGTCGGAAAATCCTTAGAATTTTCAAGATCAAACTTTTTGACCAACTCCAGTGCATACTTGGATTGACACAAGTGAATACCTTCATCGTTTTGTTTAACTTGTAATCCAAGAAAATAAGTCAATTCGCCCATCATGGACATCTCAAATTCGCTTTCCATGGTCTCCGCGAATTTAGAAGCATCATTATCTCTTGTTGCGCCAAAAACAATGTCATCGACATAGATTTGAGCAACTATGAAATTGTTTTGATAATGCTTCACAAAGAGAGTCCTGTCAGCTCCCCCTCGAGTGTAGCCCTTTTCCAAAAGGTGCTTTGTCAACCTTTCGTACCATGCTCGCGGTGCTTGTTTCAGACCGTAAAGAGCCTTTTTCAGACGAAAAACATGGTTAGGTAGTTTATGATCCACAAAACCTTTCGGTTGAGCCACATAAACTTCCTCATTTAAAAACCCATTTAAAAAGGCGCTCTTAACGTCCATTTGAAATAATTTGATTTTAAAATGACAAGCAATCGCAAACAAGATACGAATGGACTCGAGTCTAGCTACAGGGGCGAAAGTTTCATCAAAGTCTATACCTTCTACTTGAGAGTAGCCTTGAGCAACTAACCTTGCTTTGTTCCTGATGATAGTACCTTCTTCATTTTTCTTGTTCTTGAAGATCCATTTGGTACCTATCACATTGTGTTGCTTCGGAGGCTTCGTTAATTCCCAGACTTTGTTTCGCTCGAATTGATGGAGCTCTTCCTGCATTGCTTTAATCCAGTAGTCATCTTGGAGAGCTTCATCAACATTCTTTGGTTCGATTTGAGATACATAGCATGCAAATCCGCAAACCAATTGTCTCCGTGTTCTAACTCCTTCTTGTGGATCTCCAATGATGTTCGATTCAGGGTGATCCTTGGAGATGCGTAACGTTTGAGGTAGAGGAGTAGACGGAGGTACACGAGATGATTCCTGCACATCAGATAACTTGAAGAACCGTTAGATGCATCATTATTATCGAAAGAATTGTTAGAAGAAGATGCATTAGCAGGTGTATCATCATCAAGAGAGATATCGAGGGTAGATTTTTCAGATTCAAAGTGAAAAGCTTCATCTACCTTAACATTTATCGATTCTACGATCGTCTTAGATTCTAAGTTAAAAACTCGATATGCTCTGCTGTTTGTAGAATAACCTAAGAAAATCCCTTCGTCACTTCGAGAGTCAAATTTTCCAAGATTTCGCGATCACGTAAAATAAAACACCGACTCCCAAAGATACGAAAATATTTGATGTTAGGTTTTCTACAAAACCAAAGTTCATATGGTGTATTCAATGTCCCCGGGCGCAAATACACGCGATTAATAACATAAACAGCAGTGTTCACCGCTTCAGCCCAAAAATAAAAAGGTAAGTTCCGGCTGTGAAGCATAACACGTGCCATTTCCTGTACGACCCTGTTTTTGCGCTCGACTACACCATTTTGTTGAGGTGTGTAAGGTGCAGAGAATTCATGTTTAATGCCGTTAGAAGTGCAAAAATCAATGAATTTGGAATTTATGAATTCCCCACCTCTATCACTCCTAACTCGAGTAATCCTTTCATTCTTTTCAATCATAATACGATTGCAGATTTCGAGAAAAGAATCAAAGGTATCAGCTTTTTCTTTTAAAAATGCTACCCAAGTATATCTAGAAAAATCATCAACCAATAAGAAAATATACCATTTACCTCCCAGAGATGGTTGACGAGTTGGCCCCATTAAGTCCATATGCAAAAGTTCCAAAGGCCGTTTTGTACCTATGTGGTTCAAGTTCTTGTGTGCAGTCCTAGACTGTTTTCCTTTTTGGCAACCGCCACACACAAGGTTTTGTTCAAAAGAAAGTTTCGGAACCCCCTTGACCACATCTTTGTTCGAAATTCTAGCAAGTTCCTTAAAGTTTATGTGACCTAGCCTTTCATGCCAAAGTGTTTCATTTTTCAAAGATGCTAGGTTACATTTTTCAGAAATCTTAGAGGAACTACATAACAATTGTTTTCTGATCTAACCCCTTTTAAAAAGAAAGCATGGTTCATGTCAGTTACAGTGCATTTATCAGATGAAAAATTAACTGAATAACCACTATCACAAAGTTGACTTATGCTTATGAGGTTAGTCTTAAGGCCATGAACAAATAACACATTATTTAGAACCGGGCCATCTGGAATAGCTACCGTTCCCTTTCCAACAATTTTGGAAGACCGACCATCTCCGAAAACAACAAGTCCTCCGGAGTTTTTCTCAAATGTTTGAAAACAGTTTTTATCACCGGTCATATGACGGGAACACCCGCTATCCAGGTACCAAGACGAACTATCATATGCATGCAAGGAAACATTGGTAGCAAGACAAGGGAAAATTTCACCTTTGCGCACCCAAACCTTTTTGGAGTGCGTCGGTAATGATCGTGAAGTTGATTTCCTAGGTGAGAGCGTCTTGCTTGAAGAATTGCTGCTCCTTGATGATGTCGTCTTGAGCGGTGTACTACCAAGGCTCTTTTCCTTCAATTGAATTGCAGTTGATTTTCGAGGAATAGCCTTTTGGTAGTCATTGCAAGAGGTGCTTGAGGTGTGCGTTTGGCTTCCGTCTTGCAATTTCTCCTTATGTGCCCTGAAATGCCACAACGAAAACATACCTTAATCTTGTCGATTCCGAGGAGGATGTAGTAGGCTTGTTGTCGTTGCTTGTCGTGAATTCCGGTGTCGGAGGAGGAGATACCGACTGAGGCACAAATACTGTCCCACTCGAACTTGGAATGTCTCCAGTTTGAGTGTATCCGAGGCCGAACTTATTTCTTTGACCAAGACCAAGAAGTCTGTCCAACTTACTCCTTCCAGAAGAAAATCTCTTTAAGTCATCCTTCAGTTGGCGTATGGTCTCCGTCATTTCCAATTTTTCCTGTCGAGCCTCGCCGTTGAGCTTCAAGAAGTAATTCGCTTTGTTCACCATATCCATATAATTCTTCTCGAGTTGCTCATTGGACTCTTGAAGGGAAACATTTGTTTTAATCAGATTATCCCTTTCCACTTCAAGATCGGTTGAGAGAGAGGTTACCCTTTTTACTTCTTCTTCGAGATCCTGCAATCTCCCTTTCAACCCCTTGTTTTGCTTAGCCAGTTTCTTTGAATCCCTCAAAAGCTTGTGGTAGGCTAGAGCAAAATCTTCACCTTCCGAATCATCTGATTCATCGTCCGTTGCAATCTTTTCAACAGTGGAGTTGGACAGTGAATCGGATGTACTTGCCATTAAGCACATGAAGGGTGAAGATGTAGTGGACGCGTGGAAAGCTGTCGCGTTGTCTTCTTCATCACTTGAGGATGACTCATTTGACGTGGAGTTGTCATCCCAAGTAACGACTTGCATCGCTTTCTTCTTTGCCGGATTCTTGTTGGGACATTCCGTTGCAATGTGGCCGTAGCCTCGACATTTGAAGCACTGAACTTGTCCCTCAGAACTTTTCTTATCCTTTGAGAAGTTCTCTTGCTTTCTTGACTTGTAACTTGAAGAACCCTTGCCTTTCTTCGACTTTCCGAAGGATGGAGTTTTGCTTGAATTTCCCCTTCGAAAGTTGCGGCGAAACTTCCTTGTCAAGAGAGCGAGCTGCTTCTCAAAGTCCTCCATAGAAAGGTTCTCGTCGTCGTCCGAGGAGGATGAATCCGCGTCTTCTTCTTTAGTTGATTTCAATGCGTAACCTGAAGACTTAGAAGAGGATGCCTTTCCAGAAGAATAGTTAGTAGGAAATGTCATTTCATAAGTTTGTAAAGCACCTACTAATTCTTCTACACGCATTTCGTCCGGGTGTTTAATTGTTTCAATGGCTGCGACCTTCGGGCGAAATCGTTCAGGAAGAGTTCTTAGAATTTTTCTTACAACTTTAAATTCTGGAATCTTCTCTCCCAAGTTAGCACATGAGTTTACGATGTCTTGCAATCGTGTGTAATAGTCAGTGAAAGATTCATTCTCTGCCATAGAGATAGAGTCAAACTTGCTCGTAAGCATTTGCAGTTTCTGAATCTTCACTAAGTTAGTTCCCTCATGCGTAACTTGAAGAACATCCCAGATTTCTTTCGCAGTCTCACATGCCGAGACGCGAGAGAACTCAGTTTGTGACAAAGCATTAAATAGAGCATTAATTCCTTTGCCATTGTAAGAAGATAATCTATCTCTTCCTTGGTCCATTTCGACCTAGGTTTTAAGGTGCGAACATCATCTAAAATTTCAGTTGGATTAGACCATCCTAATTCAATTGATTGCCACACCCTTTCGTCGATGGAAATTAAAAAGGCTTTCATCCGCACTTTCCAGTACGCATAATTTGTTCCATCAAAGAAAGGGGGTCGATTGATGTTTCCACCTTCAACCATTGTTTACAACCCTATTCCCGCTCTGATACCACTTGTTGGGTTATAAGTAATGGATCTAAATAGGGGAAAAAACACCTAGAGGGGGGTGAATAGGTGTAAACAATAAACACTCAAAAAATCATTGCGCAATAAAACCCAATGCGGAAAAATAAAAGAACACGCAAGATTTTTACGTGGAAAAACTCCAAACCGGAGTAAAAAACCACGGGACCGATAACACGGCGAAATCCACTAGAATTAACACACGTACAAGGTGATATAACGTACTCACAGACGACTCAACCTTTTACATACGCTCCTAGTAGATCTTCCCGCTCGCTCCACGACGCTTCTCGAATCCACGATCCGCGCCCAACGCTGAATCCACAGCGTCCAACGTCGAGTCCACGACGTCCAACCGAATCCACGGTCTTCACCCAATGGCACGCTTCGAATCCACGAACGTACCTCGCTCCGAATCCACGAGAGCGGTTGCACCTTGAATCCACAAGGCCACGCGAGTCCACGCGCCGATTTTGGGGTAAATCGTTGTTTTGTTTGGGTGGTGATGATCCGCCGAATACTTAGATCAAAGATAGATCGGAAATACCATCTAAGTATTCATTGATTTGATTCTACTCAGAATGTGAGTATGGAAAACCTAGAATCAAATCAATCAATATAGATGAAGAACCATAGAATAAATCTAATGATTTCCGTTCTTCTCTATATATGTGGATTTTTCTTTCGGCTAAATTTTCTGTTTTTACCAATGTATGATACATAGCCGATGCTGCGGATGCCCTAGAAATGAATACAGGGCCTATTTATAGGTTAGAAACCCTAGGAAGAATATTCGGATCAAAAACAGCCTTTTCTGGAAAGAAATCCCGACGGCGATCCGGATTGGATTTGACGATCCGGATTGCAGAAGCACAAATGACGGTTTCCAGAAAATTGCTTGTTCGGGATCCGGATCGTAGTCCACGATCCGGATCGTTCATACAGTTTTACCAAAACACAATGTTCGGGATCCGGATTGCAATTCATGATCCGGATCGTTCAAGCAAATAGGTAAAACTTATGTTCGGGATCCGGATCATGGAATGCTGCGATCCGGATTGAACCAGTGTATGAACGAACACCCTTCGGGATCCGGATTGCAAGCCACGATCCGGATCCTGAACATGTCCCATGTTCAGTTTTTGATGATTAAGCAAATAAAACCTCTTCCAGGTGTTTCTACACTATAAGAAGTATTCGGATCATCAAAATTCTTTAGTTAAACGTACCTGATCCTTTTGAATTCTTCTTTCTTGAGATTGAGGTATATGATCCAAAGTTTCTTCATCTTCAATCTTCAAGACTTAATACATTCACGAAATACGCCAACTCAAATTCCGTAACACATAGCGGGTTAACGGGAGGCCGCCGCCGCCGTTGTTAAACGGGAGGCCGCCGCCGTCGTTACCATGCTCGCGGGGTCGTCGCCGGGATCGCACGGGAGCGAAAACGGAGAAGAAATCGCAAAAAACGGCGCGAAAATGGTGAAAATTAGGGTTACTGTTGCTTGTCCGTACGGCGCGGTCCACGGGTCCGGGCGTGCACCCGGTGCACGCCCACAGCATCGGAAGCGCAAGACCCGGTGCACAGTTCCATGCGCCGGCCCGGCCCGCATAAGCGCGGTCCTCCGCACAGTGCGCACCCGGCGCACGTGCTTGCGCCCTGCAACCGTGAACCCGGCGCGCGCATAACCCCGTGCGCGGCCCGGCCCATCGCGGTGCGGTGCACGCCCCGGGCGTGCACCCGGTGCTGGCGCCGCGACCCCGGGGCCGTGAGCCTAGTGCACGCTCGGGTCGTGCACCGGCCCGGCCCAGAGCGCGCGGTGCACGTTTTTTTCGTGCACCCGGCGCATGCCGCCGCCGCCGGTTGACGTGAACCCGGTCCGTGGTTGCCCCCGTGCACCATCCGACAGCCCGGAGTTCTTTTGCTCCGTTTTTGCCCGTTTCTCCACCATTTTGAGCGCCGTTTTCGCCGTTGGGATCGTTATTGTGATGACCCAGATCTCCGCAGAGCTGCTGCAGTGCGTTGGGGTGGCTATTGGAGGCCTACATGGTGTGTTGGAGGTGTTTGGGACATAATTGGGCACAAGTGTTGGACTTCGAGCTTAAATGGATCATGTGAGTGATCGGAGGACCCCGTGGAGAGTTTAGAAGTGGTTTCGCGCGAAACGGATATTAAAATTGGGCTCCGCGCGAAATTTGGGCTAAGAACACTTTTTCGGGTGCCTTCGGCAATTTTTAGAGTTGGAATTTGGCAAAACGGACGTCAAATTCGGATTCAGCGCGCGAAAACGGTCAAAATGGACTACCCACTTGTCATTTTTGAGCTCGGGTTACTGTTCCCTGCCGGAACAGTGATTCCGGCGATCGCCGGCGGCAGCGGCGGCGGCGGGCAGCGGCGGCGCGGCCTCGGGCAGGCGGAGAGCGGCGGCGGGCAGGGCGCGTGGGCGCGGGCAGGGCGCGCGGGCAGGGCGCGCGGGTGCGCGGTCCACGCGGCCGTCGTGCACCGAAGCGGGATGCCACGTGGCGTGCTCTTATTGGATGGCTTGCTAGGCGCGGTTCTTGGAATTCCTTGGGGTGCACGGTGGGCCGGTGGAAGACACGTGGCATCACGTTATTGGTCCGGTGTTTGGGGGTGTCATGCACCGGGTGCAGCGAGTGTGTGGCTTGGACACGTGGCGTGCGAGGATTGGGCGCGTCACTGTGCGCGTACGGGCGGCAGGCGGCGGGGCAGGCGTGCAGGCGGCAGGCGGCGTGGCAGCGGGCCGGCGGGCGTGGCGGCCACGGCACCGACGTGGCGCACGCGTGCGCCACGTGGCGGCCGCCTATTGGCCAGCGCCAACTGCCCGTTGACCAGGGGTGCGCCACGCGGCGCGAGGGGAGCGGCCGGATCTGCTGTGCGGTGTTCTGGGACACGTGTCGTGTGGAGGAGCGGGTTGGACGGCCGGGCGGTCCGACCGGATCAGGTGCGCGGAGTGGGCTGGGCTGGGCCGGGCTACTGTGTGTGCCCGGTTTCGGGGCCCAAAAGTTTCGGGCGCCCGAAACCGGGGACACAGTGGGTATTAATGGATTTGTTTTGTGGGCTTATAAAAGGCAGCCACCTTCCCCTCTTTCCTTCCTTTTTCCGAGCCATAGAGAGAGAGTGGGAGGGAGAGCCCAATACAAAGTTTGTTCCCCTTGGTGCTCTGGTTCTACTGGTGGATCCCCGGAATTTCTGGAAGCTCGGCAACGGCGATATCATTTTTACAGTTCGCCTCGGTTTTCTCCCCATTTCGGCCCATTACCGTCGCAGCTCAGTCAAAAATTCACTGTGAGCAAACCAGGAGGAGTTTTTGGACGATTTCTTCGACAGCGTGTTCCTAAGAGGTAAGGCTTCGATTTTCGTGTTGATCGCTTCGCTCCGTTTCGCACTTTTGGCATGTTTCCCGAGACATCTTTGACCCCTTTTTTTCTGTGATGGATTTTGGACAGCACCGACTTGTCGATTTTATATCTCAGCCTAGGAACATCGGATCAAGGCGTTTCAGTACTCGATTTTGATCTACTCGTCGCGAGGAACGCAGTGGTGATTTTTCTGGGATTTTTGGAAATTGTTTCGAAGGTGATAATTAAGCTTTTCTTAGACAGATTGCTACAGGAATTTTGATTTGGGAGATTTTGAGGTGCAGCGGTGTTTTATTTTTATCTTGGTCTACATGTATCAGATCTGGGCGTTTAAACAGTCGTTTTGGGGCTACTTTTCGCGAGGAACGCGACCGTGAATTTTCTGGATTTTCTTGAGGACTGGACAGAGGTGATATTTAGCCTTTTTGGGGGCTGATTTTGGACTGCGGTTAATTGTACAGTTTTGAGTTTAATTGTGCGCATTGTTCTGTGCAGTGGGACACAGATTTTTGGTGGATTGCTGTGTTAGAGGACAGCGGGCAGCAAGAGGTCTCTTTTGGTGTTGTGCGCGCTTTTCGAGGTGGGTGGTTGTTGCATGCCTCTACTTCTGACTTGCTCACTAAGTTTATTAGAGAAACCCCACTTTTGAGCATATTGATTGATTATTATGCATGATTGCCTGATATACATGTGAGCCTATCATCTGAGATTAATTTTGTGGATATAGCATGTTGGGGATATTATTGGGATAATATTGCTGTTGGAACATGATCATTGGAATAATTTAATGGTGTTAATTAACATGCTATATTAGCACCTAGATTTTTATGAAAGTGGATTAAATGGATTAATTGTTGGGACATAATGACATATCTAGGTGCGGGTGCCACTTTGGGATTTATTATGGATCAGGGATTATTTACATGTGTAGTCGACTGATGATTTTTGCCTGATGGTTATATTTATGTGGATATATATTAATTGTTACACATGTAAAACTGTTATTTGACATATTCTCTCTTTCACATTGCATGGGGACTTTTGCATGCTTGTTTGGACATCTAGATAGGCCACTATTTTATTGCTACACTATCATATTGGGATTTGACTTAGGAGAAACCATGATTGCTTTCTTTCTCCTTTTCGTTTAGACTTTTGAGTCATGTTGCTCGGGTTCGAGCAGAGGTTTGGGATAGTGTAGCCGGGACCTGGGGTCGGAGACAGGGTGTACTTGATATTGGATTGTGTGTTATTGCGGCAACCGCGGACAGTAGGCGGTTGACCGGATAATAATTGTCCTACCCGATTGTGGATCATGGGTTATTGCGGTAACCGCGGATTTTGGGACAGGTTGGGCTTCTGACAGGGTGTTGCGTCGACCACGGATCTTGGGTGGTCGACCGGGTTATACTATTGCATCAGATTGGGTGATGGGGATCGGGCTATCTTTTGTGGAGGGTTTTTCCCACTTTGATTGAGTCATGATCCAGTCCTGCTATATCAGGTTACTTGTGGTTACTTACTTTACTCGTGTGGGTCGCTCCCCTCGAGTGCCACTCCGGAGTGTGCGTCAGACAGACTTTGAGTCCTTGAGACTCCTTTGCTTCGGTGTTATGCATAGGCTGGCATACCCGTTGCGGCAGGCAGAGCAGGCAGTACCAGTGTCCACTGGTGGTCGGATTGGGTTATCTTGGCAGGCTTCTAGATACTGATGCATTCATACAGTTATTTCTTCCAGTATTGCATTTAGAGGCATACTAGTAGTGGTTTCCCCTCCTATTCAGTAGTTCTGTTCACAGCTTTACCACTTGTCCCCTTTCTTGCCTCTAGTAGACTTAGTGGGTACGCCGGAGCTTGAGGCTTTACCCACAGGGGGAGGCTACTGGTTTACTAGTGGTTCTCACCCCCATTGTTGTTTTCCCTTTGTTTTCTCCCCCCTGTTTTGCAGAGTCCTCTTCGGGAGTTGCTGATCTTTGATCGTTGTCCGGGGCGAGGGAGTCGCGAGCTAGATCTGTACCACCCGAGGTGTGTAGCTGTACCCCCCCTGGCTGGAGATTCCTGATAGCTGTCAGCTGATGTTTACTGTTTTCCTTGGAGGGAGATCTTTTGTATTTGGAGAGATAGAGCTGAGACTGATGTACTATAGTTTTAGTTTATCTCCTTTTATAGTGGAGAGATGCTGTATTGAGGACATTGTATGTTGATTACCTGTATTCGAGGAAATGGATATTGTACTTTATTTCTTGATGTACAGTGATTAGATTTGATTTTACAGCATTTTATTTCAGCTCTGATATTTGTGTAGCTATAGTACTATCTTTTGCAGGTTAGACGCTTCGCCTATGCGGGTTTTAGCATAGGTGGCGGATCTGTTGGCGAGCCCGGGTCGCAGTTTCGACCCCGGGGCGTGACAGATTAGGTTGGTATCAGAGCTTAGGGATAGGTCAGTTGGGACTGTAGAAACCCTAGGCTTATGGTTGGACCCTAGGATGACTTCGTGAGAGTCGTGATTTTTAGCGAGAGTCCTGATTGAGTTTTATACCTCTCCCGAGTGATGGGATGGGTGATTGGCATGTTTATTCTCCTAAGCAATTATGTTGGCTGCAGACAACATAATGCGGCGGAACGGTTGACATGCTCTAGACTCTCGCCGGATTGGGTCGAGTTTTGTTTTGTGCTGTGGTGCAGTTGGTCGTGGTGAGCGGTGTCTCCCCGACGCGTTATGCGGATTGGTGTGCACTCGTCGCTGCTGTGGAGCTTGAGCAGATTGTTTTGGGGCCGGATACCCGGATTGAGGTTAGAGAGCTTCAGGCCCGATGAGAGCATTGTCTGAGGTATATCAGCGGCAGAGTGAGCCGCTGGTCTGGGTGACACAGTTGTCGGTGCAGAGGGCAGCCCGATAGTGTTTTTCTTCTGAGACCACCTGGTTACGGTATCCTCAGCGGCAGTGATTTCTGGGGCGCCGAAAGGGCGAGTAGCCCCCTCCGTGCCAATGTTTAGTGTCGAGGCACCGAGGCGGGGTGGATAGCTGACAGTTGATGAGTTGTGGGACATCATAGATCAATGGAGCCAGCTTTGGCAGATGAACCACCCCGATTCATGGATTTGAGTTGGAGCCTTTTGAGGCAGAATCGTGGTTGGTGGTGATGGAGTGATCAATGAAGAGTCTCCCTGTGTTAGAGAGTTGAGGCTGTTGTTGAACTGTACGCTCCAGGTTTTGAGGGACGAGGCGCATAGGGTATGTGTGATTTGGAGTGGATTGCGCCAGGTTACCCCTTTTAGTTTATCTGATCCCTCTGTTTTGGATTTTGGATGCCTCGATGGGGTAGGCATTGTGTATGGAGCGTACTATTGCAGTTCCTTTGGATAGGGATCTGCCGTCAGAGGCGAATTCTGGATAGAAGCGCCTGGCGCTGAGTGTTGGGGGACAGATCGGCTGGCAGAGGCACTTTCGTTTTCCTTTCCTGGATGGTGGACATCCTTGTGGACGGATTATGTAAAGCTTACCCAAAGGAAGGTTACCCTTTGTGATTGATAATATTCGTGTTTGGGGTACAGTAGATGTGCTTGAGGGGTGAGCCGAGTAAGGATAATTGAATGAGGAATCGCATGAATTAATTGCATTTTGTCATATGACGATTGCGATAATGGATTTCTGAGGTGTCAGAGGTCAGGTGGACCCCGATGGCAGCATCAGCATCGTTATCAGAGTGGCGCAGCGGTAGCGTGGATTTGTTGTCTGCGGAGGATCGTATTCATCGCCTCAGTGGGAGCAAAGACAGAGAATTGTGCTCCTTTTTTTGTGGAGAGCCTTGATTTTCAGGCAGATTAAGTGACGACTACCTACATTGAGCGGTTGAGACTGTGCTGCCTGGGTGGGGGGCACCAAGGCAGTGGATTGGGTCGTCACAGGTGTGATTTCATCACAGCAGTCAGTGTTAGAGCATGTTGCATTCCTGCATGGACTAGAGGCAGATTGGTTACCACATGCACTAGAGGTACAGGTTCCTGTTGGTGTGGTGCATGTGGAGGAGGCTTGTGGATCATGTCCAGTGCAGTTGAGACCTCGAGTGATATCGGCAGACTTATTGGTATTTGTATCTGGTCAGTGTTTGACCCAGTGCGTGGGATTGGTTGGCACAGTGCCACATGGTGTATGACTGCGGAGAGAGAAGGTTATGATCTTCTGCAAGCAGACATTAGAGACTTGTTCATTGAGACAGTCAGAGCACATAGGTTGCAGCGACTATGCGCGAGGTGCCTACGGCGGCACCGGGACGCGAGGATATCCCCGTTATCGTGAGATCCCGGATGTGATTCCACCGGAGCTGATAATGATACCGCCGGCTAGGGAGATTGAGATTGCGATTGACGTGGTTCAGGGAACCACGCCAACCCCGATAGCACCTCATTGGATATCACCTGTAGAGCTGAGAGAGCTGATGGCGCAGTCGCAGGATCTGATGGATCGAGGGTCTGTTCGATCTAGTGCCACGTCGTTGGCACACGACAGTGAGGGTCCTTGTATGGAGTTATACCCCGATAGTGGCCTGCTTAGGATGCAGGTATCTTTTGGGATCATATAGTCGAGTATCTCGCCAAGATGGTGTTCAGGACCCGGTAGGGGCATTATGAGTACAGTGAGGATAAATGGATGACTAATGCCCTGTCGTCTTTAAGATCTGAGGAATTGTGTATTCTTGCTGCACTTGGAAGAATTATTTGAGATATTCTTCTGGGATATTTTGATTTTACCCCATCTCTGTATGGTTTAGAGCTGGTGGAGTACTTGTAGATGGTGTAACAAGGTCTGTGAGGAAGAAGCTGTATGCCAAGTTGTTGTGGTACAAGTTTTAGCTTCGAGAGCATCTTCTTGGATCACTTAGTCTAGCCATAAGAGGCGATGGTGGAAATCCGGCCAAAATGGACGCTATGCGAGAATGGCTGAGACCGGCAGTTATTTGTTGAGGTGAGGAGCTTGTGAGCCGGATAGTGCCAGCAGAGCTTGACGAATTGGTGATGAGATTGATACCAGCCCTGATTTCAGCATCGCCAGTGTTGGGAGATGGATTTGTGAGATACAGTGATGCCCCCCATAGTAGCTATGAAGTTACAGTTGGATTTGTGGCAAGCATCCAATATCACCCTGATAGGGCCACTGTGGTGACGGATACCCGGAGCAGGAGAGTTATATGGGGTTGGGTTTGTTGACTCCGCAGCTGGCGCTGTGTGGACTGTCGAGGCAAACGTGGCGTATGGCGTGTCACTGAGGACTCTTTGGATGATAGATCGCGGCTGGATGGTTCGCTCGGATGGTCAAGAATTGGGAGCGACCGGGCGAGGACCCCCTCCAAATACCTTTTTTCGAGCCTCGAGGATTGGATTTACCAGCTGCAAGGGTACTGGATCTTCTCGAAGATTGATTTGTGATCTGGTTCTCTCGACTGTTTATAGTTGTGTGCTGATGCCCGAGAGTTGGGGAGGTGTTGCTACACCCTGATGGTTTTGGATTAGAGATCAGAGTTATGTGATCAGTTGGAGGATTTTTATTGGATACCTCGGGAGTACAGAGGTATTCGGATCGAGCTTGTGTGCCGATGGACTTGTGGTTGGATTATCTGAGGCCCTGGGAGGAGCGGAGGCTTGTACTGATGCAGATTACTTGGTAGCTCGAGCGGTTAGCCCTGCTGTACTTGGTTGAGTTGGTACAGTTTTTCTGGAGTGCCCGCCTTTAGTTTGTTCTAATTAGAGACCCGAGGACCGCATCGCGTCTTTGGAAGAGGTACTTGTCAGCCTTGGAAGCTGGAGTGGTGGATGATTGGATATTTACCCCCTTTATTTGGTTGAGTTTTCGTGTTGAGGAACGACTATAGTTTCGAGGACGAAACTTTCTTTTAGTGGGGGAGGATGTGATGACCCGGATCTCCGCAGAGCTGCTGCAGTGCGTTGGGGTGGCTATTGGAGGCCTACATGGTGTGTTGGAGGTGTTTGGGACATAATTGGGCACAAGTGTTGGACTTCGAGCTTAAATGGATCATGTGAGTGATCGGAGGACCCCGTGGAGAGTTTAGAAGTGGTTTCGCGCGAAACGGATATTAAAATTGGGCTCCGCGCGAAATTTGGGCTAAGAACACTTTTTCGGGTGCCTTCGGCAATTTTTAGAGTTGGAATTTGGCAAAACGGACGTCAAATTCGGATTCAGCGCGCGAAAACGGTCAAAATGGACTACCCACTTGTCATTTTTGAGCTCGGGTTACTGTTCACTGCCGGAACAGTGATTCCGGCGATCGCCGGCGGCAGCGGCGGCGGCGGGCAGCGGCGGCGCGGCCTCGGGCAGGCGGAGAGCGGCGGCGGGCAGGGCGCGTGGGCGCGGGCAGGGCGCGCGGGTGCGCGGTCCACGCGGCCGTCGTGCACCGAAGCGGGATGCCACGTGGCGTGCTCTTATTGGATGGCTTGCTAGGCGCGGTTCTTGGAATTCCTTGGGGTGCACGGTGGGCCGGTGGAAGACACGTGGCATCACGTTATTGGTCCGGTGTTTGGGGGTGTCGTGCACCGGGTGCAGCGAGTGTGTGGCTTGGACACGTGGCGTGCGAGGATTGGGCGCGTCACTGTGCGCGTACGGGCGGCAGGCGGCGGGGCAGGCGTGCAGGCGGCAGGCGGCGTGGCAGCGGGCCGGCGGGCGTGGCGGCCACGGCACCGACGTGGCGCACGCGTGCGCCACGTGGCGGCCGCCTATTGGCCAGCGCCAACTGCCCGTTGACCAGGGGTGCGCCACGCGGCGCGAGGGGAGCGGCCGGATCTGCTGTGCGGTGTTCTGGGACACGTGTCGTGTGGAGGAGCGGGTTGGACGGCCGGGCGGTCCGACCGGATCAGGTGCGCGGAGTGGGCCGGGCTACTGTGTGTGCCCGGTTTCGGGGCCCAAAAGTTTCGGGCGCCCGAAACCGGGGACACAGTGGGTATTAATGGATTTGTTTTGTGGGCTTATAAAAGGCAGCCACCTTCCCCTCTTTCCTTCCTTTTTCCGAGCCATAGAGAGAGAGTGGGAGGGAGAGCCCAATACAAAGTTTGTTCCCCTTGGTGCTCTGGTTCTACTGGTGGATCCCCGGAATTTCTGGAAGCTCGGCAACGGCGATATCATTTTTACAGTTCGCCTCGGTTTTCTCCCCATTTCGGCCCATTACCGTCGCAGCTCAGTCAAAAATTCACTGTGAGCAAACCAGGAGGAGTTTTTGGACGATTTCTTCGACAGCGTGTTCCTAAGAGGTAAGGCTTCGATTTTTGTGTTGATCGCTTCGCTCCGTTTCGCACTTTTGGCATGTTTCCCGAGACATCTTTGACCCCTTTTTTTCTGTGATGGATTTTGGACAGCACCGACTTGTCGATTTTATATCTCAGCCTAGGAACATCGGATCAAGGCGTTTCAGTACTCGATTTTGATCTACTCGTCGCGAGGAACGCAGTGGTGATTTTTCTGGGATTTTTGGAAATTGTTTCGAAGGTGATAATTAAGCTTTTCTTAGACAGATTGCTACAGGAATTTTGATTTGGGAGATTTTGAGGTGCAGCGGTGTTTTATTTTTATCTTGGTCTACAGGTATCAGATCTGGGCGTTTAAACAGTCGTTTTGGGGCTACTTTTCGCGAGGAACGCGACCGTGAATTTTCTGGATTTTCTTGAGGACTGGACAGAGGTGATATTTAGCCTTTTTGGGGGCTGATTTTGGACTGCGGTTAATTGTACAGTTTTGAGTTTAATTGTGCGCATTGTTCTGTGCAGTGGGACACAGATTTTTGGTGGATTGCTGTGTTAGAGGACAGCGGGCAGCAAGAGGTCTCTTTTGGTGTTGTGCGCGCTTTTCGAGGTGGGTGGTTGTTGCATGCCTCTACTTCTGACTTGCTCACTAAGTTTATTAGAGAAACCCCACTTTTGAGCATATTGATTGATTATTATGCATGATTGCCTGATATACATGTGAGCCTATCATCTGAGATTAATTTTGTGGATATAGCATGTTGGTGATATTATTGGAATAATATTGCTGTTGGAACATGATAATTGGAATAATTTAATGGTGTTAATTAACATGCTATATTAGCACCTAGATTTTTATGAAAGTGGATTAAATGGATTAATTGTTGGGACATAATGACATATCTAGGTGCGGGTGCCACTTTGGGATTTATTATGGATCAGGGATTATTTACATGTGTAGTCGACTGATGATTTTTGCCTGATGGTTATATTTATGTGGATATATATTAATTGTTACACATGTAAAACTGTTATTTGACATATTCTCTCTTTCACATTGCATGGGGACTTTTGCATGCTTGTTTGGACATCTAGATAGGCCACTATTTTATTGCTACACTATCATATTGGGATTTGACTTAGGAGAAACCATGATTGCTTTCTTTCTCCTTTTCGTTTAGACTTTTGAGTCATGTTGCTCGGGTTCGAGCAGAGGTTTGGGATAGTGTAGCCGGGACCTTGGGGTCGGAGACAGGGTGTACTTGATATTGGATTTGTGTGTTATTGCGGCAACCGCGGACAGTAGGCGGTTGACCGGATAATAATTGTCCTACCCGATTGTGGATCATGGGTTATTGCGGTAACCGCGGATTTTGGGACAGGTTGGGCTTCTGACAGGGTGTTGCGGCGACCACGGATCTTGGGTGGTCGACCGGGTTATACTATTGCATCAGATTGGGTGATGGGGATCGGGCTATCTTTTGTGGAGGGTTTTTCCCACTTGATTGAGTCATGATCCAGTCCTGCTATATCAGGTTACTTGTGGTTACTTACTTTACTCGTGTGGGTCGCTCCCCTCGAGTGCCACTCCGGAGTGTGCGTCAGACAGACTTTGAGTCCTTGAGACTCCTTTGCTTCGGTGTTATGCATAGGCTGGCATACCCGTTGCGGCAGGCAGAGCAGGCAGTACCAGTGTCCACTGGTGGTCGGATTGGGTTATCTTGGCAGGCTTCTAGATACTGATGCATTCATACAGTTATTTCTTCCAGTATTGCATTTAGAGGCATACTAGTAGTGGTTTCCCCTCCTATTCAGTAGTTCTGTTCACAGCTTTACCACTTGTCCCCTTTCTTGCCTCTAGTAGACTTAGTGGGTACGCCGGAGCTTGAGGCTTTACCCACAGGGGGAGGCTACTGATTTACTAGTGGTTCTCACCCCCATTGTTGTTTTCCCTTTGTTTTCTCCCCCCTGTTTTGCAGAGTTCTCTTCGGGAGTTGCTGATCTTTGATCGTTGTCCGGGGCGAGGGAGTCGCGAGCTAGATCTGTACCACCCGAGGTGTGCAGCTGTACCCCCCCTGGCTGGAGATTCCTGATAGCTGTCAGCTGATGTTTACTGTTTTCCTTGGAGGGAGATCTTTTGTATTTGGAGAGATAGAGCTGAGACTGATGTACTATAGTTTTAGTTTATCTCCTTATATAGTGGAGAGATGCTGTATTGAGGACATTGTATGTTGATTACCTGTATTCGAGGAAATGGATATTGTACTTTATTTCTTGATGTACAGTGATTGGATTTGATTTTACAGCATTTTATTTCAGCTCTGATATTTGTGTAGCTATAGTACTATCTTTTGCAGGTTAGACGCTTCGCCTATGCGGGTTTTAGCATAGGTGGCGGATCTGTTGGCGAGCCCGGGTCGCAGTTTCGACCCCGGGGCGTGACAGTTATTTCCGTGGTTTCCTTGGCATGGCCACTTGGGATCTTCTTGGTCACTATTTTATTATGTTGGGTGCCGCGCGGGGTTCCGGTTTTCGGCGAACCGGACCGTGTTGGACTTTTCCGTCAAAAAGAGTAAATTGGGTCTTCTGTTTTGGGATGTTAGTACACGTTTGTGACTATTATTATCCTTGCGGACTTGCTTTAGGTCCAGGGGTGCAGCGGGAGAGCGCGAAGGATACAGGTGTTCCGATTGCTCTCCAACAAGGTGGGTACGGTTGCTATAAGTGCAACAAGTGCAGTAAGTGCATCTATCGTCATTAAAATTGCTCTCAATTTGCCTAACAAAGTAGATGGACAGTTTAACCTTTCGCTTAATGGTATTTTTATCTAACAATTAAAGCGGCTGCGGTCGCGGTGCTCACTACACGCCAATCTTGGCAATCCGGTTTCGGATGCTGCACGTACACCGGCGGATCGGGCCACCGCATGGTGTACTTTTCCGGAAAAGTGGTCTTTGACCTGTGTGCCTCACAAAGGAGTGAGAGCCGTGAGGACCTCCTTGCGCCAGCTGGTACAGCACACCAGCACCGCGAAAAGGGGGTAAAAGCATCAAAAAGGTGACTGTGCACGAGGGGAGACTTGAGTCTCTCCGACAGGTACTCTGGGGTTGGTGCCCTACTTAATTGATAAATCTGGGGTTGGTGCCCAACTTAATTGATAAATCTGGGGTTGGTGCCCAGTTTAAAATATGCACAGGGGTTTAACGAAAGGTTTCGGTGTACTCGAGTTATTCGGTTCGTTTTCCTTCTTTGATATTATTAGACATCTACTTTGTTTGTCACTGACTTTACCCACTCCGTGACAGGTATTCCTAGGTGCGTTAGCCGGGATGGCGGTGAGACTGCGTCGCGAGGACCGTAGTCAGGACTCTTGGTTTTCTATTTCATTTCCTTTTACGCTTTAAGTAGTTAGTTTGCTTGTGGGTTACTTTAGTTGTGGACATGTATGAGTTAGCTCTGTGGATGAGATGGACCCTTATGCTTTTGATACTGATAGTGGTGTTTTTCTTACGCGGCACGTTTTCACGATAAACTAATTGGTTGCGAAAATGTTTTCTCAAAACGAAGTGCCGTGTGGGCACAGATTTTACAAACGCTGGGTTTTATCCTTTCCAAACGTTGACGCCGCTTTATAAACTGGTTTTGCATGGTGATGTATGTCTACTGTATGGTTGATGGTTGATGTTGATGTAGTTGGTTGAAATTCGATGTTATAATTGAATTGCATGTTGTAAATGAGACGCCATGCATATACAAAGGTGACTCCGTCCGTTGGCGGAGAGAATTTGTGTATGTGGCAGTCTGGCACGCACCGGGGATGAGGTTTATATTACTTTATTAAGAAAAAAAAAAATGGACACGCATTTTTCTCTTTGATTTACTCAAAAACCCCCGGGGGCGTGACAGATTAAATGGTATCAAAGAAATACAACCACAACCATAGTAGACGTGATCCACATCCACAGTATAAGGTGCCACAAGCAAATTGGACATGAGATAACCAAGGTATAGGTGCGTAGTACGTGAGAGTACGGGGAAACGGGAACGTAATATAGGTGTAATCGTGAGACGGGGTGCTAGGGTTATAACCATAGGGTTGACATGGTTTCTTTGGTTACAGCAAACAATGTACTAGGGTGATAACTTTTGAGATGACGTGGTTTCTTTGTTTACAGCAGCCAACGGCCAAGGTTTGGCCACCGAGCGCTAATCTTTTCTCGACAGACAGGATGGACCCCGCAGCTGCAGCCAACCGCTTACTCCTAAATCAGCTACGCGACATAGCAGGGCAAATGCTAACTCTTACTGAGCGCCTGGGCCTGCTGATTCGAGATTTCGAGGGCGTCGACCACACCCAGCGGGACGCCAGAGACGACGCCCATCGGGAAATGCCACCAGCTGGATTCCCCACGTTTAATGAGGCGGTTATGTTAGCTTTGCGGGCAGAGCAGGAACTGGCCGAGGCGCGCGCACGACAGAGATTCACCTATCCGGGTCCGACGCGGGGGCCCCTACCAGCAGGGCCCGGTACACAAGCGCCCGAGGACAGAGGGGGACTTTGCGAGGATGGCGAGAGGAGGACCCAGACCGCTCAGGAGCCCTTGCTCCATATGCATCGGGGCGCACTAGGTGACAGATTGCCCGTGGAGGCACGACCATTGCTATCGGTGTGGCAGGCCAGGCCACACGCGTTATGAGTGCCCCCCGAAACCGGGCACCACCAGGACTCCGGCACCGCGACCGGAGGGGACAGAGAGGACTGCTACACCCGTCCCGCGAGGGGACCCCGCCCAGGAGGGCCGAGGAGGAGGACGACCGGAGAGAGCACGGAAGGACGAACCGACACCAGCGAGGAGCGCGGAACCACCTCAGGGACCGTGCGTGATCTGCGAGGGTGCTCACCCGGTGGCAGAATGTACATGGAGGTACCATTACTGCAACCAGTGCGGCTTGCCGGATCACTCTCGTGCCTTTTGCCCCCAGAGGCCTGCCGCCGCCGCCGCCGCCCCTGTGCCACCACCGCAGAGAGTACCAGACAGTGCTGCGGCTCCCGTTCAGCCAAGGGATTCGCCCGACGACCAAAAATCCTCAGACTCCTCAGACGTCAAGTCCCTTCCCCAGCACGCCGTACGGCGCTGGCCCAAGGGCTGCGGACGGATTCCCCGGGATACTATAGTGGAGGATGCGACGTCCCAGACCTAGTGACGGCAGGTGACTACTGTTCTGTTTTTCTTCTTCTTTCCTAGATTAGGGGCACCGACTGCACATTAGCCTACTACCCCAGTTAGACTTTCTCTCTCTCTCTTTTTCTCTCTCTAGAATCCTTAAGTATTAGGCGAAGCCTTCCCCGGCCAATGTACGCGGGCGGGCTTCGAAGCTTGGGAGAACCCTGTGTACTCGGACCCGTTAAGGGCCACGCAAGGAATAAATAGGCTCTACCCTATGCCTTGCGGTCGAGAACCCAATGGGTGGTTAGGTAGTTCAGGGCCGCTCCCAAGATAAGGTTCAGCGGCCTCGTCGTAAGGGAATTTCCTGATGTATTTCCGGCGGAGCTCCCCGGAATGCCACCAGAGCGAGAGGTCGACTTCCCAATTAAGCTACTCCCCGGCACCAAGCCCATCACTAAAGCACCGTACAGGATAGCCTTCGCGGAGTTGAAGGAACTCAAGGCGCAGTTGGAGGACCTCTTGGATAAGGGTTTTATCAGACCAAGCGCGTCGCCCTGGGGCGCGCCCGTCCTATTCGTGAGAAAGAAGGACGGAAGCCTCCGGTTGTGCATCGACTACCGGGAGATAAATAAGGTCACCGTCAAGAACAAGTACCCCCTGCCAAGGATCGATGACCTCTTCGACCAATTACAGGGGGCGACGGTATTTTCAAAAATTGACCTGCAGTCGGGCTATCATCAGGTCCAGGTTAAGGGGGAGGATATCCCCAAAACGGCTTTCCGTACTCGCTATGGCCATTACGAATTTACGGTAATGCCATTCGGGCTCACCAATGCCCCGGCGGTGTTTATGGACATGATGAATAGGGTGTTCAAACCCTTCCTGGATTTGTTCGTGGTGGTCTTCATCGACGACATCCTCATCTACTCCCGTACAGACGAGGAACACGAAGAACATCTGCGCACAGTCCTCCAGACCCTACGGGAACAGAAACTCTACGCCAAACTCAAAAAGTGTGAGTTTTGGCTCCGTGAGGTCGGTTTCTTGGGGCACGTGATCTCGGCGGCTGGAGTCGCGGTGGATCCGAAAAAGATAGATTCGGTGACGGACTGGCCCCGACCGACAACGGTGACGGAGGTTCGAAGCTTCCTGGGATTAGCCGGGTATTACCGGCGCTTCGTGGAGAGTTTCTCCAAGATAGCCACCCCCTTGACCCGTTTGACAAGAAAGGGGGAGAAGTTTATCTGGACGGACAAATGTCAGAAGAGCTTCGAGGAGCTCAAGGATAGATTGACGCGAGCCCCGATTCTCGCCCTGCCAGAACCAGGGGAGGATTATGAAGTGTTTTGCGATGCGTCGCGAAATGGACTGGGTGGAGTACTCATGCAACGGGGAAAGGTTATAGCCTATGCGTCAAGGCAGCTCAAGGAGTACGAGCGGAATTACCCCGTGCATGATTTGGAACTCGCAGCGGTTGTGTTTGTCCTCAAGCTTTGGAGACACTACCTGTATGGGGCACACTGCAATGTGTACTCAGATCATAAGAGTCTCAAGTACCTTTTCACCCAAAAGGAGCTAAATCTGCGACAAAGGCGGTGGCTTGAGCTACTAAAGGATTACGACCTAACGATCCACTATCACCCGGGAAAGGCCAACGTGGTGGCCGACGCCCTGAGTCGCAAGGGACAGGCCGAGGAAGCGGATGTAAGCGCCATTACACAGCAGGATAGTCTGATTGCGGAGTTTTCGCGGTTAAGACTAGAAGTAGTACCGGCAGGTACAGTCGCACAACTTCTGACACTGGTGGTCAGACCCACTCTGCTGGACAGGATTCTTGAAGGGCAATCGACTGACGATCAACTCCAGCTGGTGCGAAGTAGAATAACCGCCGACAAGGAGGGCGATTTCACGGTGAACTCCGACGGTACGATACGATTTCGGGGACGAATCTGCGTGCCGGATCTGCCGGAACTCAAGGAGGAAATCCTACGGGAGGCGCATACCGCCCCGTATGCGGCGCATCCCGGGGGAACAAAGATGTACAAGGACGTCAAACAGACCTTCTGGTGGCCCAAAATGAAGGGAGACGTGACTCGATTTGTGGCACACTGCCTGGTGTGCCAACGGGTGAAGGCCGAGCATCAGCGGCCGGCAGGAAAATTGCAACCGTTACCAGTGCCCGAGTGGAAGTGGGACATGATTACCATGGATTTCGTGACCGGATTCCCGAGATCGCCACAGGGACACGATGCAATATGGGTGATTGTGGACCGTTTGACGAAATCGGCCCACTTTCTGCCCATACACACGACGTGGACTCGGGAAATCGATGAGATAGTAAGGTTGCACGGAGTACCGACATCCATCACGTCGGACAGAGACACACGTTTTGTGTCAAACTTTTGGCGAAGCCTGCAACGAGCAATGGGGACCAAGTTGCACTTCAGTACGGCTTTTCACCCGCAAACTGATGGACAATCAGAGCGGGTGATACAGATCGTGGAGGACATGCTTCGAGCATGCGTTCTGGACTTGGGCGAAGGGTGGGCACGGTGTTTGCCCCTGGTCGAATTTGCCTACAATAATAGTTATCAGGCCAGCATTCAGATGGCGCCATACGAGGCACTGTACGGGCGCCGCTGTCGGTCTCCAATATGCTGGGACGACTTGGGTGAGCGTAAGTTTCTGGGCCCAGATTTGGTGGAGGAGACCGAAGCAAAGGTACGACTGATTAGACAAAGACTACTGACCGCCCAAAGCAGACAAAAGAGCTACGCGGACAACAGGCGCCGAGACTTAGAGTTCATGGTGGGTGAGCATGTGCTACTCCGGGTTTCACCCTCCAAGGGAAACCGACGTTTCGGCATAAAGGGAAAGCTAAGCCCGAGGTATGTGGGACCGTTTGAAATCCTGGAACGCGTAGGACCGGTGGCGTACCGATTAGCCCTGCCACCGAACCTCGAACGAGTCCATAACGTGTTCCATGTCTCAATGCTTCGGAAGTACCTGGCTGACCCCTCTCATGCCTTGGATGCCTCCACCATTGAGTTGCGAGAGGATCTGAGCGTCGAGGAGACGCCGGTGCGGATCTTGGCAAGAGAGGACAAGAAGTTGCGCAACCGAACAATCCCTTATGTGAAGGTCCAGTGGAGCAACCACGAAGAGCGCGAGGCGACGTGGGAACTGGAAGCGAAGATGAGGGAATGTTTTCCTGAATTGTTTAAGTAAGGGTTGTACTTAAGTTTCGGGACGAAACTTTTTATAAAGTGTGAGTGGTGTAGTGACCCGACCCTTAAGGGTATTTTTGAACTCACATGTAATTGCTTAAGCCTTAAGCGAAATAAGATTATTTAAATTCGAAAAGTAGGCCGGGTGGGGTGCGTGTATTTTTCTGCGATAGAGCGCGGAAAATGATGACCGACGGCGCGATCGGATTTGAAATCCGATGTCGGGATCTCCCGAAACGGGACCCTAAGTGATACGGTAATTAGTCATGCATCGGAATCCGTGCAAAATATCTTGCACCCGTTAGAGATAAGGTGGGTTATCTCGTAGGGGATAATTAATTAATTAATTAATGAAAGTTTGGATTCTCTTACGTACGAATTAAAGGGGTTAAATAATCGGTAACCGGGTTTTAAATTGGGAATTTATTTCCCCAAGATTATTTAATGAAGGGGATTAAATAATCGGTGACCGGGATTTAAAATTGGAAATCAAATAACCGATAATTTAAATCCAATTGGGAATTGATTTCCCATGATTATTTAATTGAGTAAATTAAATAATCGGTGATCAGGATTTTAAAAGGTGGGATTTTATCTCGTGGAGTGGATAAGAGATAAGATCCGGATATTTGCGGGTTTTCCTTTTTACGTACCGTATGAAATAAAAAGGGAAAAATAATTATAAAATAAATAAATAAAAAGGGGATATTTAAACAATCCTCTTTATCCGAAGGAAAAGAAAAGGAATTAAAAACCCTAATCGGTGAGGAGAGAAAGAAAGAAAAGACGGAACCCTAGCCGGACGAAAGGAAAAGGAGAAAGAGAAGGAGCCCGATCTTCCCGGATATCGAACCGAAGGCAAGAACGCGACCGGGCGACCTTCCCGTCGATCTCCGGTTAGTAGAATAATTTTTAAGAATAAATCGGGGATTTTCGTGTTCTTGTAAGGTCGTACTTCGCGGATTTTCGTCGGGTTTTGATCCGTGTCTTTCTTGTTCTTGATTGGGGGGATCGGTGTCTTTTTTTTATCGAATTTAACCGATGGTTTTTAATCGGTTTCTTTTTGGCGGACCTCCGATCGACGTTTTGGTTGTTCGTCGGTCGTCGGTTTAGCCATTAGATTTACCGGGAATTTACCGGGAATTTTTCGGGAGTTTTTCGGGAATTTTTGGGGCGGTTTCGTCGGAACATAGCGGGTTAACGGGAGGCAGCCGCCGCCGTTGTTAAACGGGAGGCCGCTGCCGTCGTTACCATGCTCGCGGGGTCGTCGCCGGGATCGCACGGGAGCGAAAACGGAGAAGAAATCGCAAAAAACGGCGCAAAAACGGCGAAAATTAGGGTTACTGTTGCTTGTCCGTACGGCGCGGTCCACGGGTCCGGGCGTGCACCCGGTGCACGCCCACAGCGTCGGAAGCGCAAGACCCGGTGCACAGTTCCGTGCGCCGGCCCGGCCCGCATAAGCGCGGTCCTCCGCACAGTGCGCACCCGGCGCACGTGCTTGCGCCCTGCAACCGTGAACCCGGCACGCGCATAACCCCGTGCGCGGCCCGGCCCATCGCGGTGCGGTGCACGCCCCGGGCGTGCACCCGGTGCTGGCGCCGCGACCCCGTGGCCGTGAGCCCGGTGCACGCTCGGGTCGTGCACCGGCCCGGCCCAGAGCGCGCGGTGCACGTTTTTTTCGTGCACCCGGCGCATGCCGCCGCCGCCGGTTGACGTGAACCCGGTCCGTGGTTGCCCCCGTGCACCATCCGACAGCCCGGAGTTCTTTTGCTCCGTTTTTGCCCGTTTCTCCACCGTTATGAGCGCCGTTTTCGCCGTTGGGATCGTTATTTCCGTGGTTTCCTTGGCATGGCCACTTGGGATCTTCTTGGTCACTATTTTATTATGTTGGGTGCCGCGCGGGGTTCCGTTTTCGGCGAACCGGACCGTGTTGGACTTTTCCGTCAAAAAGAGTAAATTGGGTCTTCTGTTTTGGGATGTTAGTACACGTTTGTGACTATTATTATCCTTGCGGACTTGCTTTAGGTCCAGGGGTGCAGCGGGAGAGCGCGAAGGATACAGGTGTTCCGATTGCTCTCCAACAAGGTGGGTACGGTTGCTATAAGTGCAACAAGTGCAGTAAGTGCATCTATCGTCATTAAAATTGCTCTCAATTTGCCTAACAAAGTAGATGGACAGTTTAACCTTTCGCTTAATGGTATTTTTATCTAACAATTAAAGCGGCTGCGGTCGCGGTGCTCACTACACGCCAATCTTGGCAATCCGGTTTCGGATGCTGCACGTACACTGGCGGATCGGGCCACCACATGGTGTACTTTTCCGGAAAAGTGGTCTTTGACCCGTGTGCCTCACAAAGGAGTGGGAGCCGTGAGGACCTCCTCGCGCCAGCTGGTACAGCACACCAGCACCGCGAAAAGGAGGTAAAAGCATAAAAAAGGTGACTATGCACGAGGGGAGACTTGAGTCTCTCCGACAGGTACTCTGGGGTTGGTGCCCAACTTAATTGATAAATCTGGGGTTGGTGCCCAACTTAATTGATAAATCTGGGGTTGGTGCCCAGTTTAAAATATGCACAGGGGTTTAACGAAAGGTTTCGGTGTACTCGGGTTATTCGGTTCGTTTTCCTTCTTTGATATTATTAGACATCTACTTTGTTTGTCACTGACTTTACCCACTCCGTGACAGGTATTCCTAGGTGCGTTAGCCGGGATGGCGGTGAGACTGCGTCGCGAGGACCGTAGTCAGGACTCTTGGTTTTCTATCTCATTTCCTTTTACGCTTTAAGTAGTTAGTTTGCTTGTGGATTACTTTAGTTGTGGACATGTATGAGTTAGCTCTGTGGATGAGATGGACCCTTATTCTTTTGATACTGATAGTGGTGTTTTTCTTACGCGGCACGTTTTCACGATAAACTAATTGGTTGCGAAAATGTTTTCTCAAAACGAAGTGCCGTGTGGGCACATATTTTACAAACGCTGGGTTTTATCCTTTCCAAACGTTGACGCCGCTTTATAAACTGGTTTTGCATGGTGATGTATGTCTACTGTATGGTTGATGGTTGATATTGATGTGGTTGGTTGAAATTCGATGTTATAATTGAATTGCATGTTGTAAATGAGACGCCGTGCATATACAAAGGAGACTCCGTCCGTTGGCGGAGAGAATTTGTGTATGTGGCGGTCTGGCACGCACCGGGGATGAAGTTTATATTACCTTATTAAGAAAAAAAAAAAAAAGGACACGCATTTTCCGCTTTGATTTACTCAAAAACCCCCGGAGGCGTGACACCCGAACATCCCAGCACCCGCTCGGCCTGAAAAACAGTCACCCGAGGGTGTGAGACACACCGGAGTGTATCCCAGTGGGCACGACGAGCCGAGAAATAGCAGATCGTACCTACTGGTATACAATACTAGAGGATAGTAATAATCAGGGGTTAGAATAACAGATATGTATTCATGAAGATCAGCAGATATATATAATCACAGTTGGGATAAGCAGCTCTAAATCATGGAACTATAATCAAAGGCATCATATAAAATCAGGAAATCATTGGATTCAGATGGAGTAAAACATGTCAATCATCAACATATATAGGTGGATAATAGCAATCAAGTCCAGGAATCAACAGATAGTGAGGTAAACATATCAATCAGCGACTCATGCATCAATAGATGAAATACTAAAATCAACCCAATCTCAACCCACCATATTGGTCATTAAGACCTCAGGGAAAACTCGCCAAACCTGGCATCAAACAGAAGCATGCTGATATAGATCAAAACTGAACAAGCAATGGGTAATCATAAGAGTATGATGTAAAGCAGATTAAACCGGCAATTTATGCATCAATGGAAGAACAATCAAGTACCCAATCAAAAGCCACCATATTGGTCACTAGGACCTCAGGGAAAACTCGCCGAACCTGGCACCAACCTGGCTGACATACTCCGGCACCCTCGGGCACTAACCTGGGAGTCAACACTCCGGCACCCTTGGGCACTAACCTGGGAGTCACGGGTAGCTACTGCTAACCACTTTACCGGTAAAGAATGTTACGGAATTTGAGTTGGCGTATTTCGTGATTGTTTAAGTCTTGAAGATTGAAGATGAAGAAACTTTGGATCATATACCTCAATCTCAAGAAAGAAGAATTCAAAAGGATCAGGTACGTTTAACTAAATAATTTTGATGATCCGAATACTTCTTATAGTGTAGAAACACTTGGAAGAGGTTTTAATTGCATATTCATCAAAAACTGAACATGGGACATGTTCAGGATCCGGATCGTGGACTTTCAATCCGGATCCCGAAAGGTGTTCGTTCATACATTGCTGCAATCCGGATCATAGCTTGGGCAGTCCGGATCCCGAATGGGGTGTTTTGTGAAAATGTATGAACGATCCGGATCGTGGATTATGATCCGGATCCCGAACAGGCGATTTTCTGGAAACTGCATTCTGTGCGTCTGCGATCCGGATCGTGGCTTATGCAATCCGGATCGCCGTCGGTAAAACTTTCCAGAAAAGTTTGTTTTTGATCCGAATATTCTTCCTAGGGTTTCTAACCTATAAATAGCCCTCCTATTTCATTTCTAGGGCATCGGAAAAAGAGCCGTCATTTTCAAATATCATTTTATACGGCCTTAGATCCACATATAGAGAAGAACGGAAATCATTAGATCTATTCTAATGGTTCTTCATCTATATTGATTAGTTTGATTCTAGGTTTTCATACTCATATCTTGAGTTGAATCAAACTAATGAATACTTAGATGGTATTTCCGATCTACTCTTGATCTAAGTATTCGGCGGATCATCACCACCCAAACAAACAACGATTTACCCAAAATCGGCGCGTGGACTCGCGTGGCCTTGTGGATTCAAGGTGCAACCGCTCTCGTGGATTCGGAGCGAGGTGCGTTCGTGGATTCGAAGCGTGCCATTGGGTGAAGACCGTGGATTCGGTCGGACGTCGTGGACTCGACGTTGGACGCTGTGGATTCAGCGTTGGGCGCAGATCGTGGATTCGAGAAGCGTCGTGGAGCGAGCGGAGAAGATCTACTAGGAGCGTATGGTAAAAGGTTGAGTCGTCTGTGAGTACGTTATATCACCTTGTACGTGTGTTAATTCTAGTGGATTTCGCCGTGTTATCGGTCCCGTGGTTTTTTACTCCGGTTTGGAGTTTTTCCACGTAAAAATCTTGCGTGTTCTTTTATTTTTCCGCATTGGGTTTTATCGCACAATGATTTTTTGAGTGTTTATTGTTTACACCTATTCACCCCCCTCTAGGTGTTTTTTCCCCTATTTAGATCCTTATTAACCTAAACCCAACAAGTGGTATCAGAGCGGGAATAGGGTTGTAAACAATGGTTGAAGGTGGAAACATCAATCGACCCCCTTTCTTTGATGGAACAAATTATGCGTACTGGAAAGTACGGATGAAAGCTTTTTAATTTCCATCGACGAAAGGGTGTGGCAATCAATTGAATTAGGATGGTCTAATCCAACTGAAATTTTAGATGATGTTCGCACCTTAAAACCTAGGTCGAAATGGACCAAGGAAGAGATAGACTTATCTTCTTACAATGGCAAAGGGATTAATGCTCTATTTAATGCTTTGTCACAAACTGAGTTCTCTCGCGTCTCGGCATGTGAGACTGCGAAAGAAATCTGGGATGTTCTTCAAGTTACGCATGAGGGAACTAACTTAGTGAAGATTCAGAAACTGCAAATGCTTACGAGCAAGTTTGACTCTATCTCTATGGCAGAGAATGAATCCTTCACTGACTATTACACACGATTGCAAGACATCGTGAACTCATGTGCTAACTTGGGAGAGAAGATTCCAGAATTTAAAGTTGTAAGAAAAATTCTAAGAACTCTTCCTGAACGATTTCGCCCGAAGGTTGCAGCCATTGAAACAATTAAACACCCGGACGAAATGCGTGTAGAAGAATTAGTAGGTGCTTTACAAACTTATGAAATGACTTTTCCTACTAACTATTCTTCTGGAAAGGCATCCTCTTCTAAGTCTTCAGGTTACGCATTGAAATCAACTAAAGAAGAAGACGCGGATTCATCCTCCTCGGACGACGACGAGAACATTTCTATGGAGGACTTTGAGAAGCAGCTCGCTCTCTTGACAAGGAAGTTTCGCCGCAACTTTCGAAGGGGAAATTCAAGCAAAACTCCATCCTTCGGAAAGTCGAAGAAAGGCAAGGGATTCTTCAAGCTACAAGTCAAGAAGCCAAGAGAACTTCTCAAAGGATAAGAAAAGTTCTGAGGGACAAGTTCAGTGTTTCAAATGTCGAGGCTACGGCCACATAGCAACGGAATGTCCCAACAAGAATCCGGCTAAGAAGAAAGCGATGCAAGCAGTCACTTGGGATGACAACTCCACGTCAAATGAGTCATCGTCAAGTGATGAAGAAGACAACGCGACAGCTTTCCACGCGTCCACCAAATCTTCACCCTTCATGTGCTTAATGGCAAGTACATCCGACTCACTGTCCAACTCCACTGTGGAAAAGATTGCAACGGACGATGAGTCAGATAATTCGGAAGGTGAAGATTTTGTTTTAGCCTACCATCAACTTTTGAGGGATTCAAAGAAACTGGCTAAACAAAACAAGGGGTTGAAAGAGAGATTACTGGATCTTGAAGATGAAGTAAAAAGAGTAACCTCTATCTCAACCGATCTTGAAGTGGAAAGGGACAATCTGATTAAGACAAATGTTTCCCTTCAAGAGTCCAATGAGCATTTCGAGAAGAGTTATGTAGACATGGTGAACAAAGCGAATTACTTCTTGAAGCTCTACGGCGAGGCCCGACAGGAAAAATCTGAAATGACAGAGACCATACGCCAACTAAAGGATGACTTACAGAGATTTACTTCTGGAAGGAGTAAGTTGGACAGACTCCTTGGTCTCGGTCAAAGAAACAAGTTCGGCCTCGGATACACTCAAACTGGAGACATTCCAAGTTCGAGTGGTACGGTATTTGTGCCTTCGTCGGTATCTCCTCCTCCGACACCGGTGTTCACGCCAAGCAACGACAACGAACCTACTACATCATCTTCGGAATCGACAAGAACCAAGGTATGTTTTCGTTGTGGCATTTCAGGGCACATCAGAAGAAACTGCAAGACTGGAGCCAAACGCACACCTCAAGAACATCTTGCAGCAACTACCAAAAGGGCTATTCCTCGGAAAACACTCCAACCAAATGACGGAAAAGAGCCTTGGTAGTACATCGCTCAAGACGACATCTTCAAGGAGCAGCAATTCTTCAAGCAAGACGCCCTCACCTAGGAAATCAACTCCACGAGTACTACAGTCGCATACCAAAAAGTTTGGGTGCGCAAAGGTGAGATCTTTCCCTGTCTTGCTACCACTGTTTCCTTACATGCATATGATAGTTCGTCTTGGTATTTGGATAGCGGGTGTTCCCGACATATGACCGGCGATAAAAACTGTTTTCAAACTTTTGAGAAAAACCCGGAGGACTTGTTGTTTTCGGAGATGGCCGGTCTTCCAAAATTGTTGGAAAGGGAACAGTAGCTATTCCAGATGGCCCGGTTCTAGATAATGTATTATTTGTTCATGGCCTAAAGACTAACCTCATAAGCATAAGTCAACTGTGTGATAGTGGTTATTCAGTTAATTTTTCATCTGATAAATGCACTGTAACTGACTTGAACCATGCTTTCTTTTTAAAGGGGGTTAGATCAGAAAATAATTGTTATGTAGTTCCTTCTAAAAATTCTGAAAAATGTAACCTAGCAACTTTGAAAAATGAAACACTTTGGCATGAAAGGCTAGGTCACATAAACTTTAAGGAACTTTCTAGAATTTCAAATAAAGATGTGGTCAAAGGGGTTCCGAAACTTTCTTTTGAACAAAACCTTGTGTGTGGCGGTTGCCAAAAGGGAAAACAGTCTAGGACTGCACACAAGAATTTGAACCACATAGGTACAAAACGGCCTTTGGAACTTTTGCATATGGACTTAATGGGGCCAACTCGTCAACCATCTCTGGGAGGTAAATGGTATATTTTTTTTTGGTTGATGATTTTTCTAGATATACTTGGGTAGCCTTTCTAAAAGAAAAAGCTGATACCTTTGATTCTTTTCTCGAAATCTGCAATCGTATTATGATAGAAAAGAATGAAAGGATTACTCGAGTGAGGAGTGATAGAGGTGGGGAATTCATAAATTCCAAATTCATTGATTTTGTGTTTCTAATGGCATTAAACATGAATTCTCCGCACCTTACACACCTCAACAAAATGGTGTAGTCGAGCGCAAGAACAGGGTCGTACAGGAGATGGCTCGTGTTATGCTTCATAGCCGGAACCTTCCTTTATACTTTTGGGCTGAAGCGGTGAACACGGCTGTCTATGTTATCAATCGAGTGTACTTGCGCCCGGGGACTTTTAATACACCATATGAACTTTGGTTTTGTAGAAAACCTAACATCAAATATTTTCGCATTTTCGGGAGTCGGTGTTTTATTTTACGTGATCGTGAAATCTTGGAAAATTTGACTCTCGAAGTGACGAAGGGATTTTCTTAGGTTATTCTACAAACAGCAGAGCATATCGAGTTTTTAACTTAGAATCTAAGACGATCGTAGAATCGATAAATGTTAAGGTAGATGAAGCTTTTCACTTTGAATCTGAAAAATCTACCCTCGATATCTCTCTTGATGATGATACACCTGCTAATGCATCTTCTTCTAACAATTCTTTCGATAATAATGTTTGATGCATCTAACGTTTCTTCAGCTCATCTGATGTGCAGGAATCATCTCGTGTACCTCCGCCTACTCCTCTACCTCATACGCTACGCATCTCCAAGGATCACCCTGAAGTCGAACATAATTGTGACCGCTAAGGGTTAGAACACGGAGAACAATTGGTTTTTTTTTTTGTGATTTTCCAATGCTATGTATTCCTCAAAATCCGCACCAGGAATGTTGGAAGCTATCCAAGAATGATTATTGGGAGTAAAGCAATGCAGAAAGCTTTCCATCATTCGAGCGAAACCAAAGTCGGGGAACTGACCAAAAGCCCTCCCGATAGCAACACAATGTGATAGGTACCAAATGGATCTTCAAGAACAAAAAAAACGAAGAAGGTACTATCATCCGGAACAAAGCAAGGTTAGTTGCTCAAGGCTATTCTCAAGTAGAAGGTATAGACTTTGATGAAACCTTCGCCCCTGTAGCTAGACTCGAGTCCATTCGTATACTGTTTGCTATTGCTTGTCATTTTAAAATCAAATTATTTCAAATGGACGTTAAGAGCGCCTTTTAAATGGATTTTTAAATGAGGAAGTTTATGTAGCTCAACCGAAAGGTTTTGTGGATCATAAACTACCTAACCATGTTTTTCGACTGAAAAAGGCTCTTTACGGTCTGAAACAAGCACCGCGAGCATGGTACGAAAGGTTGACAAAGCACCTTTTGGAAAAGGGCTACACTCGAGGGGGAGCTGACAGGACTCTCTTTGTGAAGCATTATCAAAACAATTTCATAGTTGCTCAAATTTATGTCGATGACATTGTTTTTGGAGCAACAAGAGATAATGATGCTTCTAAATTCGCGGAGACCATGGAAAGCGAATTTGAGATGTCCATGATGGGCGAGTTGAATTATTTTCTTCTTGGATTACAAGTTAAGCAGAACGATGAAGGAATATCACTTGTGTCAATCCAAGTATGCACTGGAGTTGGTCAAAAAGTTTGATCTTGAAAATTCTAAGGATTTTCCAACTCCAATGGGAACTAGCCATAAGGGACTTGGAAGTGAATCACAAAGTGAGAATGTAGACGAGAAACTGTACCGCAGTATGATTGGAAGTCTACTATATCTCACGGCTAGTCGCCCGGATATATCCTTCAGTGTTGGGATTTGTGCGAGATATCAATCAGCACCGAAGGAGGTTCACCTGAAAGCGGTGAAGCGGATCATCCGGTATATCAAAGGT
The DNA here is from genome assembly GCA_029168755.2 of Tillandsia fasciculata. Lineage (NCBI taxonomy): Eukaryota > Viridiplantae > Streptophyta > Magnoliopsida > Poales > Bromeliaceae > Tillandsia > Tillandsia fasciculata. The sequence continues at coordinate 7,646,518 of CM054945.1, forward strand.
ACAATCAGTTTCGGAATTTGGTATCCTATGGGAACGACTTTGGATATTGTTGGATACTCAGATGCCGACTGGGCTGGATCGGTGGATGACCGGAAAAGCACGAGTGGTGCATGCTTCTGTCTAGGCCACTGCTAGCCTTGTTTGCATGGCACAGTACGAAACAGAACTGCATAGCACTCTCGACTGCCGAAGCGGAGTACATTTCTGCAGGAAGTTGCTCAACCCAATTGATTTGGATGAAGACGTGTTGATGA